>JAVLUX010000035.1:19792500-20992500 GCA_032164185.1 Moxostoma hubbsi
AAACAATGGAACGTAAACTTTTGAACAGGAGCATTTGTGTAAATTCTGTTACTATTTTGTCTTGTGGAATATACAGTATATGAATATCTGTTATGTCAAATGGCTTCTTCAGAGCAGTACTAAATAAAAACAAAATGCAGTTTTTATGATCCCTCTTATAAAAAAATAAAAATAAAAAAAGATTATGCATTTTTATTTAGAGAACATATAGACGTGTTGTGTTCCCGTCAATGCATTCCTTAAATTTTCTTTAGTTGATCTTAAAAAGGTCTTAAAGTCTTAAATATAGCTTAATAAAACCTGCACAAACCCTGGTAGTGGAATACATTTCAAAAGTTACCCTTTCAACCCTGCTCATAATATTACTCAAACATGTCCTGTTTGCATCCAGAAGGCATAATTACAATTTTTTGAGTTCATATAATTTTTTTCTGGATTTTATTTACATATTTGCCCTTGTTGTAATCCAAAAGTACTTGAATATAAT
The DNA here is from genome assembly GCA_032164185.1 of Moxostoma hubbsi. Classification (NCBI taxonomy): domain Eukaryota; kingdom Metazoa; phylum Chordata; class Actinopteri; order Cypriniformes; family Catostomidae; genus Moxostoma; species Moxostoma hubbsi. The sequence goes on from JAVLUX010000035.1 coordinate 19,792,988, forward strand.
CTGATTGAATTACTTTCATACTGCCATATTTGGATTACATTTATTGTTACGTAATCTGTAACCGATTACATTTCAAATATAACCCTTCCAACCCTCCATGTTAGTAAATGCATTATGAATAATTTTTTAGTAGTCTAAACATGCCATCTGTTGCTGCATTATGACAACATCCTCTCCTGGTACATATCTCAGCATATATACATTTGCATAGCTTTGATATTTTGTAATGTTTCTCTAAAGATTCTAGAGCTATTTACACTCAGGAGATGTAGATATAGGCCTATATGGTTTCTTAGTCGAGCTATAGGTCTGCAACTAATTATTATTTTGATAATCGATTAATCTAACAATTATTAGAACGATTATTTGACTATTCAGCGATTATTTCAATGATTAATCATTAGCTCTTAGGCGATTATTCAGCTTGTGCCCCGGCTTAAAAGGTTGTATTAAACATGATTACTAACAATAAAGAGGACAAAATCATCTTTTAAAAATACCTCTAAATGACATTCACTGAATTAAAGGAGAAAAAAATACTCTTTATTAAGTTTAATTCAGTAAAGAAATTCACTGTAAATAATCTGATTGTTATCAAGTGTTTTTGAATTGTTTTCCATTTAAAATTGTCTAAAAATCCTTAAAACAAAATAAATTGACTTGAGAAGAAACATATAAGATATTTAGACTTGCTTTAAGAGGATGTATCTTAATATATTTTGTCTATAAGTGTATATTTTCACTTGGTTATAATTCTGCAAGTACAGTATAGATAAATATACTTATATTCAAGATCTATTCTCTAAAAGCAAGTCTAAATATCTTATATGCTGCTTCTCAGGTGAATGCATCTTTTTTTTTTTTTTTTTATGGATTTTTAGATATAATATTATATTCAACGTTCTCAGATAACAATTTTTTCTTCTGCAGTGTAGCTTCTAAAAAAAAAAAAATTACATTTTGTTTTAAATGAGTTTTAGATATTTTTATTGGAAAACAAGCCAAATCAAATCAACAATGCATTTTGTTGCAGTGTAAAATGGGGTGAAGACTACCTTTCTCACCTTTCTGTTCACATCAATCCTTCTTTAAATCCCAAAAAACAAACTCTTTCTTATTAATAAAGCTGCGTATTGTCAATTTCTTCATGATAAAAAAATACACAGTTACATATATTATTATTCAATAAGTCGTGACCATCATGTTATAATCTAGATTTGTCAAGTACGGGGTCGAGGGACGAGCGACAGAGTGTGCATTAGCCGGATGTAGTTCCAATCTCTCCCCCTGAGATTGGGACATTTGCGCAACTCATTGAAGAGGGACTGACTGGACAGAGAAATGCCATAGTTGGAGTTTGTAGTTATTTACATGATCTGCTTCCGAATTATTCAAACTTTAATAAAGCTATAATGCGTTAAAACTGCATTAAATATGTAACACAAGGGCGTTTCCTTTAAAGAGCTCCGACTCCACTTATTTCACAGCGAGAGTGCTTCTGTATTTACTTATTTGATATTTTTGTATAACTCCCTTGTACTTTGTACATCACCTGAAGCTGTTTGGAAAGTTTAGTGTATCTGGACTGTGAGCGGTGTAATTCTTCCTCTCATCAGTCAGGCACGAACAGCATTTCTGCTCTTGCGTGTCATCATTGCAGTTTAATGTAATCTCATGTTACGTTAAATGAGATCAAACAACTATTCGACAATTTTTTATTGTCGACATGTCGACTATCTAGCTATGATTATTGAAATCCCTGTGTAATAAATGACAGGGTGCTGTCATTCACTTTTTTACAGTTTTCATGTAGGACTGTTCTTTTTTTGTCAGTTGTCTCTAGTAAGCACATCCAGCCAGTGTTGAGTTGTAAATGACAGGAAAAGATGAGTTGCAGGCATTGTCCAACAGTAGCTTGGCTTGTTCTTCCTGGTCTTGATGAGTTTTTGATGGGGGATGTGACCTTCCCTGGCCCCTCTCCTAGTAACTTGCCTTACTAGGCCCCTTGCTATATAGGACAACATAGCCAAACACATAGTGAAAATGTAGCCTCAAGTTAGAAAATAAGGCTGAAAACAGCTGAAGTTCTTAATCGCATATTAAAATTTAAATGGTCTTGAGGTTTGTCAATCTAACAGTGATGGGTTTTCAATATGAAAATTGTTAACTTGTGGCCACCTCTATAAACAGTCATTTGGATATTCTTGAATGGATAATAATCCTTTACGTCATATACATCTTTACTTTGTATTGTGTATCTTTGCCACTTCACACCCAACTAATAATTGTTATCATGTCTTATGCATCAGTTGGCTGCTTTTTACTATTTGATGCTATCAAAACACACACATTAGTTGTGTATGTGTGAAAATTGTGTATGTGTGTAAAAATATGAAAGTCATACTTGGAACAAATTGAGCACCTACTACTTAGCATCAGCATTTGATTTGATTTTTTGAGTTAAAAGGCTGAACTATAGTTTATCAGTGTTCTACCTAAAACACACAAACTAGACACAGCTGATAATCCTCTGTTAAACATGTTATCTTTCAAGATTTTGTTTTTCTGTAAGATGTATTTCTATGTTACTTATTCTTATCTTAGTTTATTAGTTTATCTTAGTAAATTGGCACAATTTATCGTTTATAATTTGCTTTAAAATTGCCCCTTTACTATTATCGGCTTTGGTAATATGTCTGTAAGAGCACACTTTATTTTTTTGTAAACAACAACAACAACATAAATGAACACACAACCCCCCCTCCAAAAACAAAACAAATGAGAGACGGCATTCACTGGACACAATACCTTATGTCATAAAACAGATACAGACCTTTTCTTACAGTAGCTTTGAAATCATATTAATGTGTCCATTTCCTTGTTCAAGAATTTGTGATACATTAAGGGGAAGGCTACAAAGGAAGGGGGACCACAAACGCTCAAATTTGGACTCATTCCCTTTGATAGTGGCCCTGAGATGTTCAAAAGGAAGAATTTAAAAAACCTCATTGTACCAATTATCCAGTGTTGTAGGTTTATCTTTGACCCACACATTAAGTGTACACTTATAAGCTAAAAAAGAATCATTTGCTTGCAAGCTTGACCTGGAGAAAAGCCTTATTCATAATGAGAGGAATTAGAGGTGAAGAAAATTTACTTCTGCCCACCAAACCCGTAAAGTGCTTTGAAGGAGGGGATTATTGTGTATTTCTGAGCCAATTTACTTCTTTTCTGAGGTCATCGCTGACTGTAAAGGGGAGGAACTAACAAGCCACAAGTCTATCCCTTTTTCAGGATCTTGATGCAATCAGTCCACAACAATTCTCATTAGAGATGCACCGTTTGCAATTTTCTTGGCCGATTCTGATTTCCAATTTTTCTCCAAGTGTGACCTGCCGATACCGATTTTTTCCAATTTTCTTTCTAAAAACTATTATTGACCGCATATACAAACAAAATCTACCTTTCTTAAATGCAAAATTGTATTTTCATAATAAACTAAATTATTAACATTACAATTTCCCCCAAACAAAGTTACAGGATCTTCTCTGACTTCTGATATATAAAGTGCTCTGTGATTGGAAAGAGGTAGAATAACAATTAACTGCAAATGAGTTGCTTTATATAACAAAACAGATGTCATTTTCCACTATTTTTATAAATGGACCTTTTTCTATTTTTTACTCATCTAACAAAACAATTCTAAAGATTACAAGCATATGAACAAAACTGAAGTGTCCAATACGCTCAACATTGACATTAAGCTTACGTTAGATACCAAATATCAGAGGTAAAACTGATTGCTGCTTCGGGATCGGCTTGTAACCATACCTGTCGTCATTCACCCCCGCTTTTCCCGGGAGTCTCCCGTATTTCACACCCATCTCCCACCCCCCTCCCGTTTTGTTATTTCTCCCGGGAAACTCCCGTAATTTGTATGGCCCAAACCACGTTATATGAATAATCACATCAATATATTATTCCAAGGTTGTCCAGTTGCCAGATCTTGTATGAAACGCATCCAACTCACGCAATCGATGCACCATACACATTTCTAATAATTTGTGACCTCAATAATTGGCAACCAAAACTCATCAGCTGCTCTGTTGAAATCTGCGCAGGTAGTAGACACAGTAAGTTGAATCAAGCATCACCGGTAGATGGGAGGAGACTCAGCTGGTGCTCAGGCGGAAAAAAAAAATAAAAAAAATATATACATGTAAATTTAACAACAGCTGGACGAAAGCATTTAATTTCATATCCCGAAGTCATATCAACAATACCCACGCCTCTTGCAAAGTGTGTCACACTGATTTTAATATCGGACACGGTGGGAAAAATTACGTTACTCAGCACATTAAATCACAACGGCACAATTTATATGTATTTAGCCTGCCTCTGCCATCCCACGGTTTACTTTAGCCTTACAAATATTACAAATTGCGAACTTTATGTATTTTTCACTCACAGTGAGCGAAGATCTTCCACGCCAATGTCATGTTTCCATGCGGCTGTGATGTTATTGCCTGCGCTGCTGGCAACAAAACGGACTGGCTTGGAATCGGAAAGACGTGAGACTGACCAGCCGGTTACCGGACTGGGCCGAGCATGCGGAAAACCGGCTGATTCCGGTCCCTGGCCGGTCGATCAGTGCATCTCTAATTCTCATATGACAAGCCCAATTATAGAAATATAAATCAGGCAGTGCTAGGCCACCTTTATTTAATGGAAGTTGCCGTTATAACTCTCGACTTTCTTTTATGCCATATGAACCTACTAAAATGTCTTTCTAGATCAGTAATAATCTTCTTAGTAATATATAATAGAATCATCTTTCAAGGATACAGCAGTCGCGGGAGTACATACATTTTGATAAAATTTATTCTGCCTATCCAAGAAATTGGAAGATCCATCCAACAATCTATGTCATTCTTCACTGTTTTCAGGACTGGTGAAAAATTAAGGGTGGCCAGCTTTTTCAAATGAGGGGAGAAATTTACACATAGGTAGCCAAAGCCCTTAGGAGACCACTTAAATGGAAACATTCGACAAGGGGCTAAGTCAATCCATTTCCCAAGTGGAGTTGACTCCGATTTACTAAAATTTATCTTGTAGCCTGAAAAACAGTTAAAACTATTTATCAGGTCAATCAGGGCTTGCACAGACAGTTCTGGTTCAGAAAGAAACAATAGCATATCATCAGTATACAGTGCTATGGTATGAGTGGCGCCACCAATTTGAGTTGCCTTAATTTGTTGGCTCTGTCTAATATACACTGCCAAAAGTTCCAAGGCCAATGCAAAAAGCAACGGCGATAGGGGGCAGCCCTTTCTGGTGCCTCGCTTAATATCAAAGTGATCAAAGAGGTGAGCGTAATCCATTTGTTAGGATGGCTGCTTGAGGTGGCCTATATATTATTTTTAACCACTTTACAAAGTCATCCCCCAAGTCCACTCACCGTAGGGCTGCGAAGAGATACTCTCAAGCGAAATGGTTAAAACCCTTCTCGGCATCCATGGAAATAATCATAGCCTTACACTGTGTCACCGAACAATACAGCACAATGTCAAAAAGATGTCTAATTTTTGTAAGAGAGAGTATATCACAGATAAAGCCAGTCTGATCTGGTGCTTGTAGGTATTTTGGTTAACATTTTAGCATCTACATTTATAGAAGATACCGGACGATATGAGGAGCATTCCATATTGAGCCTATCCTTTTTTCAAACAAGTGAAATATTTGCTTCATACTGGGATGGGAATTTTGGTAATTTTGCCTACTCAACTGCTCAGACTAAGTACTCGTCGAGTACTCAAGAGGCAATGACGTACATAATTGTTTATATAATAATCTTTCTGACAAACGTGTTTGTATGCAGCATTGCGTCTTGTTCCAGTGTATCATCTATTCATTATTATAGGCTGTTATAAAATAATCTGCTACAAAATGTACAAAAAAATGGCATAATCAAAATATAATGCATCATATTTTGTCATTATGTGAAGATTTGCTGCCCAATTCAGTGAAAGAATGTGCACAACGTGCGTCTGTCTATTCTTCCTTCAGGTTTCCATAGTAATCTTAGTAAGCGTGCACCAGTTTTTTTTAGTGACCGTCTGAACTGTCTATTTTCAAATCGTAGTTGCTTTACCAGGAGACGCCTTAGCCATTGCGTTTTTAATATGCTTGTTAAGTTGAAGTTCAGTCGCTGCATTCTATTCCTTTTAGGTGTGATCTGTCTAGCTGTTTGAAATACTCGCCTGCTGTATATGTGTTCCTTCAGCACGTTGAGTTCACTGCCACATGCCTGGTGTGTGTGTCTCCCCAAGTGTTCGCTCCTGTGGGGAAAGCTGTGATGCTCCGTATTGTTGTTGCTGTGATGATTCAGGAAGCATTCTATTCAACTCGGAGAGTCGGAATTTCCACCTTTCAACTGGGGAAAGTGCAAAGGAATGACACTTTATCTAACTTGGAAACTCGTGCAGAAATCTTCAACTCCCATTTTGTCGAGACGCAGGTGTATGATACATATATGTACGTATATGACATGTCACGCAAACTCCAGGCCGGGGAGGTTTACAGTCAGTGACAAACATTCAATTTTTTTTAAATAATATCCATTAATGAGTCAAAGTTCTTACATTAAATGATAATAAAACGTGTTTAGCAAACGTTTTGCAGAGACGGGTGTTCAAAACATGGTTAATCACACTCTTTTGACTATCGTAATAATATCATTGCAACATTGTATATCAGTTTGGTTGCTCTGAGACGTCAAAATACCCCTAAAAAACACTACATAATTGTGGAGGCGAGGGCATGGTCGAGCGGTCGTCTGGAAGGGAGTAAGCGGTAAGGGTTCTCACCTGAGATTAATTGCTGGTAATTGCTTGTTTCTGTGTTTGCAGTGAGAGACGCTGGAAATAAAAGGCTGAGTCCTCAAAGTGTGTGTGAGAGAGAGAGCGAGCCCAGCTGACAAGCTGTTTGTGTTTTGGCTGTTGCTGTTATACTGAACACTGCATTGTTTTAATTCAACCTTTTGAATTAATTATCATTTGCATTGTTTTTCTTTTACACAATTAAGTGTGTGTCTTCTGATTAAAAGACAAAGTTTGAGTTTGAAAATCATCGTCTCCCGCTTCCTCATTCCTACCTATTACAGTAAAAATAAGCTCCCTCTTTGACACATTTGTGTTTAGTTGTCAGGTAATTGTCTTGAAAAGTCACCATGCATGATCACATCGATCATCATTTTCATGATCGATCATTACTGCCACATCTGAGTACTTGAGTACTCATGCCCATCCCTACTTTATACAGTGAGGAAGAAAGACATCCCAATTCAAAAGAGTGTGTGAACATATTAAGAAGCTGATCCATTATCATATCCTTGCATTTCTTATACAATTCTGGCAAGAAGCCATCAGGCCCTGGAGCCTTTCCTCTTTTAAATGACATAACAGTCTCCATAATTTTCTGTTTGGAAATCTCCCTACATAGTATCTCCCTATCCTCCTCATTGTTTTATTAATAGCCTTAGTTGCGACTTGCAAAACGTAATTTGAATCTTTATGTGCTGCAATAACATTAGTGTTTGGTCTCTGTTTCACGAGCCTTGCTAGAAGATTCCCTGGCCTATTTCCAGATTCATAAAGCCTTTGTCTTGCATAAAATAAAACAGATTCCGCCCTCTGAGTTAACAATTGATATAATACCATACTGGTGGCTATCAACTCTCTATAGAGCCCTTTACTGGGTGTAGATTCGAATTTTCTGTCAAAATCCTCAATTTTGATCGCAGATTCAGCTCTACATGCAAAGTTGTGTATTTATTAGCCATTGCATATGACACTTTAGAGGAATGCCTTCCCTGTGTCCCAGAGGAGAGATGCATTCACATCTTCATTGTTGTTTGTCTCTAAGAAAATGTCCACTGGTTCTCCAAATACTGCAAAAATACTTGGCTGTTTAAAAGTGATCCCTATATAGTAGGGATAGTCTGACATAGTAATCAGCCCTATATGGCACAACTGATTCTGTCTATAACAAGTATAGATGTTAAAAAATAATAAATTATTGAAAATGTCTGATAATGCAAAGAAAAAAATGCATAGACCTTCTCCATTGGTTGTCTTACTCTCCATGCATCAAATAATTGAGATCAGTATATAGCTGCACCCAGGATAAGAAAGGGTTTTGCATGCTTTGATACCTCACTGAGCAATTTAGAAAAAAACCAAAACTCTTTCTCAAAGCTGTTAGGAGCACAAATCGAGCCAAAAACCGCATATTCACCACACAGAATAGCAGTAACCAAAACAAATCTTCCTGCTGAATCAGATATTACTTCCTCCAAAGTAAATGGCAGATTCTTATGAAACAGAACTGCTACACCTCTCCTTTTAGATGTAAAAAAGGAGTAATAAAATTTACCCACCCAGTCCCGGGCCAGTTTTTCATGTTCATTGTCTGTTAAGTGTGTTTCTTGAAGCATAGCTATTCAGTTGAAGTCTGAGGTTTACATACACTTAGGTTCAAGTCATTAAAACAATTTTTTTTAACTACTCCACAGATTTAATATTAGCAAACTATAGTTTGGCAAGTCGTTTCGGATATGTACTTTGTGCATGACACAAGTAATTTTTCCAACAATTGTTTACAGACTGATCGTTTCACTTTTAATTGACTATATCACAATTCCAGTGGGTCAGAAGTTTAAATACAGCAAGTTAACTGTGCCTTTAAGCAGCTTGGAAAATTCCAGAAAATGATGTCAAGCTTTTAGACAATTAGCCATTTAGCTTCTGATAGGAGGTGTACTGAATTGGAGGTGTACCTGTGGATGTATTTTAAGGCCTACCTTCAAACTCAGTGCCTCTTTGCTTGACATCATGTGAAAGTCAAAAGGAATCAGCCAAGAAAGAAATCAGAAAACAACATTGTGGACCTTCACAAATCTGGTTCATACTTGGGAGCAATTTACAAATGCCTGAAGGTACCACGTTCATCTGTACAAACAATAGTATGCAAGTATAAACACCAGGGGACCATGCAGCCATCATACTGCTCAGGAAGGAGATGCATTCTGTCTCCTAGAGATGAACGTGGTGTGGCGTGAAAAGTGAAAATTAATCCCAGAACAACAGCAAGTTACCTTGTGAAGATGCTGGAGGAAACGGGTAGACAAGTATCTATATCCACAGTAAAATTTGTGGTCCTATAGTGACATAACCTGAAAGGTGCACAGCAAAGAAGAAGCAACTGCTCCAAAACCACCATATAAAAGCCAGAATACAGTTTGCAAGTGCACATGGGACAAAGATCTTACTCTTTGTAGAAATTAGAGGTCAACCGATATATAGTTTTTGCAGATTAATCGGCACCGATAACGATTTCTGGAACTATCTGTTTATCGGCAAAAATCCACACTGATAATTTTTCCTCATTGTGTTCCATCATGTCCTGTGCTGGAGCAGCTGGGAAGGGCACCTGTATGAGAGCTGTAAAAACTATCATTGATGCCTCATGGTGGTTGTTTTGACATGTGAGAATGCACGTTGAAAGCAGCGTAACACTGTACGGAGCTGAACAATGCAGATTTAAAACACCAACAACTAAAAGGTATGTAAACAGTACATGTTGTCATATCATTATAAAGTCATTAATTTATTGACTAGATGCTGCATTATTAGAGAACAGCAGTATGTTTGCAGACCAGGATGAGAGGATGCTAACATTAAAGCTAACCTCAAGCAGTTAGAACAATGTGACAGAAAGTCCAACCCAAATGTTTAAATAAAATTTATTACATTTTATCATTAGTTTATATCCAGCCACATTTATACTTTAGCAAGCTAAGTTGTATATAGGTAGTGAGAGAAAAAATATCTTCATGCAGTCAGGAGAAACATATAAACAATTCAGAAACACATCTGATTTTAATTAATTTTTTTTATCCTCACAATAATACGTATTTTTGTCATTTTGATTAGATAATCAAGTGATCGGTGTGCGTGTGACGAGTTTCTTGGAGAATTTAAATGAGCGTAACTGTGCAAAATACAAACAAAAATATCACTGAATCTTATAGAAGCATTAAAAAAAGCATAAGACATTGCAATTCACTAGTTAGCCCTAGTTTCAGATTAAAGACCCCTCATCAGAAGTGAAGTGATCAGCCACTTGAAGACGTGCGATTAGCTCTGTGAATCACAAAAGGCTGTGTTTAATAAGTAAATATATAAAATGCATGCACAGCACCAGCACGTCAGTGAATGGCACTGCTCCGTTTACACACACCCGTGGCTATTTTTAGCCTTCATGTGGTTCGCAATATTTGAGTGCAACTCAGATGCTCAATAGTTTGGTTCCATTATAATATGCATTTAGCACGGCACCGTAGGTGCATTTGACCAGAATTTGAATAAATGAACTTGCCTACAAACAGACACATACAGGACTTCCTGGAGAGTTTGGATGGAATGTCAAATTTAAAAGCGTGAGGGTTTAAAAAGTGCACGACTAAAATATATTACTGTTGTATTTAAATATTATTATTATTATTATTATTATTATTATTATTGTCATCATTAGTATTTGTTCACAATTTATAACAATATTTAAATTGAATGGGTTCCAAAAAATTACTGTGAATGAAAAGTGGACTGATGTCTTACAACTAAATTTAACAAAAAATTCCTTTTAAACTCCAGATACAAGTTGAAACGTTTTTGGGGAAAAAAGAAAGAAAAAAAACCCCCACTGGTTTCTTTTCTACTGAAGACTTGAAGACTGGAATTATTGTTAATTTGGCTGCTACATTATCCAGTATACTAGTTAATAATAAAGTGTTTCTTAATAAGCTATACATTTATATTTAAATAATGTGTAGTTAGAGGTTTGTGTTTCTTTACATATTTAAAGAGTACTCTTAATTAGTTCCACACAATAATGTAAAGATATTCTAAACGTATTATGCAAAAAAAACAACACTATAGGATCGGGATCGGGATCGGTATTGGCCAATGCTGAGATTTCCAGTATCATCGGATCGAAGAGAAAAGTGGTATCGGTGCATCCCTACTTTAAATGTTGTTTTTTCATTCAGTATCAATTTTAAAACTATTGGCCGATTAATTGGATATCAGCTTGTCTTCCCAACTTAGTTATCGGTATCGGCAAAATCCTATATCGGTCGACCTCTAGTAGAAATGACTTCTGGTCTGATCAAACTGTCAAATCAAACTGTTTAGCCATAATGACCATCGTTATGTTTGGAGGAAAAAGGGTGAGGCTTGCAAGCCGAAGAACACCATCCCAACCGTGAAGCATGGGGGTGGCAGCATCTTGTCAAATAGATGCCATCATGAGGAAGGAAAATTATGTGCATATATTGAAGCAACATCTAAAGATATCAGCCATGAAGTTAAAGCTTGGCCACAAATTAAGTCTTCCAAATGGACAATGACCCAAAGAAACCTACAAAGTTGTGGCAAAATTACTTATGTGTATAACATACTGAACTCCATCCCTCGTTGTAAGAAGGTGCTGCAAATGTGATTAAATCCACGGCGACTCTGGTGAACCATATGTGTGAGATCCTGTTAAATGTTCACTCGGCGACCCTTAAACAGCAACTGCTTCTTAGCTTTAACAGCAGACAGAACTCAGACCTTGACGCTAATGTTGTGTTGTTTGAAAATCACAGCACAGGACCATTGTTGTTGTGCTGCAGAGGACGGTTTGCTCCGCAGACTGCGAGCCCTGTCTATCTTCAGTTGCTCATTATCCAGATCAAGAAACCTTGGTAACCAGGATGCTGACCCTCCATACCCTCCGTTTAGTTGGTGATAATTATAGTGTCACATCTACTCAGATTCTCTAAGTCGTCAAGCTTCTCTGCCAACTCTTCAGTCTTCCTTACGTACGCGGCCAGCTTGGAGTCCATAGAATTGAGCTTATCTTCCGTGTCAGACATGTGAGTTTCCAAATCCCCCAGCCATGCGCTGCTGTCTTGAACTTTTGATGCGATGGCATCAAGAGTCTCTGAACTTGTCTTCCATCGCAGCGCTAATATTTACTGTGATACTGTAAATAATCTGCTCTGTGTCAGAGTTATCCTGGCGGTAGTCACTATCTTCATCCATGGAAGTAGTGGGCTTTGATTTGCCCTTCCTTCTGTTCTCTGGTTTCTCTGCCATCTTTATAAGATTTCTGATTTGTTATAAGTCACTGATCACATTTAATCACCAAATATCACAAAGTAAATTAAAAAAAAAATTTCTTGAAATTAAATTAAGGCGGTGGTGAGCGGGAGAGTAAAAAGTTTGCTCCTCTCAGCTTGACAACATCACGTAACCCCCAGAGCAGACTTTATAAAGGTTTTACAAGCATCCTTTTCAAAATACAGCAAACGTTTATATGCCAAGTACACATTGCAAAGTCTGTAGAGTGACAAACTCTTTTAAATGGTGGAGTAGATCCCTTAAGTTATCCCATTTTGTGCATGTATGAACACAGGAGTTACTCTTGAAATTTTGATGATGTACATTTATTGATAACTATAGCAACGCTTTGTTGGATGCCTCCATTTTACCGTTTGGTGTTCGCTACTTTTGGCCAAATAATATTAGTGACTAAAGACATATTATCTTCCAGCAAATTTTAGTTAACTACCAACTGATGGATGAATTCTGTTCTATTCATTGTGCTGCGTCTTAATTTTTATATTGCAATAGTGAGTTTGTTGTGAACTGCCCCTTAAGTGGCTGTTTGTAAACAGTTAATTCTTTCTGAATTGTAATGGGTTTCTTCGAGAACACAGAGCTGGTGGGAGCAACTACACTGGAAAAAGACAGCATCAAATTTGAGAATTAGTCAAGACACTTCAGTTCTATCCCTTTGCTTACAGGGAATCTCAGAAATGATTTTAATTAACGAGTAGTTTTTAAGTTCAGTTCTGTTCATACTGTGCAGATACACAGTAAATTCGGTTGTCAACACCTGAATTTTTTGGTAGTAAATTTAGTAATAGTATTCAGTTGTGACTCATGTAATGAACCCAATGTGTGAACAGAACAGCATTAAGCACTCAACTGTATTGAGCTGCATTGTGTATGTTACAATAGAGTTTTTTTTCAATCCTTCGGTAGGGACAAAGAAATGTGTTCTGAGTTGACCTTGCTGTCACATAAGTTTAAGGAGATCAGGGAACATAAGAAGCCTCATGTCTCCATATAAATGAAGTTTGCTCAGTGATAGCAGGTCAGATGAGCTCAATTACGTTTAGTACTGCATTCTAGTTACGTGTTGTGGCATTAAAAGGGATTCACCACAATTTCCTGCTTTCTCTTTAAAGATAATTACTGTTATTATCAGTAATGTAGCCTTTGCCGTGTCATGTCCTCTGTTACATAATTCATGACAGTGTTACAAATAATGTATCTTTCCATGACTGCATTCATAGCGGATGCATATTGGCAGATGCTAAAGCTGAACTTTGACTTTGGTGTGAAACTCATAAACATAACCACTGTCCTGTGGAACAAGACAGAATTTATCACTGCTCTGAATAATCGAGCATGAACGTCAACCGTCAAACTTTATTGCCAGGTATGTTTACACATACAAGGAATTTGTCTTGGTGACTGGAGCTTCCAGTGCACAACAAAACAATACAGCAACAAGAAAGAGATAATAATAAATAAAACTACACAAAAAATACACAATAAGACAAAATATAAGGGGCCTTGGTAGCTCAGCGAGTAAAGATGCTGACTACCATATTCATTGTGCTGCGTATTGCTTTTTATATTGCAATACCGAGTTTGTTGTGAACTGCCACTTAAGTGGCTGCTTGTAAACAGTTAATTCTTTCTGAATTGTAATGGGTTACTTCGAAAAACGGAGCTGGTGGGAGCAACTACACTGGAAAAAGTGTCAAAATTTGCATAATGAGTCAAGACACTTCAGTTCTATCCCTTTGCTTATAGGGCACTTGGAGAATCTCAGAAGTGATTTTAATTAACAAGTAGTTTTTAAGTTTCTGGTCTGTTCATACTGTGCAGATACACAGTAAATTTGGTTGTCAACACCTGAATGTTTTGGTAGTAAATTTAGTTACAGTATTCAGTTGTCACTCACATATTGAACCCAACAGTGTGCACAGAACGTCATTAAGCACCCAACCGTATTGAGCTGCAGTGTGTACATGGCAATAGAGTTTTGTCAGTCCTTATGTAGGGACAATGAAATGTGTTCTGAGTTGACCTTGCTGTCACATAAGTTTAAGGAGATCAGGGAACATAAGAAGCCTCATGTCTCCATAGTTTGCTTCGTGACAGCAGGTCAGACGAGCTCAGTTACATTTAGTTCTGCATTCTAGTTGCGTGTTGTGGCATTAAAAGGGATCCACCACAATTTCCTGCTTTCTCTTTGAAGATAATTACTGTTATTATCGGTAACGTAGCCTTTGCCGTGTCATGTCCTCTATTACACAATGACAGTTCTACAAATAATACATCTTTCCATGACTGCATTCATAGCGGATGCATATTGGCAGATGCTGAAGCTGAACTTTGACTTTGTGTGAAACTCATAAACATAACCACTGTCCTGTGGAACAAGACAGAATTTATCACTACTCTGAATAATTGCGCATGAACGTCAACCGTCAAACTTTATTGCCAGGTATGTTTACACATACAAGGAATTTGTCTTGGTGATAGGAGCTTCCAGTGCACAACAAAACAATACAGCAGCAAGACAGAGATAATAATAAAAATAAATTTAATAGAAAAAGTTTAGGTAGCTCATCGAGTAAAGATGCTGACTACCCCCCCTCCAGTTCGCGAGTTCGAATCCCAGGGTGTGCTGAGTGAATCCAGCCAGGTCTCCTAAGCAACCAAATTGGCCCGGTTGCTAGGGAGGGTAGAGTCACATGGGGTAACCTCCTTGTGGTCACTATAATGTGGTTTTCTCTCAGTGGGGCACGTGGCGAGTTGTGCGTGGATGCCGTGAATCCTGTCTCTGCCGTAACCCGCTCAACAAGCCACATGATAAGATGCGTGGGGTGATTGTCTCTGTTGCAGAGGCAACTGAGATTCGTCCTCCGCCACACTGATTGAGGTGAGTCACTACGCCATAACGAGAACTTAGAGTGCATTGGGAATTGGGCATTCCAAATTGGGGAGAAAAAAAATTATTAAGACTTCTATATATAATATACACGTAGTGCAAATACAAATCTGTTATATAAAGTGCAATGGATTGTTATGGCAGAAGAGCTAGGATGTGTTGGATAAATATAAAAAAGACTAAACTGAATTGTACATAACTATTGCTCAATTGGGCAATTCTAACTGAGATGGCCTGACTTTTCTGTTCTCAGAGCTCTGTAGCGTCGACTAGAAGGCAGCAGTTCAAAAAGGTAGTTGGCAGGGTGAATGGGGTCCAGAGTGATTTTTCAAGCCTTTTTCCTCTCTCTGGAAGAGGACAGTTCTTGAAGGGATGGCAGGGGGCAACCAATAATCGTCTCAGCAGTCCGAACTGTAGTCTTCTGATATCCGATTTCATAGCTGCACCAAACCAGACAGTTACTGAAGTGCAGAGGACAGACTCAATGACTGCTGAGTAGAACCACTGCCCACACAAGCTCACAGACATGCTTATACACAGAGAAACACACTCATAGTCAAACACATTTGTTTAAAATATTTTGTCTGTTTGTTAAGCTGGTGCACACTGCATGATTATCTTAGACAATTTTCAAAAATGGCAAAGGATTTATTTAGTTGTAGGGCAATATCGTCTGTCTTTGATTGCTTAGTGTGACATGCTCACGACAGCCATTTAATTTCCTTTGCAATGAATCTTAGCCTCTGACGAAGTTTTGAATGTCAGAATTTTTTGGTCACAGTCCTGCAGTGTAATCGCTTCTGTGACTGACGCCTATTAAAGAACCAATAGTAGCACAGTTGATGATGTGCTTTCACGTTATGATCTTCCAATCAAATCTGCCGTGAGATTTTTCTAAAGAATTGGCACAAACTCCCTCTTTCAACCAGCAATGACAGACTTCCATTTATTGCATGTCACTGTGCCTGTTTACATGCACGTTCTTATACAGATTATGCTTAATAAGCCGACATTGTGTGTGATCATGTAAACACCTAAAATGGCATCCTTTATCGGAGTTAACAGAAAACGATCAACATAAAGATTTTTGCCCAATACACAGTTTTGTGTTGCATTTAAATACTTTTACCGACATTCTTACCAACTTATCCATTGTGCGCAAGTGCACATGCTTCTATGCCAAGAATTTGATTAAATCTGATGGAAAGCTGATTTTTGGTTATCAGCATATTGGTGTGCATGTAAATGCACTCGATGAGAATTTCAGAACATGACATGATTGATCTCCCAGTCAGCTCTGCCAGTTGTAACCCAGTCCTACATTGTATATTGTGTAGTCTGACAAAAGACTATTGATATCGCACAGTCTGCTCATATTATATAATCTGACAAGCAACTATCGTAAATAATCTTTAGGTTAGGTTTTTCTGTCTTTCATTGTCCTCCTTTTGCAGGCCATCTCCCTGTTTCAACTGTTTTCAGGCTTTTTATGCTTTTTGGTCTAATTTTTGTCTGTTATTAGTTTGTTCATAAGAGAATGTGGTTTCCATGTCAATGAGGGTCAGGGACTTCATCTTTGATCTGACATTTTTTCCCTCCCTTTTTCTCCCCAATTTGGAATGTCCAATTCCCAAAGTGCTCGGAGCCTCGTGGTGGCGTAGTGACTCGCCTCAATCTGGGTGGCGGAGGACGAATCTAAGTTGCCTCTGCATCTGAGACCATAAATCCATGCATCTTATCATGTGGCTTTTTGAGCATGTTACCGTGGAGATGTTGGGCCTGTGGAGGCTTCACACTATTCTTCGCGGCATCCACATAGAAATCACCATGTGCCCCACCGAGAGCGAGAACCACATTATAGTGACCATGGTGAGGATGCCCCATGTGACTGTACCCTCCCTAGCAACCGGGCCAATTTGGTTGCTTAGGAGACCTGTCTGGAGTCACTAAGCATGCCCTGGATTCGAACTCGTGACACCAGGGGTGGTAGTCAGCGTCTTTATTTGCAGAGCTACCCAGAACAGCCCCCCCCCCCCCCAAAAAACATTCTGCTCCTCGCCTTTCAAACACCTGTCACAACCCAAAGGGGCAGCAGGTTTGCACAATGAACCTACCACTGTTTTTACTGTAGGTAGCCTGGTTTTAAATTTAGTATGTTAGGTAAGAGAACTTTTTGTGGCATTTTTGTGTTCTGTTAGCTGTCCCTCATTAACCACAATACATTTTAGTATGATATTATATATCACTTGTATTCTTCTATATGGAACTTTTTACTCTTTTTCTGAAAAATGCAAATCAGATAAATTGATCATACCTTATGTATGATTTAACAGCAGAAAAATGCATACATCTCCCCATTTTGAGTAATTTTAGGTAATGTATAACTTTTCTAGATAGTGTACACTAAATGGATGATAGCTGAGTTGGCAGAAAATCAAAGCCCTTGAGTGATGTACGTACTGTACCACTGTTCTCAATACTAAAAGATATAGGTAATGTTTTTTAGGTAATGTATTACATATCTGCATCTGTGTACACTGTTACTGTAAACAGATTTTTATGCTTGTTGCAAAGCAACATATTTACCTTGAGTAAATATTATGCATTATACTCAAATAATTTTGGTTATAATTCATGTTTTTATATTACAATCATAATTGTTAAGTAAGATATTTTTAGCAGATGCGTTGGCATACCAAAATGTCTTAAAGGTCTGGGTCATTCAAATAATCTTGATTTTAATTTGAGTATGAAGAAATCCAGCTTTTTAGCAGGTCTTTTTATATTAATATTCACACTTGAGGAATTGTCATCATTTTCTTTTTATTACCTCTTTGATATTCAGAACATAATTTACACCAGAGGCCTATTTAAACCTTATTGTACGAACTCAAAAAGGAGTTGTTGTTATTATATATAATAATGCTTTAATAGCGGCTTATAATATTCCATTAGAATCATTGGTAACACTTTACAATAAGGTTTTATGTGTAAGCATTAGTAAATGCCTTAGATATCATGAACTAACAATGAACAATATTCTTTGAAAGCATTAAATAATCTTGGTTCATGTTAATTTATGAATATAGCATTTTATTATGTTTAGTTCACTTTAGTTCATAATGCATTAACTAATGTTAAAATATAAATTTAAATTTTTTAATATAAATTTTTTCAACCTTATTGTAAAGTTTTACAGAATAATTGTATTTGCTTTTGAGCTTGCTTGCCAGCCTGTGCTGTATTTGCTGCTCATATAGTATTTGTGTTTGAGTGTGTTTGTTTTCAAGCATTTAAAGAGGAATTCATTATGAAAAACCTGCTAAGAAAATACACATTCAAATTTGTATTTCTGTAGCTAAATACAGTTCCCTTGTTGCCTTGCCTGCCTGTGTCTTATATTAATTGAAAGCACACTGTCACAGTTTGATGCAACTCCTGTTTTGGGTCACATTTCTGGCATCTCTCAATGAAAAAATCCTCTATATCCCACAAAAGCTGTGTCTGTGTTGGGTAGCACCTTGCTGTAAATGCTATGAAATGACCTGACAAGTGCAGTTTTCAGACCTGTGTTGACATATTTCTTATTGAAACAGGACATTTGGGCAGGACACTGAAGAGCTTGTCCCTTTTTATTTTTCTTTAGCAATGGTTTCGTCACAGCCATGAACCATGTTTTGCTACTTGCTTACAAGATGTAGGTTGTAACACAGTTCAATGGAAAGGAGGCTGCGAGAACCAGCTTGACAATAAATCACATTTTAATAACAAACTGAACCAAAAGGACACACACACAGGTGTCGGGAAGCTGCCCATAACACTCTCTCTAACGCACTGCTGTCTCCAGTCGGCCTTATCCCTCTCAAGCTTAATCAGCCATATTAGGGTGCAGAATCACGACCTGGCCCCGCCCTCCGTCCTGCCACATTCCTCCTTTGTTCTCTCAGGCCAGGGAGCCCCAGGCATGCCTTTGCCCCGTCTGCTAGCAGGTCATCCCCATCTACCTGGATCAAGGAGGGGACAAGGGGAGGGAACCACGGTACATACACGCTGTAGCAGTGATGATACCAACTTAAAATATAATGTAAATAATATTTAAAAAGAGAGGGAAAAGCCAACGCGGAGTGGGAGAGAGAGCGAGAGGGGGAAAAAAAATGACTATTTATCACTGGTTCTCTGATACGCCATAGCTTTGTCCTTGGCCTCTCCCTGACAACTACGCCTCACCTGGTGTGTCGGAGGCAGTACTCCGGCCCCTGGCAGATGGAATGCCCAGCCAAGTTTTCAGTGGATGGAAGGGGCCTCCCCCGCCCCTGGCAGCAGTTCTCCAGCTCCAGGCGGTCGGCCAGGAGCCCCTCCCCGCTCGCGGTCGTTGGTCTCAGACCCCGCCGCGTTTCATCGGCTGGTAGGGGTCCCCTAGGAGCCCCTCCTCCTCTCACTGGGTGAGAGGTACACAGTCTTGGCTGGGCACCTCAGTCCCCTGGTGGATGGCCACGGCTGCTCCGTTTGGGTGGATTATCGTGGCGAGGACTCTATTTGGCGCATCCCTCCTCCTTCCCGGGTTTTCAGCACCAGTGTAACACAGTTTAATGGAAAGGAGAAGGTGAGAACCGGCTTGAAAATAAATAATATTTTAATAACAAACTGAACCAAAAGGTCACACACACACACAGGGGTCGGGCAGCTACCCGTAACTCTCTTTCTGACACACTGCAGTCTCTGGTCGGCATTATCCCTCTCTGGCTTAATCAGCCCTGCCACATAGGGGTTTTAGGGGAGGGACATTCTCATTCTAGAGAGCATTTGAGGGTTTGTGCCAAAAAAAAATCTGTATTTCAGAAGAGAGACTTTTAAATGCGTATATCTGATAAACATTTATTTTGAGTACTGTAGCATATAGATGGCTTCAAATAATAAAAAAAAGACATGGACTAAAAGCCCCAAAACTACAATTTCTATTTCATGGGGCCTTTTTAGAATTGTGACTTTCTAATAGTTCTCTGCACTGAATGGGATGAATGATTGAATGGTGCTTAAGAATTGAGTCAAAAAATGTATGTGTTGGTTATCTGTGGGAGATTTATCTGAAATCGCTCTTATGAGTCACTCACACACACTTTTATGATGCTACTACTTTGACTGAGCAGAGTTCCCCCATATGTCAAAACAAACCCCTTTTAAAGGCACTTTAAACAATAATACAAAAAATATTTTGGCTCATTACAGAGCAAAAAATTGTGCACAAGCCACTTGATTTAACTAGAGTTTACACTACACGGCTACAACATACTCTCTCTGTTATATGCTTTGGAGCCAGTTATTACACCAAATTCTGAAGACAACAGTTTTAAAATCAAATCCCAAGCAGCCTCCAACAGGGGGCAAAGGATTGACCTTGATATGTTACCAGGCCTGCAGAAAATGTTTGATATTTTTTGAGAAAAGAAAGCGGGTTGAGAACAGAGGTGAGATTCCCATAATGAAGACTGCTAGAGATCACAGCGTTCACATCACAGATTGCGGCAGAGCATTAAGGAGCCCTCATAGAGGAAACTGGAAACTCAACAACACAACTGCTTTGTTTGTAGATGTTGCTGCTTTAAAGTCATTTGTCAACTTGTCCAGATTGCTACCTAGTCCCTTGAACACCTGTTGCTTTTTCTTTTTTGTTTATAAAAAATGATGTGTATAGGGAGAAAAGAATTTGTGTGTATTGTGCTGGCTTTTGTATGAATTGTATAGAATATCAATATTTCTTAGTTTTGCTTTATTTTACCTCATGATACTGTATTGACATATTAATGGCAAGAATTAATATCTTTCAATATTTATTTTTTTTTTGAGTAAAAAGATTGAGCACTACTTAAGAGCTAGTGTGTTCGGTTTCGAAACGTTCTGTATTGTTAGGCCTATGCACAGTCAAGTATTTCTATCCGACTTACTACAAATACTACTACTATCCAACTACTACAAAAGCAAATAATACTACAAAAGAGCTAAATCCTCTATGACTTCTTAATAACAACTATTTAAATGCTTCTGTCAGTTCCCTTTGACCGAGGAAACATAACTGAATTACCAGTATTCCGGTATTTCATAGCCTCAATTTTGTACTCAATTGTTTGAGTTATTAACACTTAGAAGCTTGAGTCTATGGATTTTTAAGCTAAATTAGTTCAAGAATAGATATTTGACTTATGGGGCCAAATCTTGACATTTCACGCAAAGTTTAATTAAGACAACTTGATTTTTCCAGTAATGACAACATTAGGGTTTACGGTCTATGTGCGAATTTTGATGTGATTGTTTGTTCCGCGACTACTTTTGGTCCTTAAATATCATATAACGTGCGAGTAAGGGCAGCTGGTGGAGTTTCTGGTGATCCTTTAGGATAAGATGGCACCACTTGGGAGTTAACTTTGAAATATGTGTATCGGGAGCAGTAGTATTGAGTGTACAATGAAGTAAAGCAGGAAGTTGGGCACTTGTTGCACACAGCACCAAAGTCACAAGATGAAATGGGAAAAAGTATTAGCCTATAGTTTTTGATCGCAATACATTATACATATATAATCTAAGTATCATCATATCATATCCAGAAATGCATATAATATTGAATCCCTGCTAGTCCCTGCCGAATCCCACTCCTAGGTATTGTTGGATTTAATGATGGTGTAGGTTACTGTGATGAGGAGGAGGGTGTGGCTGGGCCAAGATGGAGCAATGTCGGCACTGAATCAGCTGATCAGCAGGAGACCGAGATAAGAGGCAGCCAGAGATGCCAGTTCGAGAGAGAGAGAGAGAGAGAGAGAGAGAGAGAGAGAGAGAGAGAGAGAGATACGCACTTGCATGTGTGTCTGTGGCCTTATGTTTTATGTTGTTTTAAGTTAATTTATATAATTAAAGTTTATGTTTACAGTTCAGCTGGTTCCTGCCTCCTCTTTGCCCGTCCTTACCTGTTACAGATACAACATTTATTTGCTACTTTCAGCAAATTTCATCTCCGCAACACTGCCGATGGTCAAGCCACATTTCCTTTAACAGATAATGTAGGAAAAAAGGGTTCTTATGGATCAGAATCTTGTTAGGGAGAGTTCTCTGCCCACCTTTTCAAAGTGAACTGTGAGAAAATGTCATGTACTCTTCATTTCTAACTTTAGTTGCCTTAAACTTGATTAACTAGTTTTGGAGTTACCTAGAGCGTTTATTTTCCCCTCCTACGTCAAATAACCAAATATGTCAGCAACTGCCTGTGCTATACATTAGACTAGGCAGGTCAGCAGGATTATTTTTTTAAAGGCTTTCAAAAGCACGTCATGCATCATTTACAGCTATATATTTAGTTTAGTGAATCAATGGGAAATTGCAGGATAAATTTCAGCCTTTAGTGTGTGATACAGGGTGAATTACAGAAAAGGTAACAATTGCTTTCATTAACAATTGGTTAATCATACTTGAGAAACAGAATAATATAGAGAGTGATAGGGATTATTGAGTAGCACACTTGAAAAGATTCAATTAGAACTATGCATCAACACACACGCACACACACACACACACCTTTTTTCGTTTTCCATGATTCCACCTGGCTGAGGTATGTGGTGGTCTGTCACGCACTGTGACCAACTGCCATTGACCCAGTTTAAGCTGAAACCTGTAATTAATAAAACAAGAGGAGCCATAGATTGTATCATGAACAATGTTGATGTAAAGCCTTTCTGTAATAATGGCCTGGGGCTTTAGTTTATTGCCTTCTTGTGGTTATCAGACCAGAACGATTTCACCTCAAAAGACATCAAATCAGAAGATGTGCTGCGCCAAAAATTGTGGTCTCATCAAAGCTCCGCTATCAGTTGATGTTGAGAACTGTACTCATGATTTGTTGTAGAAAATGGGCCATTTCAAGCCCAAAATAAGAATGTAAAAAAAGAGCATATTGCCATGCCATAATGGCCTGATAGCACACAAGGTTATAGTCATCCATTTATGTCAGTCACAGGTTCCTTACACAATTTTAGAGCACACAACTTTTGCAGCAGGAAACTTGGTTGGTATGCATGCCTGAATGGACCAAAGGCTGCCTCGTCTGACATTAACAAGTGGTAAATGTAAAGGGGAAAAACAGGTCATGCCTTTGAGAAGCAATACTTTATCTGAAAATGAAGAAGGTGTCAAACACTAGCTGCCTCGCACTCTGGCTGCTGCTCAGAGTGGAGTCGGTAGAGCTATTTTACTTGGCATGCAGGCTGGGTCCCATTTTGGCTTTCACCCCAGCAGATCAATCTCCACATCGGGTGAGAGAGAGTTTTTTTTCTTCTTTTTTTTTTTTCTCTTTTTGTGTGAAAGTTCTCTATATTGCTTTTTTATTTTGTCTCGAGGCTCTTCAATCAATCAATGACACTGCAAATTAAAACTTTGACAAAAAGGTGGACATTACTGTGGAAGAGAAATAGACTTGTGCAATCAGAAGAGAATATTTTCAATATATTCTGAATATAGTGAATATTGAAGTGAATTGATCCCTTCCTGTCACACAACTTGTGTGTTATGAAAGTTTTTAGACCGATATGTTTAAATTGTGCTTCTGATTTAACATTTAGTACCTAAAATGGTGTTAGAGTTGGTAAGTTCAATACATTTCTGTGAATCAGTTTTAACTCTCCATTTCAGAGAACTGATTCATTACTCAATGATTAATTTGTGTCATCACTCAAAAATGTTCACTGTAATCTCCTCATGGCATTTTAATATTTTAATTTATTAAAATTAGTGCTGTAAGTCAATTAAAATATATAATTGCGATAAATCGCATGTTGTTCCCTCTTAATTAATTGTGATTAATTGCAGAAGTCCCATCTGGATTTGTTTTGTAAGAGGTTGTGGCGTGTATGTCAGTGTAATGTCCCCAGTGTCAAAATGTGTAAATGGTTTAATTGCGTTAAAACAAATGAACGTGTTAAACATTTTTAATTAGTCTCATGTTTTTACACATTAATTTAGTGACCTCTAAAATATTTTATAAAAAATGTATGTAGAAGTTTTAAGCCATTTATGAGCTTGTACATAAATAATGAGATGTATCAAGTATACTCAAAAACCTGGAATATATTGACATTTTTAATCTTTATGTACTACAGTACGACTTTGACTTTTTATTCACCAAAAGCACTTCTCTGCATACTAAAAATCTTAAAATATTTTGTATTATTGTATTCTATTGTACAATATAATGTTCAGTGGTTGGTTTTGGGGCTTTACAGTTGTGTTATTCTGGTGAGGGAGGGGTGTGCTAGTATAGAGAACACAACAGTACAACAGTCATAAAGCTGCTGCCAGTTTATGTGCTCATCTGTCAATAAGACATTACAGGATGGCCATCTGTGTCAACTTCCAAACAGAACACATTTTTATGCACATTGGTGTGCAGCCAGTGAATCTGCTTCTTACTGAAATACAGTACATTTGAATCTCTCAGAAGAAAAGCTTCTTTTAACCACCTGAAGGTAGTTTTTCTTTTTTGTTTTGAGAATTTAACACACTGTATACAGTCTCATCAAAAGTTAATGTGAATTTTAAATAGGGCTGTTAATCAATTACAGTTTTAAATTGAATTAATTACATATGGCGATTAATTAATCAAAGTGATTTCAATTAATCGCATCAATAAATATTTGCTGAGAAGACCTCAAATAAGAATAATTCAATATATAATTATTAAATAATTTTAGCTACATTTAAATAATTATCAAATATAATATATAATAAATATAATTATTCAGATAATTAAAATGCATTACATTATTGTGTTAGACAAGTAAAACATTGATAAGACAATACAAAAAGTGGCTATTCCATATTACTGGACAGCACACAGCAATCCATTTTGCAATTGAATTTATCAAGCCAAGATTTATTATGACTTCTTTTTTAAAAGACACGTCAATGTACACATGCGTTTTTAGGTCACTGTGTCAAGTTAAAATAGTGAAGCTTTGAAAAACACAACTCAAGATACCTGTGTTCGGAATTGTGCTCTGTCAAGCGGTTTTTGAACGCAACAACACGTCCTCATCATGTGCTGTCGCTAGTGTCAAGCAAGCATGTGTGTGGTTGGTTGTCTGACTGTACAGCTGCACGTTGCCTATACAGCGGGAGTTTCGCTTACTGCCCCCTGGCGGAAACATGTGCTTTAAGCTTACATTGCTCTGATGGTAGAAATGTTCCGTATTACGGTCCGGGGACATGAATAATTGTGTACATTTTTTAACACGTTATTTTTTATATAATTATGCACACTAAATTAGTGCATAATTCGACAGCCCTTATTTTGAATTAACAATTTAAAACATGCAAAAAACAATTTGATCTCAATAGGTGTTTAAGAAATGTCTTAGTCTTTTAGTCACAGGCCTCCAAATTTCATTTAGGGATGGGTAACCAATGTTAACCAGTTGTTTATTAGGTAGGTTGACTACTAGTTTATGTAGATTTGTTTTTTGTACATTTCTTACATTGCATTATGTGGGTGATTCTCAAGAAAGGTGTTAAAAAAATGTGCTGGTCCTATTTGACTCAAAAATCAAAAGAAACAAACAAAAAGATCTATTTTGCATATAGAAAATTAAGACAATTTTTGAGGCCATTTCGTTTTTTTTTTTTACATTGCAATATTGTGTTCATGCCAGTTACACATTTTATTACCCAATTCTCATTACTGCAATGCAATGCAAAACAGATTATAATTATAATATTATAACCCTTAAGAAAAAAATATTTGCACATCCCAAATTTAAGCAATTTTTTCTCTTTTTTTCTCATTCTTTCCCTTTTTCTGGCAGAGAATAGAACGCCTTGACTTGCTGACCCCTTGATCCCAATAAAGACTGATTCAACTGACTCTAAACAAAATCTTACGAAATAATGATTTTTCCATAGACTGTGTGTTCTACATTCACTGGCTGCTCTTCACACTTAAGACCACACAGTTCCACCTGGAGCCAGGGGAATAGGCTGCATGTGAACCTTCTCCTGTTGCCTCTTAGCATAATGCAGTGGTGACTGAGAAGTTTAAGCCGTTTTTGGTCAGACTGCTGTGTAAATCTGGGCTCAGGTTAGTGTAAAGACTTGGATGGCTTTTTTCCTGCATTTTGAGCCTCTTTTTCTTACTGAGCGATATCTGCAGAATCATTTAATTTATCCCTTGCTGGACACAGTGTAGAGAGCTTAGTTGGGATTAACATGGGAATCAGATGCATGGCTATACATCAGTGGGCAGTCCATTGGGCCGTGGTCGGATCATTACGGGCAGGCGAATACAATGAGTTTCAGCAGATCTGTGACATGCAACACAGTCTGAATTGAGGTACAGTCACAGCCAAACCTATGTATGCAGATTGATTGCAAGTGTTAAATGAAAATGAGTTTTATCTGTTGCATACTGAATGGGGAGGATTGTGATATTGAAACAGAATAAATGTTATGTGTAAAAGCTGTTGCAGAAATTAGTGTTTGTTTTACTTGCTGGTCGTAATCAGTGCGTGCAATCATACTGAAATAAGCTACATGCATTTTTATTGTCTCCAGCACATTGCTTTCAAGTCAGATACATTTGATATGT
Source organism: Moxostoma hubbsi (assembly GCA_032164185.1). Taxonomy (NCBI): domain Eukaryota; kingdom Metazoa; phylum Chordata; class Actinopteri; order Cypriniformes; family Catostomidae; genus Moxostoma; species Moxostoma hubbsi. Next base: position 19,819,740 of record JAVLUX010000035.1, read on the forward strand.
AAAGCGCTTTTCACAGTACATACACCGATCAGCCACAATAGTAAAACCACCTGCCTAATATTGTGTTGGTCCCCCTCGTACCACCAAATCAGCACCAACCCACATCACAGAATAGCATTCTGAGATGATAATCTTCTCACCACAATTGTACAGAGCGGTTCTCTGAGTTACCATAGACTTTGTCAGTTTGAACCAGTATGGCTATTCTCTGTTGACCTCTCATCGACAAGACATTTCCATTCACAGAACTGCCCCTCACTGGATATTTTTTGTTTTTTGCACCATTCTGAGTAGGGGTTTATCGGATCTTAGTTGATCCGTACGGACCGCTCCCCACAGTTCGGCACGCATGTGACTCGCAGATTAATTGCAAAGTTTAACCATCATAGAGTGAAAGACAGTTTTACTGCCGATGTTACTTTTTAAAGTAATAATTTCATAAAACTTGATGTAGAGTTGCAGTGAAAAGATACAGACAAAGCAGTTGTGTGTTCACATGAAAGGGGCACGTTTAAGCAGTTGATATTAACAGTCATCATGGCTAGCAGAGGAGCAGAAGAACCTCCCGCATCATTCAAGTCACATGTATGGGAGCATTTTGTCTTCCCCATAAAATATAATGATGATGGAACAAGGGTGGTGGACAAAACTGTTATGGTATGTAGGCATTGTGGCACTAGAAAGCTGTATGAAAGTGGCACTACATCAAGCAAGGCCACACATCTAAAGCGACATCACCCTGGTATGCCAGTGACGGGAGCCAAGACACAACAACAGCTTCTCACCATGGCATTTAAGCAGCCCTTAGCAGCAGAATCAGACCAGGTCAATGCGATTACCAAATCTATCGGGATGTTTATCGCTGCAGACATGAGGGGTTTAAAAATAAGGTGAAAGTGCTTGAGCAACGCTGCGAAATCCCCTCGTGCACCCACTTCAAAATGAAGATCATGGTAGAACTTTATGAACACGAAAAAAATCAAAAATGTCATAGAATTATCCAAGGCATCCACCAACGACGGATGGACCTCCAGGGCCACAGAAAGCTACATGACTGTGACTGCTCATTACATCACAGTGGAGTTGGTGAAGCGAAGTCCGGTGCTACAGACACACCCCCTCTATGAAAGTCACACAGGCACAAATCTAGTGCAGTTACTGATAGGAGCAGTAGCAGAGTGGAAGTTAGAGAGGTACAATAGCAATATCCCGTCACCACAGATAATGCCAAGAACCAAGTAAATCCTGTGATAGAAGCTTGACTGGGGCCACAAATAACTTGCTTTGCACATGTGATCAATTTAGCATCCCAAAAGGGAATCTCAGATGGACCGACTCTTGGGAGGATCAGAAAAGTGGTTTCCTTTATCCATAGAAGCACAACAGTAGCTCATGTGCTTAAGACCAAGCAAGACATGCTATAGCTACCAGCCCACAAGCTCATACATGATATCACAACAAGATGGAACTCCACTTATGACATGTTGGCATGTTGTCGCCTTGTTTGATGATGATGTGAAAGTGGCAGAGGAAGTCTTCCAGGTGCTCAAACCCCTCAAAACAGTTACAAACCTCTTGAGCACTGAAACTACACCATCTACTTATACATTTGCTTATCCGAAAATATATCCAGTCTGTGATTCAAAAACCGGAATATGATTGTTAGTATGTGAAAATCCCAGGAGATCTGCCTGTCTGGCACCAACAATCATGCCACGGTCCAAATCACTGAGATAAAAATTTTCACCATTCTGATGGTTGATGTGAACATTATCTGAAGCTCCTGACCCGTATCTGAGAGAGGTCAACAGAGAATGGCCAGACTGGTTCGAACTGACAAAGTGTACAGTAACTCTGTAGATAACCGCTCTGTACAATTGTGGTGAGAAGAATAGCATGCGGGTTGGCGCTGTTTTGGCGGCACAGGGGGAGCTACACAATATTAGGCAGGTTGTTTTAATGTTGTGGCTGATCGGTGTATTTTTATGACTTACTTTCTTCTGTGCAACACTAAAGGAGATGTTAGAGATGTTTACTGTTGGTGAAAAGTCTAGAAAATCCTTGGGAGGAACCAGACATAGCTGGGGAGCCCATCCTCTCTGGCAAGAGCAGAGTGAGCACTTCTGGCAAAGAGTTATCATCCTTTTTGGATTTGTGTTATTGTGTCTGTTTTGAATATAATTCTCATCCATATAGCTTATGTGGTGTCAACATAGGAGAAAGTTTATTATTTATATGGCAAGGGTATTGGATAGAGTGTAGTAGAGCTTGTGCCAGACATCAAGTGACTAATGTGTTCGAGCCTTTTGCTTTTTAATGGAAACTGCACTGTAGTGCTTTGTGGCAAGAAAAAGACATGAGGATCCAATAATGGTGTGTTTTGTCAGTGTGGGGGGATCCAGAAGTGCCCTGCATAGTTTAACTTGATACATCGCCATCCCTTCTCAACTGACAGTAATTGAGAGCTCCCCCCTTCACCTTGCCACATACAGTAGGTAATTAAGAACTAAATGCAAAGATGTGTTGCGTCCCCCTATGCTCTTAACTGTCTGCTTCTGACATTGCTTTTCCTCTCGCCTTTTTATGCCACTTACTTTGAGACCATTGAAATGCAAATGTCCTTAACAATACAGATCTTTACAGTCAGTCACTATACACGTTATTGGCTCACTGTATATTGACACCACACCACAATATGCGCTCTCAGAGATATACAGTAACACTTGATATGCAGTGACAAGATCAATAAGTGAAAGTTCACAAGATATTGTTTCAGCTTCAGGCTTCAGTTTCAGTTTTGCCTTTAGTCATACAGGTGGTCTGCCCTAATGTTATTCGTCTCTCATCCATGCATGTGGCGTCTGTCATCCAGCCTCTGGATGACAGACGATTACCTTTTCTGCCTTCCAGATGAGAACATCAGCAGGTTTAAATGCCATCAGATTTGGTCTCCTGAAATTGTAACCTTTCTTAATGGAAAATGATAAAAATCTGCTGGAAATGTGCAAGGGGCAATATATCTATTCACATAAATTTACCTGAAAAGTACATGTAAAAAACCTTTAGCATCTCCTCATGTACCTGAAGCACAGTACTTTTAGCTTGTTGAATAGTGCATAGTGGTAGCAACACCATGGTCATGGGGGCAATTCCCAAGGTGTCATGGTTTGATAAAATATATATGTTCCAAGCACTGCAAGTTGCTTTGGATAAAAGTGTCTCACAAATACAGTTGAAGACAGAAGTTTACATATACTTAGTCATTAAAAGTCATTAAAACACATTTTTTAACCACTCCACAGATTTCATATTAGCAAACTATAGTTTTAGGACATCTACTTTGTGCTTGATACAAGTCAATTTTCCAACAATTGTTGAAAAAGACAGATTGTTTCACTTTTAACTGACTATTCCAGTGGGTCAGACATTTATATAAAGTAAGTTAACTGTGCCTTAAGCAGCTTGGAAAATTCCAGAAGATTATGTCATGTATGTTGTAAATAGTTGTGACAAGGTTCAATATGGGAAGGGAAAAGAAGGACACGGTGACAGTTCTCTCTCCACTCAGGTAGGGGCCTTTATTGTGCCAGCAAGGGTTTTTTTATAACACAGAAAAGTAAACAATCCAAAACTCTCAATGTGGACAGCTTGCTCCGATGCCAACACTAGACTGGCGTGTCCCTCACTGGCGACATTGTGGCCCTTTTATGCCGCTCTCCCCGTACTCACTGAAATTAGAGACAGGTGTTAGACATAATTTAGCTCAGGTGCAAGCGCCCTTACCGCTTTCTCCCTTCGGACGGGCGCTTGACCACGCCCCCGCTGCCACAGACCCCCACCGCCCGACTCAGGCCGGGGCATCATCCGGACTGCCTACCACTCCCCCCCCATTTCTGGAAAGGAAGTCGGCGACAGCCATCTGCACCCCCGGTCTGTGGACCACCTCGAACTTAAAAGGCTGGAGAGCCAGATACCAACGGGTGATCCGGGCGTTAGTATCCTTCATGCAGTGGAGCCACTGCAGTGGGGCATGATCCGAGCAGAGAGTGAAGGCCCACCCCAGCAGGTAGTAGCGGAGCGTGAGGACCGCCCACTTGATGGCCAGACATTCCTTCTCCACGGTGCTGTACTTAGTCTCCCTTAAGGAGAGCTTTCTACTAATGTACAGCACGGGGCGCTCCTCCCCCTCCACCACCTGCGAGAGTACGGCCCCCAGCCCTCTGTCTGAAGCGTCCGTCTGTAATAGGAAAGGGAGAGAGAAATTAGGAGAATATAAAAGCGGCCCCCCACAGAGTGCGGCTTTAACTCGTGTGAACGCCTGTTGGCACTGCTCCGACCACTGGACCGGATCTGGAGACCCCTTTTTAGTGAGGTCAGTCAGCGGACTGGTGACGTCCGAATAATTAGGGATGAACCTTCTATAATAGCCAGCCAGCCCCAGGAACTGCCTCACCCCCTTTTTGGTCTTGGGCCTAGGGCAAGTCGCAATCGCCGCGATTTGGGAACGCACCTGGCCATGACCCAAGTGGAACCCCAGATACCGCACCTCCACACGCCCAATCGCGCACTTCTTAGGGTTTGCCGTGAGCCCCGCCCGCCGCAGCGACTTCAGGACCGCCCTCAGATGTTGTATATGCCGCTGCCAGTCATTACTATAGATAATAATATCATCTAGGTAGGCAGCGGCGTAAGCGGAGTGCGGGCGGAGGACACGGTCCATCAGACGCTGGAACGTGGCTGGGGCCCCGAACAAACCGAACGGGAGTGTCACGAATTGGTGTAATCCGAACGGCGTAGTGAAGGCTGTTTTTTCTCGGGAGATTGGTGTCAAGGGGATCTGCCAATAACCCTTCGTCAAATCTAGGGTCGAATAAAAGCGAGCAGTACCTAACCGATCGAGCAGTTCATCAACCCGGGGCATTGGGTACGCGTCAAATTTAGACACCGCGTTGACTTTTCTATAGTCCACACAGAATCGTACTGACCCGTCACTCTTGGGAACAAGAACAACCGGGCTAGACCAGTCGCTGTGGGACTCTTCTATTACGCCCATATCAAGCATGGCATCCAATTCGTTCCGAACAATTTTCTTTTTATGCTCGGGGAGGCGATAAGGGCAGCTACGAACGACCACCCCCGGCTCGGTCTCGATGTGGTGCTCAATGAGGTTCGTGCGACCCGGTAGGGGAGAAAACACATCAGCAAACTCCTTTTGCAACCTGGCAACCTCTGATCGTTGGCACGGGGAGCGGTGGTCTCCACAAATGACCGGGGCATTGAGATCAGGTTTTGGATGTACCTCCAGTCCGAGCTCCGCCCTCTCTGGAATCACCGTGGCCAACGATACAGGGACCGCCTCCCTCCATAATTTGAGGAGGTTGAGGTGGTAAATTTGACGTGCGTCCCCTCTATCGGTTCGTTTAACTTCATAATCGAGATCCCCCACTCGTCGTGTGACCTCGAAGGGCCCTTGCCACTTGGTGAGTAATTTGGAGCTCGATGTGGGAAGTAATACAAGGACTTTATCTCCCGGTGCAAATTCCCTTTGCTGTGCTCCCCTGTCGTACAGCCGGCGTTGACGTTCTTGGGCCCGGAGCAAATTTTTTTGTGTTAGTTTTCCCAAAGCGTGAAGTTTTGCTCTGAGGTCAAGAACGTATTGAATTTCGTTTTTGCTATTCGAAGGTCCTTCCTCCCAGCCCTCCCGTAAAACATCTAAGACGCTACGCGGGCGTCGCCCATATAACAGCTCAAACGGGAGAAGCCGGTTGAGGCTTGCGTGACCTCTCGCACTGCAAACAACAGGGGGTCGAGCCATCTGTCCCAATTTTTAGCATCCTCGTGCACTAATTTACGAATCATGTTTTTGAGGGTTTTGTTAAAACGTTCCACTAGGCCATCTGTCTGCGGATGATACACGCTAGTGCGAATCGATTTAATACCCAACAGATCGTAGAGTTCGCGAAGTGTACTTGACATAAACGTTGTGCCTTGATCGGTGAGGATTTCTTTTGGAATCCCCACCCGGGAGATTATTTTGAAGAGTGCCGTAGCAACACTACGTGCTGAGATGTTGCCTAACGGCACTGCTTCCGGATATCGCGTTGCGTAATCCACTAGGACTAACACAAAGCGATGTCCGCGTGCTGTCCGTTCTAATGGCCCGACGAGGTCCATTCCAATTCTTTCGAAGGGGACCTCGATCAAGGGAAGAGGGCGCAATGGCGCTTTTGGGGTGGCCGGTAGGTTTACCAGCTGGCATTCGCGGCACGCCGCACACCACCTGCGGACGTCACCGCTAATGCCCGGCCAATAAAAACGGGCGATTAGACGGAGAAGTGTTTTCCTTTCCCCTAGATGACCTGCCATGGGATTATAATGAGCCGCCTGGAATAACATTTCCCGGCGGCTCCGTGGAATCAAAAGCTGTGTTATATTTTCTTTGGTCTGAGTGTCCTGCGTCACTCGATACAGCCGGTCATTTATAATTGCAAAATAGGGATGTGCGAGAGCGATGTCTGGCCGAAGACGCTGACCATCGATCATTTTCACCTGATCGAAGGCATGTTTAAGGGTTTCGTCCCGCGACTGCTCCAAAGGGAAATCCTCGTCAGGGATTTCCCTGCGAAGGGGAGGGGCGAAAGCCTCGCCCCTCTCCTCGTCATCTCGATTTGGAGCAGCCGAGGACGGACCTGGCTCCACCACCCCTGCCAAAGTATCGCACATTGCACATCTCCCTATTTTAGTGCAGGACCCATCCTCACAAATATTCCCTAATAGATTCTTAAATGCAGGCCAATCAGTCCCCAAAATCAGAGGATGGGTGAGGCGGGAACTAACCGCTGCCTCCACTCTATGTTTTTTCCCTTGAAATTTAATCAGCACGGTCACCAATGGATAGTTGTGAACATCCCCATGCACACACCTCACCCTTACCCGCTTAGCTGTGCTAAAAGCCCTGGGTTGAACCAAGCGTTGATGGATGGTGGTCTGATTACAACCGGTATCCAGCAAAGCTTGGTGTGTACCCCCCTGGATTCTTACCGGAATCCGGTACGCTCCAGCCCGATCGGGGGCAGCATGCTGGGGATCGGAGACCCGAACCACCGTCCCCACCTCCATCATCGGACACTGATCGCGGAGGTGACTCGGGTCCCCGCACCTCCAACAGGCCGGCCCAGGCGCCACCCCCGTACCTGCGTTGGCGGACGCCCCCACCTGAGGGGGAGAGCGGTTAAATGTTGTGGAGGGGGGGTGAGCTGATGTCGAAGGTCTCTGCCAGACTCTTCGCCTGCGTGGGGCAGGAACGGACCCTGGAGAGATGACAGAGCGAGAGGGGGGCGGGGGATGGGAGAGAGTAGAAAAAAACACAGGGGGACGGGGAGGAGAGAGAGAGAGAGAGGGCTCGTCCGGCCTTGGGATCGCCGCCATGTGGTCCTCCGCGTGCTGAACGGCCGCCTCCAGCGACGCCGGGCGGTGGCACTGGACCCACTCTGCCGTTTTCTTGGGCAATCGTTGGATGAACTGTTCCAGTACCACCTGATCGATCAGTCCCTCGACGTCGCGGTTCCCCACTAGCAGCCATTTCCGGCAGGCATCACGGAGCCGCTGGGCAAACGCAAACGGGCGGTCGGCTTTCTCCAGTTTCATAGCTCGGAAGAGTTGGCGATGTTCCTCAGGACTCCGACCAACCCGTTGCATGATGGCTCTCCTTAAGTCAGAGTAGGCCAGGAGGTTCGTCGCGGGCAGTTGTTGAGCCGCGAGTTGGGCTTCCCCGGACAAAAGAGGAACAAGGCGGGCTGCCCATTGATCGCGCGGCCAACCCCAAATTTCAGCGGTCCGCTCAAACAAGTCCAGGAAAGCTTCCGGATCGTCCGTTGCCCCCATCTTCTGTAACGTGGGTGGGGGTAACGGGGAACGATTGTCCGGGGTCGCGGCTGTGGCGGGAGCGACCTCCTGGCTGAGCAGGCTCCGGATGATGTGCCGGTCATCTGCTTGAGCCCGCATGATCTCAAAGAACCGCCGGTCTTGGTCCTCTCGGAGCTCAAGCAGAGACTGTTGGTGGTTCTGATGTAATGCCGTGAGGGACTGGAGGACTTCGGCCAGCTGGGAGGAATCTACGGGACGACCTTCCATGTTCGGTGATTTTATTCCCGGGTTTCGGCACCAGTGGGACAAGGTTCAATATGGGAAGGGAAAAGAAGGACACGGTGACAGTTCTCTCTCCACTCAGGTAGGGGCCTTTATTGTGCCAGCAAGGGTTTTTTTATAACACAGAAAAGTAAACAATCCAAAACTCTCAATGTGGACAGCTTGCTCCGATGCCAAGACTAGACTGGCGTGTCCCTCACTGGCGATGTTGTGGCCCTTTTATGCCGCTCTCCCCGTACTCACTGAAATTAGAGACAGGTGTTAGACATAATTTAGCTCAGGTGCAAGCGCCCTTACTGCTTTCTCCCTTCGGACGGGCGCTTGACCACGCCCCCGCTGCCACAATAGTACATGTAGGGTTTGCACAATCATAAAAAACATGGTTATGTCAGAGAATTTTAAAATGATGATTTTCAGTCCCGGAAAAGTCATGCAAATGTAAAAAAATCTTTATAAAAAATATAAATAGGCAAAATATTGCTCGCTGTGAGTGCAATCGCTATACAATTTTTAGAATCCTTATCTAGTAATCATGAGGAACTGGACAACTGTAAACTCATTACAAAATCTGAGGAAACCCTGTAAACGTGAATTTTTAAAATAGTTTATAACTAATCATTGTGCTAAACAGTGGATAAGGATGTCAGTAACTGAGACCCTGGACCCAGCTGCAAGAAATTCCTTAATTTGTAATTGTTAGGCATTGTAATTAAGGGTTTGCATAACTTGCGGTGTTTCTTGCAACTGGCACCTGAGCTGTTAATGTCAGTTTACAGATTATATATTGTAGATTTTACAGTATGTGACCAATATGAACTAATTTTTACATTACTGGCCCAGTGGGGGAGCCATTAACTATAAATGTAATTCAAACAATGTTTATAGATCACACCTCGGGTCATTCTGATCTGAAAAGGTTTACAGTAATGTTAAAGCCAATATAAACATGAAAACCTCTTAAGCATGGTAATATTGCTCCTACATCAATTTGTTTCACGTCCTTTGCGAAGAACAAAAATGAAATCACCTTTAAGAAGGATTAAATTATCTATAAAATTAAATTTCCCCTAAATTTGAACATGTAACACATCAACTGCCCTTATGTTTATGTCTATCGTATGTATTTATGATTTCTCAGTTGTTTTGTGTAGACGATTTGAGCAAGGGGCTGTGACAAAGCATTCTTTAATTACTTTAGGTCCTTTTAGGAGGCATGACTTTAGGTGTAACCTCAGTTAGCCACGGGATTATGTCTGTAAGCCTTTTAGAGGTAAGCTGGTCACATGAAACCTGTGATTGGTCAACTTTGACCCAATGACTTGCCTCACTCTCTTGTCAACATGGCTACTGAGTGCTGAAATCATCTCCTTTCTCTGAGTCTGTTCCAAGAGGAAATCCTCCTAATGGATGTCTGTGGTGGATTCTGCCTGTTTTGAAATCAGACTAACCTCAGCTTTTAAACTAGGGTTTCTTCACTCTAAGGTGTCTACTCCAAGACAGGTACCTGCATATTATCATAGGGATAGATGCATTTGTCTTATCATCCTATTAAATGTAGGTCATAGAGAGAAATATAGCAATGGTGAGATTATATGTTGATATTTGTTTGGGCAAAAGTTTCAATTTACATTCACTGTTGGGTTGATTTTTTAAGATTGATTATTGGATTGGATTTAGGCTACTTTTTGAGGTAGAGAAGGTTGAGGCCTTTTTTTATTTTTTATATAAATGTAGTGCTCAAAGTAGTATTTTTTTAGGTTGAGGGGCAATTACGTATTTCGATTTAAATCTAAAATAAAAGTTTAAGTTTGCTCGCGCCTTTATTTGTGTATTATTTTAACATTAACACACTGGAAGTCGGCATGTGGTTCCAGTACCCTAGGATCAGACCAAATATGCCTACTCGCTGACAAGCAGCATCTCCTATCAGATATCTTTGCATTGGCTCCAGTGTGCAAATAAAAGCTTGTTGCATCAGACCTGGGGTCAGGTCCCGCATTAAAACCTGGAAATAATTGCGTTTGCATGATCAGTAGTGTGATTCGGAGGTTGCATTTTTCCCTCTAACATTACATTTTCACTTAACTGATGGCTTGGGTTTAGGTTTGGGTTGGGGGGTACAGTTCATAAAATATACATTCCTCTTCACTGTAATGCAGCCTGTATAGCTGAAAAAAAAACCTTGCTTTACAACTTGCTTTTGGGAGACTTCAGGTTCATTACACACATAAAATGGGGCTCAAACTTGCCCATACACCTAACAACACAAATGCTTTGGCCACTGGGGGCGGTGTTCAGAATTTCGGTAAGCACAGAATGGTGTAGCTAAAGAAAAGTCCATCTTTTGTTTACGATTTCACTGTGAGATGAGTCTGATTATTTCCCAGTTGCAGCTGCCACGGTTGAAACATTTTCTGCATATTTAGCTGTGATGTCAGTAGCATGTGTACTTTTGAACACAGATATCCATCAAGTATGTGCTAGTTTTAGTTACAAAAGACCATGGAACTCCAGTTGCAAAAGTAGATAAGCCCAGTTGGTGGGTTAATAGTGCACCAAAGAGTTAGTATTAGCTACTGCAACAGGTGAGAAGTAACTCTTATTTAGTACAGTTTGGTCGCTGTCCAGCATCAGATAGGAACCCTGCAGCTCTATGCAGAAACATAACCAGCAACAGGCAGCACAACTTCAGCAGATAAAAACTCCCTCTGGCCATCTCATCAGTTGAGGCTTGTTAAAGATAGTGGGCTGTGCTTTCTCAAACTTTGAGAAAAGCAAGTGTTGGCTCACAAAAAGGGAGTTCGAACAACCCCAAGAGTTTTTTGAAAAAGGTTTATTTCTATTGATTAGAGTCTAAACGGAGGATGTGGGCCTGGGTTTAGAGCATGTATCTTTGACTATATTTTATTTCTGTTTTATTTTTGGAAATATTTGCCAGTTTTTCAGAACTTAGGAAGCTGAATATTAGGAACACTGTGGTCATAAAGAAGTGCCCGACGTGGTCTTCTGCTGTTGTTCTGCCTCAAAGTTCAATGTGTTGTGCATTCACTTTAATTGTACAGAGTAGTTATCGGAGTTACCAAAGCCTTTCTGTCAGCTCGAACCAGTCTGACCATTCTCTATTGACCTTTATCATCAACAAGGCGTTTTCATCGCAGAACTGGTGCTCATTGGATGTTTTTTTTGTTTTGGGCACCATTTTGATTAAACTGTAGATACACAGAAGATCAGCAGTTACAGAAATACTCAAACCAGCTGTCTAGTACCAAAAATCATGCCACTGTCAAAATAACTGAGATAAAAATGTTTCTCCATTCTGATGGTTGATATGAAAATTATCTGAAGCTTGTGACCGTATCTGAATTATTTTATGCATTGCATTGCTGCCACATGATTGGTTAATTAGATGAATTAACATGAATATGCATGAATATGTAGATGAACAGGTCTTCCTTATAAAGTGGTCAGTGAGTATATATTCATGATGGTTTTGTTGTTTAAATAAGTTGATTTTGAAATACTTTGTACACCCCCAGTTGTTATTGGTGCATATACATTTTATAATAAAATATTTGTCATTTTTCCTTGTGTTCATAAAGTTATAGAAAGTGGAAAACATGCCTTTTTTACTGCGTTTGACTTTTTACATTAAACATTCTGTATTACTTGGCAGCAATGGTTGTATGGTTGAAATGATGGCTCCTCTGATTGAAAAAAAAATTGTCTTAAGTCATTTCAGAGAAAATGCATAAATATCAAGATATATATACTAAAGATTAAAAGGCTAAACATTTTGAGACTTTTTAGCTATATCACTCAGTCCTGAGCACTTCAGTTTTTCAGAACTTGTGAGTCTGATCAGAAGTGTGTGTTCTTTGAATCACTGAAGTCAGCAGTGAGGTTGCCAAATGCTACACAATACTTCTATGGATTGTGATCAGCTTCACTGTGCTGGAAGAGTGGGCTGTTGGCTGCATTTCTGTCTGCTGTGAAGCGTCCTCATAATTCCACCATTCATTCAGTATCGCCTGGATCCTTGACACAATGTGAGAACTTAATTTCACATAATGGGCATTTAGGCACTCACTTTGAAATTGTTTTATTTCATGAAGGCCAGATGTAGAACTTTCTGACATTTAAAACATTCTCAATTAAATGTTTAATGCTTCAAAGGCACCCAGCACTTTGTACCACTGTCATATAATTTTTAGTTCTCAAAATTTAATGAGAGCTTCTTCACTGGAACCCATTTCCTGATTAGAGGGCTCATTAGTAACAGTGTGAGAGGAAGCAGTGAACAGGGAACATGAGTGCTGGGTGACAAAGGGGAGGTGGGCTAGAAAAGCGTCACTCCATTTGATTAGGAAATTACAGTTATATTCAAGATGCACTGATGTCACTGTTTAATGGCAGTAGATGGAAATGGAGATGGAGGAACAGCAGAATTGTCATGTGTCTAATTATAATGTTTGTAGTCTCAGACAAATCAGGTATTTATTGCAGCTGAAGTATTAGGGATCTGTTGAGGAACCGCTTTAGCAATATGTTTTCGTACCTTTACATTTCTCTCTATTTCTTTTTCATTTTTGTTGTGATTATATGTGTCAGCATTGGAAATAGCACAGTTTGGTTCACTGAGAATCACAAAAGTGTGATCAATTTTGTGGTGTTGATTGTGATGGATTTTGATAACTGAATTTTAGAACGCTTTGTATTTTTAATTTAACCAGGGCTGACTTACGCTTATGTATGAAGAGTGATAATTCTTTTAAATCATGTTTCATATAATGTTTTTTTAATGTACTGTCCAAAAGATTTGGATACTTTCAAGTTTCACTGAAGTCAGCAGCATTTGAAAACAAGCCAATATCAGTCAAAATTGCTGTCTGTGTTAGTTTTCGCATGCTACTTGGGGACAGCTCAATAATATGTACAGTAGGTTTGTCTGAACTCCAGTGCTGCAAACAGTTGGGCTTTGTAAGAATCCAGTAAAAGAAATAACCTGTGTGTTATTCAGCCAAATGCATTTGAGTGTGATGGGTTGGACAATGATAAGTAAATGGCATTGATTTATTTTTCATTGTTGTGCTGTCCTCAGCTCACAAGATGTGCTTTTAGCATTCATATGCAATGACCCACATTATGTTGTGTTTTGTGCCTTTATAATTAATTAAAATACTCTAGACTGCAATGGAATTATGTTATAGCAGGTATGGTTATTAGTCTTATGTTGTCCTATAATGACAGTATACAGTTTAATTACATTGTGATGAACATTCGTTCTTGCTTGCTCTCATGCTCTGGATGTTGCATGCATGTGGAGCTGAACAGCTGCCACGATGATATTGTCATGGCGAGAACTCCTCTGGTGCTTTCCAGGCATTCTGTCCTTTTCGGCTGGGGAGATGTTTATATTTCCGTATCAAAAGGAAGTTGTTCACATATAGTGACACCTCCTGAAGCATCCTGAGCTTTGCATCAGGGTGCAAGGAATGGCATCCGTCAATTTTGGCAAGAGGAAACCACATTTATTAGAAATCCTGATATGAGACCATTGCATGCAATGTCTTGTGTTTGTTTTTGAGGTAAATGTTGCAAATGTATGTAGCTAATGAAAATTTCAGAAATTATCACATTTATTTTGAGACATAATACATATTTGTCATTTTCCATTTTTTTAAAAACATATTTTTTTTTGTATGGTGATGATTAAATAAAATAATTGTATGAACTCTCCAGTAAGTTAAAGGATAGTATTTGGGGTAAAAGGTAGTGGTTGACCAACATGGGTTTTTAAATGGCTGATGCCGATATCCAGAGAGCAGGGTGGCCGATAGGCAAATACAATGCCGATATATCACACAATTTAATATGGTAAATAACATAAACATAAAATTGCTAGAAAAAAAAAAATGTATACTCTTATTTAGCACTTTATTTACTCCGTTTCACACCAAACTTTACCTTTGTAAAAAATTATATAAAAAATGATATTGTATTTATATGGGGAGAGCAGTTTCTTCTGATTTCTGTTTAGTCATCAAATTTTTGTAATTTATTTGCACATAAATAATTAATTTATTAGAAATAAGTAAATATCAGTACATAAAGTAGTCTAGCAACCCTGGATGGCATGTCCACATTAGCAATCACATTTTCTCAAAAAATACGGAATCAAACCGATTGTACATGCAGTACACAGTGAATAAGACATTTACTTACAGCACACGTGAAGCACTTTAAATTTTTTACGTTGCACTCACAAGCTCGTGCGGATCTAGCACGAGCAGCAATCGTCTCCTGACAGTTTAAAAGGCCTGGATCACCTGCTTGGATAGTCACTGAGTAACCGTCATGATTTGTGAATCAGAGGAACTTTTGATCCTGATCTTGAAGTTTTGATTCTGGCTGATAGAATTCGTGCTTCAGAGGAAGATATTAGATAGCGCTCGTTGGGAAGAAAATGCTTGATTTTCGTAAGATTTGTGAATTACATCTGTTTAAACGAGATATCTGTATATTTGAAAATGGTATATAATATAATTTGTATTGATATTTTCTTTTTTATCATTAGACAAGACAGTTAAAAGTTACAGGCAACTGTTAGAGGAGAGAGAGGGAGAATGGAACAGGTTAGCGCTGTAACATTGTGAGCTCAAACGCATCTGCTTCGGCTCTGGTTGTTTAAATGACACTGTGTTGCACATGTTCTATTATTGTAGTAACATGATGGCACTTAACAACAAAACAAACTGTGACTGGTCGTTTACATGTCTCAGTTGCTTCACATGCAAGCAGGAGATTTTTGGCGCCCTCAAGAAACAAATCCGCTTAACAGGAAAATGTATCAACCGATAATTAAAAAAACGAATTTTATATTGGTCAACCACTAGTAAAAAGCTCCCCTGTTGCAGGGGCCAAATGCCCCCATAAAGCGCATTGATTTTCTAAGTGGGGCGAATAGATTTGTTATGAAAAATGTTCAAAGTGGGCTCATATTGACTTGACCCTGGGAAACCGATTGGTCAGCGCCAATGTAGGTATCACATCCATCCTCAAAAAAGTGTGAGGTAAAATGCTCTTTTTTTTTTTTTTTAAATAAAAACATTTTAACAACATTTACAACATTTCGTTATTATTTTTTTTCACACAATGTATGTCATAATCTTGACACACTTTGTGAGCAGGAAAAAAAAAAACACATTTACCTTGAGAATGAGAACAGTTAAAGGAAATCTTTAGTTTTTCTTTAAAAAGAAGAGAACAGAAGGTAAGATATTGCTATGACAAATGTACAGTTACAGCATGAACATAAAATGCGTATGTGTGTAGAACATCTTTTTGCACCACTGTTTAAGCATCCTTCATATAAACAGCCCAAATTATAAGGGTATAGTTTGGTATTGGAGTAGAAACAAATTTGTGTCCGTATGATTCTTTCATGATCATAACATTTTATTCACAAAATTAATCATAAAATACATTATCAGAGGGTAGCAGGTGTATATTATGGCCATGTTTAATGGCCAATGACGCGATGCTCATAAAGATTTATTCAGATGACCTTATTTGTTAACCCATAAGCTTTAGCTACGATATACTAAATAACGATATCAAGTCAAAATTCTATTGTTGTCTCCCTCATGTTTTTCTAGGACTCTTATTTTGATATTGTTTTTGTCCTCTGTCTTCAGTTCCCCGGCACTACATCTCCCATGATGCACTGCCCTCATCACTGCCATCTGTTCCCCATCTTCCTCACCTGTTCTCCGTTCCCTCATCAGCACCTTTGTGGATAAATACCCTCCAGTTTTGTTAATTCCTTGTCAGTTCTTGAATTGTTTCATTGTAATGTTTAATAGTATTATGTTTGTGCCACTCCAGCGTGTTTTCCTTGATTTTCTCCTTGTGTGATTGATGTTCCACTCCTACAATTATAAGTCTGAAAGATTTCTCCTGCATCTCCTCTCCACTAACCCAACGTTACAATTGTATTGTGACCCGGATATTGATATAATATTGTATCACCTGTGTGACTTAAGCTAGATTCAAACTCGAGTTGCCCACTGTGTATGAGCATATGCACTGCCTGCCAGGCTGTATCTCCGAGATTCTGACATATAATTTTTAATAGCAAGAATATATTAAGGATTCATTAAAACACAACAACATGCAGCCTTGCTGAGTAAGACATACATTTTTATTAAATAGAGTTCTCAGTTCTCATATTTTTCCCTCTCAGACTTTTTTGCTGACTGCATTGGAAGAATTCCATTTCATTTAAAAAGTTCTAATGGATTTTTCAAATCATGAGAAAAAACATGACAGTATACTGTGTCTGGACTCATATTAGGGAAAGGGGCTGAGCTTTGTTGTTTGTAGTTGAGCGTCGATGACAGCTGTTGAACAGTTTGATACAGTGATATTTACACCATGTTGAAACACTGCCAGAGATTGATCAAGAACAACCTGTTCTCCTTATTCAACAGATATTCTTTAAGTGTTTTTTCTCTACCAGTCAGCAGGCTACGTTCTTCCAGGCTTTATAAATTGGCTATAGGGATGTCACCATACCAAAATTTCAGTGGTTAGCGATACCAGTGAATGTTTAGAGCAAACCTAAAAGCTATTAAATAAATTAATGCTATGCAACCTTTAAGTAAACATTGCAGTAATTACAAATTTTAACAGGCAGTAATAAAATAAACAACAAAGTAAAACTTTTTGTAAAATATTACAATAGAACAAAGCAGTGTGTGGTCTGTCTACACTGGTCTCAGAACAGTTCAAAATGCAACTTATTTTTATTATAACTCCATATAACACCTCAATGTAAAAATGCACTGTAAATACAGGATTTCTATTGAAAATCTTGTGCTATTGTACACATTAATGTACATTGTGTTTAGCAGGGTGGCGTTTCGCAATAAATTGTTAAAATTTTAAAAATGGCACATCGGATGAAACTAGAGACTCTAATCTTTTGGCTCAAACAGGTTTCAATGTAAAACATAATTAGGTTTCTTACCAGATGCGGTTTTGTTGGCATATCTTCCAAAGACTAACTTCGCTGTGATCATGTTGTTTTGTCACATGGCTGTGTCGCAAGATTTTAACACTTTACTGGCAGCCCAGAGTCTCCTGAACTGAGATCAGTCATTTTGCGTAGCATATAGCGATGCCAAAATACGACGTCCAAGCACGTGGACACAGGATCGCACAAGGATACGATTGTTAGATATTTATACCTTTGTTCTATTGCAGTTAAGCAATTCAATAAATAGGGAGCAAGGGAGCATCCTATAGCTCTCCTATGAAGCCAAGTGCATTAAATAAAAATTTCTATCAAAAGTTCAGTTTCATGCTGCAGATGATGTTTGAACCACTCAACATGATTGGCACACATGGGACAATGGTATGCAGTACATACATTCCGAATTTATAATGTATATGTTTATTTCGACTTTCTATAGCTTGACATTGTTAAACATTTCACAACTTGGTCCCGCTGTCCACATATGTGGACATCCATTTTTAAGGAAACTATTTGCTCTAGAATTTTTTTGTGCATGTTTATTTGATGCTAATAGTTACAAAGCGAAAAGGAAAATGCACACAGCAGTCATGCTCCGGTCTCAGGAGGGTATAAAGTATTCAATAAATGTTCAGAATTAAAAAAATACAATTATATGAATTATAAATACAATTATAAATTGTAAAAAAATCAAAAGTTGAATAAAATGACTTGAACCTGCCGTACGTAATCGATGTTAAGATACTTTCTCCTATCCTATCTTAATATGTAACTAAGTAAGCCATTAGTAGGTTGAGTTCCCCGAAAAAGTGTCAACAATGTTACTCTGTAAAGTCATGTCTAGTTAAAAGAACTTCAACTTTTAAAAATGTACCTCGAGACACCTGGATTCTGTTCCATTCTTTGTCTGAATGGTCCCTAACAATGTGATTTGTTTTTATTGGTACATGCTGCAAGTAATGCATGTGGTAAATGCAGAAAATGATTTGACCATGCATATTCAGACGATATTCACTCTTCATCATGGTGACAACACTCGCTTGCAAAGTTGATTTGGTACTACTGAGACTGCAGTAAGACTATTAAAGGTATTATTTTAGTATTGATTTGGCACCGAAATACAGGTACTTGTGAAATCCCTACTGTGTGTGGACTGTGAAAAAGAACCAAATTTGAATGGAAATACTCAGAGGTGCTCCCTCAGAAAACATGGTATAGGCATTGCAAGGAGTTATTTTGCTCCATTACCACATAGCTTTAATATATACATCTTGAATAAACTGACTTATGTATCCTAGAAATGGTAACATTTAAAATAGATGGCCAATCATTGTTTTATTAGAGCTTGACGTTTTTCTCTCATTTACAAGCCAAACATCTGAGCTGTGTAATTAGTCATATAAATGGCCACTATTGACTTCTTTGTCCTTTGCTTTATTTTAAGGTGTTTCCATGGATTTGTCAGGTTCAAGAAAGGGATTAAGTTTAGAACTACTTTTCTTGGCCAAAGTCTAACAGAGCCCTGCCAGTAACGACGTATGGGCTCTTTTCTTTAAATGCACTTCACTGACTTTAATAAGTAATATTTTGTTGCCCCCCATATGTGTGCATATCTGTAGGCTGGATGTATTGGTCTAGCCACTCACTGAATGTAGAGATTTTGACCTCACTCATTCATCATGGGTTTGTTTTGCTGACTTATATGTTCTTTGAATGCGTTTAGCTCCTTTTCTCCATTATTATGAAAGAAGTTATTGTAAAAAAAGAAGGGAATTGAGAAAGACACAAAAGAAAGAAAAAAGTTTGATGCAGTGTTTTGCATTTAATTCTATGATTTAAGCAGTATCACAATAGCTACACTTACCATGTGCTAACTTCAATACATGTTACACTCTATCATCATTTGTGACATAATGTGGAGAAATAATTTAGTTGTCTAAATTAAGTTGTCTGTATCATCTATTTTTAGGTGGGAATACTTTTCTCTGTGGATAAACTAATGGCTATTTGTACTGTAATGATAACATTTACAACCATGACTTTTTCCCCTCACTGTACTCAGTAGGGATGCACGATGCATCAGCTGCTGAGATATTATTTGCCATAACCGGGAAAATTTAAATATTATTATCGCACCGATAATGGAATTACCGCCGATATTTTCGCTGATAATTTGTTATGGTTTATTTGCTTGCGGCTGTGAATCTCTGCCTGCCTGCGCAGTGGCTTTCTTTCAAGCCATAGCGCGCGTATGCACACACATGTCTGTGTGAGTGAGAGCAGGTGAGAGTCAAGCTGATGTTGGTGGATTATTTCAATATTTCTGCACCTTGTTACATGTTTTGGGGCTGGTTTTAAATTGGGATACTCTGCTGTATGCATAAGTTTTACAGTGGAACTGTCATATAAGAGCGCTGCAACATGCGTCTTTGAATGAGACGTGCATAAGCACACATACATAACTGTATTCGTAGTCTGGCTGCTATCATAAATATTCTGCCATGTATACAGAGATTAGGGTTTGAACTGTGTGTTTTGTTGTTTAATGTTCTTTACACGCTGTTTTTCCAACTTATTTTGGTTTAATACATTATCACAGCTGTTAGAAGTTCATTATTATCTCTCTGTGAGTGAGCCATCTTTATTACCATAAATACTTACTAAATAGGTAAAATACAAGTGTATTTATATTTATTTCTCATTCACAAAGTTCATCTATAATGCACATTTCTGGTTCATGCTACAGCTGCCAAACCTTAAATGGCAGCAAGTCCAAATTCCAAGCTTTTATATGAATCATTTCTCAAATGAGAATCTTTTAATGAATTAACTAGCTGTTCCAGGTTAAAGGATTAAAAATTAAAACTTTTTTAAAATATTGATTATCGGTATCAGCCACAATGAGCTGTGAATTATCGGTTATCATTATTGGCCCAGAAATTCCATATCGGTGCATTCCTAGTACTGAGGTATATAGCAACATACAATTCCTACCCTCCATTTCTATTTTCAGCACTCTTTCTTTGTCTTTGATTTGTTACAGGCAACTGCTATTACGATTGAATGACCAGGAAGCCACAAGAAATGCTAATGTACGTTTTGCTAATGTACCATATTGTCTGCTTAGGCAAGCCAAGGTTAGACAGCTGTGAAGTGTGCCACACACACACAGACACACACAACACACATGCAACCCTCCAGCAGCAAGCTATGAAGATTTCTGCTGATTTAATGACTCTGTCCAGCTCCCCTTCCTGTCACCCTTTCTTTCTGTAATTCATCATAACCACATCCCTCTTGCCTCAGACACCTGTTCTCTCTTCTCATATTCCCTTTATCTCTGTCTTTTATCCTTTTCCTTTAGCAGCTTCTTTACCATACTCTTTCTATCACATCTATCTCAGCACAATAAACTTAATGTCCTATAAATTCATACATTTTCGCATACTTTTTGTAATCAAGCCCAGTCATACAACAGCTATTTGTAATAGACCAAAAATATGTAGCAAAAAGGACTTAAAAATCAAACTTGTATTGCACATAATTTGACTACTAATAAAAGTAAATTATATGCAGTGTTGGGTAAGTTACTATAAAAAAGTAGCATCTTCTACAATGTAATTAGATTACTGTACTAATTGCTCTGTCTGAAAAGTAATTGCATTATTTATTACTAATTACTTTCTAAAACCCTTATCAACCTTGACCAGATGAAAAATAGACATGAAATTGTTCTATTAACCTATTAATTCTTTCTATTAATTCTTTCAAATAAATCATATAAAATAAAAAAAATATTATTCATGAACTGGCCAAAGAATTCAAGGTGGCTGCATTTAATTAGAAAATACAATTTTTTACATAAGACATTAAATTGCGATTTTAAATTCACTCTTGATTTATATAGAATTGTTCTATAGTCTATACAGTATTTAACACAATTTCATAGAAAGTAACTGTAATTAAATTACTGAAAAATGAAGAGTAAAACTTTTTCAATGACATAGTAATTTAATTACAGTAATTAATTACTTAGTAATGCATCACACCCAACACTGATTATATGACATAGCATGGTCTCATGAGTTCTACCAACAATCCTTTGACAAAGGGTGAACATTTTCATTAAAAATTAAAGATGCCTGTAAGCGATTTCAACTGTTTTGCTAACTTCCTCAACTGTCAGACTAGAAAAATTAAAATCCATGATTGCCATTATTTGCTCACGCTCATATAGTTCCAAACCTGTATTGCTTTATTTATGTGGAATATTAAAACAGATGTTGTAATGCATATTGTAGGCCCACTTTTTAACTATTTAGGGACTGTGGGGTTAGGGGTTGTTCACCATTCTGAATATGCAAATTTTGTGTCAAACTGTCAGCCAAGGGAAGTACTATTACATTCTTGTTAGAATAATGTTAAAGTTCTTGTAAGAGGCTGATACAGGACTGCTAAAGCAGATCATTGAGCATGGCATACCCATGCAGAGAGAGAGAGAGAGAGAGAGAGAGAGAGAGAGAGAGAGAGAGATAGAGAAATGGTAGGAGTTTTTGTGGATAGTGTTGTCATATTATCCTTGATTCTTTGTAAATATGAGGAATGTAAAATAGGGACTTGAAGAACCCTTTTAGTTTGGTAGGATCCTTTTAAAAGAATTCATGACAGAACAGCGAATGGTTTTTTGGAAACATTAGCTTCTTTTCCACCATCAGGCTGAACAGTAGGGCTGTGTGATATGGCTGAAAAATTTGTGATAAATTGTTGGATAATGTGATATGCAACATGATAATCCCGTGATGACGTCATCGGAGCGCATGGAACATTAGAACCCCCACTGCCCAAGTAAAAGTATTCGGGAATAAAAAAGGTCTGTCTATCCCAGAGATCACAAACATAGTTGTCTTTCGTTACAAATTGCATGTAGGCATATAGAGCTGAAACCCATCCTTTGATGTATCCACACAGATCCAAAGCAGTCAGTAAACAAGCCAAGTTTGAGTTTGTATACTGGCGTCTGATCTCATTATTATATGCACACTCACAACGCAGATTGGAAGCACAGGACAGCACCACTTACAGCAATATATCCACAAATGTGACATGCTTAGTTATTTGAGTCTGATGTAGATTTAGTAGAGACATGATTTTAATCTCATCTTTCAAAGTATGTCACTTTTAGCATGAAACACTCATTCTCAGCTGTCTGCATCACTATGAACGTTACTTTTTAAAGTATTAAAATCGCGAGCCCTTTCGATATTTATATTGCGATATGTACATTTGCGATATTTCGATAAATTGAATATATCATGCAGCCCTTCTGAACAGTTACTGTTGTTGAATTGTGCTCTTCTATAATGATCCAGGCTTGTTTGGGATGGTAATGGTTTCTTTTTTTCATTGTGGTGCTGCAAAATCAGGATTAGAATGGATTTACTGGGCAAGTGACCAATCGTGAGTCACCACATCAGTACAGTAATTTTACCAGAATGGTTCTCTGAGTACGGTTAGCTAACCATCATGAGAAATCCGATCCAGGATTGGTTTGTAATTGTACCATACTGAACCACGCTCAAGTGGTAATTGTTACTCACTGTGCTTGGGACCGTTCAGTCCGATGGGGAAAGGGGCTTTTTTCCCCTCATACTTATAAATGTATGAATTGCATTAGATTGAAAATATCAAACCAAGTAGTTGCAAACAAATTATTCCAGACTTTTTCTTAGAACGTACTCCTGGCCATTTTGGTTTTAATTACTTTTAACCAATTGGTGTCAAGGTGGTTTTTCGTGAATGTATGAAGTCAGTTCCACTCAACTTCACACAGGTGTCCTAGCAGGGAAACCATAGTTCTACATTAACTGTGAACATGTTCTACTAATGTCTGATGACCAGAACATTTTCATTTTGAGCAACACAGCTATTGTTATATAATCTCAAAAATAACAAACCTTTTGTTGAGAAATTTAGCTTGTTTTGCTTGAAAAGAGTGCCTGTGCTATATTTATTTTAAATAAATGCTGATTGATTTGATAATTTGTTACATAAAGCAAAGACATTCATACATTTTTAAGTGTGGCTTAAGGGTCTGAATGCATTTTGGGTCCACTGTATTTTTGTCTGAATGTACCTTACATATATTCTTTTCTGGAGTGAGTCGGACTCTTGGCTGACATCCAGGTCCTGTTTAACTGCTTTGTAATCCATTTTATTGTATAATTTCTTTCTTTCTTTCTTTCTTTCTTTCTTTCTTATTCTTGAAGAGACTGTGAGTCCATTTGACTCCTTTTACATAATGTACTCCCAGTGTGGAATTCAGTGATTTCCAGCCTCTGTTGCTTCACATTAAATCCAGACCCACTTCGAAAACACACATACTTTCTCAGTCATACATACACAACCTCATGCATATACAGTGTATATAATGTACTTACATGTGTGTATATACATACATATACTGTATAAACAGTACATGCATACACTGACTTCTTCCACTCAATTTTTCTTTTATTTCTGTGCTCTGTCTAAAAAGATCCTTTTTTTTTGCTCACTCACTCTCAATCTTCCCTTTGGGAATGTTGGCTTGTGCTCAAATACTCTAAATCAACCACAGCTTGTCTCTGCTCCCTGGGCCCCACTGCTTTCAGGCGGTCACCCCACATGTGGATGTAGATTCAGTCTGTGAGGTGGAGGACCAGAATAGAGCTGACCAGCGACCTCCTCTGACTCACAAAGCAACCTGCCCTGAGCTCCCCTAAAACTGCAGCGTAACCTTTCCCCTATTTACTATATCTGTGACATCTTTAAACAGCCTCAGGCAAAGAAAAGCCTTTCTCTTTTGCTTTTATACCATATAGACCTATTTTGCACCTTATAATGGAGGAGATCTATATACAGGGTTCTCACAGACATGGAAAACACGTTTTACGTGGGTATCGCTTGGGTTTTTTTACGATACTAGTGTCAAATTGATACTTTTAAAACAGTACTGGTGCCTAAACGGTGCCTGAACCAATACTTAAACCAAAAACTACCAATACTACCAAAAAAAAAAAAGAGCCACAAGAGATTTAAAGAACTGTTTTTTTATTGAATTTTTTTTATTATTCTTTAAATTGAACAATAAATTAAAAGTTTTAAGTATACTTAAATATAAAAATACAAGTAAATACAAATCACAACAAATTTACATAACAAATTCACAATAAAACCTATGCCACCTAACCCAACTACAATAATTTGACACTTAATAACAGTTACAGTACTGATAACAGCAAAGTAGTCTGTATTCTTGGTATGCTACAAACCAGCTTAAAATTTAAGCAATTCTTTTGCAGAAATATGACCATATTTGCCTTCTCTATACGACACCTCTCCTGACTTATTGTCATAATCAATGGTCTCCACATTGCTAGGGTAGGTCTGACTGTGTCCGGGGACGCCCACACTGCCAGCTGATGTCCTCAAGCTGTCGAACACAGTGCATCCCTCTGCTTTGAAGTTTATCCCATATGCCCTCAAATGTTTCATTAGGTTTGACATGTTTCTCCCTTTACACGCAATTGTTGTAAAACATTTGTTGCACGTCGCTGTGTCTGAGTCTTTCTTGTGAAATACAGCCACTCTTTAGAATGTTTAGCTTTAGGCATTATAATTTAAGCACGTTTAATATAGCTAGCTAACGGTAGGAAACCTGCTGCCATCAGAACAAGTGTAATTGCTGCATTGACGTGCTCCTCGGATGGTCTCATTTTCCGAGTTGTGCTTTTAAGTCGGAATGTGAAAACAACATGGACACTAACATGACTACAAAGATGTGTTGGATTTGTGTTATCAGAGCTTTATATTACGTAGTGATTTTGTCCCAGAGTTTTTCCTGCACCAGTACATTACCTGAAACCACTAAATATTGCTTTACCTGACTTATCAGGGTTACTGCTAATAAATAACTTTTCTAATTAATCTTTGTCAATCTACATGGACAGCAACTAACCATTATAACCTAATACAATATTACAAATTAAATGTTAGCAAAAAATGTACATGCAATATGTGATTTTGCCCCATTAATCAAAAGTTTCTGACCATCAACCAATCACTGTTGTCTGCCATGTTTTCGACTTTCTGTGTTGTTGTTCTGACTTGCATTCGTGTGAAGTTTCTCTGTCAGGAAATACATTTTCTGATTATTCTGACACCAAATGAATGCAGTATAATTTAACTAGCGATCATGTGCGGTGATGATGCTTCTTACGGACTTTCTGCCTTCTGTGGAACACACAAGGAGATGTTAGGCAGAAGGTTCAGTCTCAGTTAACTTTCAATTTCTTTGTATGGAAAGAAATATACAATAAAAGTGAAAAATGTCTGAGACTGTCAGTCCCTTTCTTTAGGGGCCAAGCACCAAAGGTGCTGTTGCACTTATTGTTTTCGTTATTATTATTAATATTATTATTATTATTATTCCCCAATGGGAGTCTATGGCAGCCCGTAGGTCTGCATGTTGGAAAATGATGCAATTTGGCACACTGATAGGGGTGGTCATGAATAGCCTCCATACCAAATTTGGGGTCTGTAGAACATACTCTATAGTGCCACCACCATGCCAAAAATCCCCTTTCCTTTTGTATGTATCTTTTAAATCATTTGGCCTAGGGATGCACCGATACCACTTTTTCTCTTCTGATTCCGATATCGGATATCTCAGTATCGGCCGATCCTGATCCGATACCAGTGTTATTTTTTGCATAGTCAGTTTAGAATATCTTTATATTATTGTGTGGAACTAATTGGGTGTGCTCTTTAATATGTAAAGAAACACAAACCTCTAACTACACATTATTTAAATTTAAATGTATAGCTTATTAAGAAAAAACTTTATTATTACTGTAATACAGTATAATGTAGCAGCAAAATTAACAGTAATTCCAGTATAAATCATGAGTAGAAAAGCGTTTTATTTGTTTGTTATTTTTGCAAAATTTTTTCAGCATGCATCTGGACTTTCCAATACATCCTACTGTATATATATATATATATATACATATATATATTTTATACACTTTATATACTTTTTTTAATTATAATTGTTTTTATTGTATGTGTATTATGTGTATGTGTATTCTACATTGTGTGTATTGTTTACTGTACATTGTATATTATTATTGTGTTGTGTAATTATGTATGCATTAGATGTAAATTGTGTTGTGTAAATATGTTGTTTATTGTAATTGGTATATGTCTCGTCACTGTCATGACTACTATGTTGCTCAGAATTGCACACAAGACTTTCACCCACTGTTGCACTTGTGCATATGGTCGTGTGACAATAAAGTGATTTGATTTTGACATTAAAGGATTCAGATCTCTTTTTTGTTAAATTTAGTTGTAAGATATCAGCTCACTTTTCATTCACACAGTTATTTTTTGAAACCCATTCAACTTAAATGTTATTATTGCTTAAATAATAATGCTATTATTATTATTATTATTATTAAAGCAATATTTTAAACTTTAAGATATTATGCAGAATGTAAGGAACTAACAGTCTCAGTCACCATTTACTTAAATGGAATGGAAAAAAAGATACAAAGATAATGAATGGGGACTGAAACTGTCTGTCAGCTTTACATTTCCATTTGTATACAATCATTACAATTTAAATTTGTTTGGGTATACTACTGTATCCATTTAATAAAATCTTAGGAAGTCATAGAAAAGTAATGGAAATTTTATATTTAATTTAATGGTTAATATACAATAAATGTTTCTACTTGTGGTCTGCTATAAAATATTGTGTTGGCTAAATTGCTCTTTGTAGAGTAAATGTCTGATTTGTAAGCATGTAATTCTTTTGATTCAGTTCTTTTCAGTATGTAGATTAACTTGGTTCACAAATCGGTATTCATTAAATGATGAATTGAAATTTAATGGAAAAGTCAAGGGTATGCATTGGTAAAAAAGAATGGGAAGAAAAAGAGTTATAGACAAAAAAAGAATGTCTATAACTCTTCCTGCCTTTTATGACTCTTGTTTTTTTTATTTTGCCTCTACATGAGGGCATTTTGCTCTCAACTAAACATAGATTGGGCACAATATATATAAAGGAATGTGATAGTGAATGTTTATCAGATGCCCAAGGTGAGGGGTTATTCTCGCCTCTGGGCTTCATGTGTCCTTTCCAACCACATCCAGACACAAACACACACTTACTGTCTCTCTAACTTCAAGTGTGAGTGGATAGAGAAAAGGCAAACCCATGTGGAAAAATTTGTTATACAGATGGGTTTAGCTCCTCTTCCCCGTGGCCTCTCTTCCTCTCCTTTAATCCCCTACCTCTCCATGACCTTTCCCCATCTGATGATTTGCCTCTTTTCCATCTTTTTCTCCCGCTCTCTCTTTCTTATTCATCGCTGGTTTTTGTGTTGCTATTTGGACTAATAGCGCAGACTACTTTGGTTTGAATTTGCTGAAACACTTTGTTTATTCAGGCTCTCTTTGAAATATCCAGCACTTTAATATGTCTCCATATTGCAGAGGTAAACTGATGTGATGTATCTTCTGGCCATGAAGGCAATGGTTTTCCCCCCAATGCCCCTCAAAACAAGGAACCTGTATGCAACCCTTAACATTCCTTTTTGTTAGCCAATTTTATAGACTAAAAAAGAATTTTTCACTGGCTGGTTTATACCTTTCCTTAACTCAGGCATGATGCTGTTTCCAGCAATAAATAATTTGTCTGTCCACATTAAATGTGGAAATGCTTTTCGACAAATGAGATTTTACTGTGGGTGGGGCTACACAGTGCGACAAATAGAAACCTAGCAACTGACAAAATGTCCTTTCACTTGTCACAGTTAACGCTGGTTGGGACAAAAACGCTGATTTGCTTGGAAGCTTTCAGCACTTGTCGCTTTATCATACCACAAATTGTGTGAACACAGTTTTAAATGGTCAAGGCTAGCTATGACTTCCTTAGTCCAGCATGCAACTGTGTAGTTGGCACCATGTGATAGCTTAGCTTTTAATTGTCTTGTGTAGTTTAACTCTAGCCAAACATATCATACCACCCTGGGGCAGCTGCACATTTGAAATAATACATTAACATGGGCTAATGGACACTCGCCCACACTCTAGTGAAAGCCCATATTCTTCTTTTGTCCATTGTTTTGGGTTGGGTTCTCAGCTTGTGGCAGACATGTTTTTAAGGAGGGCATCTTGTGAATTACTGAATTTCAAATACAGCTGTTCCAAAGCTTTTCTTTGAAAGCACCATCTATAAATGCTCAAGTTATACTATTCTTTATTGTACTGACACCTCATGTTTCATGAAGTGTATGACTGTGATTAAACTAGGTACAGTCTTTAAATCCTCAAATTACATTTTGTATACTGTTTATTTTCATTTTTGAACATCATGGCAAGCAGAAAGGCAAGGGAGGCCCACATACTGTATATCCCACACCCATGGGAAATACATTGTCTGGGTTTTACACATGGTTTTTATGACCTCAAGTACATTTTCCACATAAGGATCAAAAGTATTTGATTGAAGCGTCGCCCAATCTAAAGGGCCAGGTTGGTTACATGTGTACATGTTGAGGGTTGAAGAGGAGGTCATCAAACTCCTTTGAAGATTGGGCATCAGTCAGACTTATATTTCCACCAATGCATAAGTATTCATACAGCTTTTTGTAATGTTTGATGTTGGACCACAGAATCCTTATCTTTGTCCAAAACTTTACTACCTTACAGATATATGTTTTGAGTAGATTCTTTACAATCTGACATTCAGGCATGTACCAGATTAATCTTTGATGTAATGCTCTTGATAAATTGTTGCTTTGGAATATGGAACAGTATTATACAGATAGATATTAAACCTCACCCAAAGATTACAATTCTGGGATTGTTTACAATTGTATTTTCTGCTCTTTTCCATAGTTTTCCATATTCCAAGTTTTATGACAGCTCACTGCATGAGACGATTATCAGAGTATAATAACATAAGAGTTAAGAGTGTATACGCAAGTTTCATCATGATATAATCTTGTATCACTTTTCTTAGACCCAGTCTCCAACTAGACCTCTAGACTGACAATGACAATATTAGATCATTCCATATCCTGCCGACTATGGCGAAAATTTTAGATCATTCCATATCCTGCAGACTATGGCGAAAATTTTAGATCATCCATCCTGCCAAATGAATGTTAAATCAAACATCCGACACGCCACGACCGACAAAGCCAGAAAAGTTATTTCTAGTCTCCCACTAGACCTCTCTTTCCATAAGAAGTTATCTAAAACCCAGTCAACATCAACAACCTGTTATGTTAATGCAGGGAGAATATAGAGAAAATAGAGTCTCTATAAGTCAGGAGACAAAGTAATGGTAAAAATGATCATAGTTTATTGAATAATGTTAATTGTGTCTGTCTCAATGCTCACTTGACCAACATAAGTTCAACAAGTGTTGTTATACCAAGCAAAGACAATGGAAATTTACTGCTTCGCAACATTGTCCTGTGACATTGAAGACCTTGAGATGGAGACAACTCTTTAGCTCTAACTTGTGTAGACAAAACAGCACAAAACATAAAATTAAATGGAAATAATAGCCACTTTCTCATATTCAACCTGGTAAATTGCAGTAAAGTTTTCAGTTTTTCAGTTTTCCTACCATTAAGACCATCAGCACCAAAATGTAATTAAACTCTGAAATGTAGTTAGTTATTTTATTGGTCAACAGATTTCTTCATATGCTCTGATGAAGAGAAGTGCATTTAGTCTGAAATAGACTACAACCTTTCTAAAATATTAACAGAATCTCAAAATACTAGAAATCACACCCTTGCCGACTATGGAAATGGCTAAAGACAAAAACTGAAAATCACACACTAAACGACTGAGGATCACTCTGACTGTCAAGCCGGTCCAATCCCATACTCTCATGGAAACACATGACATGACAGAGACGCATGACAGATAGAAACAAACAGATATTTGTGAGCGGTGCCATTGATGTTGCTGCTTCTCTGTTCCGAGCCTCAAAAAAAAAAAATTTAATAACGGGCTGAGTGGGTCTGGGCGTGGTTTTGGATGGCAAGATTGAGACTGCAATATAAGTTGAGTGGTGTTAATTTTTTTCTCCACTTTGAGCACTTTTTCGCCATGTCCATTTCTTCATGGTCCAGCATTGTGGCTACGCTCACGCATGGTCAATTTACATTGGCTGATCACCGTTTGACTATAATGTCGTTGGAGCATCATACACTGATATTTCGGAGATTGTCGGCTCTAAAATTCCAAATATTTTTTTATATCCTCCGACTATGTGGAATTTCCCTTTTCTGTCAAATGTGATGATATTTTTTGATTCCAGTGTAACTGAAACATCTCCATTTTACATCAGCGCAGCCTGACCTTGTACATGTTCAACCTTTAATCTTACAACTCTTCAGATAATGTTACAACTTCTCATTCAGGGATAAAGACAGTGCTAAATTTACCACTGTTTTCAAACAGATAGTGTTCAGTCATGACCTCTAAACTGAAAATTGCAGTTAATTTTTTGGAAAAGGTTGTATGTTTGAAAGTGACTAATAATGCATAGCAAAAGCAAGAAACAATACAGTATAAAAAGACAAGTATTAAGTAAAAATGAGTATATAAATTAAAATAAAGAAATTAGTAAATAAACTGTATAAGTAATATGAAAGAATGAAAGAAAAAACAAGTACAACACAATGTACAGTATGTTTGCTGTCTTGGAGCTGCACACACTCAGGTTGCTTTTAAAAACTAATTTAGATCATTAGATCAATCACTTTCATCACATTTTTGTTTTTATAAAAACACAATTTTGTGTTTAAAACAATGAAATACTGGCCTAACATATATATATATATATATATATTATTTTTTGCTGCAAGGAAGAAACTCATTGAGGGTGAGTAAATGAGGACAATTTTCACTTTTGTGTTAACAATCCCTTTAAGCTTTTATTCAGATGATAGTATGTTTGTATACTGTGTGATACTGATCCGATCACATCAACAAACAGAATATTGTGTAATAATCGGTCATTGCTATATTCTTAGTGACCCAATGTATATTTGAAGACACGTATTTAGCATTTATGCAGTTTATCATAAATCTCTGTTATTTCAAACAGTGCTGTTTTTATTTTTGACCTGGCTTTTGTGCTCTCTCAGCACCCTGTGAAGCATTGCATCAGTCTCCCTCTCCAGCACAAATGCACTTCAGATGGATTTGCTTTGATGTGATGAATTCATATCACCATCAATTGGTCACTTCTATTTTTTACTTACCATCATGCTTTTTTATGCTTGCTAGGTTGGATGTAGGTAATTTGATAGTCCGTCGTACCGCGGCACTGCAAGCTTTAATTTCAGATTTTAATTGGCATTAGGAAAAATATATTTTTTTGGAGAAGGATTAGGATCAGGTATTATTATGTACCTTTTTATTGTCGACTAACATATATATATTTGGCAACTGGCAGGAAAATGTTTACATTTCACCAGTAATTGTGTAGTATAGTGGTGGAAGACTGCGTGTTGAGACTAAAAGTTGTTCCGTGTAATGCCTGTACAAAGACAAGATCCATGTGACCGTTTGTCATTGAATTATGTCTCATTAATACCCTTGTAACCCTTGTAATAAATGAATGTTTCTGTTTTCTTCTGAATTAAAGATAAAGTAGCTAATATTTGATTAAATACTACATTAAAGAATTAATTTCAATTGTTTACCTTTTTATTTTAGAACCATGCTGCTCTAATTGGTGCCCATAGCCAGATAGTTACACCCGTTACCAGAAAGTGCAAACCACTATTCACAGCCTCATTGATAGTGCCAAGAAGTTATGATGCAACATCCAAAGAAGCAGCTGTTATAAAAACAGTAGTGGAAAGATTCAGATTTAAGCAGCTGCTAATGACACTCAGCCACTAGCAATATGATCTGCCGAGTAGAACATTTTTCATGAACACAGAAATGCCAAAAGTGTACACAGTAACTAGAGAGACAATAGAAGCAGAACTTGAAGGGACTGGAGATGACACCTATACAACAGAGTTCTGAACCTATGCCAGTGCTGTCCTATGAAGCTGCAACTCTTTTAAAAACAAGGAATCGGCAGACGCAGCCATGGTGCCTGGGTGATGCATAAATTACAGTAATAGTGACCAAACAGTAGAGAGCCTGAGGGAGGCCTTTAATGAGACATTGGGAGAGGAGTGGGATCTCAAAATACATCACATGGCATGAATTACGATTGATGGCCCCTCAAATTACACAAAAGCCTTCTCTAATTGTAACTGGGCTACTTGCTGTAGGCATAATCTTGACTTTGCAATTCAAAAGGGCCTCAGTTTTGAGTATGTAGGTAAACTTTTTGCTTCAGCATAGAACATCTGGCCCTGCTTTTTCAGTATCCTCCAAGTCAAAATTGGCTCATCTTGGTCTATCACTGTAAACAGTTGGTACTTGATCAACATTAGGAGTAGAGTTAGACAAATATATTGGTTGTGCTGAAATATATCAGTGCTGAAAGTTGCTTTATGGATTTATCTGTTATCAAAAACAATCTCCGCTGATAGTTGCTAATATATATATCTATATATTTTTTTTTTCGTGTTCTTCTGTGGCCGCTCTGTTTTAATTAGATAATCAAGTAATCTAAATTGAAGCGAGTGCATGCAAAGTAAAATGTGTGTATATGAAAACGTGACCTGGAAGCACATACATTGTGTCTCCAACTTCATATCCCATGAATAATAATAAACCTTATTCCTAATTAAACCTACTACCTCATCTGGTGAAATGTATATGCAAAACTCTTCATCTGTTGAATATATAGGCTATAAAAAGCTTAATTTGGTTAATACTTATATACATATAAAGAGCATTGTAATGAAGCCAAGTCTGTATCATTTCAAAACAAGAGCCCTTTGTGTGTTTCGTGCTTGTTTAAAGTTAAAAGTCCCTCATTATGCACCAAATCTTCATTTTTTTCAGTTTATTGTTGGGATTTTGGTTAAATAGTGAACTGAATCTGGGATTTTATTGATTTTGGACTCTTGTAGCCTCTATGTCTTTGCCCTTCATAGTTTTTTTGCATTCATTAAATCGAATATATAAACTATCGTCCTTTTTCACCACCCAGTTATAAGTATCTGCAAAATACACTATCTGTCAACCTCTAATTAGGAGTCATTATATGACATGGTGGACCACTTTTCTGAACAGCTGTTTATGTTGTATTTGCTTATAATAGAAATAAAGGGGCATTTCATGTCTAAAGAATAAGACATCGCTACATTTGCTTTGAGATTCATTGAAAAACATAAACTAGCCATTTTGATTTGTTGGATTTTAATCTTTAATAACCTGGAATGAGCCCAGTTAAACACGTAGGCATTCATTTATGCACAAATCACATTTTCCTATCTGACGTTTTAGTGTTTCTTCTTTTCCTACTGTATGCTGCATGCAAGTTTCACCCTTTCAAGGATCATTTGACCTAAATCAAGAGGCCTAACTAGTTAAACTCTTCAAAATGTGTTTAAACTGCACTAATTTGAGCTTCACCAGATCACAATCTCAGCATTTTTGGTTTGCTTGCATGTATTAAGCCATTACCATGGCAAGTGCTATGAAATCTGTCCTGGCTCAAATATCCAGTCTGTATATGACTGATCTGGCCTCTTACACTTTGTTTGGAGGAATCTAATATCTAAATGGCTGAAAAGAGAGGTGGTCAATCCTTTTCATCATACCAACTCACCAATGTCATTCTGCTGTGCAACACACACTCAATAATTCTGTTTGGGAGTACTTTCAATCGTGACCTATCACTGCTTTCTCTGGAGCCGCTTTTCCTGTTGCTTCATCTGATGAAAACATTTGAGGATCTGGCATTCCCTTTTGTTGAGGAAATTTGACTTAGTGGTGTTGACAGGTTCTTTAATCTGGTGCCAACCCTCTCCACATTTGTTGTGGTTCTTCAGCGTGGGAGTAAGAGTGTTGACTCCAGAGATGGGCAGGGATTATTGTTCTTCCGCTCTATAATCAAGGCAGTTAGGATCTCTGAGACAATTCAGCCAGTACTGTCTCAGGCAGAGCCGATGAGTGTTGTTATTTAATGACAAATTAATCAGTATTTAATGACTACATTAATTAGGAACAATTCAGATCATGTCCATGCACTTTCACACCCAAGGAATCTCCCGGTCTTTTAGCTACTCACTTGTTAGGTTTCATGAGTCCTGGTTTGTCTGTGGTTCGATAACAGGACTAGGTTTAAAGCCTTTTTTCCGTACCCCTTGTGTCTAGCTTTATTGCCAGACAATCTGGCTTTTGTATGTGACATTTAGTGTCTGAGACTCAGCCATCATTCTATATAGGAGGTATCTATTTCTCAAGATGGCAGCTGGTCTGGTTCATTCGAGGACAGGTCAGGTAATTCCCACTGGTGCTTTCCTGTGTCATTACCTTGAGAAGCTCGCAGATCATGTAAGGCGTGGCCTGCTGGTCTCCCAGGTTGACCAACTGAAAGGTAGGAATTTGAATCATAAGGATTAACAATTCTGATTGCTCTTAACGATTCGAGTTCCTTTAACAGTTTCATTAATGATTCTTAAGAAAATTCTTATTAGATTTTCTGAACTCAGCTGCCTGTTACCAAGTGATGAATTAATTTAATATTTGATCAAAACTGTTGACTTGTTAGTAATTTCTTAAGCATTTTTCATGATTTGCACTTAGGAACATTCTTACGAAATTCTTTCTTCGAAGAACTTTCTTATTTTTATTTTCTTAAGAACATTGTTGTGAATCTGGCCCAGCTCTTAAGAGTCAGTTGTATTGTTATACTGGTTGCGCTATATGCTTTGTGCTGCTGTTTAAGGAGCGGTGTTTCAGTGTTGCTGAATGGTAGCACAGGAAACACTGTCAGAGTATTTTAGCACATTGTTCCATGAACAATGCACGTTCGAGAACCATTAACGGAACTGAAAGTCATGAAAATAATTTGGTTGTGGTATTATTTTTTTTAATTTATCAAAACCCCCAGCCATTAGTTTTGAATAAGAAGTGGTTCTCAAGATTGCGACGTGGTAGCACGCAGCGGCCACTCCGAATCCAAAATGGTGCTATTTTTGTTAAAAAATCCGACTTTTGCGGCACATGGACATCGGAGCAACCGGTGTTCGTGTCTACCATCGCCAGACACTGCTCAAATATAGGATTCATTCAACAACCAAGCTGCATGATGACCTACTGGAGACGCTACGTGTACTCGGCTTGCTGCAGAGACCAGGCCTCCAGTCCTCGGCGTCACCTGATGCCGGGGGAGAGGACGTTTTAAGCAGTGTGCGAGAAAGCAGAAGCGCAGCAAGAGGGCGGGGATCCATGCTAGGCTAAACACAAACCCTATCTGGCCGGCTCTTCCGTCTATCCTGCTCTCAAATGTTTGCTCCCTGGACAATAAACTGGACTACATCCGACTCCAGCAGGCTACGCAGTGTGAGTTTAGATTCTACCAACTTGGAGGAATACAATGCATCAGTGACCAGCTACATCAGCAAGTGCATTGATGATGTCACCTTCTCCAAGACCATCACCACACGCTTCAACCAGAAGCCATAGATGACTGCTGAGGTGCGCACGCTGCTGAGGACCCGAGACTCCGCCTTCAGAGCAGGCGACAAGGCAGCCCTAAGAACAACGAGGGCCAAACTGTCCCAGGCCATCAGAGAGGCAAAGCGTGCACACACCCAGAGAATCCAAAGTCACTTCCAGGACAGCGGCGACATGTGGCAGGGCATCCAGGCCATCACCCGTACTTTTTGCGTACGTTTGCACGTGCACTTTATATAGGTATTTTATTTAGTCTGTGTAGTCTCATGTGGTTCTGTGTTTGTCCTATGTTGTTTTATGTAGCACCATGGTTCTGAAGGAACGTTGTCTCGTTTCACTGTGTACTGTACTAACTGTATATGGTTGAAACGACAATAAAAACCACTTGACTTGACTTGAGTTCCCAACCCTACTAAAGGTTGCCCAAAATCCCTCTTAAACCAACAAACAGACAAGCCAAGACCTGGATTGATGTTAAATGGTCAGCCACTGTGGTGTACAGCATGCTTAATGTTTAGGGCTTGCTCAGCTCACCTATCATATATGGTGAGTTCAGAGAGCTCCAGCAAGTTATTGGCTCAGGGGACCTGTAAAGCAACACTATTACCATCTTATGACCCTCATAACTGCTCTCATGTGTTAGCTTTTCGTTGCTCCCTCACCATCTTTTTTTGAACCTCTCCTTGTTTTTTTTCATCGCACATCTCCGTGAAGTGGCTTTAACCTCTTGCTTAAAAACAAAGAACTTCTTGTTCCATAAAGACCCTCACTGTTTTCCTCTCGTATATTCATTGGTGTGGATTCTGCTCAGGACAATGACTCCTTACTGGAGTGTCATGGCCCACAAGCTGCCACTATGTGTTACTGGGGCAGCAAACAGATCCCCCCTTTTTTTTTCTTTTTCTTTCATTCTCTCTTTCTATTTACCTGACTCATTCTGATGTAAGGATACATATTATTATGCCATGGCTGCTTCATGGGGACATAAATCATGTTGCAAATGAGCCGTTTCTGGAACTAAGCCTTTTATAGAACACACAAAGAGAAAATACATCTTTTAAATTGCGACAGCTTTGCAGAAGACAGCGTTTCTTTCTATAGGTTAAGAGAGACCTGCCCCAGGCTGGAAAATCCTCTGAATTACTGTCACCGAATGATAATGAGGTGAGAACAGAGTTAAGGTGCAGTCACGCTAGATATGAGCATGCAAAAGTACTGTACCTCGGACTCTACAGCGAATATTGTCAACAGGATATGATGTCACGCTCTAGGAATTCTGTTTTTAATAGATAATGAATTACACAAAGCAACTGATAATACATTCACAAGCATGATATACTATATTCTCCACTTTCCTTAGAGCCGACCGATATGGGATTTTTGAGACCAATACCGATTTTAGTGGGGGAAATTTCGCCGATTACGTGGCCAATATAGTTAATTATTGAGCTGGAATGAAAACAGACCATTTCTTTGTGGATTATTCACAGATTTTGCACCAGTATGACTATGCGAAGGCATTCAGAAGGCTGCTTTCTTAAACAAATATTTTTATCAAAGAATATTTGACATTATTATTATACATTGTCAACAAATTCTAGAAAATAAAGAATAAATAAAACTACAGTAAATTGCTAAAAAAATACATCAGTACTGTTTAGTATCAGTCAAATGCTGACGATTATAATAAAGAATAAATAAAATAAAATAAGTAGCTAAAAAAGCATCAGTATTAATGTTTAGTATCAGTCAAATACTGACTATATTAATACTGCCAGTTGATTTTTGGCAGGTTGTAAAACAAGAAGAATTTACACCTGCCGAGTCAAGAGAAAAACAGCTGCGGCGGTGTTACACCGTATTCTGCTATACAAGTTCAGGGGAAACTTTCAACGGTGGAAACCCAGATTTTAAATATTACATTTTATAAATGCAGTGACTGGAATTGTTCAGTTGAAGGGGGTACCAAACTGTGAATCCTTAACAAAACAGTTTTGTGAATACATGTTTATACATTAGCTTCCACTCAGCTGACAAGCAATGAAAGTAGCTACGTGGTTATCTAGTTAGCTATAAGCTCGTTGTCACGGAGAGTAAAAGATGGACAAGCATTACGTCTCATCAACTAGGTAACAGCGTAGCGTGAAATTAACACTCAACAGACACAATCCACCACCACACGTTTTTTTTTTTTTTGTACAAGCAGTTTCCTTAAACTCTTTGTAAATCTTATGTTGATCGAATAGACAGTTAGTCTGTTCTCATAGACTCATGCCATTGGTTGTGTCAATGTTGTTGTGTCATCCTGGATGGACCACTCAAACAAACAGCAATTTATATAGCACTACGTAGGCAATGTTTACACCGTTTTGTTTGTTTTGGAGGAAATCAACCAATGAATGGCTTACTTATAGTTGTCTCTGCATAAGATATTTTAACATCGAAAAAAAATCACACACTTCAGCTTTAAAATTTGTATACTTTGTATTGAGCCAAGAGGTCAATCTGGGGTGTTTAGATCCGCTATTGGTCAAATTTTCTTTTGTAGGCTAATGTGAATTCGGAAGTCAGAATTCACCAGACTTCAGCTTTGATTTGAAGTGAAGGAATTGCAAATTGTAGTGGGGACGATCCTTTTAGATAACCAGCCTTTCCTTTCCCTTTTTATAATTTTTTCTAAAATGTTTTGATTTATATCATACAAACCGGCTCAAACATCCCACCTTTTTGTCTCTCTGTTTCTCTGTCACTTACTGTCTCACTTTCTTTCACACTTCTCTCTGGCTCGACACTGAGTGTCAGTGTACTGCATGTGACTGAGCTGTCACATGCAGCAGCAGAGAGCAAGCACACAGACAAATACATAGTGTGATGTACTGTCACACACACTTTTATAGACAAATTTGTGGAGGTGCAAGGAGCCTGCCAGGACTGTCAGATGATGGTGTATGCATTGTCAAGGGGGTAACAAAGTATTAAATTAAAGCCTTTGGTGGATTGCAGTTTTAGCCAGTTGCGTATCATGACTAGATGTGTGTGTTTGGTGGGTTTTGAGGGGTTTGGACTGTACATTTTGGAAGGAATAGTTTGTCACGGGAATACATTTGTGCTTTTTCTCTCTGTCTTTAGTCATTATCTTCTCTCTCTGCTCACTTTGTAATGTTTCTATCTGTGTATAGAATGGAATGCTCTCTTGGAGGGCTTCATTCTCCCTCTCTCTCCTCAACAGTTGCCTGTAAATATTAACTGTCTTGTCTAATGATAAAAAAGCAAATATCAATAAAACTAATATCATATACCTTCTGCAAATATGCACATATCTCGTTTAAACAGATGTAATAACCCAGCCTCACACAACTTCAGCAGATCCAGCATCCTGTGGATAGCACATATATCTTCCTTTGGCTCACGAATTCTAAATCTCTCCACAACAGTTACCTGTCAACTTTAACTTTCTTTTCTAATGTTAAAAGGCAAATATCAATAAAAAAAAAATGATTTCTCATATTTCCCCCTTTTTAACAGATGTAATACACGAAAATCCAGCGTTTTCTTCAGGTGGAGCGCTCATCTAATATCCTCCTTTGAAGCGCATATTCCAGCAGCCAGAATCAAAACCTTCAAAAGTTCCTCTGATTCACAAATCATGACGGTCAGTCCATGCAATCCAAGTAAGCGATCCAGGCCATTTAAACTTTGCATTGTATTAGCCGGCCACCCTGCTCTCTGGATATCGGCATCGACCATTAAAAACCCCATATTGGTCGAATGTATGGTACCATCTGGTATCAAAAAAGTCCAACTGAACAATTTCCTAGCCACGAGCATGAGCAAATAATTTTTGAAGATGAGAAGTTGTTAGACGCTACCAGCTATCAAGGATATTGTCAGCAGTTTGGCTCCAATACCCTAATAACAAAAAACAAAGCAAAAAATCAAGGCAACATAACCTGGTTTTCTGGTCTTAACTGGTCTCTCAACCTAGCAATGTTGCTATGGTTCATTAATTATAGAAAGGCCAACCAGCTTAACTGCTGAACACCTGGCCAAGCTGGTCTTCAGTTAGACTAGCTGGCTTCCTGGCCTGGTCAAGCTGGTCTTAAGCTGGTTTAGCTGGTCTAACTGTCTGGCCATGCTGGTGTTTAGCTGGTTAAGCTGGTCGGCTAATCAGTCGTCCAGCTAACAAGTGCCCAAAACTCTTTTTAAGCTTTGCCAGGCTTAGAGACCAGCTAGACTAACTGAAGACCAGCATGGCTAACTTGGGAAACCATCTTAAACCATCTAAGATCATTTAGTCACATCCAGTTATTTAAGATTTGTGCCACATCAGTGAATAAGTAGAATCTATCAGTGCACCTTTTCTCAGAGATGTCAGATTGTGTCACATTGTATTGAGTGTCACTCTTATGCAGTATATGCCAAAGTAGATGTGAGAGTAAAAGTGTAAGGTGTGAGGAGTCTAAAAGGACAGTCTTCATGTGCCCCCTGTAATTTTCTAACCCTGATATTTAAATAGTTCAGATCTGAAT
This sequence comes from Moxostoma hubbsi, assembly GCA_032164185.1. Classification (NCBI taxonomy): domain Eukaryota; kingdom Metazoa; phylum Chordata; class Actinopteri; order Cypriniformes; family Catostomidae; genus Moxostoma; species Moxostoma hubbsi. Next base: position 19,860,120 of record JAVLUX010000035.1, read on the forward strand.
GCCAGCCAGCAGCAAGCACAGTGCTCATGACTGAACCTACACACATTGCATTTGCACAAACAAACATTCTAGTGTCGTGCTCATAGTGTCATGCACATATATGTGTCTCTGTTTTCCAGAGAACAGTCAATAGAAACTCTGGTTGTCCAAGGGAATCCTGTGCATGTGTGTAATGGCATGTGTGTGAGTTTTTGGAGACCTTAAGAATTGAAAATGAAATCAATGATTGCATTGTGTCAATAGCACTGTGGCTTGGTGAGTGGCGTGGAGCTGAACAGCATTTAGTTTTGTATTGCTACTAATAAAACAGCTTCTAAAACCATACGAACATGAACTATGGCAGAAAAAAAGTCATTTAGGATAGGGCAAACCCATGTGGGGCTGGGCAATTTAGCTACAAAAGTTTTATCATTGTCAGCATATAACTTAAAATTAATTTTAAATGTGAGACAATATTAAAAACACCTCTGTCTTAATGCTATCATACTCATGACACAAGAGAGGGTCCCAAAACTAATTTAATGAGTATTTAATAATCCTAATCATTGCAGTCACAATGTTGCTTAATTTTATATCTGCATTAAAATAATGGCAAATATATTTAGAATATTATGCATATTTCCAGGCCCTAAACCCAAGTTAAAATTAGACGGATTTACACCAGTGGCTACAGGCCCCCAGCGAATTGTAATATGCTTTAATGACTGTTGTAAATGTATAACAGTGTGGCAGCCTTCATCTCTGGGTCTTTCCCTCCTTGTAGGCTTTGATTTCTTTTTTTCCCTTCTTTTCATGTTCACTCTGCCAGTTCCTTTTATTGACTACATCAATATGCCCCATCACACTAATCCCTCTATAGATTTTGGCTTGTCTGTTCTACTTCTTGCTTTTTCTCATGTTTCTCATATTCTCTTGGTCTTTCTCATCCTGTCTGCACTTGTTTGAAGCTGCAATGTTCCACTTCAGACAGTGGCTCCGTGATGGTCACATGACCTGATTTGCCCTTGTTTGTTGATACGGATGTGTGAATGAGCATGGATTTGTATTTGGTACTGTGATGGTCTGCTTCCCATAGGCATGTCATGGAAGCATATACCCTCTAATATGGTTGCCGGGTTAATGCATTGTCAGGGTGAAAGCAATGGAAATGACTGACCCCCCCACCCACCTTTTCCTTGACATAGGGCAGGCTAGGACAGCTATCAAGCAGAAGATGCAGGGCCTCTCAGCCAGGATCATCTACTGATCTCTCTCTCTCTGTTTATACCAGTATGAATTGGGTTGTTTGCAGCAGTGTTTGTCCTCGTCACAGTGTTGAGAAGATGATTAGGCTTGACACAGCAGGTTGTCTGAAGGGTGTGAGAAAGTCGAGTCACTCAAGTGGCTGTGGGCATCCTAGATGACAGAGGTTAAAATGTCTGGACAGGGAGGACAGACTTTGAGCATCCCCTGGTAGTGAAGACCCTCATCAAATAATAACACAACATCCAATATAGATGCTGCACCTCTCTCACGAACACGCATCCAAGGCACCATATACACATGCATTTCATATGTGGATAGTATCTGTAAATTTCTTAAACTGGATTGCATTTACACCTTGCAGTCAAATGCGTCTCCACTGTGATCGGATAGAGATCCGATCAAAGTAACCTGCGCAAAATGAAAAACGCTACTTACATATTACATTAGAGCTTGTGGTAACTGAAAATTTTTGAGCCATTTTTAAAGCACTGATGGATAATAAAAACGCATTCTATCACTTTAACAGTCAGGGTTTTTCATCCATTGAAAAGTTTTGCCGTCCGACAAAGCTAAATTTCGGGTCATCAAAGCAAATCTTCTCTATTCATCTCACGTTCACCCCTTTGTAAGTGTTAAGTGTGCTTCTCATCTGAAATGCGTGAGTGAAGTCTGGTTGCATGTGACGCACATGAGAGATGCAAGAATGTGTTTTGAGGAGAAAGACGAGATATTCCAAGTGTATTCCAATGGATTATTCGGGTGACAAGATTGCAAGATGGCAGTGTTGTAGTATTCTTCACATTGCAATGGCAGAATTAACAGAAAAAGGCATTAACACACAACACAGCACTTTAACAACCGATGACTGTAGTGCAGCCTCATCTCATAATTAATTCCTTGTGTAGTTGTATCCAGATAATGAAAACGAATGTGCATTTACACCTTTTTTGAATGTGGTCAGAATCTGTTCCTGACCACCTCCGAATGTGGTTTCTTCTCACAATGCATCTTGGGTGCATTTACACCTGTCATTTTATGTGGTCAAGGGCTATCCGATAGCGTTTTGATCACCGAAAACGCATTTTAATGCAAGGTGTAAATGGGGCATAAATTATTGTCCCAGTGTTTCTTTCATTAGGCCAGCGGAGACAGTTACAACTAATTTCAGGTTCTTGGCTTGGGTCTGCGTTAGGACTGGGTATTGCCATTTACGCCCTTGAGCGTAACATCATATCCGGTCCATTGCGGTGTCTGAAATAATTTTGCATGCTCAAAGCCTAGTGTGACTGCAGCTTAAAGGGTTCTGCTTATTTCGATCACTTGCTTCTTCATTATTTGAACTGTAGAAAATTATATGAATGCTCACATAAATAAAAAATATTAATGCAAGAATCTAAACTATCAATGAGAAAAAAATTGCGTTTGATATGCCTACATGATTGTGTCGGCAAAGCTCTTGTCTCCATGGCTATTTTTCAATACAGCTCAGGTTCAAACACAATTTAAACGCTTGGTCTCTACAACCAAGGGCATATTTAGAACAGTCACTGTAACTGGATTAATTAGCAGCTTTTTTTTCACCAGCTTTGTTTGTTTTACAGCCAGTTGAAAAAGCCAAACCGGGATTTACTATTTAAAACAGCCAGACAGTTTTGTTGTCAATAACCCTTTAATATTGAACGACCTTGCCAAGGGCTGCCTGAATGGCTGGGGAAGGGTTGTGGGTCGGGGTACTTCCAACCAGCGGATGATATTTTATTTAGACTCTGCTAGTTTTTGTTTATTTTGCTTTAGCTCTTTTTACATATTGTAGTTTGATCTTGTGCCAGCACAGTGGAGTATCTAGAACATTGTCCAAGCACACAAACTCCAAATGCTCTCTTCCTGTCCTTCTCTTCCTCTGTGTCTCTCACTCTCTCTTCTCTGTCATGAGGACAATATTAAGTTTACCTGCACTTTAAAAGTTTGATTTTATTTGGACTGAAGCAATAATTAGTCTTTTTTTAAATACATATTGCTTTATATTCAATAACAGTCAAAAGTTTTGAAACACTTGACTGAAATGATTCTCATGATCTTAAAAATCTTTTGATCTGAAGGCGTATGCTTAAATGTTTGAAACAAGTTTTGTAGACAAAAATATAATTGTTCCACCATATTAATTTATTTAATTATAAAACAAAAATGGAATTAAAAATAAATTTTTGAAATGGATGACTTGGACCAAATAATAAAGAAAAGCAGCCAATGAATGACCAACATAGATGGAAACTCCTTCAATACTGTTTAAAAGCATCCCAGGGTGATACCTCAAGAAGTTGGTTGAGAAAATGTCAAGAGTACAAGTCTGCAAATTCTAGGCAAAGGGTGACTACTTTGAAAATGCTAAAATATAACACAGTTTTGATTTATTTTGTATTTTATTTAGTCACAACATAGTTCCCATATTTCCATTTATGTTATTCCATAGTTTTGATGACTTTACTATTATTCTAAAATGTGAAAAAAAACAAAAAAACAATTAGATTAAAGAATGAGTAAGTGCTTCAAAACTTATGACTGGTAGTGTATAATACAATGCTTTAGCCCAACTGAAATTGTAGCAGTCCAGTTTTTGCAAAATTAAATGAACAGGCCTACTGTAGATAATGCGACTGACCTTGATGTTATGTGCATGCTCCAAAAAAGCAGAGGTGTGGCACATCATGCATTTAACCCGGAAGTCGAACCCACAAAGCAGAAAAGAAAAAGGAGAGCAACAACAACAAAAAGATAAGAAATTTTAATTTTTGGATGAATCAGTAAAAACATTCACACCTGTGACATTGATGTGCCTAATCATTATTTTTTTGTCTGTTATATTACCATTGAATAATCCTATTATCTGTCTGCCATTGCAACATCCATTTTTACATCCATCTTTGCAGTAGCATCAAATATATTTCTTTAACAAGTATAAAAAACATTTTTCATGATCTTACGTGGGCTATTTTTAAATATACCTTCATAAAGTACAATAAAACAGGTAACAGGTGCATACTATGGCCAAAGTTAGCGGCATTAATGCAGAATGTAAACATTACAAATTACACATTATTTACTGCATATAGCTTTCTGTCAACTATCATTGAATGGTATAACATCTTCTTTTACTTATCTCATTTGTATTCCACTAATAGAATGAGGCAGAAAGCATGATATTTTTTAAAATATGCAGCCTGAAGCAAATGACAGGCTTAGTGACAGATGCAGAACTGTTCAATATACAGACAAAAAAACTATACAATATACCAGTGATTGCTAGGAAAATATAGACAAGCCAAATATTTTCTTAACTGCCTATTTATTCACAACAACTTTCCTAAGTCTACATTTTATTATTGCACTTTACACAGTTTATAAGGATATCTTTATTAACTGAAGGCACATAAAATGAAAATGAATAAAAGCAGAGCTTGTATAGTTAGAACAATCAAGGAGCAAATTGTGTCGTTTTCTGCCTTCGGACATCACCATTAGCACAACAAATAATGTTCATCTGATCTGCACAACAATCAATGCATAAGAAATGTAAGAAATGCATGTGTGTGTAAAGATTTAAATGTTGTTGTGCCCGGTTGTGTGCGTCTCGCTGTCGACACGCTTATATGACGCAAAAGGTCAACCGGAAACCATCTACGTCACTTCCTCAGCTTATGCACTTCATTCAGCAATTATGCATGGTGTCATGTATACCTTTAAATATACAAAGTCTATGTATTACATTAATAAATATGGTCTTAAAATTGCATATATTTAACTGGTTGTGTATACAGTATCTATTTTGTAACATGTTTGTTGTTTAAAGTTGAAGTCAGAAGTTTACATACACTTAGGTTGAAGTCATTAAAACAAACTTTTTAACCACTTCACAGATTTAATATTAGAAAACTATAGTTTTGGCAAGTCGTTAAGGACATCTAATTGTGCATGACATGAGTCATTTTTCCAACAATTGTTTACAGACAGATTATCTCACATTTAATCTCACAATTCCAGGGGGTCAAAATTTATATACACCAAGTTAACTGTCCAGAAAATTCTGTAAAGCCTTTAGGCATTTTGCTTCTAATAGGAGGTGTACTAATTTGAAGGTGTACATGTGGATGCATTTTAAGGCCTACCTTCAGACTACGTACCTCTTTGCTTGACATCATGGAAAAATCTAAAGAAATCACCAACACCATATATAAACACCATGGGACCACCCAGTCATCGCTCAGGAAAGAGATGCCTTCTGTCTCCTAGATATGAATGTAGTTTGGTGTGAAAATTAGAAATCAATGCCAGAACAACATCAAAGGACCTTGTGAAGATGCTGGATTAAACAGGTAGACAAGTATCTATATCCACAGTAATACGAGTCCTGTACCAACATAACTTGAATGGCTGCTCAGCAAGGATGTAGCCACTGCTCCAAAACACCATAGAAAAGCCAGACTACAGTTTGCAAGCACACATAGGGACAAAGATCTTACTTTTTGGAAAAAATTCGTCTGGTCCAATGAAACAAATATTTTACTTTTTGGCCGTAACGGCCATTGTTATGTTTGGAGGAAAAAAGGGTGAGACTTGCAAGCCAAAGAACACCTCCCCAACCGAGAAGCATGGGGGTGGCAGCATCATGTTGTGGGGGTGCTTTGCTGCCGGAGGGACTGTTGCACTTCACAAAATAGATGGCATCATGAGGAAGGAAATGTATGTGGATATATTGATGCAACATCTCAAGACATCAGCCAGGAAGTTAAAGCTTGGTCACAAATTGGTCTTCCAAATGGACAATGACCCCAAGCATACCTCCAAAGTTGTGGCAAAATGGCTTAGGACAACAAAGTCAAGGTATGGGATTGGCCATCAGAAAGGCCCTGACCTCAATCCAATTTGAGGGCAGAATTGAGAAAGAATGTGCGAGCAAAGAGGCCTACACAACTGGGCCAAAATTCCAGCAACTTATATTGAGAAGCTTGTGGAAGGCTACCTAATTTGGTTGACCCAAGTTAAACAATTTAAAGGCAATGCTACCAAATACTCAATGTAAACTTGTGACCCACTGGGAATGTGATGAAAGAAATAAAAGCTGAAATAAATCATTCTCTCTACAATTATTATGACATTTAATATTCTTAAAATAAAGTAGTGATCCTAACTGACCTAAGACGGAATGTTTTCTGTGATTAAATGTCAGGAATTGTGGAAAAACTGATGTGGCACAGTGGAGGGCGGGGCCGGGTCTTGACTCAACACGCCCGGTCCCGTATTAGGCTAATCAAGCCTCCGAGAGGGTTAAAGGCCGATTGCGGAGGACGTGCGTGAAAGAGAGATCATTACGGACATGTCCGTTGTCTTATGTGTTTGTATTTTGAGTTCTCCATTAAACGATGATTTTGTGTGTTCAGCCGGTTTCTCGCCTCTTCCTTGCCCGTGAACATGAACTGCTTTACAACTGAGTTTAAATGTATTTGGTCAGGGTGTATGTAAACTTCGCATGTACAGTTGTACTATTTGCATTTACATTGATACATTTACATTGCACTGCACTGCTTACGCATAGAATAAAAAGGGCGATCTTTGGATTTTAAGAATCGACATTGGGGTCGCTCAAATGAAGATCGTGATTAAGCATAAAATCAATAATGTTGCCAGGCCCTAGTGCCAAATACGTTAGAGTGTCCCAGTGTGTCTGCGAGAAAAATGGGCTTAGTTTTAGTCTCTCTCGCCATACGTTATCAGCCAATAAATAACTAAATCTGCCTGGTATTTTCAGGCACACACTACTCACCATGAGGGTTTTGACTGATGACGTCTGCATGACGTGGGACGTCAGCAGGCAGCAGACTTTTCTTAAGAATATCATACTGGATCTCAATAATCACTCCATTTTTCTTATCCATGCATTTTATTTCGTTGTTCTTTTTGTATGTTAAAGTATGTAATCATGTTGATAGTGAGTTTGAGACTTGTTTGCCTTCAGAAGTTTGAATTAATTGCATTGCACTGTATTTATAAAAGTAGCTCACTCATCAAATTAATTAGAAATTTGCAGTCAACAGACTTTAAATAAAAAAATGTTGGCAATAGGAATGTAAAATGTATATATTTAACTGGTTCAAATTAAGCTACATTTGGTAAACGGTTATGGGAAATGATTTTGATTTATCGTCAAATATATTGGCTATTGGCCTCCAAATAAAATGAATTATCGGTTATCTGTACTTTCTAAAATGTCCATATCAGTGCATCCCAAGTATTGATCTCACTAGCATTTACATGTAGTATAGGGGTAGAGTAAACTTACACCATCAACTATTGGTGAAAAATACTTTTGTGTCCCCACTCATATCGAGTCAGTAGCTTCAATAAATACAAACTCCAGAAGAGCAAAGTGCTTAAAATGGGCGTGGCTGAATAAGGTGAATACAGTAGCTTGATTATTGCTGCCCATGTAAACATACTCAATTACACACAAAAGGCCTTTCTCCCATTCCCCGTACAAGAGAACTGCAAGCCACTGGACCAAATTGCTGCTCGCTGGATGACCGGTCATAAATTAGACTTTTGACAAGCCCTGCTGTATTGTCTTCTCCCGCCCAACTCTAACCCTGAGCTAACCTACCCACAGCCTAGAGCTGCCCAGCTGTGGCTTGCTACTCAACGTGGCCTTGTCTTTTCCTTCCACACAATCATGCTTTCTCTCTGTGTTTTGCTATCTCACTCATTCTCTCGCCTCCTCTTTGATTGCTGCTCATTATGCATTTATTCCCAGTATGAATCGTTTTTTTGACTGATATTTAACATATGCCCTTGTCATGACACCCTGACCAAGTTTTTATACGCAATATAAAAATGCACACTCAAAGCCAGAAAAAGGTGTTTACTGTGTATAAACTTCACTTTAATGCAATGAAGCACATTGTAGGGGAAAACGGGTACCATAAGGATGGTACTTTGCTACCAGGTCGATAGTAAAGAGAGAAAAAAAAAGAAATTTTAACAATACCATTCTTTCTGCGGAGAAAAGACCTAAATAGGTTACCACATGCTGTCTGACTGGTGGTAGCATTCTACTTACATGCCTATTTGCATGCATGAACTGATAAAATGCTTGTCTTGGTGAGGTATTAATGTAAGTACAGTTGTTTGTATTAAGTGGATATAAACAAGTTTGTATCCAAATATTGGATCTGTGCATACAGCATAGTAGTTCTTGCTGTGGTATTGAAATTGGTATAGATTATTGCAAAATTTCACTAACATCGACTTTGGAAATTTTGGTAATTACTGTAATTACAATAAAACTAATTATGTTTATCTTTTACACGTTGTCAAATAAACAACCAGTCAGTAGTTTCTGATTTAAGGTGAAATTAATGACTGATTAATGCATAAGAACCAGCTGATTAGTAATTCTTTCAGAAGTTAGCATTGGATGTTTCATGCTGTAGATTCAAAACCAACACAAAATAGTAATTTGCCTTGGAATAGGACTGTACTGTCTGCACTGTATGTTTCATGTTGTAGATTAAAAAGAGTAATTTGTTTGGAAATCTGACTAGACTGGGCGAGCTGAACATTTCATGCTGTAGTTTTACATTTCATGCTGTAGTGGCGTTGCGGCACAGCTGAATAGATATTAAGGACACACTGACAGCATTTTACTGCGTTGTTTCATCTGCATAGGAGGAAGACTGTTCATTTCAGAGCTAGAACATAACCAAAGTAATGAAGATAATTTGTTTACAGTAATAAAAAAAAAATGGAACAGGTTCTAAATAAGAACTGTTTCTCGACTCCCAAACCTAACCCTAATACACCTAATACATATATGTATGTGCGCAGGGCTGTTGTAAGAGCGGTCCAACCAGTGCTGCCCTGCGGCAATCCCACTACTTTGCCCTGTGCATACGAGATTGTATTTGTGGCATTATGGGAGTGTTATTCACTTATTTATGGCAGCATAAAGGGATTAGTAGGTGGCTGGTGTCGGGGTGGAAAGGATCAATATAAAGTGGAATGTACCGTAGATGGAGGGGTGGGCAGATGAGTATTTAGGGGGAAATGCAGCAGTATAGATCAACCCATACATGACGTCCCTTTCAGCTTGTATTGCCCTGCCCTCCAGACTGATGTAAACCATCTAGATAACAGCATCTTTCACAAGTAACATTGCACTAATTTATCCCTAACCCCCCTTCCAGCATTAATCATTAAACTGTCATCAGTGTTATGCTATCAGAGCATATGTATAGATTATATATCTTAATCAAAATGGCCTCAAAACAGCTGCTGGATTACAGCTTCTTTCAGGCACAAGGTGTGCAGACATGCTCAGGAGCTTTTTCAATTATTTTAGTTACTTCAGGTAACTCGTTACTTAGTATTGATTGATCAGATTGTTATCCGATTGGATATGCACATTCTATTTGCCCTTAGATGCATAAATGTATTTCTGCAAAACGGATATAAATGCTATCTACTATTCCCATGCTATATGTAAATATTACAGAATTTACTTCCATGATGATGCAAATATGAAATTTGATTGTCCTTGATTTTCTGTAACAACTGTCAGTACATATGAGTTATCTTCTGTTGAATGCTCTCTTCGCCCCTGATGTCAGTGTATAAATTTCACAGATGCTCCATCTGTGTGTCTTTCTCATGTGTGGATCGCAGGGCTCATATCTCCATATCATTTAATTTATTTACATTTACATTTAGTCATTTAGCAGAAGCATTTTATCCAAAGTGACAAATGAGAAAAAGTATTTCATATATCATATTATATAATATCATATATCATATCATATCACATCAGTGATATCAGTTAAATGTAACATGTGTAAATACCACCCACTTCTAACTTTCATCATGCACTCCTTCGGAATCCAACCTCCAGACCTAACAAACCACAGATTAATATTATTTATTTTTATTTTTTTGAGTTTTGAAAAAGCCATCTATGAGATGTGTGCTAGTGTCCCTGAGGAGCGTCCGTGTTTGTGTTTGAATGATTTGAAGCTTGGGATGCACCCAAAAAGAAAGCAAAGCCAAAGAACAAATTAAGCCTTTCTTTCTTTCTTTCTTTCTTTCTTTCTTTCTTTCTTTCTTTCCTCGTCTCACTTACAACTCTCTCTGGAGGTAGCACGTTAGTTATGTTCCCATTGGATAGGGTTCTGACGAGTCTCCCATTAAGTGGTGGCCCAATCATTTAGATCAAAACTCTGGGAAGACTCTCAAAGTGCATTATTAATCAAACAATATTTGTGGAATAGCCAAATCAGCTTATTAGGGAACAGACGCACGTTGGGTTTTCCATATCTTGAGCTCTTATTTTGCATGCAAATGTATTTTGTATTTATTTGGTATATAGTTTGCAATGGTTTCAAAAGGAAATAGCATAGCATAAACCCTGTAAGCAAAATTTTTTTTAAACAGTCAATCTTAATACATCAACAAGCTTCCAAAGTCTTTGAAGAAGAACTGACATCTAAAGTTTTCTGAGATAAATCTGCATTTGGTTCTCTCTGTTCAGACAGTTTTGACATAACTTGCACTTCCTTCACACAGAACACTGACAGACATTTGCACAGTGTGTTCGAAAGGTTAACTCGGTCTTGAACTCTTGTTCCAGAGTCCTTGTGGTTCTACCTCCCCTCACACCAATCCTTATCCACTCCCCATAGTGTGCTGCTCCACAATACAAACCCAACCTGAGACTGGTCAAGACTCTGGCTTGCATTATCTGGAAACACTGTACTTAGGTCCTCTGTCTGGCATTTCAGACCGTGTACCAAGGGTGGGAATCAGTGTTTACCTAGGTATACAATTTTTTATTCATATCTATGTTGCAATATTATAATATTGCTTTTTTTAAAAAAAAAAAATTGGGATATTTTGCAATCTGTTACTCACTTGTATGTCATTAATTATCATTGGAATTTGGTGCTTTGTGCAGCTAGTGCTGAACTTCCTGCTTCATTGTAGAGCCATATAAATAAAATCGAGCAGAAACACTTTAAAAAACAAAACATGACGGAATAGCATACTGTGGCTTCAATGTATTTATCATTTCATGAATATCCTTGCAGTCTAATCACACTACATTTGAATTCCGATGTTTACATACACTTAAGCCAAATACATTTAAACTCAGTTTTTCACAATTCCTGATATTTAGTCGTAGAAAACAGTCCCTGTCTTAGGTCAGTTAGGATCACTACTTTATTTTAAGAATGTGAAATGTCTTTATTTTAAGATATATTTCAGCTTATATTTCATTCATCACATTTCCAGTGGATCATAAGTTTACATACACTTTTTTATTATTTGGTAGCATTGCCTTTAAATTGTTTGTACTTGGGTCAAAACATTTTGGGTAGCCTTCTACAAGCTTCTCACAGCAAGTTACTGGAATTTTGGCCCATTCCTCCAGACAGAACTGGTGTAACTGGGTCAGGTTTGTAGGCCTTCTTACTCGCACACACATTTTCAGTTCTGACCACAAATTTTCTATCGGATTGAGGTCAGGGCTTTGTGATGGTTCCAGTTCCTTCATTTGGAACGCAATTCGCAAATGTTCTTCCTTCATCAGTGTTCATTTGGAAGAACATTTGCGACCAAGTTTTAACTTCCTGGCTGATGTGTTGAGATTTTGCCATATATTTTGTTAAGTGCACCAGTCCCTCCTGCAGCAAAGCATCCCCACAACATGATGCTCCACCCCCATGCTTAACAGTTGGATGGTGTTCTTCAGCTTGCAAGCTTCACCCTTTTTCCTCCAAACATAACGATGGTCATCATGGCCAAAGAGTTTGATTTGACAGTTTGATCAGATCAGAAGGCATTTCTACAAAAAGTAAGATCTTTTTCGCCATGTGCACTTGCAAACTGTAGTCTGGCTTTTTTATGGTTGTTTTGGAGCAGTTGCTTCTTCCTTGCTGAGCAGCCTTTCAGGTTATGTTGATATAGGTCTCGTTTTTCTGTAGATATAGATACTTGTCTACCTGTTTCCTCCAGCATATTCACAAAGTCCTTTGATGTTTGATTGATTTGCAATTTTCTCACCAAACTTTGTTCATATGAAGGAGACGGAATGTGTCTCCTCCCTTAGCAGTATGATGGCTGTGTGGTCCCATGCTGTTTATACTTGCGTACTATTGTTTGTACAGATGAATGTGGTACCTTCGGGCACTTGGAAATTGCTCCCAAGGATGAACCAGACTTGTCCACAATTTTCTTTCTGAGCTCTTGGCTGATTTCTTTAGATTTTCCCATTATGTCAAGCAAAGAGGCACAGATATTGAAGGTAGACCTAAAAATGCATCCACAGATTCACCTCCAATTCAGTACACCTCCTGTCAAAAGCTAAATGTCTAATTGTCTAAAGGCTTGACATAATTTTCTGGAATTTTCCAAGCTGCTTACAGGCACAGTTATCTCAGTGTATGTATACATCTGACCCACTGGAATTGTGATATAGTCAATTAAAAGTGAAACAATCTGTCTGTAAACAATTTATGGAAAAACGACTCATGCACTAAGTAGATGTCCTAAACGACTTGCGAAAACCAGTTTGCTAATATTAAATCTGTGGAGTAGTTAAAAAAATGAGTTTTAATGACTTCAACCTAAGTGTATGTAAAAATCTGACTTCAACTGTAGACTTTTCGCTCTATTCACTCCCATTCTAACGCATCAAATTTGGGAGACCGGAAAGGCAAGTTCATGCAAAAAAATAAACCTGTTTTACTGTAGACAAGTAGAAGTTTGGTGAACTTTGACCTGCACTGTCTCTGATGAGAAGACACATGACAAATAGAAGATTTTAAAGTCTAGAGAGAATCAAAGCCTAGTGTGTCTGCCCTTTAACTGTACAGATGATCTCTGCGGACATCCTTACAAATAAAAAAGTTATAGAATAATACCCACTGAGCACTTTATTAGGAACACTTTGGTCCTAATAAAGTGCCAGATGTGGTCTTCTGCTGTTGTTGCCCATCTGCCACAAGGTTTGATGTGTTGTGCATTCTAAGATGCTGTTCTGCTCACTACAATTGTACAGAGGGGTTATATGTTATACTGTAGCCTTTCTGTCAGCTCGAACCAGTCTGGCCATTCTCTGTTGACCTCTCTCATCAACAAGGCATTTCCGTCCACAGAACTGCCACTTACTGGATGTTTTCTTTTGTTTTTTGCACCAGTCTGAGGAAAATGTAGAGACTGTTGTGCATGAAATCCCAGGAGATCAGCAGTTACAGATATACTCAAACCAGCCTGTCTGGCACCAACAATCATGCCACGGTCGAAATCACTAAGATCATATTTTTCCCCATTCTGATGGTTGATGTGAACATTAACTGAAGATCCTGACCTGTATCAGAGTGATTTTATGCATTTTAATGCTGCCACACAATGGGCTAATAAGATAATCGTATGAATATGTAGGTGTACAGGTGTTCCTAATAAAGTGCTCAGTGAGTGTATATTCTAAGCTTGTTCTGAGATAACATTTTGGTCAAATAGAAATAATTGAGTGTTTATTGACATAATGTGTAGTATGTTCCGTATTTGTACGTCTTTTCTCTGAGTGGTGCTCATCTCTTTTTTTCCTAAAAATATTAATGTGAGAATTTTTTTATTGTATTTTTTATGTGCTACCATTCTGACTTTAGCAAGTGACTGCTTGTATATACTGGTTTGCTCAACTTGGCCCAGGAGTTTTTAACAATTCTCGTTTAATGTTTGAGAAATAAAAAAAAATGGGTCAGTAAATGTCTGACATGAGTAAACCAAAACTTGCCTCTTATTGAAGATTGAAATCATGCCCAGAACTGTGTGCTTTCGTGTTTTTTTTTTTTTTTTTTTTTTTAAACATGGATTAGTTCAGAGGGGTGTGTGTGCAAGGTTCGTTACATATGGAGGCTCGACAGCATGCCTGTACAGTGTGTGTAATCACAAGTGAGAATCAAAATAAAAAAAAGTTGCCAAATCACTTGGAAAGGGACAAACAGACTCATTTTATATGGGGCATTTTACAGCTCCAGACTGTAAATGCAGGCATCATTCAAACGCTATAGTCTGATTGGCTGCTAGGTAGGGAATGTCTGGTGCTTTTGTCTTAATGTGTGTGTTTATGTGAAAGCTACTAAGTGTGGTAGAGTATCTGCAGGATTCAGGAAGTGTGCTACCTATGAAGTCATCCTGCACATTTATTATAAAGATTGGTACATTCACTGTAAAAGGTAGTTCATATGATCAGCTCATATTAGAGAAGAGGTTGGGAAGGTTACGTCTCATGAATGCAGTTAAAGTGGGTAGTTTTGGTAGATGAACCTCAGAGGACATACTTGGGTGACATTTTACTAGCTGGTCTCAAGGGCATTTTTAATCACATTTTAGATTTTTCACATATTTTGTTGCAGTTCACTGTCCTGCATTGTGACATTAAAAGTAAAAATATTCTTTAACACTTTACAATAAGGTTCCATTTGTTAACATTAGTTAACAACATATGTTACATGAACTAACAATGAAAAATATTTTTACAGCATTTATGAATCTTGGTTAATGTTATTTTCAACATATAGTAATAATTTATTTTAAATCAAAAGTTGTATAAGTTAGCTAACATTAGATAATGCACTATGAACTAACAATGAACAATTGTATTTTTATTAACTGGCATTAACAAAGATGAATACATGCTGTAAAAATATATCATTCATTGTTAGTTCATGATACCTATGCATTAACTAATGTTTACAACCTTATTGTAAAGTGTAACCAAATATGCAAGGTAGTCTCAAGTAATTTGAGTTCACATAAACGGCATATAATAATACAAGAATATATATTTTTAGTAGTTTATGATAATGTATAATATGTCACTCTTTTAAATTTCATGACAACGACACAAATAAAACTACAGTAGATTGTAGCACTACAACTTGTCGAATTTGCCATACAACAGGTTTATGTCCCGGCGCTACAGTACATGAAACATGTTGGTTCATTTATGCCAACATCACAGAAACGGCAGCAGCAGAGTTGCATTTAACATCCAGCCTCTCACAGACAACACTGTGCAAGACGCTCTTAAGTAACAAAAACAAGCTTATTCAAAAATCTGACAATGTAAGAAACTTGCAATTACATGCCACTTATTATTCTTTGTTTTTGACGTTGAAATGTAAATGGGTATGAGCACAACACTTGTGCACGTGTTATATGCCAGTAATAGAGTGAAATGGGGAAGAGGCCAAAAAAATGATTCATCACTAAATAACTTTTGAAAGAAGGTTTTTCCTTGCTATAGTCACTTTAACTTGTTCACAAGGGACTTTCAGACAACAAGGCATGATTTTCTATAAAGCTGCTTTGAAACTATGTTTATAGCAAAAAGTGCTATACAAATACAAATGACAAATGGCAATTCATATGAGATTTTCTCATCACAATCAAACAAAATAAATGCAGTTCTTATTGTTTAAAGATACTTTATTATAGAGCTCTGCTTTTTGTTGCCAAAGTCAGACATTTATGATTTAAAATACATTTATGTTGAATCCTTGAATTAATTTGATTGAAACATTTGTGGGCCCTGTTTTTAATTTTTTTTTTAATCATTTTGTATCGTGAGGCTTTGCATCATATAGTTTCGAATGTGTAATTTGTGTATCGTTACATGCCCAATTTTATAGTTTGTTTTTAACCCTTTCGCACATACAATCAAACCGCTGTGATTACACTAGGCTGGGCTCAGATGCATACAATCAGTCGGTGTGATCTTTATTCATGCTGCTGTTTACCAACAAAAGAGGGACTGAAGTGGTTGTCATAATGAACCAGCTGCTCAATATTGCAATATCTTTATATTTGTATGTTACAAACATTCAAACGATCACAAAATAAAAGTTTAAAGCTGTTACAGTCAGAGCGCACTGTTTTGATGCAGCGTTGCGGCCATGTTTTCTGACTTCAAACAAAGAATATACAAAGTCAGTCCAATCGATCCTTCTGCCATTCCATCCTTCACTCATTCTAACCACTTCTATTTGTGGGAAAGTGGAAGGGCTTTTAGAAACATCTGTGCTTGTTAATACAAACTCCGAATCAAATGTTGCATTGTATGTAAAAAATATAGTGGCGCACATAGCCGGCAAGCGCATTCACATCTTATCTATCATAAGCAGTCATTATAAACATCTAAACACCACATTATATGTTTGATAATATATATCAACAATCATTCCATGCTCCAAATCTGATGGTTGATGTGAACATTATCTGAAACTCCTGGCCCGGATCTGCATGACTGCACTGCTGCTTCACGATTGGATGATTAGATAATCACATGGATGATTGTTGGTGCCAGACGGGGTGGCTTGAGTATTTCTGTAACTGCTGATGTCCTGGAATTTTCACGTACAACAGTCTCTAGAATACAGTTCTGCTAATGGAAATGTCTTGTTGATGAGAGAGGTCAACAGAGAATGGCCAGACTGGTTTGAACTGACAAAGTCTAAGGTAACTCAGATAATCGCTCTGTAAAATTGTGGTGAGAAGAATAGCATCTCAAAATACTATTCTGAGATCCGGGTTGGCACTGTTTTGGTGGCACGAGGGGGACCTACACAATATTAGGCAGGTGGTTATAATGTTGTGGCTAATCGGTGTATGTATACTGTATATCATTTATATACACGCACATACATAGATTATATAAGAAATAATTAACAAATGTGTATTACTATAAATATTATATAAAATATTATTATAATGCTGCTCTCCTAAAACTTACAGTATTTCCTCTACTTTTAGAGCCTTGATCTAATCTTTTTGTTTGTATGAAATAAAACTGCTCAGATTAAATTCCAGCATTTGTTAATAATAATAATAATACAAATAATATTGCAACTGTTCACTAAATAATCCAAGTAAACGCATCGATTTAAAAGTATTTTTCCTTTCAAAGAAGTTCTCTTGTGGTACCATAGTGCATTGATGGTATCACATAGTAATACCCAGGGGTTAAATAGGGATATTGGAGGTGGGGGGATCCCTAAAATCGGCTGGCAATTCTGGTGCATTTGGGGAGATGCATGTTATTTTTGAGCAAGCCATGCTAACACAAGACTGAATGTGTGAAATGTATCAAACAAAAACTGGTCCGGAGCATACAAGAAATGGAATAGATTATCATAAATAAAAAAATTAAATAAAAATTAATTAAAAATATGATTTTAATCGAATGTGCCGGAAAGACATTCTGAACCGTTATGGCCCAATTTAACCTATGATAATATTGTGATACTTAATTATTATAATATTGGTACAATATCCATATACTGTTCACATGGCTTCTCAAGTTAATTAATTATGAAACATGATCAATAACAATGGCATTACCGTGGTAAGTTCTATTGTAGGGTTAAATAGTGGCTGAATTACAAACAAATGTAAACAGAACAGACAGAAGCTATATTGCAAAATACTTTGAACCAAAAATTCACACATATTTTTTTTTTCACATACAATCTTTTGAAAAGTTAAACACTGCACTAGTGCTTGTGGTAACTAGGTCAAAAGCCTTACAAGTGCTTATTCTTTAGCCTACAGTATTTCTGCTGTCTGTAAAGCTGCTTTTTCTAAGCATTATGATTGTATAGGTTTAAATGAGTCCAGTCATATGGCATTTGCCCTTTGAGTGAGGCGGCCATTGCCACGCTCCTCTCTCAGTGTGGGAGTTTGGAGCAACTCTTCTGAACAAACACACAGGCTGATCTCTGACCTGAGATAATCAGGCACAAATTAGGCATGCCGAAAGCCTGTCCTCATCATCCGCTATTTACACACTCCCCAAGCCTAGATTTTCCCTTTTTGTCTCACTCTGTGTGACATCCAAGTTCATCCTTCCTCTTTTAAATTAAAACATCATGACACTAGCACCACCCACCTCCCCAAAGCCCTGGTTAAAATCTGATTACATAATGAGATTAGCCCCAAAAGTTTTGATCTGCTGACTACCCTTGCTCGTTCTCCAAAAAAGCATGCAGGAATGTTGGTTGCAAGGTGATGGTTTTTGGTTGCCAAACATAGTTCATTTAGCTTATAGTTATTAGTGTAGCCTTTTATTTATTGTACATTGATGCATTGATATGAAACATTTCTGGAATTTACATATTAACACCTGTTACAGCTGCTGGAATTCAACAAGATGACTGAAACAGGTGAACACTGTGTTTGTAAAAAAGAAAAGAAAAGGGTGCAGCGGTGCTTAGCAGACATTATACATGTTTTTTTCTCCTGTAAACAATATATTCACTGGGATGGTATAGGGACATGGGAGATTAGCTTCCCATCACGACCAAGGGAAGTGGTCCAGCAAAGGAGGTAGTTTGTGGGGAGGAAAAAGGAGAAGCCCTGGGGTGGGGGGTTGCTTTTCTTCATTAGCCTTTGTGCCTGTTTGTTTTCCATATGCTGCACTGTTCCCCTCCTGCGTCTGAACCCCCTTTGAACAATCCTCTGTTTATTTCTTGCAGGGCGGTGGCCCACAGTTCCAGCGAGCCCAAGCCTGGGGAAATCATTAACCAGAAACAAAGCACAAAAGGACACTGGTAGGTTCTGTGGCCTTCCCTTTGTGTCTTGCTGAATATAAGAGAAACATATATAGCTCTGTCCACTTCCTCAAGACTTCCTTGTCTTAGCAGGCAAATACAGTGTTTAAGGGATAATGCACAGGTAGCCACTGATTATAGCAAATAACCCCTGACATGGTGATCACGATCCCCCACTTACCGTTTGTTTATTTATTTATTTTTATTTGTAATAATGATCTGTATAAGTCTGACTGTACTGCCCAACAAAGGCAAAACACAGTAACTACGACAACACTTAAACAGTGGTTTCAAAGAACTGTGGTTTGCCTTGGTTTTAGTGTGGATTTTACAGTTACTCCGTTTTCTCTGAATCTGAGCGTAGTTGAGACAAACCTATCTGTCACAGGACAATCATAGTCCAAGAGACCTGATTTCGGTCATAACTCAATTTTGACAAAATGTGTAGTTACTTTATATTGCCAAATAACATGTCAGTGTACTTTATCCCACTTATTATGTGGCTATTTACTAAATAAGTAAATAAATGGACATGAAATATTGATTTGATTTAAAATTATTTTATCATGTGAGAAGAGAGATCATGAAAGAGTCATGAAACTAACACAGTGTTGGAGATTGGTTGCCAGGCACAGCAGTCAAAAATAGTTTTATGTCCATTATAGAAATGTATTTGACTGCAGAATGCCATGATTTAACAATCAGAATCAAATATTTTTAAAAGCTGTATAATAAGCCCAAGTAGGGTCTAATGCAAGGGCCCATTGGCTCGGGAAAAATGCACTCTTCTGAATTTTTTGAGAGGGGGAGGTCTGGTGTTCAAGTAGGGTCTTGGTATAAATGGCAAATAGTGTAGCTATTCTCAAGAAGGAAATAGCAGACCTACATTCTCTGAATTCCAGCCAACTTTACAGTATGTCTGGCTAAAATATTGCCCCATCCCTGGGACGTGAGTTTATAATACCTCCGAATAGAATTAAACACTCTTTCAGTCTAGACCTGCAAACTTTGCTTTGTATTAATGTGGTCCATTTGCTACATCTTTACAGCAGGTTATCCCAGTATGACAGCTGTCCTGCACCAGAGTCTCATGCTGAAAAATAATTTGTGTCATTTGGATTAGAAGGTGCTTTTGTACACCTGTCTGCAAGTACAATTTGAAGCTTAGCTGTCAGAAATGAAAGTAGTCTTCTTTCTCTCTCTCCTGCCCTGCAGGCGGCTGCTACAGTTTAAGCATAATTGGAGTGTAATCCTGGCCCCAGTTCTAGGGTTTTAGAAAAAAATGATCCCAGAAGACAAAATAATAGCCTACCAGTCATGCAGAGCTGTTTGCTGCTGCACAGATGTTTGAGAGAGTGCCTCTAAATGTACATGTGTCCCTTCTCACACTGTCAGATTAGTCAGCAGCATGTGACATGTACACATGTCCCTTGCACAGGGTAGATGTACTTCTGAATAATGGAGAATCAGAAGCCATGCTCCAGTTTTCAGTCTAAAAAAAAAAATCCAAATTGAACTGCGTTTAATATTAAAAACAAGGAATACATTTAGACAGGCAGGGTAATATTTTGCACATATGTATGGTTATTGGGTAACCGTGCAGTTTACAGAAGCTGGCCATTTTCCATGTTAGTTCTGGTTGGTTTCTGCTGGTTTGGTGTTAATCTATCTGGTGGACTAGCACAAGAAACCCACTTACAGTCAAAAGCACAAGAGGTCTGCTATTTGAATCTGTAAAATGATCAGCAAGTGTTGTTGTTTCTGTATGATTTATGATTGTTTTTAATACATTGTCAATAAAGTCATGGACTCAGCAATAAGGGTGGCTGCTGGCCATTTTGGGCCAGTTAACAGAACTGCCACTTGCCCTGTCGGGCCAGTGTTTTCTTTGGATTATGACATTTGGATTTCAGTGAATGTATTTAAAATTGTTATGAATTCTGCCAATTTGAGCTTGTCACCAAGGTAACATTATTGTATGAATAAGCAATTTCTAGTATTTCTAGTATTCTAGTAATTGGTTTCCAGCAATTTCTATTATTTTTCTTTTGTATACACTCACCTAAATGATTATTAGGAACACCTGTTCAATTTCTCATTAATGCAATTATCTAATCAACCAATCACATGGCAGTTGCTTCAATGCATTTAGGGGTGTGGTCCTGGTCAAGACAATCTCCTGAACTCCAAACTGAATGTCAGAATGGTAAAGAAAGGTGATTTAAGCAATTTTGAGTGTGGCATGGTTGTTGGTGCCAGACGGGCCGGTCTGAGTATTTCACAATCTGCTCAGTTACTGGGATTTTCACGCACAACCATTTCTAGGGTTTACAAAGAATGGTGTGAAAAGGGAAAAACATCCAGTGTGCGGCAGTCCTGTGGGCGAAAATGCCTTGTTGATGCTAGAGATCAGAGGAGAATGGGCCGACTGATTCAAGCTGATAGAAGAGCAACTTTGACTGAAATAACCACTCGTTACAACCGTGGTATGCAGCAAAGCATTTGTGAAGCCACAACATGCACAACCTTGAGGCGGATGGGCTACAACAGCAGAAGACCCAACCGGGTACCACTCATCTCCACTACAAATAGGAAAAAGAGGCTACAATTTGCAAGAGCTCACCAAAATTGGACAGTTGAAGACTGGAAAAATGTTGCCTGGTCTGATGAGTCTCGATTTCTGTTGAGACATTCAGATGGTAGAGTCAGAATTTGGCGTAAACAGAATGAGAACATGGATCCATCATGCCTTGTTACCACTGTGCAGGCTGGTGGTGGTGGTGTAATGGTGTGGGGGATGTTTTCTTGGCACACTTTAGGTCCCTTAGTGCCAATTGGGCATCGTTTAAATGCCACGGCCTACCTGAGCATTGTTTCTGACCATGTCCATCCCTTTATGGCCACCATGTACCCATCCTCTGATGGCTACTTCCAGCAGGATAATGCACCATGTCACAAAGCTCGAATCATTTCAAATTGGTTTCTTGAACATGACAATGAGTTCACCGTACTAAAATGGCCCCCACAGTCACCAGATCTCAACCCAATAGAGCATCTTTGGGATGTGGTGGAACGGGAGCTTCGTGCCCTGGATGTGCATCGCACAAATCTCCATCAACTGCAAGATGCTATCCTATCAATATGGGCCAACATTTCTAAAGAATGCTTTCAGCACCTTGTTGAATCAATGCTGAAGGCGAAAGGGGGTCAAACACAGTATTAGTATGGTGTTTCTAATAATCCTTTAGGTGAGTGTATATACACATGCAAAAATACACCATAATATTTTTTTATTTTATATTTTGTGTAAATCTAGCAAAAAAATGAACTGCCACAGCTGTGAGGAGATTTGGATTACAGCTGCTGAGAGAGTGACTGTAAATTTAGCATCTTCTGACTGACTTAATCCACTGCTCAATTTTTTTTTTCTTTCTGGATAGTCATTCAAATGTAATAGTAGATTTTTTCTTTTGCTCCTGAAGCAAATAGGTAAGATAAAATAATATTTACTGTGATCTCCCATTCACTCTCATTCACTGCTGTCAATGTTTACCCTGCAAACTTTTACTTCTGCATTCCAAATCCTGGAGTGTGAAAAAAGGTCTATTGAGGGACTCGTACACAACTATTACACAAGGTGCAAACATTCATTTATGCTCAAGAAGACAACACACTATTATATGCATACTATACTTGATGTAAATAATGTAGATTCTGAAGAGCTGTACTAAAAAAAAATTTCTCTTATATTTATATAAATTCTGAAAGTTGTGTGAACATTTATGAGACAAAAGGGAATGCAAACTTATCTTCTCAACTAAATATAATGTTTATTAAACCACTGATTAATGGGTTATCGGCTGTCTTCATTTTCTTTGGCTGTCTATCTTGTTTCTGACCAGCAATCTAAATCAAGCATTTCTGTGATTTGGCAACTAAAAACAGCCATTTGGCTCCTTAATTTTTCCGTTTAGGAGCCAATGGCTCCTAAGTAATTTTTATAGTCTTGAGCCCTGAATGCCCAAATGTCTTATGCCCAAATATACACTGTGTCAATTTAATACACTTTTTTAATACACCAATTCGTAACACTAACCTGCCAGAAAAACTCTGAAGGTGATGAAGTTGGTTGAATAGCATGGCCTGTCTGGTGAAAGGAAATCTTGTTTGGTTAAGCTAGTTAGGAAGCCTGTTGGGTACACCAACACACCAGCATCTAAAACACAACATATGCTGTTGATCAGCTATGCCGGTCTTTTCAGCAGGATTTTTTCTTTGAAATCTGAAGTTGGTGTTACAGAAAAGAAACCAGTGCCAAATGTGATATGCATTTAACTTGAGGAACTCTCAAAGGATAAGAGGCCCACTACCTGTGTTATAGGGCTTCACGCTTTAGGGTTACAGGGGTGTTGGGGGGAATATAGTGTGGGGGTGAGGGTTTAGAGTTTACAGTACAGTTTATTTTTCAGTTACAGCCTAACACCTCATAAATTTCACCTGCTGCGACTTCACTGAGACCTGATGAACTTGAAGCATGCTGAGGAGAAGTGAAGTAAGCAGCTAGATCTAGGTGGGATATTGCTTTTCCATAACCCCCCCGCCCACCCCTCTTTCCTCAAGGCACCTTCCTCCAAAATAAGAGTGGTCTTGAAGGAATAGTTCACCCCAAAGTTAAAATTCTCTTATCCTGATGCCTTCCCAGATGTGTATGACTCTCTTTCTTCAGCAGAACACAAAAGAAGATGTTTAGAAGAATATAGAGCCCTGTCAGGTCCTTATAATTGAAGTACACGGGTGCCAGCATTTGACGGTCCAAAAGTCACATTTAGGCAGCATAAAAGCATTACATTTGAATCCCGTAGATCAATGAATTTCTTCTGAAGTGAATCAATAGGTTTACGTAAGAAATATGTCGATAATTAAAAAGTTTTTATCTAATGGTGCTTCCATCCTGGCTCTGATGCAGTTTGAAATGGCCAAACACTCACGTGACGTTTGTTCTTCTGTTGTAAATAAGTGCTGCTTCTGAATTCTAGCATGAACTCACCGATACGTTTCGCATCAGCTGCTGGCAGGAAGAGCTTTTTAAAAGTTAATAATGTTTTATTTATCTATTAATTTTTTTTACACAAATGTATCTATTTGCTTCAGAAGACATTAATTAATCGACTGTACTCGTGAGGATTTCTTTCATGCTGCCTAAATCTGACTTGGTCCGTCAAAGTGCTGGCACCCATGCACTTCTATTAAATGGACCTGACAGAGCTCTATATTCTTCTAAAAATCTTCATTTGTGTTCTGCTGAAGAAAGACAGTCTGTGATGCATCGGGGTAAGTGAATAATGAGAGAATTTCATTTTTGGGTGAACTATCCCTTTAAGATTAGATAAAGATCTCACTCAGGAAATTAAAGAGCTTGTTACACTTCTCAGAACCAGTGAACAATTTACTGGATGTAAAAACAATAATACATAAATTCATATTCTTAACCTTTTTCATTTGTAAAAATGTCCAGATTTCATGTTAACATCTAATTTATTTAATTTAATTTAATTTAATTGCCCAATTGTCACACATTATACATACATTTCTGCATATATACAGTGAAATTATTTATTTTTCACATATCCCAGCTATGCTGGGGTCAGAGTGCAGGGTCAGCCATGATTCGGCGCCCCTGGAGCAGATAGGATCAAGGGCCTTCTGACATATTTAGTTGTCCCTCCAGTTACATTTATCATTAGCATTATTTTGAAAATAACAATGACTCGCACACTGTAAAAACATTTTTGTTAATTTACAATAAAAAAACTGGCAGCTGTGGTTGCAAGTTATTACTGTAAAAATATATGGTAACAACATTTAACTAAAATATAATGTGATGGGCCACACAGGAAATGCCAGATGAATATTTTTCCTCATACTTTTAACAATATTTATAACAATAATAAATGCATTATCTTTTTAAACATAATGCAGATTTTCACCATTAACTATAAGGTAATTCATATTTTTTTAATGCAATATTTTACAGTAAAATTAAATGTATTGTCTTGTTAAACATAATATACTGTACATTTTTAATTTTGAACTAAGTTATTCTTACTTTTTACATCTACAAAATATTTTTGCTAGAATTTACTGTAAAATTACATGCATTGTCTTGTTACACATAATATACATTTTCACTATTAATTATTAGGTAAGTAATATTTCTTACATCTGAAAAAAAGTGCATTCTTTTTTTACAGTGTAGCAAAATAATGGATCAGTTCTAACTGAATTGTGATCTCATTTCATATATTATGATGCATTGCATTATTTAGTAAACAATCGTAATCTAATCAAGCAGAGTAAGTATTTGCTCCCGCAAAAAATGGTACCACTGGTGACAGAACATATGTTCTTTATGTTCTGTCTCTGTTCTGTCCACATTGTGGCAACCTCAAGGAATAATTTGACATGACAGTATAAGGGCTTACACAGATAAATTAAAGGATCTCTAATCACATTCCTTATGTACCCATTTACGTGGGTAAACACAAAAAATTACAAGGCGTGCAGGAGGGAACAATACAGTAGGCCCTCTCCTCTCATAAGTATGCAGCAGTGCAGTTTTCTATAAGAACAAAATATCCATAGCCCATCTATGTGAGGTTGTAGCCTTTAGCCTCCTATCCCGCCTCCCTTGCTGGAGACACCGGTTCGAATCCCGATTGGAGCAGGTTGAGTAGGTCTGGTCTGATTACATGTGCACACATAAGCTCTGTTTTGAAATGTAGTTGGTTGTCTACGAAGGCAGCACTTTAAGGCATTATAGGTGCACTCCAGACGTGAAGGCTGTTCTAAAAGGTAGGCATCTTAAATGTGCTGCCTTCTAAGATACCTTCTTTTGGCCAAATTCTAAGGCAGTTTAGGATTTTTAAGAGGGCTGTAAACTGAATCCCACCCCCAATATGTTGTATTCTCTTTCTCTCCTTCGCTGCAAAGCTGGTCAAGTTTTACAACAGGCTGTTAATGTGGGACATTAGGTAAATAGAGCAGGAGGAAAAGTGAGCGTCCTGATCCTTGACCCTTCCTTCCCACATTGCTAGCAATACCGACAGTTTATTTGGGAGGTTTAGGACAGGCAGACTCCAGCCCACAAAAAACTCTGTCTATCATTACTATAATGGTTTGACAAAACCATTTCCTTATAAACTCTATTTATGGATATAAGTGTTGCCCATAAAAAACAATTCTAATGTGTGTGGGTGTGTATGTTTGTCTATGCACATGCTCTTCGCCAGTTGTGTGGTTAAGTAAATATTGCAGAAAAGATTAATTACTATCTACATTGAATAAGTTAGTTTAAGCTTGAACTTGAATAAAAATCTGCGATAGTATAATCTACATATGTACTCAATTCATGCATGTAAAAATGTATGTTCTATTCCAGACATCCAGACAGAAATATTCCCTCTTTGTGACAAACATTAAAAGTTCTATAATTTTCTATTATTATTATTATTATTATTTTAGATTAAAACAGACCCCTGATGTAGTGTTAAATTGATTAACAAATAACCCGGTAAGTAGAGATGGTGAAATAAATAGTTTTTAATGCCTGATAGAAAATTATCTACATTTGAGAGTAATACAAGTCAAGTCAATTTTATTTGTATAGCGCCTTTCACAACACACATCGTTTCAAAGCAGCTTTACAGAAGTTCAGCATTAACAGACGATAAAAATGTAATGTCTATAAAGTCGATAAATCATCATCCTTGTGCAGGGCTCCAAACTGCGACTAAAAATGGTCGCATTTGTGACCAAATAAATTTATTTGTGAGTGTAATTTCTGTCAAGTTCGCCATTGGCGACAGTAAAAGTTTACTCCCTTTTGATTTTAAAATTTGCATTACATTTCCCGAGATACATAACAAAAGTTTATATCAAAGAAATAGCGGGGAAAACGGAGTTCATTGCAGGAACTAACAATTTCAAAAAAGAGACTGTTAGAAAACACGGTGACAGTAACAAGCATAAAAATGCACGTGATCACATAATTGCGAAGAATGCTCCACAGACTACACTGTTAGCGAGCTGCGGGACGAAAAGGAATGGATTGAGTTAAAAAAATTTAAAATATTTGGCGCCTGTTTTTCCCCCTGTAGGAGCCATTGGCTCCTTAATTGATTTTTTTTTTTTGTTTGGAGCCCTGTTGTGGAATTAGATAAGATATGATTCTTTATCGTGTTTAAAAATAATTAAATAATAATTGTATTAATAACCCCAGTGAGCAAGCCGAAGGCGACTGTGGCAAGGAACACAAAACTCCAAAAGATGATTGTTAATGGAGAAAAATAACCTTGGGAGAAACCAGACTCACTGTGGGGGCCAGTTCCCCTCTGGCTAACATCATGAATAATGTAAATAAGAATTATTTATAGTCAAAAAACATGATTTAAAAAATTATTAAACTTATTAAGTGCTAAGGGTCAGTATTTAGACAGTGAATGTGTTTGAACTGCAAGATTAGTGACCAGTGTCTTTGAAGTCCATCCTTGATTAAATTCCAGAAGTTCACTTAGATGCAATTGTCCTTGTTTGGCTGATGAAGGCTTTTGTTGGCAATAATTAGTCTATGTATCCCATTTTAAGATCCTTGTCCATGGTGATGGGGCATCTGAAGTCTCCGTGAGAGGCTGGATACAAACTGGAGCTGACGAACGCTATTTACCTCGGGACTGGCGTCCCGAGATAACAGCAGAAAAGCAGATGGGAAATAATTAGCATAGCTGATGTTCATAATATTAATGCATTATAACTGATTCAGCAGTAGTATAAAAAGTTAGCATTATGTGAATGCTTGGTTAAAGAGATGTGTCTTTAATCTAGTTTTAAACTGGGACAGCGAGTCTGAGCCTCGAACAATATCGGGAAGGCTATTCCAGAGTTTAGGAGCTAAATGTGAGAACGCCCTCCCTCCATTAGTGGACTTAGATATCCTAGGTATGACCAGAAGCCTCGAATTTAGTGATCTTAAAGAGCGCGATGGATTGTATGGCGATAGAAGATCCGTTAAATACACAGGAGATAAACCATTTAGGGCTTTATAGGTCAGTAGTAATACTTTGTAATTGATACGGAACTTAATTGGTAGCCAGTGTAGAGATGATAAAATCGGTGTTATGTGATCATATTTTCTTGACCTAGTAAGAACTCTAGCGGCTGCATTTTGGACTAACTGTAGCTTGTTTGTTGAGGATGCAGGGCAACCAGCTAATAAAGCATTACAGTAATCTAGTCTCGAGGTCATGAATGCATGAACTAACTTTTCTGCATCAGAAACAGATAGCATGTTACGTAGCTTAGCAATGTTTCTAAGGTGGAAAAAGGCTGTTCTCGTAACAGATGAAATATGATTTTCGAAAGTCAAGTTGCGGTCTAGTATAACACCCAGGTCTTTTACTGTAGTGGATAATGTAACAGGACATCCTTCTAAATTAAAGTTGTATTGTAAGGGATTTTGTGGGTAGTTTTTTGGACCAATAAGTAATACCTCCGTTTTATCGGAATTTAATAACAGGAAATTACGCGTCATCCAACATTTTATATCTTTAAGACACTCTGTCAAGTTAGATAAGTTAATGTTTTCATCTGGTCGTGATGAGATATATAATTGAGTGTCATCAGCATAACAGTGGAAATTAATTCCATGTTTTCTTATAATTTTACCAAGTGGTAGCATATATATTGAGAATAATAGAGGGCCTAACACAGATCCTTGTGGCACTCCATAGTCTACTGACGTTATTTTTGATTTTTCCCTATTTAAACAGACAAAATGGTAACGGTCTGATAAGTACGATCTAAACCAGCTTAATGCCTGTCCCTGAACACCAGTGTAGTTTTGTAGTCGATCCAAGAGTATTTTATGATCTATAGTGTCGAACGCAGCGCTAAGATCGAGTAGAACTAATATTGAGATGCAGCCTTGGTCAGAAGCTAAAAGTAAATCATTTGTAATTTTAACTAGCGCAGTTTCTGTGCTATGATGCGGTCTGAATCCTGACTGAAATTTTTCATAGATATCATTTTCTTGCAAGAAAGAGCACAATTGAGCGGACACAACTTTTAGACATAAATGGAAGATTTGAGATGGGTCTGTAATTTGCTAGGTTATTTGGATCTAATTGTGGTTTCTTAATGAGAGGTTTTATAACTGCCAGCTTAAATATTCTTGGAACATGACCTAAAAATAAAGACGAGTTAATAATATTGAGAAGAGGCTCTTCCACTACAGGTAACACTTCTTTCAGTAGTTTAGTGGGTATTGGATCTAGTAAACATGTTGTTGGTTTAGATGCAATGATAAGTTTATTTAGCTCTTCCTGTCCTATAGTTGTAAAGCGGTGTAGTTGTTCTTGAGGGGCGATAATTGAGGCTGAATCATAAGACACCATTAAAGATTGTACATTAACAATTGTGTTTACAATTGTGTTTCTGATGTTTTCTATTTTCTCAGTGAAGAAATTCATAAAATCATTACTACTAAACTGTAAAGGAATATTTTGCTCAGGTGATCTCTGTTTATTTGTTAGTCTAGCCACGGTGTTAAATAAGAACCTTGGATTATTTTGGTTATTTTCTATTAGTTTGCGGAGGTGCTCAGCCCTGGCTGTTTTTAGAGCCTTTTTGTAACGTGACATACTGTCTTTCCATGCGATTCTAAAGACCTCTAAATTAGTTTGTTTCCATTTACGCTCCAAGTTACGAGTTTCTCTCTTGATAGCATGCGTAGCACTGTTGTACCATTGTGCTCTAGTTTTTTCTCTAAACTTTTTTAATCTAATTGGTGCAACAATATCTAATGTACCAGAGAAAATGGTGCTCAAACTGCTAGTCATTTCCTCTAGTTCATCTGTTTGTTTGGGTTCACTGAGCAGCTGAGATAGATCAGGTAAGCTATTTGTGAATCTATCTATTGTGGTTGGAAGGATTGTTCTGCTTGGTCGATAACGTGGCGCAATATGACAGATTTCAGTGGTACGTAGTATGCAAGTTACCATGTAATGATCAGTGACATCATCATTTTGCGGTATAATATCTATATCGGTTGGATTGGTTCCATAAGATATAATTAAATCTAGCGTATGATTTAGGCGATGAGTGGGACCACTGACGTTTTGCGTGACCCCGAAGGAGTTTAACAAATCTGTAAACGCAGCCCCTAACGCATCATTTGTGTTATCTACGTGTATGTTAAAATCTCCAACAATTATTGCTTTATCAACATTGACCAATAGATCTGATAGAAAGTCTGCAAACTCTTTTAGGAAAACAGTGTAAGGCCCTGGAGGTCTATATACGGTAGCCAAGGCTAGAGATAATAGGGATTTTTTTCTTACATCTGAGAGTGTAACATTTAGCACAAGTACTTCAAACGAATTAAACCTGTGACCTATTTTCTGAGTAACATTAAGAATATCTCTATAGATTGTTGCAACACCGCCGCCACGACCAATCAGACGGGGCTCATGTTTATAACAGTATCCTGGCGGAGTAGACTCATTTAGACCGAAATAATCATTTGGTTTAAGCCAGGTTTCAGTAAGGCAAAATACATCAAAACTATTATCTGAGACCATTTCATTTACAATAACCGCCTTAGGTGTGAGCGATCTAATGTTTAGAAGACCTAGCTTTAGAAATTGTTTTTGTTCACTGATATTGAGATTTTCTGGTTTAATTACAATTAGATTTTTCCTAGATCCTACAGTAGATGTATTGTTTGGCTTTACTAAACGAGGAATAGACACAGTTTCTATATAATGTTCTACATTGGTACTTATATCAATTAAGTTGGGACAGCAAATACTGTGATTTGGACTTTGACTTACTAGTCATATGGTGTGTAGCGTCTTGGAGATGTTGTCCGACAGAACAGCCGCTCCGACTCTGCTGGGGTGAAGGCCATCAGGACGGAAGAGCCTAGGTCGCTCCCAAAACAGATTCCAATTATTAACAAAGAGCAGTCTCTGTTCATTACACCATGACATTAACCATTCATTTAGAGCAAATAATCTACTGAACCTTTCTTGTCCTAGTCGGTACGTGGGAAGCGGTCCAGACACGACGATCGTTGTTTCTGGCGAAGTGCTGCGTACCGTCTCGATCAGGCTCCTGTAGTCCTCCTTCAGTACCTCCGTCTTCCGCAGCCTGGTGTCGTTCGTTCCCACGTGCAGCACGACAGCTCCGACGCGCTCGTCACCATTCAGGATCTCGGGAACCTGCATAGAGACATCAAGAACACGAGCACCAGGAAAGCAGTGAGTGCGCACCTTACCTTTGCCAGAGATAGCGCGGACATGACGGACGGTCGAATCGCCGATGATCACGGCGTCGTCGCGCTCCGACTCGCGAAGAGGTGAGAAGCGGTTCCGGGTGGAGATCTCGAAGGCCGGGAGGGGCGGGGAGGTCCTTGGTCTGGTCCTGGCTCGCGTCTTCCGCCGTGGAATCACCCAGGGTCCATGGTGATGTGTCGGTGCCGGAGTGAATGAAGCCAGGGAGGATCGCATCCTGTGCAGAGAAACACATGGAGTAGACGAGGACGGAGTCAAAAAATGATGAACCACTGACCTGTGAGCATCGGCGCGTGATGCTTCAAGCGCGGACCGCCGATCTCGCAGCTCGGCCTGTCTCTCTAGCAGGTCCTGGATCTGCCTCTCGACGGATTCCAGCTCCAACTGCACCGAATGCAGTTCAAAGGTGTCTTCACCTGCACACAGAGGTAGAGTTAGACACACATCCGCTATATTCGCCATTATAGCAGATGTGCTATAATGGCGAATTATAGCTTTCAGTTATACAGGTGTAGAGGTGTAAGTAAGACGATCGATTGGCGAGAGACCACGCGTGCAGTGCTAGCGGGCTAAGAATAGTAGCGAAAGTTTCGGAAAGTTGGATATAAATAGCGATATCAAAGAAATCTGATTATTTTTTATAAAGACTAGTATCGGAGATATATTCACACGTTTGTAAAGTTTAAAATTTAGGTTTATGAACAAATGTGAAAGAAGAAAATCAAGGATTGGGGATCAATTCGACGGAGTTATCCCAGTAAGCTTTACTTTAAACAATACTTTAGGCAATTGCAGAATAGTCCCATTAGTCACAAATACACTTCAGAAAATTGAGATCACAACTATTTCTGGGCTTAAAAGATGCAAGAACCAAATCAATGCAGAACATTGTATCTCAAAAGGAGTACAATGTGGCCCCCCATGCACTGTTTAAAGCCCAACGTGGCCCCTTTACCAAAATAGTTGCCCGCTCCTGTTCTAGCCTATAAGTAAATATTATTTATGATTGTTTATTATCTTTACAATGCGTCATCATGTATCAATCCTAAAATAGAAAACCATGTTATATTTATTCACTACATTTAACTTTTCTAATGGTGTTCCCAGCATGCCAGGCTTGAATAACTTATGAGCTTGCATGGTTTCACTTTTGTTTGGTAACTTCTTGTTTTGTGAAGTCTGAAGTTAATTTTCTACTCCAAATATCAAATATTGATTGCTACCGTCATTGTGTTTTGTGCACCAAGTGTTGAAGTCTGCGTGTGCAGCTCTTTTTCTTGTTTCTATCACCATTAAAGCAAGCTGATGTTGTTTAGTAAAATGTGCAAACTGGAGTGCGTATAAAACAGAGTATTATAAGTAAACTATACTTGAGATTTTCTAATTAAAGCCACCAAGAATTGTGTGTAGCCTTTACTTGAAACTCTGGTCTGTTAAATTTACTAGCAATTTCTGCATGGCAATTGTTTCCTAGGCTTTTTTTTTTAGGTAAACCCCACTCCAAATTTGATTAATTTTTCATTTGTGTCATGGAAAGCAGAGATTTCATGCTGGTTTGCTATTCATGCTGTAGTGGTGATATGAATTGCTCATTCTAAATTTGAACTAGACCAATGATGACCAACTCCCAGATGTGTATTTTAAATGTAATATGCTTCATTTGAAGGACTCATGAATTACCTCCCAGAATATTGTCAGTGTGAATAGCTCTTGTGAAATTCTTACCCTACTCTCCAGGTGTCTTATTAGCTTCACTATTAAATGTTAAATCATTAGTCTGGTTCCCTAAAGGATAATGTACATCATTTTTTATTTAATTGTCTGCTCTGAAGAAATTATATGTGATTTTTGCACTTTGTGGGCAAATATGTCATATGTGACCAGTCAAGTTTTGATACACCTACTCATTATTTATTAGTACTATTTTCTACATTTTATAATAATAATAATGTCATTAAGCCCTGTGATGGACAGGCCACCTGTCCAGGGTGTTTCCCTGCCTTCGACCTGAGACAGCTGGGATAGTCTCCAACACTACCCGCAACCCTACATAGGGCAAACGGCTATAGAAGATGGATGGATGGAAGGAATAATGTCATTCTTCTTCTTTTTTTTTTTTAAGAAGTAATGTAAATAGTGCTTTTATATGAAAGCACTATTTATATGACTACAAAACTGATTATTAGCATGTGCCTTTATCTAAAGGGGTTTAATCATCATAAGTTAACAAACTAAGTGTGTCCAAATTTGTTCTGATAGTTGTTACTTGTTACAGATGTACAATGGGTGTAGGCGTGTGTGTGATCCACCATAGCCTGTAGGTTTGTGTGTATTGGTGTGTTTACCGTATGTGCGTGTATGAGAAACTTTACTAGCTTGAAGTTTACAAGTGGATTAGACATGGATGTGGAGACTTCCTGGGGAGCTCCCAGCATGAGACACACACAGACAGGGAGGTTAATGAGAGTTTGTTTGCTGTATCCTTGTGTTTCACCTTGTTGCTTGCTTCATGACTCTTGGGAAACAAAACAAAAAATAACAGCTTGATCTATACAGCTTTCTCATCACCATTTTTTTGTATTAATCATAAATGTAATCTTGTGGCATATAGGCAATGGATGGGCACAAGTACCTAAATATTCCACAAATTATCGATCATGAAAATGTATCGACTTTTTTCCCCCAGCTTCAAAACATTTAACAGTGATTAAAATTCTGTAACAAATACACCATATTTTTTTAATTGTGGGATTGTTTACAGAGTGATACTGTGCGGTTTGATCCACCAGACAGCAATTTGTGTCAACACTCAGATGCATCAGCAGTGCTCAATACTCTGGAAATGATTAGAGGGCGTTCACTGGAGATGCGTTATTCCATTTGCAAACTGCTAGTTGGGAGTGCAATGTATATGTATTTCAAATATTTAATTTAGTGCCGCAAAGTGAACTGTTCATAAATACGACCTGGGCATTGTCATCCACAAAACATAAAGAAGACTAGTGGAGAGTGGACCAGTGGCTTTGAGCTTCACAAGACATTACTCATCAGATGAAAATAATTTAGTGTGTGCAATGTTTTTACCATAATGAATACAAGTTTTTTTTTTTTCCCCCCTTCAGGGGTTCATTTTGTAGTTCATGACATCTGTTCTTCATCTATAAATAAGCCGAGAGGCCTAACCAATTTTGCTTGTCAAATTAATCTATAACACAGTGGCAGCACAAATGTCACATAACATCACATTTACATGTAGCAACATTCTAATTACTGTTTACATTTAAAAATGTCATAGACATTAGTGTAATAATTCTACATATGGTGATTTGAGTTGAAACTAAGATTTGAATCATATTTGTTTTTTTACTTTACAGTCTTAAGAATATTGTTATTAGTGCCAGTTGAGCAGTGGGACTAACATTTACATTAAATACAAGAGGAGCAATGATTTAAATGTGTGTTTGTTTGCTGTAGCCTCTCTGTTGGCACTGATGAAGGGAAAGAAAAATGAGCTGGATTAACACACGGAGCCTCCCGCTCCTCTCAAACACATTACAGTCAATATTACTTAATAATTTAATTAGCTTGATTACAGATCCCCCGCAGCGTTTGCTGCATGATACACCTGCTGTCGCCACATCTGCACATCAGCACAAAAGCTTCCTGTCTCTTAGGGAGGGGCAGTAGTGTTGTCAAAAATACCGGTACTCCGGTACCAAGTCGGTACTCAAACCAAATAAATGTACGATACCAGAATTTCTGAAGGTACCGGAGTACCGAGTCTACCCGGTTTCCATGCAGAGTCTGGAACTTTCAAACGCTCACAATCAAGCAAAAGATGGCGACAAGCAAAAGTAGCTGCTGCTGAGTCTCAACTTAATCTTGTCGAAAAGAAAAGTGGAATTTTCCAGGTTTGGAAATTCTTTGGATTTGATGCTGATGAAAAGGGAAGCATTATAGATCAGCAAAAACCTATTTGTAAACGCTGCTTTCACAATTTTCTGACGAAAGGAGGAAACACATCAAACTTAATAAAGCACTTGAAAGACAGACACCCGGATTAATTCAAGCAACTAAAGCAGGTGAGATTAAAAGCATATTATCATTTGCATTAGGGTTGAAACGTTTAATCGACATTATCGACAACGTCGAAAATAAAAAATTGTCGAGAAAAATGTTTGTTGTCGAATAGTCGTTGATCTCATTTAACGTAACATGAAATCACATTAAACTGTACTGATGAAGCGCGAGAGCAGCACTGCAGTTCACGCCTGACGGAGGAGAGGAAGAATTACACAGATCAGTCCAGATCCACTCTAAACTTTCACAGCTTCATCTTATGTAGATGTATTATTAGGAAATTATATATAAAAAAAAGTAGATTCAGAAGCACTCTCGTTGTGGAATAAGCGGAGGCGGAGCTCTTTAAAGGAAACACCATCTTAAATGCAGTAAAATTTTATGTGTTATTACTTTATTAAAGTCATGTTATCATGTTAATAACTATAAACTCAGAAACTGGCATTTCTCTGTGTGGTCGGTGCTTCTTCTATGAGTTGCGCTAATGTCCCGATCTAAGGGGGAGAGACTGAAACTGCACCCGGCTGAGAGAGACTCTGCGACGCTCATCCCTCGAGCGCAGACGCTTAATGCAGCTAGACTAGAATGCGATGGCTCGCGACTTATTTAATCATAATACATGTCACTGTGCATTTCTTATAGTGAAGAAAATTGGCAATATACAGCTTTATTAATATGAGAGCACTTTGCACTTTAGTTTGGAAATTGTTTTTTATTCATTCTATTGTATGCTTGTGTTTTTTTTTTTTTTTTTTTTTGTACTTGGTAAACACAAAGTAAAAGTTGCAAAAGTTGAAGCAAATCTTATATAAGTGTTCAAAAATACTTTAAGCATACATTGTACAGTTTTGATATAATTCAACAATAATATATTAAACTTGGTGTTGCTCAATGGCATATTTTTGTTCTTAGTTCTGCTGCTAATGTTTTGTTGACTGTTAATAAAAGAGTGTTGTTCAGTAACATGTTTTTAGGTTCTGCTTTGGTACCGAAAATGGTATCGAGTACCATGAAATTTCACTGGTATTGGTACCGACTACTGAAATTGTGGTAGCGTGACAACACTTGGGCAGTATGACCAAAATCTAAATACAAATATTGTATGAGTAATTTCATATCAAATAAACTGTATGTATTTATGTTTGATAAAAATTCAGTAGAATTTTTTAAATATGAAATAGCCACGTGGTTATGCTTATTTTTTGGATAATGCCATGAATGAAATTAGTTGGCTAATAAACAAATAAAAAGGTACTTCATCACATTTTATTATTTTCTCATTTTATTCGAAACTGAATGGACACAAACCAACAGATTATTATTCATCTTAAAATGTTTAATTATATATGAATGCTCATTACTTTTAAGGCTTCAGTGCTTAACTGTAAATCTAACATTATACAAATAAATCTATGCAAATATATATAGTATGATAGAAACAGTAGAGTAAAATCTCTACCTTGACACATCTCTTATCATTTCTACCATCTAACAGTATAAACTCAGTCATAACTCTCTCCCAAAGCATTCTCTAAACCCTTCCACC
Source organism: Moxostoma hubbsi (assembly GCA_032164185.1). Taxonomy (NCBI): domain Eukaryota; kingdom Metazoa; phylum Chordata; class Actinopteri; order Cypriniformes; family Catostomidae; genus Moxostoma; species Moxostoma hubbsi. The sequence goes on from JAVLUX010000035.1 coordinate 19,896,992, forward strand.
AATTACAAATTACTGCAATCAGTGTTACCTGTACAGGTGGGAGCATTTCCTAAAGGAGGGATTTAGGTCGCTAGATGGGAGAAAAGATGAAATTCCAACCAGTGAATTGATAGTTTTCAACTTTAACCCAGATGAAATACCAACAGCAGAAAGATAAGAAAAACAGTGAGTATCGGGTTACCCTGCTTCCATTTCCTTACATGCCGTAAGAATGACAAGCTCTGGCCAGATCCTCATCCAACAAATCAATTTCATTCATTTCTGTTATTCTTTGTTGTATCTTCCTTTTCGCAAATGATTAATTAATATAAACATGCCCATATGAATAATTTAACCCTGCAAATATCTTGGCACACATGTCACTGGAGCTATTGAGCCGGCATTCCTTGCTGAGTTATAAGTTCCTTCCTGTATTAATACGTTAATTCTTGCTGTTTACCAAACTGGACCATATCCTTTGGTAATATTATTTTCTTGCTTCATTAAAGTGGATTTAACCATGGAATGTATGGCAGTCGTATAGCTAGGGTGGTTAAGGTTTTAGAAGGCTCCAGATCTTACACAGTTGGTGGTATTGTGGTGCCAAGTGCAGTGACATTCCGAGGAAAAGTTAGGTCACACATTTTTTAGCTTAAAATAGAAAGATTGAAAATACTTGTAATGAATCCGTCTGTCTGGGCAACTGGGCAACGTCAAAAGTGGATTTGAAGGTATGACAATAAGCAATCTCATGTGTAGCTATATTATGAAGTATGTTATTTTAGTTTATTATTTAGGGATGGGTCACACTAATCAAGTAGTTGATTAGTGAGGTAAAGGTCAATATATATATATATATATATATATATATATATATATATATATATATATATTATTAGGGCTGTCAGTTGCTTAATTTTTTTTTATCATGATTAATTGCATATTATTTTTAATCTCAAACTATCACAGATTTTGAAAATGATGAAATTTGACACCACATATGCTTATTTTTCTGTTATTTTTCCAAAGTATAAATGGGAGGTTGACATATTGAAATAATTTGTCACCATAGGTTGAGTATTCATTAATATTTTCATTAATTTCATATTTCTATATTCTCTATATATATATATATCTCATAATTTTACAATTAACATATTTCTCTCATAACATTCATTTTGCATTTGTAACAGCTGTGTAAATGCATTTATTCCTGCTCTGTGAAAATACATATAATTGCCACTTCAAATGCAGCTTCTGTGCCAACTTTACTGTGTAAAGATAGCATTAGTCCCCATAGGCTAACTATTAATTGCAATGGGCATTAAATCTCTTAAACCCTCATCCTCTGCAATAATAATCTTCTGTGGATATCCACTTTCCTACAGCAATCGTGAAGCTCTGCTCACGATTCACGTCAGCTTCAAGCGTCGCTTTGAACTCCACAGAAACGGCTTGCTTCTGTGGTCATTAAATAGTACTGAAATAGGCTTAAAATACTTGATTACTATCACAAGTCCCATTTAGGCTTGTTTTGTACAATAAATAATGAATATTAAAGAGGTCCTTTCTCCATCATTTATCACTGACAGGGAAGTGCTGTTGCTGTGGCAGACACATTGCTAAGGTTCCGCCCTCTCAACAAGCATTTATGCTGGTTTATGCTGTATTAACAGTAAATGCATTAATTGCGATTTAAGAAAAATTAACGCTGTGACGAGGAGGAGGGCATGGCCGGGCCTTGAGGGTGCACAGCCAGCACTGAGTCAACTAATCAGTGGGAGAGAGAGAGAGTTAAAGGGGAGCCGGAGACGCCAGTTTGTGAGAGAGAGAGACACAAGCCACAGCGCTGTGTGTGTTTATGTTTGTTTTATGTTGTTTTAAGTTCAGTTACATCATTACAGTTATGTTGACTGTCCTGCCGGTTCCTGCCTCCACATTGCCCATCTTGAACCCATTACATTGGTGCCGAAATTTCTACAAAGTAACATGTATCTTCAATAACGCTATCAAAGTGAATAGCAAGCACAACATAGGCCGCCATCTTGATTGTTTTGGGTTGAATGGATCACATGACTACTTAACATGACAACAAATACTTCATTATTTTCAGATATCTCCTTTTACAGGCTGGCAGTAGATGAGGTGCTGTAATGAGGTGCTGCTGGCCTGTGCTCTTCAACTGGTTTGGCCCAGGCTGCCGTAGACGGCGAGCGGTGTGTCCACTGCCAGGCGGAGTGCTGTTTGTCTGGGCAGAACACGCCAGAGCGATGCAGGCAGAGCTCCCAAAGGAGAAGCACTTTGCTAATCAGATCCTCTTCAGCACAGGCTTTGCTTTACAGCACAATGGGTCTTTCTCCCAGGCATGTGCTGTGCTGTTGTAATTATTTCCTTCTCTGGGCCAGTTTCACCCAGATTAGAGGAAATTGATTTAATGGCTTTGACTTAGTGGCTTGGAAGGTGACATCCATACTAAAGCATAAATGAAGGATTACTCTTTGTCTAAAAAGAAAAACAGAACTAAGTGTAGACTAAAGTTGGTCAATTATTAATGTGTGAGCAGAGCCATGTGAGCAGTGATGTTAGAACAGTTCAGAATTTTATGTATGTTTGCTAGACAAAGAAAGTGTTTCTCTTTAGTCTTTCTTTTTGTTAATGTGAAAGCGCGCCTACCCTCTGCCCCCTGCAATTTTTCACACTCAAATTTTAAAGCTTACATTTACACATACTTTGGACTAATTGCCATTAATTTTTCAGAACCCCTATTTTGAATAAAATATTCCAGTTGCTCATCCATAGACATTCATCCTAATTATCAGTTCATGCCCACCCCCATTGTTTCATCAAATATATTGGCATATGAGTAGACTAGAAGCTTAATCTATGTGGCATTAGAAAGCTGAGATCCTCCCCTTTGCGATGATGTATAAAATTTTATCCTAACCCATCAATAGCCAATGACATATATTTACGATGATTTGTTTAGCATGCTTTTCCTGCTTGACCCCATATTTTCTTCTGGACATCTAAAATGTAACATTTGGTTATTCACACAAGCACGCTCACAGACAAGTACACAATTGCAATTGTTTGAAGAAAATATCCTTAGATTAACCAGATATAACATTTTTAGCTATTTGGGGCTCATAGCAGCAATGATCAGAGATGTTTATGCATAAAAGAGATGTTTCTATTTGATGTCTCACAATTATCTTATTTCACTTTGTGATTCTTTTGAAAATATTTGAAACTTTGTTTTTAGAGCAACACAATAAACTGTAGAATTGCATTCCTGAGAATGAGAGCTTTCATTTGATATATGATTTGTCTATTTAAGTGCTATTTTAAAGACATTTTTATACATCTTTTGTCTGTATATTTTCAAATTTGACAAGTTTCTGAATGATAAGACAACTTATTCGTTTTATTGAAGTCCTAAATTAATAGACTGATTTTGGGGTTTTTTTGACACTGATCGATATTTTTTTAGGGGGTGTTCATGTATGATGTGTATATGTTGTCAAAAACAGCTGGACAGAATGCAACACGATGGAACAGAATATAGGGATCCCAAGATTTTTTAAAAGTTGGACTTTTAAACTTGATGTAATGTCTTAAAAACAGTGCTCATGTTGCAAGACACTCGTAAAACAGTGCAAGTTATGATGCAAAGGCGAAAGACCAGGTTGTTGTAGTGGTGCTTTAAAGGGGAAAGATGCAAAAGATAGGGGTTTAAAGCACAGCAAGCTAAATAAAGCACTAATGCTGAAAATACTGTATCAAAACAAAAGATAAAAAAATGAATAAAAAAACTAGTCAAAGTCACTAATCAATTTGTTGATCACTGTGACCCATCTCTACATGGGGAGAGGGTATGTTGGGTGTAGTATAGTCAAGGCAGTATTAACGCACAGGCTTATCGGGGCATCCACCACCCTATTGTTCCTTGTTGATGCTCACGGGAGGACGCCTATGTTTTACATTAACATTTACATTAATGCATTTGACAGAGCCCTTATTACAGGGACAAGCCCCCCGGAGCAACCTGGAGTTAAGTGCCTTGCTCAAGGACACAATGGTGGTGGCTGTGGGGATCGAACCGACAACCTTCTGCTTAACAGTTTAGTGCTTTAGCCCACTACGCCAACCACCACTCCACAACGCTGTGTTAAAGCGTTCAGTCAGTGGGAACCACTAATGTAAACACAGAGACAGTGCGCAACGGCGAAACCCTGTTGGTCTATCACATGTAAAAACAGGGAGTTATGTTTAAAGTGAACATAAACATTGGGGGAAAAGCTGATTTGTATCGAAAGTACGACTTGTAAGTTTAAATGTAACCTAATAGATCTGCCACTGTCTAGTGTATCGCTAATATGAATCAAACAACAATTACAAGAAAATGACATGTAAGTTAGAATAACCTCCCCTACCCAGCACAGTTTACATTTCTATCCCAGACAATCTAGCTGATTGTATAGGTATAATACTGTTAGGCTGGCCATGTTGAAATTTGCGAAGACATACAACAGAAACTCTGACATGTTACTTGAGCATGTAACAATACATATCCTTTTTTCTCTCTGGACAATTAAACTTTTTACTCGGACAATTGAAGGACAAGCACATCACACCGCTTAATGTCGAGCCCTGCCTGTCATCTGTAGAGAATCACATAAACAGGCTGCATCGAAAAGTGGAAGCACCATATCGCCCAGCCCTAATACATTTAAGATGATCGTAAGAGTGCATGTTTGTTTCTCTTATGTTTTTGTGTAAGTTGTGTAAGCACAGACATTTCAAAGTAACAGTCACCAGTGATTTTGGACTGGCTAATAGTTAAAAGTCCCTCATTATGCACCAAATCGGCATCTTTTTTTCTGGATATTTTTGGGATTTTGGTTGCACAATAAACCGCATATGGTATATTATACATTTTTTACTTTATTTGCCTCTATGGATGTGCCCGACACAGTAAGTAAAGAATATATCTATTTTTTTAAATTCAATGAATTAATTTATAAAAACTATTGGCCGATTTATTGGTTATCAGCTTATTCCACCCCTTAGTTACTGGTATAGGCAAAGTCCACTATCTGTGGACCTCTAGTGTGGTACGTTAACTTGGCTTTGCTTTGTCTCTCTTGATTGCTCCCTTGCCACATCATAAAGGCACTCTTTCAGTACATACACATACTGCATACTATAAGATGAACAGCACTGTGTGTGTATGTGTGTAACTGAGACAGGACAACAAAGGGAGTGAGTTAGAGTTCTAAAATGATAGATGATGTTATAAAGAGGATAAAGCAGCAATAGATAGGCGAAGAGTGATCTTCGGCAGAGCACAAAGTGAGAGCTGCAGTCCTTCCTGGATGTTCGGATTTGAGTCCATAGGCTCAGCGCCACCACTAAATTTCCCTCTCAATGACTTTTAATTAAATTCAGAAAACCCAAATAAGTATAAATATTCCTCTGCATTCTAGAGTTGCCACAGTGTACGGTGTTACCGGTTTCACTCTGTACAAGGGACACCACCGATGTGAAATTTTATACAGAGTAAAATGGAGAAACATTATGAATGGAACTTCCAATATCAATACAAAAGCATAACGAATAGAATAGCTTTAAATAAAGAATAGTTGCCTAAAGAAGAGTTTGCAACCCATGATAAATGAACCTAAATAACACCAGGTTAACAATTTACACACGCAGCAAAGTATGCACACTGACAGAAGATGTTTAATTGCAGCTAGTGAATATAATGTGCATGGTGGGTAACTGTAAGACAGAACAGATGACAGAAAAGTCATCTATGTGCATGTCTGATGTGCTGTTTGTTCGGAGGTGTACAGTCTCGTGGAATACTCATCTCTCTCTTTCTTTGTTTCAGTCTTCTGAATTTTTTTTTGCAAGAATAGTATTGTCTATGAGAATGCTACAAATGACCTCCGACTACCTCAGCTCAGGAGATGCTTTGAGATCAGTTCACTTTATTTCCACAAAGCAGTTCGTTGTTGGCGCAACTCTGCAGGGTCACTTTATTCTGTATATAGTCTATACATCTGTGATTAAATCATAAAATAATACAAAAAAACATTCAAACTCAAACCATGATTTATATTTCAGTGATCATTATCATCATCATAATTATTATGTTTACATTTAGATTCGATTTTAGATTTTAATTATTATAAGTAATTGTCTGCCTGTTGTCATAGATGGATACTTGTTTTTACAATATAAATACTACGTTTTTTCAATTTAAATTTAGAAATTTTTTTCGTTTTTCCCGGGGTGTTGACGATGTAATGGGATATTCTGATATTTGCATATCGCCCAGCACTTGGAGGGAACAAAACTAATTTATTCACACACATACAAGTCATTTCCCTTCCAAAGCAGCTAAACTGGGTCCTGGGATGAATAAAGGTAATAAAACACCAACATTAAACCTGCAACAATCCACAATAAGTGATGTATTTGCCCGGACACCAATACCGGATACCCGACCGGTAGCCTGTGGTGGAGAGAATGCACGGATGAAGTAGGTTCATTGCCAAAGAGATGTTGCCCTTTGAAAAGCCATCTTTTCAAACACATTTTAATTGCACTTAATTTTTTTCAGTTTAATTTTTTTAATTTATTTTTTTTAAATGTTCAAAGTTTGAAATCAAGCTGCCTTGCATTATTGTGTAGGCTATTGCTTAACGAAAATTACCCCATAGTACCATTTAGCGTCCAACCAGCGGTAATACTGGTGTTAGTCGGTTTGAGCGTGAACACCGCACCGGTATGAAATTATGATATTGTGGCAAGTCTACTGCATTCCTCTCCAAAGTCGCTGATCTGAACTGAGTGCCTCCGGCAAGCCATGCCTGAATTGGTGAAGGGTAATGACAGTGCTGATATGCTTGTAACTGCTTGGCGAACAGCATGGATGTTAGTTATTTCCTAATGACTCATGGGTTTTAGTTAATGAGGTACATAATTACATATATAGCACAGTGTAATTAGTCCTCGTATGGAGACATGGGTCAGGGTCGAGGGGAATATTGCAATGTGCAGAAAATCTCGTGAAGCCACAACAGGTGCCGCTTCTGTGTGTGAGTGCATGTGTAATGTCAATGTTCATGCACCCTCCATACATCTATTGAGTTATTCAGTCTCTTTCACTATGACAGCAGCCCAGGGAATTTGTATGAATGAGGGTGACTGAAGCACAGTGCATTATGGGTTATTGAGGGTTAGGAGGACAGAATGGAATTTTCTGTTCCCAAACTTAAGACTTTTTAAAGGTTCTAAGTGATATTTACAGTATAGGTATAGTTCTTCCAAAAAGAAAAATTCTCACCCTGATGTCATTTAAAAAAAAACGTTCTTACTTCCGTAGAACATAAAAGTTGGGAAGCTGCTGAAACAACAATACAACACCATGAATGCTGTTTATACAATACGACTTGTGCACAATATTCTTATATTAAGTCTTTGGAAGCCATATGGTAGCTTTTTGTGAGGACTCGACTAAAATTTAAGTTGTTATTGACTGTTATTCCTGTCGTACAGATTTGGAATGACATAAAGTGTATAAATATGACAGAATTCTCATTTGTGAATGAGTAATCCCTTTGAAGGAGTATTCTGGGTTCAATACAAGTGATGAACAGCATTTATGGCATAAAATTGATTAATACAAAAATGTATTTAAACTTGTCCCTCCTTTTCCTTAAAAATGCACTAATCTGGATTACAGTCAGGGCTGGACTGGTAATTTGGCATACCGGGCCTCTTCCCAGTGGGCTGACGCACTTTGGGGCCGATCAGGTGTGGACTGGCCATCGGGAGAACCGAGCAGGCCGGTGGGTCGTCCACGAAACGGGCCGAATGTGCCACGATAAGCGAAAATGTGCCTCCGCGTTATTCAGAACGGACCACAAAATGGCGGCACAATATGCAGAAAAGGACAGAGAACACTAACCCCCCAACAACAACTTCTAGCTCAACACCACCCCACTCAACAACTTTTGGGCCAGTTGCTATGTAAAATCCCGGGCGCGATTTCTCTTCCCAGTCCATCACTGATTACAGTGAATCACTTATAATGGAAGTAAATAGTTGATAATGAATAAATGTTGTTAAAATACACACTGTTTCAAAAGTATAGCCACAAGACGAAAACAATATGGGTTTTAGTGTGATAAAATCGTTCTAAATAAAGAAAAAGAAGAACTTACACTGTGTTCATATGCAGTCTATCAGGAAGGAAATCTACACTCACTCAGTTCCACAGGGACAGTGATATTGATGCCTTTAGGGGTGCACCGATCGATCGGCCACCGATCAAAATCGGCCGATATTCGTCTTAAATAAGCGATAGAGACTGTTTGAGTGATCATGAGCACTTTCAGCTTTACTCTCTTTAACATGAGTGCTCTCGGTGTCAATCAAACATGTGTGCTCTCCAGGTGCTCTCAATATCTCATCATCAGTCACTCATCTCAGCGCTATTCTGTGAAGATCCCAATTTAAATCAGATTAATGTTGGTTACGATACCATTAATAACAGATATAACTGATTAACCTTCAATAACGGCACCGCATCTACACGCATTTGCTTAATAATTTGTGATTTATGTTACAAGACGCCAAAGACAGTAAAGATATGAATGATTTATCGATGGAGCAGTTTTTGAAGTTTTTGAAAGTTTGTGTGATGCTCTCATGGTTTTTGGTTGCCAGTATGTCACAATGACCTTTTGATATTGACAACAGTACAATTCACAACTGTTTTCAATACAAATACATGTTAGCAATTTACAATTCATGTAATTTTAATGTTATTTTGGTAACCGTTAATAAAATGGTTTCATTAACATTCGTTTATGCCTTAAGTATCATGAACAAACAATGAACAATATATTTTTAAAGCCTTTATTTATTGTAATGTTAGTTAATAGTGCATTAATGTTAACTAATTCAACTTTAGATTTTAAAAATGGATTAATATATGTTGTAACTAACATTAAGTTCATTAGTTCATGTTAACTACAGTAATGTTGTTAAATAATGTTAACAAATGGATCCTTTTTGTAAAGTGTTACCGTAATTTTACTGTGTGGAGCATAAGCATATAAACTGCAGACCGGTATCGGCCTCAAATTTCCTGAGCGATGCACCACTAAATGGTTTCATTAGGTTTCGTTTTGTTAAATCTTTGTAGAGTACTAAAATTGTGCTTTATGGTACATTCTGTGAAATAATGAACACAAGTATTCCTATAATTTATTATAGAGTTACATATATAAAACGTGCAGCTTTGTGGCAAAATACTCTTGAATATAGTGAATAATTCAGGATTTCTCATGCACTGTGCTAATTATGTGATATTTACTTCATTGTTAGCACATATATACGCAGCCCAGTGAAATCTTTAAGTATGTTAAAGCAATTTATTTTATTGTTTGGTTATAAAAGCAATTAATGCTAACTTTCAAAGTGCAGGTTTTCCCACCAAGTTTATTATAGTTTTGATTTTTGATTTTATATTGTTTTTTCATTTTAGTTTCATTTCTGTTCATTTTCACTTCTGTTTTCTTTGTTTTCTTTGTTTTAGTTAACTTTTAGTTTTTCTATACTTTTAATTTTTTCAGTATACTTTTTATTTTAGGACTGACAAAATTAACATTAACTGATTTTAAGGCATAACATTTCTCAAGGTCTAGTGTAGATGTTATAATATACTGTATATCAGAAAATTCAATTATCTTGTGGTTGTTTTTTTGTGTTAGTTTTGAAGTCATTACGTATATTTTATTGTAGCTTCAGTTGTTCCAGATAAGTTGGCTTCAACGAAACTTTAGTGCTTTTGTTTTAGTTTCCTCTACTGATAAAAACACTAGACTACACAAAAAATACGACTCTTTAGGCTCTTTCAGAACAGGCTGCACTTTAAGATTTATCTCATCTCAAAAGTTACTAGACTTGATGCAAATTAATCACACCCACGCATTTATGTACACAAGCATTACAGAGAACACAGGAGAATCGCTTGTGTATCCGCTAATAGTTGCAAGCACAAACCACAGCATTGTTGGTTTAGTTTAAAGCATGTTCAAGCTAAGTGGGCTTTTCTCTTTGTCTATATAAAAAGCTCTGTTAAACTGAAGGATTAAATAAATGACTAGTTGATGGATGGTACCTCTGATATTGTACAATCACTGACATTGTAATTTAGTACCACACGTTATAAAATCTCCTCAGTAACTTGCTGGCGGTTTAGTGTCGTGATGCTACCTGTCGGAGCACGGGCAGGTAATGGGGTTCAAAAACTAGAAAGATAAAAAGCAGGATATGGTAAAGACATGAAAATGCAAGTGTAACCACAGATTGTAAGACGCACGTAGCAGCATGGGGCAGTAAATAGCAGGCGGCTCACTGGAAGATTAGTGCCCCGCTGCAGAGCTCAGATGTTTTACTAAGTATGTTTTGATCCTGTTTTTGCTGTGCTGAAACTGCAAAGCTCACATGAAGGCCAGACACCTTCTTGCTATGTGTTTGAATTTGAGAAAACTTTATTGTCTTTATTGTCTGCTTCCAATATAAGGAGATTACGTGTAAACTCTCTCATCATTTACTCACCCTCATGCCATCCTAGATGTGTATGACTTTCTTCTGCTGAACACAAACAAATATTTTTAGAAGAATATTTCAGCTCTATAGGTCCATACAATGCAATTGAATGGTGACCAGAACTTTGACGCTCCAAAAAGCATATAAAGGCCACATGAAAGTAATTCATAAGGCTCAAGTGTTTAAATCCATGTCTTCAAATGTGATATGATAGGTGTGGGTGAGAAACAGATCAGTATTTAATCCCTTTTCTACTTTAAATCTCCACTTTCACTATTACATTCTTTCACTTTTTGAAAGTGAAGGTTTGAAAGATTTATGGTTAAAAAGGAACTAAATATTCTGTTTCTCACCCACACCTATCATATCATATTTTAAATATATGGATGAAACCACTGAAGTCATATGGATTAAATGACAGGGAGATATACAAAATAAATGAAAACATTCACTTTATTAAGTAATATTGATAAATTAGTTTGTTACCATATTACATTATATTAAAGGAGACTTATTATGCTCCTTTTTACAAGTTGTAATATAAGTCTCAGGTGTCCCCAGAATGGGTCTGTGAAATTTCAGCTCAAAATACCCCACGGATAATTTATTATACCATGTTATAAATGCCTATTGTTGGGTGGAATCAAAAATACACTGATTTCGTGAGTGTCTCTTTAAATCAACAACAAATCAGAACCAACATGACTGACAGCGTAAATACCAGAGTTCAGCCATATATGTATGAATATATATATATATATATATATATATATATATATATATATATATGTATGTATATGTATATGTATATATATATCTAGTCTCAGTGAAAACAATCAGAGACAATGGTAACTTTATTTGCATTAGCCGTGGAATCAGCTAACAAGCACATTCGAAAAGACCATTTGCAGACATTCACAAAATGTAAAGTGCGATACTTACATCTTCAGGATATAAAGCTGCAACATGAACAGTTGGTACTGATCCATGCTTGAGAATCACATTTTTTGAAAATCCTGCTTTGTATTGACACTCATTCACAAAGCATTATGGTGTAAAATGATTTGCACAAACATTTTTGTATGTTTTGGGCTTTTCCTTCAAAAACAAAATTGTCCACTGCTTCTTCAGTGGCTTTGATATCAGGAGCACATGAAGACTCTTATGTTCACTTTTACAGCCAACAACAGAACACTTATGACACTTATGAAGCTGAGACATTATTCTTCTCACTGTATCTGCTCCAACGTGGGAAAAAATGGCGGACTGTGTGTTATCACTCAAGGGAGGATCGATGATAATAGGGTGGAGTCCGTCATCAGTCGTGGGCGAGGCCTGCTCTAAAGTGATGTCACTTTAAAGCAGAAACAAAAACCATTCATTTTGACACACTGTTTTTGATTAATAGAAATATATGAAAGAGGAGTTGGTGGACTTTTAACATTGTAGGGCGGTTGTGTACACACACTGCCGACTCACATTTATGTACAAACACCATGTAAAAATTAATTTTGCATAATAGGTCCCCTTTAAAGCTTGTTTAACAAATGCCTGCAGAAACTGGTATATAAAACATTATAATCTCTTGACAATTGTACACCTGTAGCACAAATGCTAGCGCTGCAGCATTGTTTATCAGTTGGGTTGCTAGGAGACATCTCTAATGAGAGTCAAACCCCTGCTAAGCTAAAGGGAGTGTTGCAGTTTGTTTCTTTAAAAGTCATCTTCTGAATATCGGGGAATGGAATGCATTTATGGTCGGAGATATCAAGTAGGAATATCACTCATCCAACTTGAATGAAACACAGCATAATCGTGTACCCTGACGAAACCAAATTTATTGCAAGCAACATTTAAATCGTAAGTATTATTAGATGTTATTATTAGGTCTACAATGTTATTGTAGACCTCCTTGGTAGATTCATATGAGAAATGATTTTGAAAGTCTGTTTAGGAGACATTTCACAAAACATTCATGCTGCAGTTAAAATTAGGCTTGCTTGAGCATTAAGTGTCACTTCAAGTTCTGGCTTTCGTGCATGGATGTGTTTTTAAAATGTAAATTGGTATTACTAGTTAGCTGCAACACAATGTCTGATGCCCAAAGGCATAGGGTGTCTTATTCATTGAGAAACTGTGTTTTCTTAATGGCATGAATCACACTGAAGGCCTAGACTTAAAATTCACGGCCCACCTCTGTCCGTTACCGATATGATCACCAACATATTGTGCATCTCTAAATAAGGTGATCATTGTTAGTATTGTAAATGGGTGTTTACATTTGTTTGTTTGTGTGTGTTTGTTCAGTAATGCATAATTTATGAGCACCTGTTTTACTTGTTTATCTGCACACCTGGCCAGAACTGTTTACCATGTGAAGGTTGCCACAGTTTGCATGGATGCCCCCTCTTAATCGCACTTTGCAAACAACATGCAAAGAGTTTGACATGAGACTGGCCAAAGCCCTCAGTTCCTGTTCACGGTTTATTTTAAATCAGTGTTGAGTGGAAAAATATGTTTTTCCAAGAAGGCTGCAGGCAGAGATGGGTACATCCACACAGACAAAATTGTTTCCACCCAATCTCCTCTCTTTCTGTAACTGTAAATGGTTGTTTTAATGGTTTTTGGTTATTCATGACCTTTAAATGTGAAATATTTCAGAGAATTTGTTTGTAGAAGTTATGTAAAAACCAAGAAAGAAAGACTGAAGAAGCATGAGTTGAGGTTGTACTTACACAATTGAAGACTCAGAAAATACAGATATCTACAGATATTAACAGAAGAAGGCTATCAGTGTAGCTATGTAAACTGTACAGAATACTGTACAATCATAAATATAAACATATGTACATGTTTTGATCTTACAATTGTTGACTGTGCTCAGTTATATTTTATTTTTTGATTGGTTATGGTGTCATTTTTGGTGGTACCATATGGTTTAATTCAAACAGTGTGAGTGTTGTAACACGTTTTATACTGTTTTTAGGCAGGTTTTTACAAGAACAGATTTTAACTTGACACACATCTTAAAAAATGGGACATTCATGATAAAATATTCTGAAATGCAGCAAGAACCGATTCAATACACCTTATTTACTGCAGCGCCATCTTTGATTTGTGACAGGAATGACAAAGATGTTGTGAGTGATAGGCGTACAGACTCTTCAATGGTAGATTTTAAAGTGTTTATGGATTGTTCCACTAAAGAAATATTGAAAAAATATCTTTCTAAGAAATTTTAGTAGACAAAAAACTCCAGACAACATAAGTTGTGGAAAATTAGATGTGATCTAGGAGCATTTTGATAGCTTTATACAGTGCATGTTGTTGAAGGGAAGGTAAATCTGTTCCTCACAGCCTCGTTTTCATTCCCATCAAAAATAAAAGTTGATACTACTGTAAATAAGGCCTATGGCCAAAGACATCTATCTGATGCATATGAAGACCAACAATTAAAAAATCTGCCAAAAAGGACACCCCCAAATGTCAGTGGTTTGTGTGAGTATTTTGTTATAGTAAATCCAAAAATGTGCATAGAAAATGATGTATGCACTCTATAAAAAAGTTTTTTTTTAGCAAACACAACATGAGGCATTTCTGCCTGCCAGCAGCTTTTCATAGTGTCCATAATACTCACACCAAAGCATTAAAAATGACATTACAATCTATATCCTCTAAACTTCTTCCCCACGTCTCTGATTCCTTTGTTTTTCTTCCTCTCATCAACTAACTAAGCAGAAAAGAGCTGTGGTTTATTTCTAAATTCCAACAGAATTGCCTATTAATTGTGTGAAGAGCAATAATACATTCATTGATGAAATGCACAGTCTGAACAGCTGGTGTGTTTAGGAGATGAGGGAAGATAGGTGGAAGGAAGAGAGCAATGGCGTAGATTTGGCTTGAACGTGGGTGGGGGACTAGGGAAGTGGTCTCCTTTTAATCAACATGAGTGTTTCTGGTGGGATTGAAGGATTTAGGCTGTTTTGTTTACATGACAGTGCCCATGTAGGTACTCTCTCAGACCACCTTAATTCCTCCCCTCCCAGATGGGAAACTATCGTATGAACTGATGATTAGCATACACAAATCAGTGGTAGTTTTAATTTAAAAGGGATGCTTTGGCCAAAAATGAAAATTCTTGAGTGTGAGTAAACAAGAGAATTTTCATTTTTGGTTGCGCTATCCCGTGACGCCTGCTTTAATTTCTCAGATTTCACTGTTGGCGGGACGATATAGCACAATGCTACAGATGTACAAATGAAACGAATGACATTGTCCTGTCTTTTTCATGTGAAAACTGAGATTTACATGGAAGAGAGAGTAAATCTGGTTTTGCACTAGACAGACATCTTTGACCATTGTGGGACGTTTTGCGCTGGAGTGCCATTTTTTTAGTCACCATGTGAAGTTAAATAGACTTTTAAAAATGTGTCTTGAAACATCTGTGTGACATCTGCATCTAGCTTTTTTTTTAAGCACAAAAATGCATTTAATCTAAACAGACCTTAAAACCAAAATTTTTGGCCACAATTTTACGATTAGAAACAAATATCAGGGATCGTAATTGTTTTTTCTTTGATTTAACTTGATTTCTCTTATTTTAGTATCAGAAATGTTGAGTTGTAGTCGTACAGTGTCACACAGTGTGCCATGGCGATAAGCAATAAACGTAAAGGACTGTAAAAATGTTACAGTTTAACACACACTTGAATGCTCCAGGCCAGCAAGCTGCAAAAACATCGGCTTTTATAGAGGTGGTCACACTTGCTGGTGATCAATTAATCAAGGGCATTTGATTAGCAGCACCTGGCTACTACTAAGCCTCTTAATTCCTATGGAAGCACTAAGGGTGTACTTAGTTTTTCACACATGGCTTCTCCATTTTGGCTTTATTTTTGTTAAATAATTAATTCAGTGCATTTAGTTTTCATCATCTGTTCCATGGTGTTGTATTACTGTTTAGTGTGTCATGATCTAGAACATACTAGAGAGAATAAAGGGGTGGGATGCAAGGTACAAAAATAAAATGATCTTAAAAGAAGCCAGTTTGACCAAATACTGCTGAAGTTAGTCTAAGGGAGACTTTATCATAGTGTTGTATTGAGGGTTTAACAGTGTCTTGATCTGTTGCACTTCCCCTCTGTGAAATTGATTGTTTTTGTGCCCACTATAGGTGTGTTCGAAGTACTGCGCTGGTCATGTGGGGACCAGGGGTGACCACTGGTCAGTGTATGAGTGATTAGGGTGGAGTTACTTATGAGGCACAATATTTACCCCATCTTTTCAAATGATGGTGTGCTGAGAGTGGAACGCATGGCTGCATGACGTTCACAGAAGACCCAATGGACTCTCCCAGATGTGACTTTGTCTGAGATAGCACTAAACGTCCATGAAGGATACACACTTAACAGAAAGCCATTACCTTTTGCTTTGTGCGTGTGTGTGTGTGTGTGTGTGTGTGTGCGTGCGTGCATGCATGCGTGCGTGTGTGTGTGTGTGTGTGTGTGTGTGTGTATTTGAGGTTTGGGTCTATCGGACACCTATTAGGAGCATTCCTCTTGTGAAACCAGATTCATACTGAGTGCTGAGAAAGAGTGGAAGCTTTTCAGTAATATCACTTAATCAAGCTTCCTCTGTGTCCCTCGCCTCCTGCTGTCCATGCGTCTCAGGTGCACAGCTCCTCCTTTTTCTCTCTATTCTTTGTCATTTTTTGTCTCTTCCAATCTGTCAGTCTATTTCTCCACTTAATGCCTCTCTCTTTATCTCTTTCTCAGCTGCTAGCATTTTAAAAAATCATCAGTATTTTGTCTGGTTTTACAGTAAAAAATTAAAGATATGTTTACTTGAGAAGCAAATTTGTGTAAGATAACAAGATAATAGGCCTAAATATGTTTCCTCAAACACTGGAACAGAAAAGACAGCAATTACACACACACACACACACACACACACACACAAATAATTGTAAAAAATATATTTATAAAAATGGCAAGTGTTTAAGACAGCTACTTTGTGCATGACACAAGTAATTTTTCCAAAAATTGTTATAGACAGATTTTTCACTTTGAATTGACTATATCACAATTACAGTGGCTCAGAAGTTTACATACACCCAGTTAACTGTGAATTTAAGCAGCTTTGTAAATTCCAGAAAAATTATGTACTAGTCTAGTCAAAAAATAGTTGATAATGTTGAAAAAAATATACAGATGTATAATTTGTCAACATTATGAACAATTTTCAACATCACACTGTATAGTAAATATGAACTCATTTAAGCAAAGTCAAACTGATGGGTGGGGTCAATGAGCATCAACAGGTTTTAAGGCCTACCTTCAAACTCAGTGCCTCTTTGCTTGACATCATGGGAAAATAAAAAGAAATTAGCCAAGACCTCAGATAAAAAATTGTTGACCTCCACAAGTCTTGTTCATCCTTAGGAGCAATTTTCAAATGCCTGAAGGTACCACGTTCATCTGTACAAACAATAGTATGCAAGTATATACACCATGGGACCATGCATCCATCATACTGCTCAGGAAAGAGACACGTTCTGTCTCCTAAAGATGAACGTAGTTTGGTGCGAAAAGTGTTAATCAATCCCAGAACAACAGCAAAGGACCTTGTGAAGATGCTGGAGGAAACAGGTAGACAAGTAACTATATCTACAGTAAAATGAATCATATATCGACATAACCTGAAAGGCTGCTCAGCAAGGAAGAAGCCACTGCTCCAAAACCACCATAAAAAAACAGACTACTGTTTGCAAGTGCACATGGGAACAAAGATCTTACTTTTTGGAGAAATGTCCTCTGGTCTAATGAAACAATAATTGAACTGTTTGGCCATAATGACCATCATTATGTTTGGAGGAAAAATGGTGAGGCTTGCGAGCCGAAGAACACCATCCCAACGGTGAAGCATGGGCGTAGCAGCATCATGTTGTGGGGGTGCTTTGCTGCAGGAGGACTGATGCACTTAACAAAATGGCATCATGAGGAAGGAAAATTATGTGGATATATTGAAGCAACATCTTAAGACATCAGCCAGAAAGGTAAAGCTCGCAAATGGGTCTTCCAAATTTACAATGACCCCAAGCATACCTCCAATGTTGTGGCAAAATAGCTTAAGGACAACAAAGTCAAGGTATTGGAGTGGCCATCACAAAGCCCTGACCTTAATCCAATAGAAAATTTGTGGGCAGAACTGAAAAAGCGTGTGTGAGTAAGGATGCCTACAAATCTGACTCGGTTACACCAGTTCTGTCTGGAGGAATGGGCCAAAATTCCAGCAACTTATTGTGAGAAGCTTGTGGAAGGTTACCCAAAATGTTTGACCCAAGTTAAACAATTTAAAGGCAATGCTACCAAATACTAACAAGTGTATGTAAACTGACCCACTGGGAATGTGATGATAGCAATAAAATCTGTAATAAATAATTCTCTCTACTATTATTTATATTTAGCATTATTAAAATAAAGTAGTGATCCTAACTGACCCAAGACAGGGAATGTTTACTACGATTAAATGTCATGAATTTTGAAAAACTGAGTTAAAATTTTTTTGGTTAAGGTGTATGTAAATTTCTGACAAACTCTACAGTCATGTGAAAAAGAAAGTACACCCTCCTTGAATTCTATTGTTTTACATATCAGGTCCTTGGCAGGTCTTAAAATGAGGTAAATGCAACCTCAGATGAACAAAACACATGAAATATTACACCGTGTCATGATTTATTTAACAAAAATAAAGCCAAAATGGAGAAGCCATGTGTGAAAAACTAAGTACACCCTTAGTGCTTCCATAGGAATTAAGAGGCTGAGTAGTAGCCAGGTGTTGCTAATCAAATGCCCTTGATTAATTGATCACCAGCAAGTGTGACCACCTCTATAAAAGCCGATGTTTTTGCAGCTTGCTGGTCTGGAGCATTCAAGTGTGTGTTAACACAATGCCAAGGAGGAAAGACATCAGCAATGATCTTCGAGAAGCAGTTGTGGTGGCTCATCAATCTGGGAAGTGTTAAGGACAATTCCAAGCAATTTAAAGTCCATCATTCTACAGTGAGAAAGACTATTCACAAGTGTAAAACATTCAAGACAGTTGCCAATCTTCTCAGGAGTGGACGTCCCAGCAAATTCACCCCAAGATCAGACCATGCAAAGCTCAGAGAAATTTAAAAAACCCAAGAGTTACATCTCTACAGGCATCAGATATCATTTTAAATATTAATTTATACACTACAATTAGAAAAAGACTGAATAAGTATGGTTTGTTTGGAAGGGTTGCCAGGAGAAAGCCTCTTCTTTCTAAAAAGAACATGGCAGCATGGCTTAGTTTTGCAAAGTTGCATCTGAACAAACTACAAGATTTCTGGAACCATGTTCTTTGGACAGAGAAGACCAAAATGGACTTCAGTGCCATGTTTGGCAATATCCAAACACAGTATATCAGCACAAACACCTCATACCAACTTTCAAGCACGGTGGTGGAGGGCTGATGATTTGAGCTTGTTTTGCAGCCACAGGACCTGGTTACCTTGCAGTCATTGTGTTATACTGTATACCAAAGTATTCTAGAGCCAAATGTGAGGCCATCTGTCTTGACAGCTAAAGCTTTGCCGAAATTGGGTCATGCAACAGGACAATGATCCCAAGCACACCAGCAAATCTTCAACAGAATGGCTGAAAAAGAAAAGAATCAAGATGTTGCAATGGCCCAGTCAAAGTCCAGACCTCAACCTAATTGAAATGCTGTGGCAGGACCTTAAGACAGCTGTGTATAAACAAATGCCCGCAAAACTTAATGGACTGAATGTAAAGAAGAGTGGGCCAAAATTCCTCCACAATGATGTGAGAGACTGATAAAGTCATACAGAAAATGATTACTTGAAGTTATTGCTGCTAAAGGTGGCTTTTTTTTAAACTTTATTTTCACGACGTTGTTGTTCATCTGAGGTTGATTTTACCTAATTTTAAGACCTGCTAAGGACCAGATGGGTTTTATTATGTCCTGATATGTAAAACCATAGAATTCAAGGAGGATGTACTTTCTTTTTCACATGACTATATATAAGCTGTGGGGAGAAAAGTCTTATCAAGAATTTCACTACATGTTGTACTGTGTATGGTTATGGATGTGACAAATAAAACTTGAAACTTGAAACTATCACTGATATTTACAGAACTGGATTGCTCATGACGTCATTTCAGTGAAGCCACTGCGCCGCCATATTACTATGACCAAACATTCCAATGTCCCTGTTGACTTATTAGGAAATCGTTAATTTCAGCGAGTAAACAGTCATTCAGTCGCCGATTTTGTATCTGAAATCTGTATGTACATCCTTACAATGCAAACTTTCTACACATATTTATATATTTAAAGTCAGGAATTTTTCCTGTAAAGGCAGAGTGAAAGCCTGAGTGAGTTGCTAAACTATATCAAACCGTATCCACCTCTAACAAACTTAATAAGCAAACAAATCAGCTGAATGTAAACAACTTTGCTGAAACTGAAGAAACAATATTTCAGACTTATTTACAGTGAACATTGAAGTATCTCAACCTCTATCACGCGCAGTGGACATGCAGATAGGGAGACATGCAAAGTTGGTTAAAATGAAACTGATGTGCTAGATTTAAATGGCAAACAAACACATATTTATGACATATATACATCAATATGAAAACAAGCAAATCCCGGGCATTTAAGGCGAATTAGAAATGTTTTAAAGTCTCTTTCGAGGGTAAGGATGTGCTGTCACCCTAAACAAGCAGATATTAGAGCTTTTCCTACTTACATTACAACTAGTGGAGAGTTTTTCTGCTTTGGTGATTGTTGTGCTGCACTGATAGACTGAACACTGGGGCTGGTCAATGCTCTGACATTGCGATAGGCATACATCTTATCCCTTGTAACGAATATTATACATAGCAAGCAAATTAAACATTAAACATGATTGTCACTGGAGGGTGAAGTGCAACTGTTGAATCCACAGGCCGGAGATGGTGAAATGGGGCTTTTTCAAGGAAATGTATGTTTTTGTACGGATGCCCAGATATCTCACTGGAAACCAAGACAAAAATACTGATAAATTACAAAAATATATTGTAGAATTCCCTAAAGAAAGAACAAAGTATATGATTTTGTTTTCCGCATCTGCAGTGTTTTAATGGACATTTTATCATACAACTAACTGTCTGTGCCATGTAAAAGTAAAGCTTGCTCACACCACTGAGTGCTTAAGCATGAGGTATCACAACTGCCCTCACTCGCAGGTGTGCGTATACAGGTGTGCTTCCTGTGTTGTTAATTGAGGCCCCTGGAGTAATCCAATCTTCCAGCACCTCTTCACTCAATACCTTACAGTCTTCCTTTTTTCTCTTTCTTGTGCTTTTGTTTAATCTCACACTCTCTTTTCCCCTTCAAACTCTTAGTTAATCTGTGGCACCTGCGCTGATACTTTTAGCAACAGTGGTAAGGTGTGAAATGGGAAATTCACATTTTAAATTTTTTTATTTCTTATAATTTTTTGGGTTGTTACAGGTTCTTGGAAAAGTAGTTTTATAGGCCAAACAAATTATTTTATTTTGAAGAAAGAATATTATTTTTTTCTTCATGTCCGAAAGAATTATGCATAATAAGACTAGGAATGTGTATTAGGGAAGTAATTAGTTTCAGTTTTAAAGTCAAGGTGAGTATAACATTTAAACTGTGCTGAATGTTTCTATAAAAGAGCAACGAAAATGAATAATGTCTGAATGAACCAGTCATTCATTCATTCATTCATGTTAGTCATGTTTAATGGTAGTGCTTATAACATTCATTGCACTGAACTGTGAAACTACCTCTCGTTTATAGATTAGTTACTGTATAGCATTACAGGAGATTACAGACGGCCGTTCTGTGAAGAAACCTGAGCATTATTGAATCTGTATGTATGTGAGTGTGCGAGTGGTGCTGTAACTGTGTAACACTGTAACTTGTTACCTTCTCACTCTCTTCTCTTTTACTTTTTCCACCTCTAATGCACAGAACAGTGGCGTCTTTCTCCCATAGCCTAAAGTGTCGGTTTTTATCCTCGTCATCTTTAGATAAGGCTTTTGTCAATGCTATCCTACCTCTGTTGTAATCATGCCAAGAATATACTGCAGCTCTCCCTGCAGGATAAAAAAGAAGAAAGAACATGTGCACTGATAGCTTAGCACATATACAGTACATGGCAAAACATCTGCTTGATGTATGTAAGATGAAAACACATCTCTTCGTGTGTAATACGTCACTATAGCACTCTGTGTCAGATGTTAGAATAAGTGCTGAGGGAGCTTCTTTGAAACTATAGCTTCCCATGATGCAAGCTACAATAATTTGAAGTAGTTCAACTACAGTTTATAGTTTTAGTACCCTTTTTAAAAGTATTTTGCTAATGGATAAACTACAAGTTTTCTAGCAAAAAGTACATGTTTAATCTGTAGTCTTGAAGCATTTTTTTTTTTAATTAGATTATTGTGATATGATAGGTGTGGGTGATAAACAGATCAATATTTAAGTACATGTTTGGTAGAAATTATTCTCCCTGCCCAGTGGGGAGTGTTTGCATGAAGAATGTGAATCATCCATAAACACAAGAAGAATGTGAAAGTGGAGATTGACTGAGCAGGGAGGAGAATTTATTGTAAAACTTTACTTAAATAAAAAGTAAAGACATTTATTTACGCTTCTGAAGACATTGATTTATCCACTGGAGTCATATGGATTACATTGTATGGACAAAAAGAGCAGTGATATTCTTTTAAAAATCTTCATTTGTGTTCTGCTGAAGAAAAAAGTAATACACATCCGGTATGGCATGAGGGTGCGTAAATAATGAGATAATTTTCATATTTGGGTGAACTATTTATTTAAGAGCACAGACATTAATGCACCACAAGTTGAAAATGCCAAAAGCAGTTTATTGTGCAACCAAAATCCCAATAATAACCAGAAAAAGTCAGATTTGGTGCATAACACTGGACTGTTAACTATAAACAAGCCCAAAATACAACTGGGACTTGTGCTCTATATGCAAGTATTTACCAAATTAAGCTTTTATATATATTTATACAGTATATATCTCACCAGATGAGGTTTTTTTGATGAGGAATTAAAAAATAATAAAAATTCTGCTATTGCAGCTATTGGCAGAGATTTTCGCTGACAACCAATAGTTCCAAAAAGCAACTATTCGTACCGATTAATCGGTAAAACCAACATATCGGCCCACCTCTAGTTTTTAGTGCAACATTGTTTGTATGTCCTTTACATTTCTTGCATTTTTTTGATGGGGCATCTTTTTTTTCAAACATAGGAAACACCATAATCCAGAAAAGGTTGTAGTGTCAATCATTTTAGTTACCAACAATGGTAAGAACGACATTCAGCAGATGTTTTCACGATGTTTATGATTTAGAATATGTTAATTAAATTTATTTTAATATGTTAAGCAGAGGTTTGTATACAAATGTAACCCAAATGCCATGCATTTCAGAGAATGCATTCTTTCACAGATGTGTGCTTAATGGATTGCTTCCTACTTAGCTGTTTTCTTTGTATTCCTTTGTCATCCGTTTATCTACATTCATTATCGTCACCTTTTGTGCATGCAGTGCATAGTTCACGTCAGTTGTTTCTCCTCTACCTGGGTTTGGCCTGGACACTTGAGTACAAAGATCATGTGTAATGTATACTTACAACAGCCCAGACTGCCAGCCATGTGCATTAGTTGGTATGTGTGAGTGTGTATAGTATTTGCCACTAGTATAGTAGAATTTTCCAGAGAGCCATTTGTTCCCTCAGAGACTCACAGACTCCAAATTGACTGAATGAAGTAGACACATTCTGCTGGAGAACCACTGGGGGCACGAGATGATTAGGGAGATACAGATCTCCTACTCAAGTCTGGCAGATTCAACTAAAAGCTAATTGGCTTGAAAGGTTACCTCTGATAATTGTTGGTTATTTACTGTATATGGAAGGAGGTTAATGTAATTTCTTCTCCCTTTTGCTTTTTGATGGAAACACATGTTGTGTCATTTGAATATCTATTCAAAATCCATTAATTGCTCAATTTCCTATTCAGAGGAACTTTTATTCCAGTGGTATTAAACTCAAGTCCTGGAAGGCCTTTGTCCTGCAGAGTTTTGCTCCAACCCTAATCAAACAAACCTGAACAAGTTAATCAAGGTCTTTAGGTTTACTTTAAAATTCCAGACAGGTGTGTTTAATTAGGGTTGAAACTAAATTCAGGCTGGTAGCCCAAATGGACCAGTGGCACAAAGGCCTGCTCGGCCATGTCCGCCTGCTCTCGGTGATTAAAACTGATTAAATCTCACCTGGGACATCATGCATGAAAGAAAAACATATATTTATGCATATATCTGTATATTTGCAATATATGCATCTGAGTTATGCATATTAGTAGGTAAAATAATTAAAACATCAGTTTCAACATGTTAGTTGATTTGTTCTTTTTAAATGCATTTTTTAGGAGAGTCAGCCTCCCTTGCCTCCTCTGACAGGCCATCACTCCTTCAGCCCTGTGTGGTTATGATCAATATGCTCCATAATTTTTCCTGACTCTCCTGAGGCACCTGTGTGAGGGAGGGATTTACCCATCTCATGCTCTGTTAGAGGGCCAATTTTAACTGTGTCCTGTTGATTGATTAAGTGCTTCTTATTATGCCTACACATGAAACCCAATCTGGCAAATGTACAGAGCATGAGCGAGCTGTCTCACCTAGTGTTGTCACGGTACCAAAATTTCAGTAGTCGGTACCAATATCATTGAAATTTCACAGTACTTGATACCATTTTCGGTAACAAAGCAAAACACAAAAACAGGTTACTAAACAACAAAGTTAACAAAACATTAGCAGCAGAACTATGACCAAAAATATGCCAATGATCAACACTTTAATTTAAATGTATTATTTTTGAATTATAACAAAACTGTACAATGTATGCTTAAAGTATTTTTGAACACTTATTTAAGATTTGCACAAAAAAAAAAAGTACAAAAAAAAACAACTAAATAAACAAGCATACAATAGAATGAATAAAAAAACTATTTCCAAACTAATGTGCAAAGTGCTCTCATAGTAGTAAAGCTGCATATTGCCAATTTTCTTCATGATATGAAATGCACAGTGACATGTATTATGATTAAATAAGTCGCGAGCCATCGCGTTCAAATCTAGCTGCTTTAAGCGTCCGCGCTCGAGGGATGAGCGTCCCCGAGGCAGAGTCTCTCTCAGCCGGGTGCAGTTTCAATCTCTCCCCCTTAGATCATAGATAGATCTTTCCATTGTGGAAATTTGAGTCCATTTTCTCACCATAAAACAGAAAGAAACAAGAAAGAAAGAAGCCGAACCCAATTACCCACAATCCATAAGCAGAGGAAGCGCTGCGTCTACCTTCAAATAAATAGACAGAGTGATCCTCAGAGACTCAGAGAGTTATACATACACATTTATTAAATACAGACACAGGGGTATGATGGCTGCACGGCGAGCACTGAAAAGCAAACATATATGCAAAAACAACTTAATTAAGATAGACATACATACACTAACACTCTTTACACAGACATTTACAGTATACAGAAAAAAAAAGACAAATTCGCTGCTAAAACCTGTCAGACACCTTATTTTTCTTCTTGCTCCTACTCTTGTTCTCTCTTTCTCCTGAACGTTGTGTTGAGTAAGCGCCTTGGATCTGGAAACAGACGTGAAATGAATACAAGAAAAGTGAGGAAAGCAGAAAAATGAATAAGTAACTGTTTCATTTTATACCTCAGGGCAATTTGCCACAAACCCTCCGTCTCTTGGCCTCCCTCCTCCACCCATCAGTCTCTCTTTTGCCTCTCTGGGCCTGTTTCACGATGTTATCTGCTTCACAACTCTGAGCCTGTCGCATCACTCTTTGCCTGTATGGGAAACAAAGCTAAACAGTCCAGAGAGAGGCATGTACGGCAACGTGTGACTTTGCCCTGATTTTAATGGAGTGAAAGGTTTTTGCCTGGAGATTTGAAATGCGTTGTGCATGTTTTAAAGCCGTGTTCCAGCGGGAATTTCCACACAGTTCCTACATGTATGATTGTAGGTGGGGTTCAAAAATACACATTGAAAATCTGGGATTCAAAACTCAATTTAAACAAAGAAAAATAGAACATATTAGGAAAAAAAATTCTCACTTCACTTCTACTGGTCTCTCTCACACACACACACACACACACACACACACACACACACACACACACAAAATGAGAATTGAAAAATAAGCCATGACCTTTTAGATAGTTTTACACAATCTCATAATTCTTTTTACTCATAAATAGTTTCCTCTAAACGGCTATGACAGTGATCGTCAGGGACTTATTTAATGTTCAACTATATTTTAAGAGTTTAGACATTAACTTTATTATCACCTGCTGGAGGAATCTCCAAATTGCAAATGCAGGAACTGAATTTGGACTTTGCGCTGAGTTAAGATATGGTATTGAAATGTTTTGCGCAATGACCAAATTCTTAGGTAAATTGCGCTTTGCGCCACTTCATTTCCATACAATACATCCATAAATTACGTGCCTACACCCACAGTACCACAAAAAGTCCCACCCATGGCCATTTGCATTTTGCGCTGGCACAAAAATTGCACTTAGAATTAGCACTTTAACAAAAATTGGATAAGACGTTGCACATGGTCGTAGCGCGTAGCGAAAAGTAGCACCAAGTCTAATTCAATTCTCAAGTCTTTTGTCACAAGTCCAAAAAAAGTCTCAAGTCTTTCAATGCTAAGTCCAAGTTAAGTCATAGGCTTTTTTTTTTTTTTTTCATGAGTCCAAGACATTTTGTGCTGAAGGTTAGATTTCCAAACCCTGTTGTAGGGCAGTTACTTTCATATATTTTCAAAAATATTATTTCTAGGGATTCCGTAGAAAAAGTAATCAAATGACACACATTTTCACAGAAAAGCTTGTGTATGCTGTCTTTAAAGCAAAAGGGGGACATAACAAATACGAAGACATTCTGTAGTTTGTTAATTGTTCAGTTAATCTTTTCACTCAAGTTGTTATGCTGATCATCTCATTTGTAACGAAAAAAACTGTGTTAAAAAGGAAAATGCAAAATAGACACATTTTTACAAGTAGACGTAAGACTTTTGAACCCCACTGAATGTGTAGTAGGGGTGCTAATATGATCCAGGACCACACAAGTGTGAGAGGATGGGTCCCGGCTCTGGCACCGGGCCCAAAAAATCACCACTCTCCCACAGGCGCCGTCACCCTGGAGAGCGCCGCCACATTCTCTGCTTTCTAGGCTGCACAACATCCGGGAGAGGGCCGTCCTCACCCACCCGGCCCAGTTACCCACCCGCTGCTCCTTTAGACTCGGGGGTGTGTGCAAGCTCACTTAGTCCTCCATATGCCACAGCAGCTGACATTTATAGGTCATTACGTAGGTGACTGAGATGAGGAGGTGATGGGTGGAGGTGACAGGAGGGGTGGAGTAGGTGGGGAGAGCGAGGTGTGGCCTCAGGATAGGGGGCGTGATACGGGAGGAGAGCAACGTGTGGCTGCTTCAGGGGGTGGTTCACCTTGCATCCCACTGGGAGTGTTTTTAAGGGGCATTTGTACTAAGCCTGAAAGGGCCAAATAGATCCATACAATATACAGGCTAGAGAATTTTGTTTTGTTTTGTTTTTTAGTTCACCCAATAAATTAAAATAATGCCACCATTTACTCATACCCTCATTTTGTTCCAAACCTATAAGACTTTCTTTCTTCCCTGGAACACCTAAAGAGATGTTAGGCAGAATGATCTGTCACCATTCCCTTTCAGCATCAGATTCCTCAATTTCTCCTTTTGTTCCACAGAAGAATGAAAGTCCTATGGGTTTAGAGTAGGGGTGTCCCAATACCGATACTGGTATCGTAATCCGGTCTATTACTGTGCTCATTTACTCAAAACCGATAACAAATGACATACAAATGCGTAAAAATTCAGCGCACAAATTAAGATCACATTATGTCCTAGTGAGATTATTTATCTTATTTAGAGATTATTAAAAAGGTGTAATTTATTGAGATAAATACATAGTTTGCATGCTTCAAATGTGAGCACTTGTGAAAGTGTGGAAACAGTTGTTCTGCATATAGACTACCATTTAAAGCTCCTCCTTGGCTCATACAGGGAAAACACCTTTGTGAGCATTGAAGGCACTGTTTGTAGCAGATGACTGCTTACAGAGCACAAATGCAATTTTTAGCGTAACACATCATACAGAGTACATACATCTGTGGCCAAACTTATTGGCACCCATGGTAAATATGAGCTAAGAAGGCTGTGAAAAATGTCTTTATTTTTTATCCTTTTTATCTTTCATTGAAAATATACACAAAAGGCTAACCTTTAATTGAAGATCAGAGTTGGATTTGAATAATTTTTTCTCCAAATCGTTTTGCCACAATTATTGACACCCCTAGAAATTCTTATGAGTCAAATATACAGTATCAGAAGTTTTTGTATTTCCAAAAACTCTTATTTAATAATTTAAAGTAAAATTTCCATTTGAATAGTTACAATAATTCACTAGTCCTAGTAGAAAATTTTAATCTAAAATCTATATCATCTGTTAAAATAAATAAATGAATAAATAAATGTATTATAGAGACATGTTTTGCCCTCACATTTTGAGTACAATTTTTGTCATAAGATCTTTTTGCCCCAATATATTCTGACCCTGGTCTGCAATGTGTGTATTTGTCTCTTTTTGTATAAATGTGGGTGCAGTACTGATGTACTACATTGAGTATTTTCAGAACTGCTTCACAGGCATCCATTGAGTTGTTGTGATGTCTCCTTACTGAAGATTGCCCTGCTAAAGTCCTGCTAAAGTAAGCCATCCATGTTTGTGGAGGATTGCTTTTTCTCTTTATAAATGTGGCGTTATTTATTTAACTAGTTTTATTTGCCTGGTGTTTATGATCTTGGCCAGAAGCTGGTGTGTTTTATTTGTGCTGTCCCAATGTTTGACTGGGGTCACATGTGTGCACTAACACACTGACTGCACACACTGCACAGCAACAATTTGGCTTGTTGTTCTTTATTTGATGAGAACTTACAGGACTCAAATGTTGCTGCCTGCTATAAACACTTCAGTTTTCTCTTAAAATGATAGGTAAATTGTGAAGCAAAATTATTAGGGTTGATAGAAATTCCTCAGTTTTTTTTTTGCCCTGTTACATCTTGCAAATCTTGACTTAAAGTATGCCTGTCTTTATAGTATGTGATGTCACTTCACATGAGATTATTCAAAGAATGCAGGGTTTTAATGATAGACATACCAGGGTGTGTTCCTTTAAACCAATGGTTAACATTTGTGGTAGTATGCAACCCTAAATTTTCAATACTCATAAATGTAATAATTTTATTAAATTTTTGTATTTGAATTTATTTTATCATTTCTGATCTGTGAAGCACTCTCAAATCAAATATGGTGCCATTGATGTCAATGACATTTGGTCACAAGACACAAGAACCAATTGTGTTACACAACATTTTATTAGTTCATACAGCTTGTAGAGTCAATTTCTAAAAAAATAAGTCATAATTTAATTTCTGTAAATAATGCAGTTTAGTCTTTTTCTCACACAAAGCTATCAAATGGTTTCAGAAGACTTAAGACATATATAACGGCAGAGTCATGTGTGGGCAACTCTTTTTTCCTGTTTTTTACGTTTATGGTGCTTTTTTGTCATTTTGGCTCTTGACAAACCCAGTCCCCCATTTACTTTCATAAAAAAACTTACAGGTTTGGAACACATTAGGGTGAGTAAATAATGACAGAATTTTCATTGTTGGCTGAACTATCCCTTTAAACAATGATGAAGTCACTGAGGCCTGCTGTGGTATCTGCTCTTTCTTCTGATTTCACGGATGTGGCCAGGTTTTGAGTAACTGGAAAGGGAAGAATTAGAGTGTGAAAGAGTGGGAGAGATGGAGGAAGAGAGGAAAGACAGGAATGTCAGTGGGTTGAGAATACTCAGACCGTTGACTTCGCTGGCATCGGGTGTGTGGATCTGTGCAGGGAAAGGTGCAGATTGAAGGGCCTTCAGCCAAGAAACCACACCTCTCAATCTGTTTTATCTCCCAGCATAACCTACCGGGTGCAACTGAGCCACAGGATTGTACCAGCCTCTGCCAATACACACACATCAACACACACACAAGTATGCATAAGTCGGAATTGCCTTTGCTTCCACTTGACTTAGCTTCTCCTCCATTCATAAAAATACTATACCTGTTTACCTGATTTTCTGCCAAGCCTCACCTTCTGTGTTTGTTTGGGGAAGTGTGCTGGAGCGTTCAGGCTCTGTCAAATATCTCACGCGCTATGGACGACAGTTTACCACATTATATTTCGTTCTGTACTGAGGCCTTGGGTGGAAAATGCTAAAAAACCGGCGTCTTCATATAGAAACCAGAGGCGTGCATGAATCACACACAAACAGGCAATGCGTCCTAGTTTGTGAAGAGGAAAGGAAATAAAATCACTCAACAACTGCAGGTTTCTGTCCTTGTTGATGTATTGCCATTAAAACAGCTGTCTGGGTGGGAAATTTTAAAGGTCATGTTCATTTTTTCTAAAAAAGCCAATACGTCATAGCCATGGACCATAATTTGCTACTTGCTAGTCGGTTGCAGGGGGAGGGACATTTTTATCCAAGCGAGCATTTGATTGGACAAAAATCTCTCTCTCTCTGTCTCTCTCTCTCTCTCTCTCTCTCTGTCCTTCTCTCTGTATGTTTTTTGTATCTCCTCTTGGCCATGTTTATAAGCATGCTAATTGCATTCATAAGTAGGCCATTGGATGAAATGCTTTGTGTTTGGGCCATTTGGCATTACATTTAGTCAGAGAAAGAGCAGTGCACCATCTGTCACAATCTGAGAGGAAGTTCATGGTCTCTTCCATCAAGCTGAGTGCTTTACCCATACCTTGAGACTAACCGCAATGAGATAGCTTAATAAGTTGCTAGACATGAGCAATTCCTAATAGTATTGCGGAGTGAAAAATAAAAAAGTCTTATCTATAATTTTTTTTATGCACATGCACAAAGCAGACACCCTCAGAGAGCTCAACTCTCCAAATCTTCCCTTTAACCACCTTTGGAGAAAATCAAAGATTTGTTCTTTTTGATTTATGTACCTCAGAAACCTAGAATTTTTTTTTTTTTTTTACATTTGTTTTTAAAATACAGTCACATTCTTGGCAGTGTCTTAACCTATCTATGCCAAGGCATAGTGGAATGAGGGAGGAAGCTTTGCGCTCTTTGAAGGGGATTGTTTGTGTATTTGGGGAGGTGGGTTGGTCAGTTTCCCGCAATGCCCTTCCATTCCCCTTTTGTTTCCACCTAAACATTTGTCTGTACCCAAGGTAAGTGACTTTGTTGGGCCTTCTATGTTAAAGTCGTCTGTACGCAACTTTTTCCTAGGCACACGGACCTTAGGATAACCATAGTCTCGCTGCAAAGTCTCGGACTAGGATTTGATCTGATCCACCTCATTCATATTCCTTAACCCTCAGCCTGAGATGCTAAGCAGAGACAAGCATCATTTTTCCTCACAGATAAGATGAGGATTATTCAAGCTCTATAAATGTCTGGCATGATTAACGTTATAAAAGCAGAGTGTTGGAAAGTAGAGGTCATTAATTTTACCAAGAGAAACTCCCACCCTGTACAGTATGCACTTGGTTTGTAAGGAGAGTTCTGATAAGCTATAATCAGCAGTACATATCATACAGGTTTAGGGGAGCAGAAGGAAGGAGTCAGGGTTTGGCAGGTAAGTTAGCAGTTAGCCCCTGGTGGTAGATGCCGTAGCTACACAATTATGCTTGTAAAAAGCCTGTTGCTCTTTGAGCAGAAGTAGTATACTAATGCTGCATTCCTTTTAAGTCGGATGTGGTATTTTACTACTTAATACTTCCGATCTTTGACCTTCAAAGCACTCCATTGCCAGACGCTCGGAAGATGATGTGTAAGGAAACAAAACTGTAACGCTCCCATTAGCAGTGCTAGCATTTGTGCTAAAGGTGTATTATTATCAAAATAGAGTATAATTTACCATGTTTTGAACACCTGTCTCTGCAAACGTTTGTTAAACAAGCTTTAATATCAGGTAATGTAGGAACTTTGACTAATTTATCGGTATGATTTAATTAAAGTGAATGTTTATCAATTAATTTGTATGTCCCCCTGGGTGCCAACATGTTTGTGTGATGGCACTCACCTGCATCTCGATGAAATCGGAGTTGAAAATTTCCACACAAGTTTCCAAGTTGGAATTGTGACTTTAAGTGGTGTTCCATTGCATCTTTTCTATATAGGAAGTTGGAAAATATGACTTTCAGAGTTGAATGGAATGCAGCATTAGCCTACACTATATACTGGCGACTTATCAATTGTCAAATATTTGGCAAGTTGAGATTATTGGTATCAGCCAATAACTATACCTTAATGTCAGCGAATTACATTATACAGTAGCTGTAAACTCTTTTTACAAAGCTTTAAAGAATGAAAAATAAATACACAAGGCAGGTATTGTAATCTTTTCCAAGCCAAAGCTTCACATCCATGTGAAAGGCTCTACTTGGCAAGGATATGCTTGAATGTTGTGTGCTAATTCTCATGAGCAAAGTTGAATATCAGCTATTCAGGCTGGGCAATATATAGAATATTCACTATGTAATCGCTAACAATATAAAATTAAGCAATATCAAGAATATCGAGGTGATTTTTATTTGTGCTTTATTTGATCCATTCAAGGAATTCCGATTATTAGTAACCACTTGAAGTTTTTATACAAATCTATACAAAAGGCGACATGGTTTAACAGAAATGGGGGATATGACAGCATTTCACCAGATGACAATTAAAAATATTAAATCTCATCCTCTCTTGTGTTCATTTAGTGAAAAATTGCGAGAAACATGCCTTCTAGATTTTTAATTAGTGCCTTTAAAATATTGATTCTACTTGGCTACAATGGCTGTTTGGCTGAAATGATGGTTCCTTTGATTTGAAAAACAAAACAAAAAACAACACTTTTGATCAATTTCTGAGCAAATGCATAATTATCAAGACGAATATCGTCAATAGGCTGCAATGGGTAAGTTTCCAGTTTTCCCAGCAGATCACATTAGCCTTCGCTCTCCAACAGGTCTAGATTTCCACACAACATATCACATCGCCTGATCCGAAGCAGTATATTTTATTCCCTTTGTCATTAAAAATGCTCTCTTTATTTAAAGCAAAATTCAGGCAGTGAGTCAGACAGTTATATAAGGGGTACTAGCTCTGGTGCACTGCAAGGTGTTTCATGTGAAACATTCATTAAAGGACGGTACACTCTGACTGGCATATTGGCATTTGCACCCTTTCACCTTCCAACAGAAGTCACTGAGATAAGATCACTCTCTAGCATGTCTTATCTCCAGGATCTTCAGTGCTCTGTCATTAGCTATTCAAAGTTACACCAGCTAACCTGTCAATTCCCCCAAGATGAGGATGGTGATTCCTTATGAATGGAGTTATGAAGTTATTATGTCTTAATCTATATTAAGGAGGCTGGAATAAGCCTTCGTACCTGGTTGAGACACAGGAATGGATCAGGATTGTCATACAACTGGCTAGTCTTGGTGAGGACAAGTAGCTGATCTAGATTTTTTCTATTTTTTTTTTTCTATTTAGCATGCTTTAATTAAGGTGCTAACAGTGTGCTGATATGGCTGTTAAATATGTAGCATTGCAAACCCTCTCAAAGTAATAGTAATAGTCAAACAGTCAAAAACTGTTCAGACTTTTAAAATGCGTAAAAACCCCTGCATTCTATTTCATTCCGTTGCACTCCATGTAGCTCAGTGTTTTCAAAGTACGTTTTTTATGTTAACATCCCCTTAAGGGGGCGTTTGCACCAAAAACCTTGTTGATGTGATTTGTTTAAACTGTTTTCCTGTGAATTATGCATTAGACGGATACCATGTCTCGCTGTTTTTCAAAGACTCACACATTATTTTAGTTGCCATGTCAAGTTAAAAAGAACTTTGTTAAATATCCATCTCCAGACACCTGCGTGCTGCTCCATTTGTGGCATGGGTCTAGTATTTTTAGTGCATGGATATGTTTGGTGTTTGCAGCACTTTAGAAATGCATCCAATCAGGGTCACGTGAACCTGAAACCTGATGAATTCCGTATATGGGCTTTCTTAAGACTGACTAGTTGACTTTGAAAATATGTATTCTTGTGCATCCCTTCTGAGAGGAGAAGCAGAGATAGAGAGAAATGCTAATTATCAGAGACTGTTTCACTCTGCAACATAGTAACTAATTATTCTTTTTCATGCTGCTTTCAAGCCAGCATTTTAAAGCATTCAATTAAGGGCAAGAAGAAAGCAGGAAAACACAGAGAGAGAGATAAAGTCCAGAGTCTTTCTTCTTGCCAATTAAAAAGTTTTTAGCGGCAAAGTTACGGCAAGAAAAATGAGGCCGAAAACCTTACTCAGCTGCACCTTCTGCAGTTTTTATAACCAATGTATGCACTGTGTCAACATAAATGTCATGAATTGCCCCTTTTACGCACTGAACATACACACTCCAGCACACAAATAGGATTACGTACACAGGTGCGGTGTCAAAGATGCCTGCAATGCTCCACTTAAAATTTATGTGGCCTACGTGCATTTTTAGCTCCCATTGCAATTTTTTCATTGCTCTTGTACTCTTACACACTCACACACGCCCTTATCACTAACAAATGCCACCGCTTTTTTCTCATTGTTTATGGTCCTATGATGATTTAAGCTCTGCCACTCAATTTTAACTTCATCAACTTCCTCTTTCGCCTTCCTCTCTTTCTCTTTCTCTTTTCCCTTGAAGCTCTCTCTCTCTCTCTCTCCCGGTCTCCTTCCTGCTCCTGTTCTTTTTCAGTTGCATGTTTAACAGGAACCCTGGCGTGTAAAGCTTCTTTTATAGATCCTGTTTTATTGGATAGTGCTCTATGACTTTGACCTTGACCAAACAGGAGGGAGGGTTGAACCTCCTACAGTATTGGGGGCAGTGCAAAGACGATAATGTCCGTATATACATTTAGCCTTGTGATGAAGATGGAAGAAGGAATATTCCAAATTCAAAAAGTTAAGCTCAATCATCATCATTTGTGGCATAATGTTGATTCCCACAAACATACATTATGATTCATCCCTCCTTTTCTTTTAAAAAATATAAAAAATCGAGGTTACAGTGAGGCACTTATAACGGAAGTGAATGGGGCCAATTTTTGTGAAGTGTATCATTTTATAAAAGATTTTTCTGTTAAAACTTGTGTGTTATTTGAGCTAAGTTAAGTTGTTTAAATCATCGTTTTTTAAAAAGTGTTACGTCATCCTGGCAACAAAGTTGTAAAATTCGCTATAACTTTACACAGAAAAGGTTAGTAAGCGATTTTATCACACTAAAATAATTTAAACATGCATATTGTTTACGTCTTGTGGCTATACTTTTGAGAGAGTGAGTTTACAGATTGGCCTCATTCTTTTCCGTTGTGCCTTTTTTTTAAGAAAACGGGGGACAAGTCGAAATAACTTATTTATGGGAATCAACATTATGTGACAAGTGCTTAACTTGTATTGAGCCTGGAATATTCCATTAAGGGTTATCCGTCAATTAAAGCAGCATCACTATTATAAAGTACCGTACAATTAGGGCTGGGTGATATAGCAGCACACTATATATATATATATATATATATATATATATATATATATATATATATATACACTACCGTTCAAAAGTTTGGGGTCACCCAAACAATTTTGTGTTTTCCTGAAAAGTCACACTTATTCACCACCATACGTTGTGAAATGAATAGAAAATAGAGTCAAGACATTGACAAGGTTAGAAATAATGATTTGTATTTGAAATAAGATTTTTTTTACATCAAACTTTGCTTTCGTCAAAGAATCCTCCATTTGCAGCAATTACAGCATTGCAGACCTTTGGCATTCTAGCTGTTAATTTGTTGAGGTAATCTGGAGAAATTGCACCCCACGCTTCCAGAAGCAGCTCCCACAAGTTGGATTGGTTGGATGGGCACTTCTTGCGTACCATATGGTCAAGCTGCTCCCACAACAGCTCAATGGGGTTCAGATCTGGTGACTGCGCTGGCCACTCCATTACCGATAGAATACCAGCTGCCTGCTTCTGCTCTAAATAGTTCTTGCACAATTTGGAGGTGTGTTTAGGGTCATTGTCCTGTTGTAGGATGAAATTGGCTCCAATCAAGCGCTGTCCACTGGGTATGGCATGGCGTTGCAAAATGGAGTGATAGCCTTCCTTATTCAGAATCCCTTTTACCCTGTACAAATCTCCCACCTTACCAGCACCAAAGCAACCCCAGACCATTATATTACCTCCACCATGCTTAACAGATGGCGTCAGGCATTCTTCCAGCATCTTTTAATTTGTTCTGCGTCTCACAAACGTTCTTCTTTGTGATCCAAACACCTCAAACTTGGATTCATCTGTCCACAACACTTTTTTCCAGTCTTCCTCTGTCCAATGTCTGTTCTTTTGCCCATCTTAATCTTTTTCTTTTATTGGCCAGTCTCAGATATGGCTTTTTCTTTGCCACTCTGCCCTGAAGCCCAGAATCCCGCAGCCGCCTCTTCACTGTACATGTTGACACTGGTGTTTTGCGGGTACTATTTAATGAAGATGCCAGTTGGGGACCTGTGAGGCGTCTGTTTCTCAAACTAGAGACTCTAATGTACTTCTCTTCTTGCTCAGTTGTGCAACGCGGCCTCCCACTTCTTTTTCTACTCTGGTTAGAGCCTGTTTGTGCTGTCCTCTGAAGGGAGTAGTACACACCGTTGTAGGAAATCTTCAATTTCTTAGCAATGTCTCGCATGGAATAGCCTTCATTTCTAAGGACAAGAATAGACTGTCGAGTTTCAGATGAAAGTTCTCTTTTTCTGGCCATTTTGAGCGTTTAATTGACCCCACAAATGTGATGCTCCAGAAACTCAATCTGCTCAAAGGAAGGTCAGTTTTGTAGCTTCTGTAACGACCTAAACTGTTTTCAGATGTGTGAACATGATTGCACAAGGGTTTTCTAATCATCAATTAGCCTTCTGAGCCAATGAGCAAACACATTGTACCATTAGAACACTGGAGTGATAGTTGCTGGAAATGGGCCTCTATACACCTATGTACATATTGCACCAAAAACCAGACATTTGCAGCTAGAATAGTCATTTACCACATTAGCAATGTATAGAGTGTATTTCTTCAAAGTTAAGACTAGTTTAAAGTTGTCTTCACTGAAAAGTACAGTGCTTTTCCTTCAAAAATAAGGACATTTCAATGTGACCCCAAACTTTTGAACGGTAGTGTATATATATATATATATATATATATATATACACTACCGTTCAAAAGTTTGGGGTCACCCAAACAATTTTGTGTTTTCCTGAAAAGTCACACTTATTCACCACCATACGTTGTGAAATGAATAGAAAATAGAGTCAAGACATTGACAAGGTTAGAAATAATGATTTGTATTTGAAATAAGATTTTTTTTACATCAAACTTTGCTTTCGTCAAAGAATCCTCCATTTGCAGCAATTACAGCATTGCAGACCTTTGGCATTCTAGCTGTTAATTTGTTGAGGTAATCTGGAGAAATTGCACCCCACGCTTCCAGAAGCAGCTCCCACAAGTTGGATTGGTTGGATGGGCACTTCTTGCGTACCATACGGTCAAGCTGCTCCCACAACAGCTCAATGGGGTTCAGATCTGGTGACTGCGCTGGCCACTCCATTACCGATAGAATACCAGCTGCCTGCTTCTGCTCTAAATAGTTCTTGCACAATTTGGAGGTGTGTTTAGGGTCATTGTCCTGTTGTAGGATGAAATTGGCTCCAATCAAGCGCTGTCCACTGGGTATGGCATGGCGTTGCAAAATGGAGTGATAGCCTTCCTTATTCAGAATCCCTTTTACCCTGTACAAATCTCCCACCTTACCAGCACCAAAGCAACCCCAGACCATTATATTACCTCCACCATGCTTAACAGATGGCGTCAGGCATTCTTCCAGCATCTTTTCATTTGTTCTGCATCTCACAAACGTTCTTCTTTGTGATCCAAACACCTCAAACTTGGATTCATCTGTCCACAACACTTTTTTCCAGTCTTCCTCTGTCCAATGTCTGTGTTCTTTTGCCCATCTTAATCTTTTTCTTTTATTGGCCAGTCTCAGATATGGCTTTTTCTTTGCCACTCTGCCCTGAAGCCCAGAATCCCGCAGCCGCCTCTTCACTGTACATGTTGACACTGGTGTTTTGCGGGTACTATTTAATGAAGATGCCAGTTGGGGACCTGTGAGGCGTCTGTTTCTCAAACTAGAGACTCTAATGTACT
Organism: Moxostoma hubbsi; assembly: GCA_032164185.1. Classification (NCBI taxonomy): domain Eukaryota; kingdom Metazoa; phylum Chordata; class Actinopteri; order Cypriniformes; family Catostomidae; genus Moxostoma; species Moxostoma hubbsi. The sequence continues at coordinate 19,935,111 of JAVLUX010000035.1, forward strand.
TATCTTCTTGCTCAGTTGTGCAACGCGGCCTCCCACTTCTTTTTCTACTCTGGTTAGAGCCTGTTTGTGCTGTCCTCTGAAGGGAGTAGTACACACCGTTGTAGGAAATCTTCAATTTCTTAGCAATGTCTCGCATGGAATAGCCTTCATTTCTAAGGACAAGAATAGACTGTCGAGTTTCAGATGAAAGTTCTCTTTTTCTGGCCATTTTGAGCGTTTAATTGACCCCACAAATGTGATGCTCCAGAAACTCAATCTGCTCAAAGGAAGGTCAGTTTTGTAGCTTCTGTAACGACCTAAACTGTTTTCAGATGTGTGAACATGATTGCACAAGGGTTTTCTAATCATCAATTAGCCTTCTGAGCCAATGAGCAAACACATTGTACCATTAGAACACTGGAGTGATAGTTGCTGGAAATGGGCCTCTATACACCTATGTACATATTGCACCAAAAACCAGACATTTGCAGCTAGAATAGTCATTTACCACATTAGCAATGTATAGAGTGTATTTCTTCAAAGTTAAGACTAGTTTAAAGTTGTCTTCATTGAAAAGTACAGTGCTTTTCCTTCAAAAATAAGGACATTTCAATGTGACCCCAAACTTTTGAACGGTAGTGTATATACATATATATATATATATATATATATATATATACATATATACACACGGTATTGTGCAAAATTTTTGTCACTTGTGAAAAACTGAGGAAAAAAAGTGAGGATTTCTTAAAAAAATTATGACATAAATAGTTTTCATTAATCAATTAACATCATACAAAGTCCAGTAAACAGAAAAAGAGCTAAATCAATATTTAGTGTGACAACTTTTGCCTTCAAAACAGCACTAACTCTCTTACTTAAACCTGGACACATTTTTTCTTGGTTGTTGGCAGATAGGATGTTCCAAGCTTTTTTTTTTCTCACTGGACACTTTATTAGGAACACATGTACGTCTACTTATTCATGCAATTATCTAATCAGCCAATCGTGTGGCAGCAGTGTAAAGTATAAAATCATGCAAATATGGGTCAGGATCTTCATTTAATGTACACATCAACCATCAGAATTGGGAATAAATGTGATCTTAGTGCTTTAGACCGTGGCACGATTGTTGGTGCCAGACGGGCTGGTTTGAGTGTTTCTGTAACTTTTCATGTGCAACACTCTCTAAGAGTGTATAGAGAATGGTGCGAAAAACAAAAAACATCTAGCGAATGGCAGTTCTGTGTGTGAAAATGGATTGAAGACCATTCCGGGTATCACTTCTGTCAGCTTAGAACAGGAAACTGAGGCTGCAGAGGGCACAGGCTCACCAATAATGGATAGTTGACAATTGGAAAAGCATTGCCTTGTCTGACAAATATGGATTTCTGCTGAGGTACACAAATGGTAGGCCCACAGCAGCCTCAGTTTTCTGTTCTCAGCTAGCCAAATTGGAACCCAAAGTGGTCTTCTACTGTAGCCCATCCGCCTCAAGGTTGGACATGTTGAGCATTCTGAGATGCTATTCTGTTCACTACAATTGTATAGAGTGGTTATCTGAGTATCAGCTCAAACCAGTCTGGCCATTCTCCGTTGACTTCTCTCATCAAGAAGGCGTTTCTGTCCACAAAACTGCTCTCTGGTTGTTTTTTGTTTTTCGCACCATTCTTTATACACTATAGTAACAGCCCGTCTGGCACCAACAATCATGCCACGGTCAAAATCACTGAGATCACATTTTTCCCCCCATTCTGATGGTTGATGTAAACATTAACTGATGCCCCTGACCCATACCTGCATGATTGTATACATTATACTGCTGCCACATGATTGGCTGATTAGATAATTGGATGAATAAGTAGATATACCGGTGTACCTAATAAAGTGGCCCGTGAGTTTATATATTATACCTAAACATTACATGTTAAAGGAATTTTCTGGATTCAATACAAGTTAAGCTCTATTAACAGCATTTGTGACATAACCCACTGTGATTCATGATACATTATATAGCTCAACATAATTTTAGTGTGATAAAATCACTTACTAACTTTATTTGTGTAAAACTTTATTCAGTACTGGGATTACAGTATATTAACAAAGTTGTAATATTGGATGTAACTGTACACAGATAAGGTAAATTGAATTTACCAACTCTTAACTCTTTTTTTTTTTTTGCCAGCACAATAATTCTATATACACTGTGCAAAATATTGCCCAGCTCTATGCATAAACAGCTTCATTCTAGGAACTCATAATACTCTCATATCCTTTGTTAATCATTGGGGACTTATTATTGTGATTAGTTACAGCAGTCCCAGTGAGCATCACTGTTATTCACTAATGACTCGCTTTAATAAACAATCAAACATGCCTATCATTACACACAATAGATGTGAGCATACCTAAACATACATAAGATGGACTGGCAGATGAAAAGGTCTGTTAGGCTGGTGAATAGGCAAACAGGCCTGATGAAAGGTGATAGGCTACCTGAGCACTAATTAATGCCTAGCAAATGTTCTCTTGGCTTTGTTGTCAAAGGGTTGCATCACACACTGCTTTGCCGTGCCCTTGAATTGCCAAACACATCTGCTGTCAAAATATACACTGGCATTCAAAAGTCTTAACTCCACATTGAAAATCTGGGATTCAGAATCAAATTTGAACCTGGAAATAAACAAGTAAAGTAAATCAAAGAAATGTAATATTGCAATCTGAATGATGTTCATATTAATGTTCAACTTTTCACTCAAATTGTTATGATGATAATATCATAATTTGTTCTGAAATGAAGAAAAACCTATATCAAATTTAAAAAAATGCAAAATAGAGGCATGTTTGCAAGTGGACTCCAGGCCAGCCGGATGTATAGGCATTTAAGTGTATTTGTCCTGTATCAAGCATTATGTTACAGTATAAGTGTTGCATTGAGTTCCATGGCACCTCTCAACTCTGTGATCATGCTTTCTCAAGCTTAAACCTTAAGCTGCCAGATCCCCTTTACTTTCTCTTCATGCACAATAAAAAGATTGAATTCCCCTCTCTGGTCCAGAGCCACCCATTCATAGATCCAGAGAGCCTGCACGGTATGTATCAAGTCGGCTTGTGTTTGGCCAGAGCGCTTAGTATCTGAACATAAAAATACCAAAGAAGCATTGATATACCCTTACGCATGCAAGCATCTGTCAACGGATCGCTATTTGAATGTGCTTCACTGTATCAGGTTTCAAAAAAAAATATGCCTTTGGAGGGGAGGCCAGCCAACTGACAGAGAATTACTCGCAGAAAGAACTCTGGATCACTGTCTTTTTTTAGATGTCTATGCCGTGACTCATATAATCTGACCTTATTAACCTGTGACAAAACCAAAACAGACTAAATTTGGTTACTGATCTGTTAGGTTGCCAAATCCCCAATTTGCTTGCACACGATCACTTCCTTATTCTAATCTCATTCGTTATGTTGTGTGTGTGTCCACTTTAGTACAGCTACATCAGCGAACACAATTCAGTACAAATATGCAATTGAAGTGTGAAGTATTTTTTTCTATGTTATGTTAAGTCTATGTTAAGTAAACAGGGACTAGAAACAAAAAAGAATGGAAACTATAACCAAAAACGACAGAACATAAAGAAAACTGGAACAAAGTTCCTTTAAATTGTTCCGGAGTGAAAGCGTTGTTTTTTAAATGCTGGTAAAAGTTTAATAACTGGTTAATTTATTTCCGCTAATTTTTTTTAATATAACCAATGACCAAAGGGTTTATCACAGTCAATTTCCAGAACCACACCACTTCCTGTTGCCCAGAAAATGGGTCTTTACTCTTTTAGCATGTACTTTGATCCTGATGGAAACCGCTGCATCACACATTTCTATGCCTAACTGCACGTTGTAGATGTAGGCTTCCTTAACATAATGAAGACCTTTTTGGCAACTATAGATAATTATTACATGCAGTATGTATGTACATGCATGAATAGTCCAGATCAAAGGAAAAATATAGAGGAAAAAATTTAATTTCTCAGTTGTTTCCAAGTCTTCACAGAATTATTGTAAGTTATGATGCATTAAAACAAATAATTAAAATGAAATTAAATAATTAAAAATGATTAAATAATTAAAATAAAATAATTCACACAAGATGACATTTAGTCCAAACATACCCAAGCAGTGTGAGCTTTTATGCAGGAGAAAGAGATTTAGGCTATTAGTTGATTTTAGATGGCCAGATTTTTGGGCAATATATATAATGGTGCAATATGTAAAACATTTTTTGTAATATTCGCCTTTTGTTTTGCCAATGTGTGAACGGCTTGTACCGCAACTTTAAAAAGGAGCCCTTCCTGGACTTCCTAGGGTGCTTATTAAAGTCTGTAGACTGATTTCCATGTGAAGGGAGCGGGTCGCATTTGCTGGGAAAATTCAAAGAATGTGACGTTTATGGGCTCCCGAGAGCCTTGCCTCAGTGCTTCTCTTCCGTTATTCAACAGCGACAACAAACTGCAACACTAGGTAATGTTATCTTAGAGATGGAATCCAGCAAACTTCTGGCTCCCAGCATAACACAAAGTCTGAGTAAGCCAAAAAAATAAAAAATTATCTACTGAATCTCGTCTGGCTAAGCGGGAATGTGATCGTGGTCGAGCGAAAAATAGAGTGAACATCGGCAGGGCATTTGATTACTCGAGGGAACTTCGTTTGTTTTTGCGGATCAAAACCGACCCTGAATTGGAGTTCTTATTGGACAGGTAAGCTTACATATCTGCAAACAAGTGAAATATAGTGCCATAAGGACTGATCTGTGTAACTTTAGCTAACTTGATACCTTGCTTTGTAACTTTCAACGATCTTCTCTTTACACTAAATGTCAGGTATACAGGATGAATTTAAGCAAATACGCTGGTTTCTTGATCATAGTACAACATATGACATACAATAGTGCAACATAACTGCAGTGTAAACTTGCTGGTATAGTTTGGTAGTATGTTGCTGTATGTGTGTATCAGTATGCTATGTTAGCTGATAAGTAGTTTTAGTTTAATCTCAAAGTTTGTAGTAAAACAATCATAACTGTGTAATTTGAATTATGCTACCTCATCTGTCAGCATGATGCTGGTGAATCCCGTTTTAGTCTCTTTGTACATTACATCATTGTTTTGGCTGATGCTCGCTCGCATCCCTATGGAGTGTGTGCATGATCACAAGCAAAAGGTAGCTGGCTGCAGTTCCCTTAACAGCTACAGGTGTCATTAATAATAAGGGTTTCTGAATTTTACATACTGCACATTTAATATCAAGAATATGTTTATTGAAAAGACATTATTTTATACAGGCTACTGTATAATATTCTTGCTATGATTTCTATGCTGATAATTTATGGTATCAAAATCCTGGCAAAATGTATTGCTGTCACGGATAAAAAAATTATATGTGTGAATCAAAATAATAAGTGTGAATCAAAATAATAAGCGTGAATCAAAAAATAACAAGTGGAGATAAAAAATAATAAGCGCAGAAATAAATTAAATTATAAGCACAGATCAAAAAATAACAAGCATGAATCAAAAATATATAAAACAACAAGAACTAGTGGACCAATAGGGACACAAAATACCTGAACATGAAACTCTACTCCAAAAGTTTTGGAAAATCAAGCACAGAACTTAGAATACAGAAACTTGTAATACAAACGCATAGGTATAGGTTACCAATTGGAAAGGAGGCTGCAGAAAGCTGGAACACGGAACAAAAAACAGTTTCTGCTCCAAAGGAACAGAAATGAACAACATTTAATTTTTAGTCCCTGACTTTAAGTAAGACATTTGTATCTTAATTTCTTTGAAAAGTGTTAACACTGTGGCTCCGTTGTGCTTTCAAAACATTGCTCTGCTTGTTTGAGCATTCAGACCAAGCCACGGATTGTTTGTCCAACCAGTGTTAGGGAAACCTCCTTGAAGACAGTTATCATTTTTGCTATTCGGTTTGGTGACAATAGTGGCGCAGAAATTACACACTTCATCTTAAAGACTTTTCAAATCACTTTCGCATCCAAAGTTGTTTCATGTAATCTGTATAGAAAAGAATAGACCTAGTAGCCATTATGTACATACAAAATTAACAGAATGTACAACAAATAAGAACTTTTTTCAGTGGTTTATCAATGGAGTCATCAGTGAAGTTCATTTAAGTGAACTAGCTCTTTGGAAACTAGTGAAACTATTGGCCCTTGTAACTGCAATCATAATTTTCTCACTATCCCGCCTTTTAATCCGGATTATAGTGGCTACAGAGCCCATGCGATTTACGCAGGTTTTGTTACCCATTGTTGTTGCCAAAGAGGCAAAAGTGCTGCCTAGTGTTTCACGCTGATATCCATGGTTTGCACAAGGGTCTTTTTGTGTACGGGGAGAGATGAGATTATGGTCCGGCTAATCTGAGATATTTTCCTTGTGAGCATGTCACATGGAAAAGACAACTAAGAGAGGAGCGGGTTGCACGTGCATTGACAATGAAAGATTCAGCTTTAGACTAGAGAGTTCAGAATGCTGGACGGCCAAAGACAGAATTTATTTGTATTTTCTATACTGATTTTGAGGTAAAATCTGTGGAATTCTGCAGAATGGATTTAACCATGGTAAAAGGTGTTAATAGAACCTGAGAGTACTAAACTATTATTGGCGGCTGAAAGTATTATCACATTAGCCAAAATAAGCATTAAATGAACGTGCAAGGACAAGGGGAATGTAGAACTTTGTGAATGGCGGGCGTTCCAATTCTGTAGAAATATCCTGAGCTTCCTCTGGAGTTCTTCAGGCATCTGATTCCCTAGTTGCCGTAGTTAGCCTATTCCGCTAGGTTTTAATATAGTTGTATTTTGGACAAACTACTTTGTCACACATGTTAATTTTGATTTTATCTTTTGTATTGCAGACCTCGTTAACTGTTAGCGAATTATCGTTGGAGAGTGTGGCGGGCTTAGATTGTGAGCGTCGCTTCGCAGAGCCGTCGGATGACTGTCTGACTCATCACAACCCGCGAATGACAGGCGTGCATTCAAGGGTGGGGCCCTCCTCAGTCTCACATGATTGGCCGCTGGATGGAAATAAGGTGAATGGAACACATGCCCAAGGAGCAGGACCCAAACCAATCAGAGGGAGAAGAGAAACGGTGAGCCATACAGTTAATAAACATTCTGTTTAAAAATGTTATTTACTCAAAATCATTTACCCTCATCTTATACGGAACACAAAAGGAGATATTAAGCAGAATGTTAGCCTCAGTCACTACACTCACTAATAATTTCATTGCATATTTTTTTTCTCATATAATGAAAGTGAATGCTGACTGAGCCTAACATTTTGCCCTAATATTTATTTTTGTGTTCCATGGATGAATGAAAGCCATACAGGTTTGGAACGACAAGATGGTGTGTAAATGTTGACAGAATAAGAATTTTTGGGTGAAGTATCCTTTTTTCAGTACTGATTTTAGAACAGTTTCAACAGTCATTGGATTAATAATAGTTCAATAGCTGCTTTGTGTTCAACTTTCTGTGATTTTGTTTGTTGCTGGTTTAAAGTTGCTTGTGCTTCCTGCTTCTGTGTGTGTTTATCTAATTTTCCATCTCACATGGTGATTTGTCAGGAGACTCAAATTTTCTGGTCAGCACACACAGTCTCCTACATAATTCAGTTTTCCTGGTAACTGGCTCCATTTGCAGTTGTGTACCGGTATGTGTACAGCTCACACAGTGAGTGCAGCACTGGCTCACTGCCTTGCTTTTGAGTTTAAAGGCAGACACTAAGAGACCAACCTTTACCTCATCAACTATTCTGTACAAACATACACATGCACAGACATACACACATTTTGTGTAAGGCCTGGAGCCGGCAGAAGAGTTAGCTAAAGCCTTAGTGAATGCCAGCTACTGTCCAAAGTCAGTACAGACTCAAAGCCTTAAACACACACACACACACACACACACACCCACACACTGGCATGTGGGCTCTTGGTCTTCGCAAGATGGCACAGACTGGCCCCACACGTTCCAAATGAGATTTAGGGTCAGAGCCAATAGACTAGTTTTTGCCAATTAACCAAGCACATGAAGACCTCCCTCTCAGCGTGTTTGTGTGTGATGTGCCCTTAGGCAATTTCTTTATTTAGAAGTTCTCTTGTTGTATTTCCACTTCACTGACAGAACCAACCCTGCCCCCTCTTTCCCTACCCAAGCCGATACCTCAGATACACCATGGCTTGTTGAGGAGATGTGTTCTAGTACATTTCTTAGCTATCAGATTTCCTGAAATAATTTTTTTTTTAAATCCCATACACTGAAGTCAGGACCTGAGCTAGGGACGAGAATGTCAAGCCTTATTTAATGAAAATGGTGTGACTGTGAATGATATTACATGGGTCCATACATGTTTTGCTTCAGTTCCAATGTGAAATGTCCACTGTGTGGCACTCAAAGTGAGTTACATTTTCTCCCAGACAGATGCTCTTTCGAGTTTTAAATCAACTAAAGCTACATCCCTAGCCTAAACCTTAAATCCAAACTTAACAGAAAATATCAAAATAAGCAAATGTGAGATGAAAAATGCAACTGCTGAAGCTTCTTTGACACTTTCGGCTCATGTAGGGCTGTCATTTTTCTAATATTTGGCTGAAGATTAATTGTCAAACAAAAAATTGTGATATGACCATTAATTGTCTGTTTTAGGGCTCTCACAATTATGAAGATTGATTGTCTGCTTTAGGGCTTTCATGATTGTGATGGGTGTCATACAAAGTTTCATGCTTTTATCATAGGTGTACTGTATGTGTGCTTAAACCTTAAGAAGTCATTTCTTCCTATTTAACTTTTACATGGTTTCCTTTAAGTCTTTATAAATGTATGAATGCCATGAAATTTATTTTTTATATCAAAATATTTCTCCTTTTGAGAAATCTCTCTTTTTGATCAACTTTATTCTTAGTCCATTTTTCATTTACATTGTTGTTGTTGGAACCCAGCCAACCTGTAAAGTTATTATATTATCCAAAATTCTTTGCTTTCACACATTATATTCACACATAGGCTCTCCGATGAAACCCACAAGCCCTTCACATGAAGACAGACCATTGAGATTATTTGTTTCTTCAATCTATCATCTCCTTAGAAATCGAGTAAGTGGGCACGACACAGGGCTTCTTTGTCACTGCATGTCATTAACACAGCATATATGATCCCACAACGGCAAATAGCATTTGCCATTACACGATCGTTAAAGTGAAATCGGAGCACTTTGTGTTCACTAAAACCCTCAATAATATTATCGCTGGTGTTTGTTGCAATCCTCCGCAGACGGTGTGTGCATCACAGCTTCAAGTCCGGTTCAGAAGCGGTTAAACTTCACATCCTCTTCAGGAGCTGCGCTTATGATGAGGGCATTTTGATTGCCATTTAAAGTGCACAGTAGTCGCTGTTATATCAAATAACCGCAGTTAGATCAAATAACCTTGTATCCTGGTCCTTTGCATCACAAGTTCAACCATGGCCGTACTAAGGTACCACAAGGCCCTGGGGCTCACCATTCCGCAGTGCCCCCCTGCAACCACGGGCCCCAGGGGCTTAAGCCTCGTTAACCCTATGCGTTAATGCGGCCCTGAGTGCAATGCGTTATCAGTTTAGCAATTGTGAAATTTCATACCACTTCAAAAAGCTTGTGGATGTAGTTGAAGTTTGAAATGTATCACCTTAGTAAAAATGTTTAGATTTAAAAAGTAGCATTCTGTGAGGAACAGTGCGAAAGCCATTTAGGCATGGTAACATTTTTCTATTAGACCAGGTTGAGAAATCATAGCAACTTGGAGAGTACACCCTTGCAATTCCATTGCGGCTTTCCAAAAATCCTTAGGGACTATTCAGCCTGATTTTATTCCTGAACTAAAAACTGCATGCGGCACAAAAAATAGAATAGAATGCAGGAGTCCTGAGACACATTTTTAAAAGTTTAAGTTTTTTTTTTATTATTATTATTTTTTAGATGGAGTGCTTAAAAAACATTGCATGTTATGCTAAAAAAAAAAAAAAAAATGCAAAATGCGGCCCAACGGCCAAAGACATTCGTCTAGCACTTGCTTACATAGAAAAATTATTAAAAACTGCACAGATGGTCAGAATTACACGTTTGGTGAACAGCCTTTATTAAGTGCATAGCAGCATGCTGACAACCACTCAGAACACCTTAGTAACTGCATAGCAACACCCTGGTAACCACCCAGAGCCCTCTTGCATTGTAGCAGCAAGTTTATTTTTTATTAGTTATTATTTAAAATGTGTACGCAAGAAGTATCACTTTTAAGAAGTTGAATAATCCTGTATTACTGGAGATCAAGTATGCATTCTTCCCACAAGCCGTTGCTCAAAATGTGTGGCTAGAAGTTAAACTTTTGCCAGTTTACACCCAGTTTAATGAATTATCTTCTAATTAGACTATACATTTTATTCATGTTTACAGTCATTAAATCAATGAGTCTTGAAAGCAGTCCTCACCCTGCTGGAGCTTTTTCACTGCAGTCATTAGTACTTGCATGTAATTACACAGAAGCTGTACATGGAACACAAGAGCAGGCACACAAGGCCATAGATCATGACCTCAACAGAACTTTGTCTTAAGCTGCAGAATTTTGTACCAATGTTTACAGGTCCTTGTGTGTTTTTAACCGGCAGGACCCCAGGAATGCGGGGTCAGATACCCAGCATGCTTGCTCAAAAAGCGATTAATTGAGGACCCTTTTTCTTAATCACACAGAGGCCACCTGTCAGTTGCTGGTTCTCATTCTTCTCTTAATTTCATTACCCCCCCCCCCCCCCCCCCCCCCCCCACACACACACACAGTGACACACAATGCGTAATTACAGTATGCTCCAACTTCCAAGTACAATAATCAATGTTTATGCAATGTGTCAACTCTAAAACAAGCAGCCTTAAAGGTGAAGTGTGACATTGATCGAACAAACAGATTGTCCTGCCACAAACTCACGCCGTTGGTTGAGCCATTGTCAATATGTCGGGCTGGTCTGGATGATTAAATAAATAGAGCAATGTTTTGATTGCAGCTTAAATAATTACTGTACAATTTTTTTGAGTGAATAAACTGACCAATGGCTTACTTATTGTTGTCTTTGTGTATTATGCTGTGGTAGTAGAAATTGTTTTACCATTAAGAAACGGCACATGCCAAGTTTGTGGCAAAACATTGGGAAGATCTTATGTTTTCTAATTTCCGAAACATGTCTGTAGAGCAATGTTCTGTATTGTACATACAGAACATTGTACACATAATGTCTATGACTTGTTTTTAAGACATATGCAATGAATTTGAATCAGGGAATGGTGCTTATTTAATTCATTTTTAATAGTGCGATTAATAGTCTATTATATTTTTTAATCACGATTAATTGTATTACTTTTTTGTAGTTAATCACAGATTTAGAAAGTGTTGAAATTTGACTCTATATATACTTCTTTTCATGTCAAAATGAATTTATTTTCATCTTAGGAAAGAAAACAAAATAATATGTAAATATATAATGGTTCATTAACATTGTCCAAACAAAGACTTCCACAGTATAAAGACAGAAAAGCATTAAAATAGCATCAATCAAGTAACATTAAATGTTTACCAAAGACTAAATGGGAGGGTGAAAAACTATTAAATCTCTTTAACTCTCTTTAAGGGGGTTAAAGGGAAAGGTGGAGGTGAGAATCGGCTTAACACTATAAATAATATTTAATTAAATAAAAAGACACACACACAAACACATAAAGTGCAGCTGCCCGTAATTCTCTCTCTCTCGAACTATCATCACCGGGCGCCTTCAGGCTGCTACATCAGGCTGGGGGACCGGGCCTGCGTCGTTCCAGCCCCACCCTCCTCCACTCTACACTCCTCCCGACGTTGCCTCAGGCCGGGGAGCCCCCTCTGATGTGCCATCGCGTGGTCCCCGATCACTCCTCTACACTCTCAGGTGGATGACAACTGCTCCTCCCCGGGCAGACCGGAGTCAAACCTCCGATCCCCAGCGGACAGAACGCCCCTCCGCTTTTCTGGCGGCATGTGGGGACTCTCCTCCGTCCCTGACAGCGACTCCATTTCCCCCCTTTCTTCATTGATTTCTATCACAAGTCCCATCTGGGCTTGTTTTGGACATCAAACATCATTAAGAGCTCCTTTCCCCATCACTTTATCACTGACACTGAATACATTATTGTGGTGTTAGCATCAGTGTAATGACTCCGAGCAGACTCATCGCAAAGGTTCCACCCTTCCAACAAGTGTCTATGCTGGTTTATGCTTTATTAATGGTAAATGCGGCAATCGCGATTAAGAACAATTAACTAGTTAAACTTCTTTAATTAATTGCATGCATTAATGCATTACGTCAAAAGTAATGGTACTTTGGTATCAAGTCAATACTAAAATAAAAAAGATGTCACGATGCCAGTGTTTGTGCAGTACTGGTTGTACCGAGCACTGACTTAATTCAGACTGACACACGGCTGCTTTTATATATTCACATGCTTATTTGAATGTTGCTCTGTTACTCCTTTTACTCTGAAATCCACAATTATTCAAATTAAAATTGTGATATGTCCAAGTGTGATTATTAAACCGCAAAAAATCTTAGTCTGCATTCGATTTTTAATTGAATATGTAAAGCAGACCACTCATACACTGGGAACTCCACCAAGATTAAGATTCAATCACATTGTATGAGATTAAAAAACAAAACAGACCACTAATCCAATGTGAAGCACATGTACACTATATATTTGTATAATTTAATCACAGCATTTGTGCTTTAAAGATCATACTGGGCCATGTAGCAAACTGTAAGAAAGTAAAGCTTCCGTCAAACCACACGTCAAAATAAAAGCTAGATGCCTGCAATTGAAGAAATTGAAGCATAAACATATTTCAGTGTATAGTAATTAATATTGTAGTAATATTAATAATAAGTAACAATGATAACAATAATAATGAAGCAATATATCACAAACAATAGTACTACTGCACTGAATAAAATTGCTAAAAGGCATTGGTGTGCTAAATGTTTTAAGAATTTGATTAGAAAACGTTTGGATGATTAAACTTTTAAGCATGGAATTCTAGATAATCAATGTAAAAAAAAAAGGGGGAAAAAAAGAATTTGCGAAGAAATATTTTTTTTTTAGTAGGGTCCTACTTAAAAACACAATGCATACTTAATTGAGAAACTCTTGAAAAAAAATAAATGTCTTTTTTTGTTTTTCTTCTTTTTTTATCCCCTTTTCCCCCAACTTGGAATGCCCAATTCCCACTATTTAGTAGGTCCTCATGGTGGCGTGGTTACGAGTCTCAGTCAGCCCTCACATCTCATCACGTGGCTCATTGTACATGACACCGCAGAGACTTCCAGCATGTTGAGGTTCATGCTACTCTGCAATCCACACACAATTTACCATGTGCCCCATTGCATTTACATTACATTTACATTTATTCATTTGGCAGACGCTTTTATCCAAAGCGACTTACAAAAGAGGAAGAACATAAGCGAATCATCTTAAGGAGACAGTGGTACGAAAAGTGCCATACTACAAAGTTTCAGTATCATCACAATGGTATACAAAACCGATTTAAGTGCAACAAGAATTGTTAATACATTTAGAATTTTTTTTTTTTTTTTTTTTTTTTTTAGCGGCTGGTTAAATACTCTTGGAAAAGATGTGTTTTTAGCCGTTTTTGAATATAGAGAGTGAGTCAGCTTCACGGATTGAGTTGGGGAGGTCATTCCACCAACGTGGTATGATAAAGCTGAAAGTCCGGAAAAGTGTTTTGGTGCCTCTTTGTTTTGGTACAACAAGGCGCCGCTCATTTGCCGACCGCAGGCTTCTGGTGGGAGTGTAGCTCTGCATAAATGTTTTTAGGTATGCTGGAGCAGACCCAGTGATTGTTCTGTATGCCAGCATCAGGGCCTTGAATTTAATACGTGCATGAACCGGCAGCCAGTGGAGAGAGACAAAGAGTGGTGTAACATGTGCTCTTTTTGGTTCATTAAAGACCAGACGTGCTGCTGCATTCTGGATCATTTGCAGAGGTCTAATAGCACATGCAGGAAGGCCTGCAAAGAGAGCATTACAGTAGTCCAGTCTAGTTATGACAAATGACTGAACAAGCAGTTGTGTGGCATGTTCAGAGAGGAAAGGTTTTATCTTCCTGATATAGTAGAGTGTAAATCTACATGATCTTGCAGTCTTTGAGATGTGGTCAGTGAAATTTAGCTTGTCATCAATGGTTACCCCTAGATTTCTGACCGTTTTGGAAGGCAACACTGTAGTTGGACCCAGCTGCACAGTGATGTTGTGTTCAACATCAGGGTTGGCTGGAAAGACAAGGAGTTCAGTCTTGACTGGGTTGAGTTGCAGGTGGTGTTCCTTCATCCAGGCTGAGATGTCAGCCAGACAGGCAGCGATTTGAGCGGTCACTGTGGTGTCGTTGGGCTGGAAAGACAAGTAAATTTGCGTATCATCAGCGTAGCAGTGGTAAGAGAAACCATGTGACTGGATGATGGGTCCTAATGACCCATTTATGGCCACCATGTACCCATCCACAATGCCACGTAGAATTAAGGCAGTTCTGAAGGCGAAAGGGGGTCAAACACAGTATTAGTATGGTGTTCCTAATAATCCTTTAGGTGTGTGTATGTATATATAAAATCAGCCACAACATTAAAACCACCGGCCAAATATTGTGTATGTTTCCCTCGTGCCACCAAAACAGTGCAAACCCGCTTCTTACTGAGTTATCTGAGTTACTGTAGACTTTGTCAGTTCAAACCAGCCTCACCATTCTCTGTTGACCTCTCTCATCAACAAGGCATTTCCATCCGCAGAACTGCTCCTAACTGGATGGTTTTTGTTTTTAGCACCATTCAGAGTAAACTCTAGATACTGTTGTGCAGGAAATCCCAGGAGATCAGCAGTTACAGAAATTCTCAAACCAGCCCATCTGGCACCAACAATCATGCCATGGTCCACATTTTTCCCAATTCAGATGGTTTATGTGAACATTAACTGATGCTCCTGACCCATATCTGCATGATTGTATGTGCTGCACTGCTGCCACTCGATTGGCTGATTAGATAATCACATGAAATATTTAATTTCTCACACTGTAGGACCATTCAGAATGAGCTAGTGTAGACAAATCTTTTGTTTAAAGCTGATTGTTAAAATGCTTTCTTCTATCTAAGCTTAATATTCAAATCCATTCATTATATAAGCCATTCATAGGTTAATTTTGTCGAAAACTGTAAGTACTGTGTCACTGTGGCATAATGCAAATTCCTCTGTTTTGAGAGAACCATCTATATAAACTAGGGCTGTCAATCGATTAAAATTTTTAATTTTAATTGATTAATTAATCGCGGTTAATCTCATATATACCCTCATATAACAATAATTCAGTATATAATGATTATACGTATTTATATCAATATATAATTATACATAGTTATATTTAAATATTTAACAATTCTATATATACATGCATGTTTGTGTTGTTTTGCCTACTGAAGTGTTTTCTTCACTGTATATATACTGTGCGTTGCTCATTCAGCTGAAATTTCACTTACTGCCCTCTGGAGTAAACAGGTGGTACAACAAGCTTGCATTTCTCAGGAATCTTCCTTATTATGGTCCGTGGGCATTTTTTGTAAAGGTAATCACACTGAATTAATGCGTTAAATCGACAGCCCTAATATAAACACAATAACAGTAATTCAACCAATGGCACTGGCGAGACTACCTCTTTGTATGCAGAAGGCTGTTTTGAAAACTGTGTTTATTTTTGGAAATCTGTTTAGTTTACATTGCATAATTTAGCTAGTGAAAAAATTACCAGTCACAGCATATAAAATATATAATTTCCCTTATATATTTTATAATTGATATAATTTATATTCCTATGAATTTTAACCTGAAAACATTTTTATAAAAAGGAAAGCTATGTTAGAAGTCAAATACCTATGTACCATTGTGGGTCTAAATTCAGGGTGGAACTATGAGCACATAAACTTTCTTGATCTTTCCAGTACTGAGAAGAGTGGTAGATTGATTCCAAACTCCCTCTTTGACTTTATTTATCCATTTTGTTCACCTGAATTGACCCATCTGACAATGTAGCTGCTTTTACCGTGTTCATCTTGTCATAAAGTATGAATGATAATATAAATACACCACTGAATTTGTCTTCCACCTCATTTGAGTAAATAAATAACCTAGTGACAGAACCAGTCAGCTTGTTTAGAAGCTGTGGCGTATCTCAGGCTCCATCTCTCCTGCTTTATCATGCTGCTTGCCCGATCTCGCCATCTCTCATTCCTTACCCCGGATTACTGCCCGCAAGGGATCACAGTGCCCAATCACAGTCCACAGGAGGGATTAAGAGAGAGGGAGAGCAAGAGAGAGAGTGAATCTCTCACGAGGGATTCTTCGATAAATTTGCAAAAAAGAGTCAGGGGAAATTCAAATTTGGAGAGACAGGGGGCAGTGGAAAAAAAAGAGTGAGGCAGGGTTTCTTTGACAGACAGACAGAGATAGAGAGATAGCGATAGAGAGAGAGAGAGAGAACACACTTATGCAAGAGAGGCAGATAATCAAATAGAATTCAGTCAGGCTACTCCAGCTCTGTTAGTTTAGCAACAAGCTCTCTTGATGTGGTGAAAAGCCATAATCCTGAAGAACATCTTCAGCATGCACATCCTTCATTCCCACTGCGTAATCAGGTGAGACCCTTCTCCTCCTCATACCTATATCGCTGTACAAGCCTAGCTTTGGTGCTCACTTGCATCTCTGCTTTTAAAGGATTCCTTCCTGTATTAAACTCGGAACCCTTTTAAACCCTCAGGTTTGTGTGTGTGGAAAGCTTTGGTGATATCGAAATCCCCTTTTAATGTGTTATCTGATGCTTTGATTAAACATTACACTGATTTCTGATACTTCTGAATTGTGTCTGTCGCTGTACTGCATTTGAGTATTTAATGAGAAATGGTTGACATAATTTCAGTATCATCAGTTCGGACATATTGTGGGGCAGTTAGTTGTACATCGCTTTATGTGCAAAGTGATAGCTGTTTATTCCTGGCTCATTACGCAGTATTACTGAGCAAACTGCAACAGCTCCTCTTTCTTAATGGAAAAGTTGTGTAGCCCTCCATTTGGATCTGGAATAATGAATGTCTATTGCAGTCAGCAGGTGCCAACTTGGCATTTATTTATTTATTATATTTTTTACCCCTCCATCCTTTTCTTACTAGCCGTGTCCTCCGAGGTTTCTTGTTATAGTTAATGTTAGAGTGCAAAACACCTTTCCCACTTTCTCCTTTCTCTGTTTCTGTCTCTGTCCATCTGTCTATCTTAAAATCCTGATGTCTATTTTTTGTCTTCCCACATTAAGTGGTAGGGCTTCAGGTTTCTTAATATGGTTCACTTTTACTGTGATGGAGGTTGTTAAATTAATCTCATTTCAGTATTGATTACCTGAGCCATGTCTAAAAAAAGCACTCACAGACTGGGCGCTCCCTGTATGAAATGTGAAATCTGCTATTGGGCTATTGCTGGTGAACACATTCCCTGTGTCTTAATATGCTTGCTTCTCTACTACGGTATACACTCACTGAGCACTTTATTAGGAGCACTATGTTCCTAATAAAGTGCCTGACATAGTCATCTGATGTTGTAGCCCATCGGCCTCAAGGTTTAACTTATTTTGTGCATTCTGAGATGCAATTCTGCTCACTACACAGCTCAGAGTGGTTATCTGAGTTACCGTAGCCTTTCTGTCAGCTCGAACCAGTGTGGCTGTTGACCTCTCTCATCAACAAGGTGTTTTCGTCAGTAGAACTGCTGCTCACTGGATGTTTTTGGCTCCATTCTGAGTAAACTCTAGAGAATGTTGTGTGTGAAAATCCCAGTAGACAGCTGTGGCACGGTGGAGGGCGGGACCGGCGCGTGATTACGCACGCCCGGTCCCGTATCAGGCTAATTGAGCCGTCAAGAGGGATAAAGGCCACTCGCAGACGGCGATCGAGAGAGAGAGCTTAATCAGCAGGCATGTCTGCTGTCCTATGTGTTTGTTTTAAGTTCTTCATTAAATTATTATTTATGTTGACAAGCCGGTTTCTCGCCTCTTCCTTGCCCATGTACGTGAACTGTCTTTACATTGGTGCCGAAAGCCCGGGAAGGAAGAGGGATACGTCGTAGCGGAGTTCTCGCCACTTCTCAATGGAGCAGCCGCGGCCATCTGCCGGGGGACGGAGGAGCCCAGCCACCTGGACGCGGAGGAATGGCCGCCGACCGCGAGGGGAGGAGGGGCTCCTGGCCGACTGCCTGGAGCGGTTAGGGCCGCTGCCAGGGGCGGGGGAGTCCCCTACTAGCCGCTGGAACGTGGCGGGGTTGGAGACTGCCGACCGCGTGCGGGCAGGGGCTCGCCGCCAACCCATGTACGTGAACTGTCTTTACAACAGCATTTACAGTGTAACCATTCGTGGAAATGAGGAAGATTGGGCTGGCTTGACAAAACACATATACATTTATTGTTGCACTTTTTAGCCACATACAATAACACACTGCTTCACACTACATTATGCATTTCAGCTTCACTACACACAAACTCAGTTGTCTTTTCAACTCAACACTACACACATTCAGCTTTGTGCATCTCTCTCGTCTGCCGCTGTCTCCTCTCCTTAAATAGGCTACTCCCACCACCCCTCACTGGAACATGAGACCGGTGTGGCATACAGGTGGACATCATTCACCACTTATCTTCCCAGCTTCGCTCTGCCCAGACACTGCTCAGCCCCGCCCTGCTCGCCACATACAGAAATGCTAAAACCAGCCTGTCTGGCACCAACAATCATGCCATGGTCAAAATCACTGAGATCACATTTTTTCCCCATTCTGATGGTTGATGTGAAAGTTAACTGAAGTTCCTGACCCGTATCTACACTACTGCCACAACATTGGCTGATTAGATAATCGCATTATTAAGTAGGTGTACAGGACGGCATGGTGGCAAAGTGAGTAGCACTGTAGGAAGGTCCCAGGTTCGAGTCCTAGGTCACTTAGAGCCTTTCTGTGTGGAGTTTG
The DNA here is from genome assembly GCA_032164185.1 of Moxostoma hubbsi. Classification (NCBI taxonomy): domain Eukaryota; kingdom Metazoa; phylum Chordata; class Actinopteri; order Cypriniformes; family Catostomidae; genus Moxostoma; species Moxostoma hubbsi. The sequence continues at coordinate 19,954,277 of JAVLUX010000035.1, forward strand.
CCTGTTTTATCCGTGGATATGTGAGTTTCCTCTGGTGCTCTAGATTCCCCCACAGTCCAAAAACATGCAGGTTAAATTAATTGGAAACTCTAAATTGCCCATAGGTAAGAGTGCGAATGTGTATAACTGTATGTATTAGCCCTGTGTCTTGCTGGCCACCTGTCCAGGGTGTTTCCCTTCAGTCCAAGACATCTGGGATAGGCTCCAGCACAACCCGTTCCCCTACATGTGACAAGCCGCTTTAAAAGATGGTTGGATGGAAGTAGGCGTGCAGGTGTTGTAAATAAAGTGCTCAGTGAGTATAAAGTATGCCAAAGGTTGTATGTCAAATAAGTAGGGTGTTCGAATCCAGAGTAAAGTATTTTTGTGGTTGTTGTTACTACGTTATATTTTCGGATTACAGAATGCCCATGTTCCCATATGAAGTACACTACTGTTCAAAAGTTTAGGGTCACTTACTCAGTCTTTTTTTTTTCTTTTTTTTTTTTCTTCACATTTTAGAATAATAGTAAAGTCATCACAATTATGGAATAATAGAAATAGAAATATGGGAAATATGTTGTGAAAAATCCAAAATAAATCAAAACTGTATTATATTTTAGCACCTTCAAAGTGGCCACACTTTGCCTAGATTTTTGCAGAAATGTACTCTTGACATTTCCTCAACCGACTCCTTGAGGGATCACCCTGGGATGCTTTTTAAACAGTATTGAAGGAGTTCCCATTTATATGCTGGGCACTTAAAGGCTGCTTTTCTTAGTTATTCAGTCCAAGTCATCCTTTTCAAAAACTTTTTTTTAAATACAATTTTAGTTTTGTAATTAAATAAATTAATATAATGGCACAATTGCCACTAAATGGCACTAATTTCAAACATTTAAGCATACGCCTTCATATCAAAAGGTTTTTAAGATCATGAGAAACATTTCTGGCAAGTGACCCCAAACTTTTGAACAGTAGTGTATGTCCGGGCATGTACTCATACTACTCACCTGCATACCTAAGAACATACTTGATTAATGTCAGAGAAGTACGTTACGCCAATTCTAACCCAGCTTTAGAAATTAATAAAATCATAAAAGTCACTAAAATATTTGTAGTGAATATTTTTTTTTTTTTGCATTCTAATATTCAAATATTTGATTGGCAACAGTAGGCAGCCTATTGTTCTTGTGTAGAATAACATGCTTGCAGGCCATAGCAATGTCTGATTTGTGAGCTAATTGTTTTCTTGAGTTGGTTATTTTCAATAAATTGGTCAAAACCGTTCACAAATCGGTCTGAAACAGATTGGTCTGAAACAAAATGATTTTTAAAAATCTTTTATACAGTAATAACAAATGACTGGAAAGGGCATTGACAAGTTTTTGAAATCCATCGTTCAAAAAGTGTGGGAACCCTGGTTTAAGCTGGTCTTCGGCTGGTCTAGCAGAACTCCTAGTCTGGCTAGCCGAAAAGTGCCTAAAACCAGTCTGACAAGGCTGGGAGTCTAGCTAAGATTATTGCTCGTTTTATACTTTTAGATTATAGTGTTATTAGGCCTACATTTTCACTTGCTTTATCAACTGCTGTGTTAATTTTTTCATTTTTTTTTCTTTTCATTTTAGTCACCGTTTTAGTCTTTTGACAAAAATGTCCGTTAAAAAGGATTTATTACAAAATAATATTTATGAAAATAATATCTTTTACTTGATGATGACATGCAAAATGGACAAAAAAGTGTCAAACTTTAACAGACAAAACTAATCAATTATAAACAAAATTATATTCATTTTATTAAAAATGTTATTGATTCCAAATATAAAACATACAAACACAACATAAAAAATTTAATCAATTGCCCACCAAGTGTAGTAACCCCTCACTCAATCCACTCTAACCAACAGAAAGGGGACTTATTAATATGTAATTTAGGATTCAGCACATTTAAACAAATGTCTGAATTAAACATTCTGGACGCTTTTGTCCAAACCATGTGCAAATGCGAGATAATGGGGGTGTGACTTAACTTCTCTGGTTAGTTTGATCGAAAGGCTTTTCAATGGCGAAATAGGGGCAAGGACTTCTTGTTCAATATGAAACCAAGGAGGGGCTGTCTCAGATTGAATGGTAACTTTTATACTTGCTTGGATCTTTGTCCTTTTTAAGAATCAGACTGATCCAGGCTTGTGTCATGGCTGGCGGAAGTTTTCCATTCTTTAATAATTCCATATAAACGGCTAACAAAAGTGGAGTCAGTTCTGTAGCATAAGATCTAAAAAATTCAGAGGCAAAACCATCTGGCCCCGGAGCCTTGCCGGGAGGTAAGTCCTCTATTATCTAGTCAAGCTCCAAATCTAATGGTTCCACAAATTTTCTAATATCTTCATCAGTTGATGTAGACGTGGAACTATAAAGATCAAGATAGAACTCTTTATGCAATTATTAATATCAATGGCAGAGGTAAAAATTTCATCACCAGCAGATTTCTTTGAAGGAATGGTAGATAAAGACTCTTTGTTTATATATCTAGCCAGAAGTTTTCCTGAATTGACCCCCCGACTCAAAGTATGACTGTCTTGCCCTCAATAACCAAAACTCAACTTTCTTGGACAAAATTGTTTTATATCTGTATTTCAGTTGGGTCAATTCTCTGAGGCCATCAGACGACATTCAGCGCTTCAGCTCTGCACTTTTAATATTCCCTTCCAACTCCACGAGTTCTCGTGCTTTGGATTTTTTGGTAAATGAGGCATACTGTATGATCTGACCCCTAAGAACCACCTTAAGTGCCTCCAAAGCCACACCCACAGAAGATACTGAGGACTTTAACATTTGCTGGAAATCAGGATTTTGCAAAATGTGTACATTAAAGTGCATATGATTTATTTTTCTCCGAATGTGGCAACATCTCTAAACCCACCAGGGCATGATCTGAGACTAAGATGTTTCCAATTGAGCAATCCACAACAGATGAAATGAGGGACTTAAATATATTAAAAAATCTATTCTAGAATAAATCTTATGGACTGATGTAAAAACATGTATAGTACCTACCAGATGGTTTCAAAAGTCTCCAAATATCTGTAAGAGCAATATTTTTACACATCCTGTGACGTGTCAATGTTGCTCTAGGGGGCTTACACACTTTTGCTTCACTATGATCAAGGAATGAATCCATCAATAGATTAAAGTCTCCTCTCAATATTATATCATGAGGGGTGCCAGCAGCTTGCAAAATCTATAAAAAAAAAAAGCCCTGATCATCAGCATTAGGTGCATAAATATTAGCCAAAATCAACCTTTGCCCCTGAATTTCAGCTAAAACAATAATGACTCTTCCTAATTTATCATTAATCTGTTTGAGAAATTTGAATTGTAGAAGTTCATTTATCAATATAATGACTCCCCTGCTTTTACTTGAGCCAGCACTAAAGAAAACATGTCCACCCCATATCTTCCTACATTTTCTAGCTTCTTGCGGGGAAAGATGTTTTTCTTGAAGAAACACTATATCATATTTCTTACGTTTAAAAAAATAAATAACCTTCCTTCTTTTTATAGGGTACCCAAACCCATTCACATTCCATGTGGAGAAAGATAACCCACTCATATTAACATTTGACATTTTGATATAGTAGAAAATATATATTGTGTTAAAAACAAAATTATAAAGACCACATTTCAGCATTAGTGCAACAAGAAAACCCAGAAATTCTCCTTAACAAAACAAACAGAAAAAAGAATAATGTGCGCATCTATCCCGCGCAGGACAGCGTCAACCGGCATCAATCCCTCTAAACTCAAAGAAACCATGTACGCCTACGAGAGCCCCCGCAACAACTTTGCCATCGGATTGCTCAAGTCCGGTGCTTCTGCACAAATTTTGTGTGGCAAAATAACATTACAGAAAATAATTTGTAAAAACAAACTCTAGTCTTCATTACTGTTAGAATAACAGAATAACACTACCTATGGGCAATAAAAAACCTTTCTTCAACAAACGTTTTCATCACTGATTTAGTTGACAAGATTAATCATGTAAAAATAATGAAGTCTTACATTGAACTCGAATCAGCAGTATCACGAGTTTCACTTCTTAAATGTATAATACAACACAATACAAACATTAATAGTCAATTAAACACTTGAATAATCATATTAAAATATACTTGTAACTGGTGGTGATTCAGGAGAGTCCCCTGTTTTCTATGTAAAAGCGTCACGTTTGATAAACAGAATCAAAAACAAAATGAAGGTGCAATACAATGTTTTTTGTTGTTGTTTCTTTTTTTATACGTTTTTTGTTTGTGTGCGTTTCCACAAGAACTGTAGATTGACAGTTGTATTGGTAATGCCATCAGTGACAGAAAATCAAGTGTAGTTGTGACAGACAACAGAGCTTAAGAATGATATTTACGTCTGCCTGAGTGAGAGTGAGAAAGACTAAGTCTTAGAGGCTTCAATGACCTGACAGAACCTCACTCAGACATTTAAAATGACATTCATAAATGGCGTTCCACAGCAGCTGCTGAATCAATACAGCAAATGGCAAAAACAATGTGACGAGTGAAAGAACACACTAGCGTCCACCATTTTTAAACTTTTAACCTTTTTTGTTCTTTATCCCATGGCTTTGAACAAAGATGGCCTTCTCTGTGTTTTTATGTGTGTGTGTGTGTGAGCAGAGCAGAGCAGAGCAATGGATTCATGGACTTGATCACATGAACCTTTTGAGCCAAAAATAGGTAGAAATGGATAACTGAAGAGACTAACAAAAAGTACTGTGGTACTGTTTTACCATGTTTTTTAGGCATGATTTTGTAATACCATATTTGATTTGACACGAACCATGATACCATGGCATTTTTTTAAATAAATAGGGTACATACATCTAATGAAATTTAATGCAACAAATAAGATGTTCCCTTATTTTTAATCTGTGTGGAGCTCCATTCTGCATTCTTATGACGTGTTTACATTTACATTTTGTACATTTGGTAGAGCCTTCATTGTGCATTTTAAAGGATTTTCAGGAATGTTTCTTATATCAGATTTTGTGTTCCCTGGGGTTCAAATCCATATACTCCACTGCGCTGTGTTCTACCAGACCTACAAGACAGTAATTGCCTGCATGTACATTTGACCACATATTTAAAGAGGCTTGAATTAGCAGTAGGCTAGTTAAAGGAATGGTTCACCTAAAAAATAAAATTCGGTCATAATTCTCAATTTCATGTTATTTCAAGCTCATATGACTTTCTTTCATATTCGAAACAAAGAAAAGTGATGTTTTAATGAATATCTCGACTTTTTCAATATGGCAGATACTTTCCCACTTTTCAGCTAAAATCATTTTACAGTTAAACTCTTGACATTTGCTACAGATTCATGAGCGCTATGAGAGAATCTTGTTCACAGTGGTATGCATGTTTAAAGAGGCTAGCATTAGCCTTACGTCAAAACTTGAGTTGTTTTTAGCACTAAGCAACACAAGTTCTCGTGTGAGGCTAATACTAGTATATTATGGGCTGTTTCTAACAAAACCTATCATATAGCTTCTGTAAACCTGGAGTATTGCACACATGGACTTCTTTTAAAAAACATCTTTAAAACATCTCCTTTTGTGTTCTCCATAAAAAAATTAAGTCATACAAGTTTGGAACGACATAAGGGTGAGTACATTATGACTTTGTATTTTGTTTTTGTTGAACTATCCCTTTAAGATTCTGAAGTAGTGGGGAGAGACAAGCGGTGAATGCAACAGATTTGCCTGTATTTTTGGGCACTCTCTTACATAACTCTGCCCCCTCTATTCCAGTGGAGATCTGAGCCAGCTAGTCCTTTGATCACTACCAGACTTGATGTATCCAGAAACTCCTTTTTTCTTTGAACGAGTCATTGGCTACTTTTTCTTTTTTTAGTTTCTTTTTCTCTCGCTTTTATCATTTTTATAAGACATATACATTAGAGAGTGAAGGGCATCGTCATGCACCTATATTTTTTTATAGGGGCATCCACTTTTATTGTAAGTGTGTGATGCTTTTGTCTCGTTGTACTGTAGTTTTATTTCAGTGTGTAATGGGGACCCGACTTCAAATCCCAGACTAATTTATAATTTGTTTTAATATGACAAGCAAAATCACTGCTGAACTTTTTGTTGTATGGAAAAGAGCAGCTTTGACATTTGGATAATACTTCTTTTGTGATCCATGGGAAAAAGTAATTAGAGTTTTGTGCTACATAAGTGTCCGTAAATGTCAACAGAATTTTTTGTTTAAAGCAAACGATCTGTGGAAGGTTCACCTCAGTTGGACTGACTAAATTTAGACATATATTTTAGTATGTTTTATACAAACACTTTTTAACCCACAGTAATCATCCAACTTAATTATCAAAGAGGGATTTATTTGTTTTTAGATGTTGCACTTGGCTCTTAAGTCTAAAGGGGGCACATGCTTCTAGTGATGAGAGATTATTAGGAAGAGAGAAGGTAAACTAGTTCTGGAACCTGCGTCACCTGCATGAGCACTCAACATGCCAGGAACACGTGCAACACTGCTCCGGTGATTTTGTTGTTTTTGATCCTCACTCTTGCAAATTGAGATGACAGGCTTGTCATGTTAATGGAGCACTTGCAGTTGAATGTGTGCTAGTTAAAAATATAAAGTGATACCACAGGAATTGCAGCCTTTAAATCTGAGCAAAGACTCCCCTTGTGACATCTTTCTAGTAGATACTGGGGATGCATAAAACTACATATTTTCAAAATCGACTCGTTAGTGGGTTGACTGAATGACTAGATGACTATCCATTTGGATTAAATCTGTTTAATTAGGCTGGTTTTGTACTTTTTTTTTTATTTACTCATCGCCATGCTTTATGACATTCTTTCTTCTGTGATGTTAGGCAGAATGGAAAAACATATGGAATAAAGATGCAATGAAAGTGAATGGTGACTGAGGCTAACATTTTAACATCTCCTTTTTTTGTTCCTTGTAAGAAAAAAATCCATACAATTGGGCTGTCACTATCGTGTTATCAGCCAAATTATTTAATAACTCCATAATGTTGTCTTGGTAATATTGTTAAAATATGTCTTGGTAAAATATGCTTTTTATGTACTCTATGATTGGATTACAACTGCAAAAGTATTGTGGAAAGAATATCTAAAGCAAATAGACACCCAAAGCAGATCTATCATTTAAAAGCATTGGCTACTCCAGCTGTGCCCAACTATTTTTCATTAACTAGCACAGCTTAGAACTCAAATATGGGAAAACAGACCATGGAAATAATATAACAACAATATTTTATGGAGATAAATAACAATTATTTGGTTGTTGTTGTTTTTTTTAACTGTCACTCACATGCAACACAGAATACAATAGGCTATTTACAATAATCGCATCATAGAGAGATGTTTTTAATCTCTTGCGTTGAGCTGCTGCAGTTACTTCCCAGATCGCAAAAGCTTGTCACTTGCCATGTACCCTGTACAATGCCCTTAAGCATCTGGACATTCAGTTCCTTTTTGAGTAAACACTGTTAAAAATTTCACATGTGAAGACTAGTCGTTACTCCCTCAGGTAATCCTGTTTCATAATGCGTCTGTGTGGTGTAGAGACACACATTCATGTGGCTTTAACGGCAAGCACACATTGAGCTTTGACTGATAGCATACCGACCTGCGGCTTTATTCATTAAATTAGGTTCTCTGGGTTCCTACGTTGAGTTTTATTTTGACGTGTAGACGGTGAGCTCTGCGCACTTTGCTAGTTTTTTGTTATTTTTATGTTATAATCCGGTGAGATTTGATACACCCTGCTACATATTTGCTCTTTGAATTCAATATGTCAAAAGCTTCAAAATCCAAAAATAAATCTAAAAGTCGAATTTTGGCATTGCAAACTATTACAAATGTAATCATCATGAAATCGAATTTACATGAGGAGAAAGATAGTATTTGTATTCAAATTGTAATTAATTACCAGAGAGCGGAACTCAATGGACATAGGACCGCAAATCGCATGCAGTCTTCCTAGTAAACTTACCGTGCTTTGTCCGGTGGGTTTGTGAAAACTGGATTTCTTCTTTTCAAGTGCTGTTGCATTGCTGAAGTGATGTTATGGTTTTTCAGGTCAACAGAGAACTACATTTTTTTATTTTAAATCTAAAGCGAAGTGCTCTAACATAGCTGACACCTCTTGTCATTATGTGTTAGTACCCTCGTCAGTGGCTTGTGTCACTTTTTTTTAATTGTCTTTTCGGCAATTTTGTAATCAACATTTTTTTTTTTTATCTAATTCAATTGAGTAATTGTGACAGCCCTAGCAAACAGGTTTGGAGCAACATGAGGATAAGAAAACTATGATAGAATTTTCTTTTTTGGGTGAACTATCCCTTGCAGGGACGTTAAATGCACTCTTGCATTCATAAAGAGCCAGTTTAAGTGCAAAAGAATGGAACAAAATGCTTGAAATGCACAAAAATAGTTGTGGTGTGGTGTGTTTAAAATAAATTTTTAAAATGTCAAAAAATAATCTTATTCTTCCTTTACTATGGCAGGCAAAGAGAAAGAGTCCTAGATGCAGTTTGTTCAACCAAAATACCAAAAATAACCATAAACAATGAAGGTTTGGTGCATAACGTGGGACTTTTAATTATAAACAAGCCTGAAAAACACTGGGGACTCTCATATTGAAATCTTGAAAATCTGTCGGCATAGATTTTTACAGATAACCGATAGTTCCAAAAAGCAACTACCGCCACCGATTAATCGGTAAAACCAATATATCGGTATACCTCTTATATATAATATAAACTAGTCGACCTCACTAATCGACAAGTCAAAAATTGTTACCCATCCCTAACATATTATAATGCCAACATTCTCTTCTCTAACTCTCTTTCTCTAGGTGGCTCGATGGCCCGAAAAGGAAGAGAAAGAACAGCCAGTGTTCGCTGAAGAGCATGTCTGGTAAGATGTCTCACATGCTTGCTGACAGAAGATAGTTATGTTATTGCCTAGAGCCATGGTCGTATGCTTGTCCCCTCCCCTGTGCTCCTAGAACACATCTCTGACTGCACACTTCTGAGAAACACACAGAAAACCCATAGGGGGAAGGGTGCTTTTAGTTGGTCTCGTGATTCTCCTCACATCGGCTTCTGCTTTGATGCTATCTAAATAGACTTGTTGTTGTCATGGGATGTCACTATATCTATAAATTTTTTTAGAAGGTAATAACTCACGTTAAAACAATCTCCCTGGCTAATAGGATATGTAAGGGATGGCTTTGTATTGGTTTGTGTAATGAGTGGCATTTTGTTTATTTATGAGTTTATTTTAGGAAGTCCGTGAAGTAGCCCCCAAGGAGGTCTGTAATATGTGGAGGCAGTTATCTGTAAGCATTCCCACATTCCCATTCATCTTAATGTCAGTTGCTTGGCTGCCACAGTGAAGGGCATTCAATGAAGAAATAGACTTGTTGGCAGATAGAAACTCATAGGGTGGCACACCAAAAAGTCTTGCTTGATGAGATTCAGTTAACGTCTTTAGTCATGCCATTTGGCATACTTTGAATAAAAAATGTAATTGTTTTACAAGAAGCCTACTAATTTAGGGACCTAGGGATCACATACTTATAGTACTTGCCAGTGACCTTTTCAGATGTTGATGAAACAAGTTAAAATAAAGTATTTTCTTAAAATATTGCCCTTTTTTTTAAATAGTGTTCCTTGTAGACTTCCATTCATTGTACACTATTAATATAGGTTAATAATGGGTTACTTATAATTCTCTGAGCTTTAGTATCTTTCCAAGCTGTCCATTTGACCAGCTTTTTATTTTAAGAAATGGTGGGCGTTAGACTGTTTCGCCTGTCTGTAAGCCTTATCTCTATCTACGGTTTGTTTCGTACATTTTTAAATGCCTCACAAATGGGAAGAAAGGCTTAAGCAGTTGATTGGCTTGAGATGAGAGACTTTTCTTCCTCTCTGATACACTGCCAGTCTTAATTGCTGTCAAGTGACACTCTCAAAGTCAAGAGCTCTTCAGGGCTTTCACCAGTCACAGTTAACAAGACTACAGAACTCTCTGAAGTAACTACCTTCCTTTTGATTTTACAATACAGTCTACCTCAAATAGCTCTAGAGGTGTTTAACAAGCCTTTAATCTACAAAATGACACGTCTTACCGTAAACTCTTATTGAGGACTTATATTGAGGATTTATAGCTTTGAATGTTTTGACAGGAAGAGATGTTACAACTAGCATGTTGGTTTCGGCTGGTCCCTCGGTATGTGCCCTGTGGTGTGGTTGTGCTGATGTTTGTAATTTTCAGTGCACATTAGTGGTTGACAGGTATGAGTGTATATATATATATATATATATATATATATATATATATATATATATATTGTTCACATCAACCATGTCATGAACCATGTCATGATTATTGGTGCCTGATGGGCTGGTTTGAGTATTTCTGTAACTGCTGATCTCCTGGGATTTTACTCAGAATGGTGCCAAAAACTAAAAATAGCCTGTGAGCAGCAGTTCTTCAAATGGAAAGCCCTGTTTATGAGAGAGGTCAATGGAGAATGACCAGACTGGTTCATGCAGAAAGGCTGCGATAACTCCGTTAATCACTCTGTACAATTGTAGTGAGCAGAATAGCATCTCATAAACTGAGACTGCAATGGACACAGGCTCACCAAAACTGGACAGTTGAAGACTGGAAATGCGTAGCCTGGTCTGATGAATTTAGATTTCTGCTGAGGCACACAGATGTCAGAATTTGGCGCCTAAAGCATGAATTCATTGACCCAACCTGCCTTGTGTCAACAGTCCAGGCTGGTGGCGGTGGCGTCCTGGTGTGCGGAAAGTATTCTTGGCACAATTTGGGCCCGTTAATACCAATTAATCATCACTTTAATGTAACAGCCTATTTGGGTATTGTTGCTGACAATGTTCATCCCTTCATGGGCACAATTTACCCATCTTCTAATGGCTCCTTCAAGGATGATAATGCACCATGTCACAAAGCAAAAGTGGTCTCAAACAGGTTTCATGAACATGAGATTGAGTTCACTGTCACAAGATCTGAAACCAACAGAACACCTTTGGGATGTGATAGAACGGCAGCTGACCAATCAGCAGAAATGTTTGATTTCCCAATTTAATTTGATTCAGCTAGATTGCAATTTTTATTTGATTTAGTATCAATTCATTTGGCAATATTTCAGTCACAATGTCAACAGGCATGTTTCAATTACATTTACAACACTACATAATATTCATTGAGACAAACACATGTTTCCAAAATGTAATTATTTCAAAATATTAAGGCTAAGTTAACATAGCCTACAAAACAATATATATAATAATATAAAGCTACAACACAGCAGAGGAGATAGTACAATTTCTCCAGATTTGGAACGAGAAGCTTATTAAACAAAACTGTTATCAAGACCTGAATACCAATTAAATAAAACAAGGCAAAATAAAACAATCACAGTGTTTATTCAGAGAAATTATACACAGAAGAAAAGTGGTTAAATTATTAGTATTACTGTATTATTAATACATTTTTATTTAACATTAGAGTTATGTAATATATCTTTTGTTATACAACAATATATTATATGCATTGGAGTGGTGGTGGCTTGGTGGGCTAAACCACATAACTGTTAATCAGAAGGTTGCTGGTTCGATCCACACAACCAACACCATTGTGTCCTTGAGCAAGGCACTTAACTCCAGATTGCTCCGGGGAGATTGTCCCTGTAATAATTGCACTGTAAGTCGCTTTGGATAAAAGTATCTGCCAAATGTATAAATGTAAATGTATTATTGTTAAGTGAATTGTAGTATTTTGTGATTTCTGATACCTGATTAACTTATTAAAAATATAACATTCATCCCTCCCGCCTCTAGCAGGTGAGGAGGCTTTTCAGATGGATAGCCGCATAAGTGAGGTGGGCCGATGGACAGGAAAGTATAGCACAGGGAGTGAACGTGTTACTTATGAGGACAGTTTATTTTCAATGAGAGGAGCGAATGGTCACAGAAATGAGCACCATCTAAATGACGGAGAGCGCTACAAATAATGTTCATATTTGGTGGCATATTTGTCAATTTCGGTGGCACTTATGCAACAACCACATGTTAACTTCTGACCCATATTAACGACCATATTCCACCATTTGAAAACAGAAAGATTTGCATTAGTCCTTGGCAAGGCTTTTGGTACATAGTAAGTACCACTTCTATCGGGAAGACACGCAGGCTTGAGGGAGGTTTAAGATGCCATTTATTTGATGAATGTAGAACAGAAATGTAATGTCTCTCTTTGGCGTAAGCCCCGTCTGGCGGTCCGAGGGAGTTGTACTCGGAACCATCATATCCTGCCGGAGATAGGAGGCAGGGGCGAGGAGCCTGCCCCCGTGCGGGACGGGGCTCAACTGGTGGTGGTGGGGTGGTGGAGGTTGCCATCTTAGCGCACTGAAACAGCAATGTGATAGATTGTGAGCAGACTTATAAAGCAATGGCTTACCTGAGATTGGCTAGGAATTACCCAGCTAATAGTGTGATGATGTACAGCTGCTAGTCTTCCCGCTAGAACTACGCTGCGCTCACATTTCTGTCAATAGTCTAAAAATGCACTCATGTTGTGGTGCAAAACCAAATGAGAATAAGAGTTACTTGTATTTTAGGGTACATACCCAGCTACCTGGAGAAGGATGAGCCGTGTGTGGTGTGTGGAGACAAAGCAACCGGCTACCACTACCGCTGCATCACCTGCGAGGGCTGCAAGGTAAGACATATCTGATGTTGCTTGTAAACTTCCAAACACAAGTATATAGGCATGTATACCCTCCTGAGACCCCCACATGACTGCTGTGTCCATTTTCCATTTCCCTTTTTGATTTGTATCTAGTAGTACCTAATAAACAAGCAAAAAAAAAGTTTTCCTAAATGTCCACATATGTGGACATTGAGACAACGTTTTGGATTTAAAATAACACCAAGCTATAGAATGTCAGAATTTTTTTTTCATCAAATTGATATTATGTTTACAAGAATGTTGGTTAGACATTACAGCTGATTTTCTGTAGAGCTGATTAAATAATTCTTACTCAAAGAAATGTCCTGCATCATCAAATCACTGCCAACCATGTTAAAATAAAATGTAGCATTAGTAAAATTAGTAAAAAGTCTGCCAAACATTAGTGGTCCAAACATCATCTGCAGCCTGAAACTAAACTTTTAGTCGGATTTTAGTTTTGAATACACTTAGATGCATTGAAAGCTATAGGATGCTCCTTTGCTCCCTTGCTCCCTATTTAGTGAATGACTTAACCTACAGTGTGCTGTCTGTTAGGGCTGAAACGATTAGTCAAAGTTATTGAATGTTGTCTATAAAAATGTTCGTTGTTCAATAGTCGTTTGATGTCATTTAATGTAACATGAGATCATACAAAACTCTAATGATGATGCGCGTGAGAGCAGCACTGCAGCTTGTGACTGACTGAGGAGAGGAAGAAAACACAGCTCAAAGTCCAGATACACTCTAAATTTTCACAGCTTCAGGTTATGTATATAACCAAGTATGAGGGAATTATGCAAAAATACCAAATACATAAATACAGAAGCAATCTCGTTGTGGAATAACCGCATATGCCGCTCCGCTAAAGCAAAACGTATTTGTCGAGTGTATTTAAATGAAACACCCCGCCGTTACATCTTTAATGCAGTTATATTTAATGCATAATAGCTTTATTAAAGTTCAAATAATATGAAAGCAGATCATGTAAATACCTTCAAACTCCGAAAGTGGCATTTCTCTCTGCGGTCAGCACCTCTTCTTTGAGTTATACGAATGTCCTGATCTAAGGGGGAGTGATTGACAGTGTGTCCGGCTGATGAACATTCTGTCACGGGGACACTTGTCACTTGATTTTGTATTGTGAAGAAAATTGGCAATACGCAGCTTTATTTTTTATTTGTATATATTTATTTATTTTTGGATTTTCTCCCCTTTTCTCTCATATTTGGAATGCCCAATTCCCAATGCACTAAGTCCTCGTGGAGGCGGAGTGACTCACCTCAATCCTCCGTGTCTGAGACCGTCAATCCACGCATCTTATCACGTGGCTTGTTGAGCGTGTTACCGTGGAGACATAGCGCGTGTGGAGACCACGAAGAGATTGCCACATGTGACTCTACCCTCCCTAGCAATGGGCCAATTTGGTTGCTTAGGAAACCTGGCTGGAGTCACTCAGCACACCCTGGATTCAAACTTGCGACTCCAGGGGCGGTAGTTGGCACCTTTACTCGCTGAGCTACCCAGGCCCCCTATACGAGTTTACTTGAACTTTATGAGTTAAAGATGGATTGAAGTAAACAGAAAGGTGAGAGAGGGAAGTCTTCGCCCCATTATACACTGCAACAAAATACGTTTTCCAATATAAATACCTAAAACTAATTTTAAACAATGTACTTTAGCAGCTATACTGCAGAGGAAAATTGTTATCTGAGAATGTTGAATATAATATAAAAAATTCTTATTATAATAATTATTTTAAAATATCAAAAAATCCTTTAAAAAAAGATTAATTCACCTGAGAAGCAGCATGTAAGATATTTAGACTTGCTTTTAGTGAACAGATCTTGAATATAAGTATATATTTTTTGTCTTTACTAAACTCGCAGAAATATAACCAAGCAAGTTTAAATATCTTATATGTTTCTTTTCAAGTAAATGTATTTTTAGACAATTTTAAATAGGAAACAAGACAAAAACACTTGATAACGATAGGATTTTTTTTCATGAATTAAACTTAATAAAAAGTATTTTTCCCCCTTTAATTCAGTGAATGTCATTTAGAGTATTTTTTTTTAAAAGATGATTTTGTCCTCTTTATTGTTAGTAATCATGTTTAATACAACCTTTTAAGTCAGGAACAAGCTGAATAATCGGCTACGGGCTAATGATTAATCATTGCAATAATCGCACCAATAATCGAATAATCGTTCTAATAATCATTAGATTAGTCGATTATCAAAATAATCATTAGTTGCAGCCCTACTGTCTGTCTGCATTGGTCTCAGAACAGTTTGAAATGCACCTTATTTTCATCCTAACTCATAGGATGCATATAAAGCCTTTTGGATGAACCCATTTCTTCTCAGTGTGAAAATGCACAGTAAATATAGGAATGGATTTACTAATGTTAATGAAAAGAACCGTATTGTACAGTGATGGCAAAACAAAATGTAATTTAATATAACAAAATGTTTATTAAAATGAAGCGATATGACCCACAGATGTGTTAGAGTTGAAAGTTATTA
The DNA here is from genome assembly GCA_032164185.1 of Moxostoma hubbsi. Classification (NCBI taxonomy): domain Eukaryota; kingdom Metazoa; phylum Chordata; class Actinopteri; order Cypriniformes; family Catostomidae; genus Moxostoma; species Moxostoma hubbsi. Next base: position 19,969,610 of record JAVLUX010000035.1, read on the forward strand.
AAAATAACTAACAAGTTTTTCCACTTTAAAACATATAGATATTTCGTACCAGAGGCACTTTTGTTGGCGCTGCATCTCTAGGAGCGCTTCACGGAAATCAACGGCATACTTTTGTGTCATGTGACTCGGTGCGGCAGAAGTTTAACCCTTAAATGACAGTCTAGATTCTTGTGAACAACATTCAGTCAGTTTTTATTCATTTAAATTATGCATTGCGTATAGCGAAGCCAAAATACAACATGTGGAAGCGGCATCGCATGAGATACAGTATTGGTTTCAGTAATTGGTACCAATATAAATACAACTAAATGAAACCTATTTCGATACCTTCGCAAGATTAAATAGTAACTAATAAACACAATCCTTTGATTAGTAAAGTTTAAAATGATTACATTTAATGAAAACAATGGAAAATAGCCATTACCAAAATCTTCACAGGGTTAATTTGACAGAAATCAATTAGGGAGGCAATGACTCACATCACAATCAAATCTTTCAAATCACAAGCCCAAAAGCACATTATCATCCTCCACTGTCCGTTTCTGTGTCTCTGAAGGGTGAAGGGAGTGAATTGTGATTGACAACAGCTCCATGAAAGTGTTTGAATGCAACTCCTGTCTAAACATACTGATTTGAAAAGCAAACTGAGAGCTCACAGTTCTACTTACTGCTAAAAATACACACGCTAATATGGGACAGGAAGCGCATGGTTGACAGAAAACACCATGTCAGACTGGCTGCCACTGATTTCCACCTCACTCTCTCTCTCTCTCTCTCTCTCTCTCTCTCTCTCTCTCTCTCTCTCTCTTCTCTCAGGGGTTCTTCAGGCGCACCATCCAGAAGAACCTGCATCCATCTTACTCGTGTAAGTACGATGGCTGCTGCATCATCGACAAGATCACACGCAACCAGTGCCAGCTGTGCCGCTTCAAGAAATGCATCGCAGTTGGCATGGCCATGGATCGTGAGTGACTCCAGACACTCTTATGCAAATAACATACAAAATGACTTGACTTGCAAAATAACATACACACGAACACAAAGATAAATGCATGGAGTCATAACATGTGTTTGCATCAGAGAGAGGCAATATGCCCTCCAATGTTTTGCTCTTACTGTGCAGAACTGAGTTCTATCGGCCTGACACTTCGGCTTTGACACTTACAAACCTCACAGTCCTGATCCTGATCATTATTATTTCTTTGATCAAGACATTGAACCTCAGTGTTTAACCTATATAGGCATGCACAATAGAAGACAGATACCTTGTGTGATAAACATGCAGCATCACAACAAATACATACATAAGCACATGGAAAGACATACTGACAGACCCACATGCAAGCATTCATCCTTCACAATCAAACCAAACAAAATCAAGTAAGCTCACTGAATGCACATATATTTACTGTATAACATTCTGCAAGATGTTAGTGGATCGCAAATGCAGCCCTGCTCCATACATACAAAAATGCACGCTGACAGCAAATGTAAATTAATCTTATGCGAACCGAAGCGCTCTGCTCGGAATTGTCTTAAACACTGCACACATGTACGGCACATGTTCAGTGTTCACCACAGTTCTTTTTTTCCCTGTCACTCCCTCTCTTTTTCTGCCCTACAGTAATCCTTTATGTCTCTTGATCTGTTTCTGCTTTGATATCTTCTTCAAGCTCTCTCTCTTGTGTCTCTCGCCTCCATTCCGATATCTTGGGCCTTTTTTCCCGTCCACTTTATTGCATATTTACATTATGTAATGTGCTATGTGTTACACTGTTTTTACTCTGTTCTTACCAGTCTGTCGTAACCAGTCTTGACACGAATAAGCGGAAAGAGATAAAAGCTATCTATTCCATGTAAATCTCAGTTTTTGACCTAACCGACCATGACAGGGCAGGACATTTTGTTCTGCACTTGGATTATATTTCTACAACGTTGTTAGCCCCTTTCACTTGAAATATCTTCAAAAACACATTGTGCAGCAGTTTTGTGTTCAGCAGGGTTCCCACAGTCATGAAAACCCTGGAAATATCAGGGAATTTCATTTGTTTACATGCACGTAAGAAAACTAAAAGGCTAATTATTTAATTATTTTTTTAATCCTTTCTTTGAATTAGCAGCGCTCATGTCCCTCCTCTCTGTGCCCTGACATATTGTTATTGTACATTGTATATCGTCACTGATTGTATCACCATTCTTAAACTCAATGTACATATCTGTAAATATTTTGAGTAAAGTAAAAGAATCACCATGAACGAGACCTCTGTTTCTGACAGCAATCACAATTATAGAAGTTAACCCGTGTTTTCTTTTTCTTTTTATTTATGAAACGTTCCTCCATACCCCTAGTAACTTCTGAGGGATGTAACACAGAGTTTTTGCTGAAAACAGCATTCTGAAGTGTCATGTAAGGACCTTTTTCCTTATACTGCTTAAGGGGTTCAGTGAAAGCACCTAGTTTTCTGCTTGAGAATGCAGCATAAGCAGCATTCTTATGCGTCTTTAAAGAGTTCTGTGTATGCATGGAAAAGACCAGATAACTAGTCATTGGATATAGCGATACATCATTGTGGTTAGCAGGGCAGGGTTGAGCGGCAACTGGGCAGAGTAAATAAATGTAAATAAATGTCTACATGTTTGTTAAGCCGTTCCCAGCTTCCTCCTGATGATGCATTTCCCTAACTGTTACACTGGTGCCGAAACCCGGGAATGAGGAAGAATGACTTGTTGTGGTGTCCTCACCTCTGCCGTCCACCGGGAAGTGGAGGAGTCGCTGCCATCTGCCAGGGAATGGAGGAGCCACTGCCTTCTGCCAGGGGATGGCCAACGCCAACGCTCCCTCCCTAGAAATGGGGGGGTGGAGGGGGGAGACGGCAACGGCTCCTCTGTCCCCTGGACTCCACAACAGGTCACAGCCCAGAGAATTCCCCCGGCTTGAGTTTGGCGATGGGTGTATGTGGCGAGCAGGGCGGGGCAGAGCGGCACCTAGGAAGATAAGGGGTGAATGAGTTCAACCTGTGTGCCACACTAGTCTCGCGTAAAAGCGAGGGGTGGTGCGAGTATTTAAGGAGACAGTGGCAGACAGGGAGAGAGAGAGAGAGAGAGAGACACATGGACCTGTGTGTGTTTGTGTTAATGTTTTGAACATAAAAGCCGACAATGTTTGGAACAGTGAAAAGTGTGTGTGTTTGTTAAGCAGTTCCAGCTTCCTCCTTGCCCATGCATTTCCTGAACTGTTATAATCATATTAACAAGTGGTGGCAAGTATTCAACATTTCTGGGGGGTACAGTGGGAAAGGGAAAGCACACACACAACAACAACTAGAACACACCAATTTACAACATGTACTTCCGTATATGCACTCATGTATGCTGGGGGAATACTGGATTGACATAAGTAGCGCAAAGCCACAGCAGGTCATGATGTAATATTAAAGGGATAGTTTACCCAAAAATGGAAATTAGCTCATCATTTACTCACCCTCATGCCATCCCACATGTGTATGACTTACTTTCTTCTGCTGAACACAAGAAAAGATTTTTTGAGAAATATCTCAGCTCTGTCCATGAAATGCAAGTGAATGGTGGCCAGAACTTTGAAGGTCCAAAAAGTATATACATTTACATTTATGCATTTGGCAGACACTTTTATCCAAAGTGACTTACAGTGCACTTATTACAGGGACAATCCTCCCAGAGTAATCTGGAGTTAAGTGCCTTGCTCAAGGACACAATGGTGGTGGCTGTGTGGATCGAACCAACAACCTTCTGCTTACCAGTTCAGTGCTTTAGCCCACTACGCCACCACCACTCCATATAGAGGCAGCATAAAATTAATTCATACGACTCCAGTGGTTAAATCAATACATTCAGATGTGATATAAAAGTGGAGATTTTTTAGTAAAAAAGAGCTTAAATAGTGGTCTGTTTTTTTTATATTTTTTTAATATTTTAAAAATATTTATTGAGCTAGATATTGCTCTTTTGTAGATTAAAACATACTGGGGAATTGCTCTTTTAATAAATAATTTGAAACTGTTCACAAATTGGTCTAAATGACTCCTTGACAAAAAAAAAAACTGTATCTAGTAATCACAAATTACAGACACAAAACAGCTTCATTGTTTGTCGCTAAAACTTGTTAGGACACACCTTGTTTAGCGAGGGAAATTTTGAGAGAGGAGAGAGAGAGAGAATAACTTGCTCGCCGGTTCCCGGACACGTTGTCGCCCGGTCCTCAACCACTCGTCTGCCCTCTGGAAGACCTTGTTTCTCAACAAGGTCTTGTCTTCAACCATTTAGTTAGTTAGTTAGCTATGTAATAATGCTTGCTGAAGGAATAACCTCTCTGTCTCTTTCTTTGGTGTAGTGGTTCTGGACGACTCAAAGCGGGTTGCGAAGCGGCGTTTGATTGAGGAGAACCGTGAGAAGAGGAAAAAAGAAGAGATGGTGAAGACCCTGCAAAATCGTCCAGAACCCAGCAGCTCAGAGTGGGAGCTCATCCGTATGGTGACAGACGCTCACCGCCACACCAATGCACAGGGCTCGCACTGGAAACAGAAACGCAAGTTCCTGGTAAGGACAACTGGGAGGGGGGGTATAACAAACTAAAAAAAGTGACACTACATTTTACAACAACAACATAAAATGTGCACGGTTTGAAAAAGTCATCACACTGTAAATTACTTTGTGTTGGGTTTGGGACACACCTTGTGAAATTTCTGTTAGCCTGAGATCTCTCTTATAAACTATTTGCCTTTCTTACACTCTGTGCTGTCATATATCCATCTCTCGCTCTCTTTATTGCTCTCTAACACACACACACACACACACACACACACACACACACACACACAGAGAGCTATATTTATAACCATTCCTGTCTGTCTGTGTGTCAGCTCACAACAATTAATTTCAGTTTAGCACATCACTGTGGCCGTGTCTGTCAGCATGGATTAGCATTTGTTTACACAGCTTGCTAATCAATGTTGCGAGTGACGATACCAGTCTGCACAACCCAAGACATCTCCTTCAGTTGTGACTGGGCTACAGTGTGTATTAGATACAGGTATAACATGAATGCAGCACTGCCAAACAGGGCCTTTGTGGAAGCGTTTGTTTATGAAGAGGGAAGGAAAGCGAGTTTAGATGGTATTAATCTATCTGCAATGGCAGACAGCAGGACAGAATACCACACACTTTGAAAGGTGTCAACTTTTGACAGGAAAAGGAAAAGCAAGTTGCCAAGCTGGAGTTTAGGAGAGACACACAGGCTGTTACAAAACACAACGCTATGTTCAAACTATAACAGATTTGACTCAAATTGTCCTGTTTGCACAAGAGCGGCTCAAATACTGTCTGTATGAACAGATAACTGAAGTCAAGCTTCTTTTCTATTCTTATGTTGCAGTCATGAATATCGCCTGTAAACACAGAGTCAGTGATTAAAATAAATATCCAAGAAGGTGGCTTCCATAAGACATTCTATAGTCTTATTATAATTGACAAGACATTATTTAATAAATGAGTCCGATCAAGCAATTTCATCCATCAAACCTTAGGCCTAATTAACCAACAGTATCTTCATATGCTTTAAAAATGTTTTTACTGACTGCAACATTTGGGCTTCACTTGGTAGCAATCCTCAGAAAACAAGTCTTAATAACTTTCTTAAGCTTCATTTGAATTTTTTTTAATACTGTACGTCTCAAGGGTTTGGGTTTTCTGACATCAAAATTCACGAGTGCCTTCTCCTTGCAACGAATAAGTAAATTCAAAGTTCATCACAGCTGCCATTAGGGGGAGAAACACAACAGACTTATGCGAGTTTTAGAGACAGTGAAACGCGCAACTTCAATAAAGTTTTGAGTTCTGAAAATTTAAGGGAGTCACTTCGGTTATAGAACTCTTGTTTATCACCGAACTGTGTGAGAATGTAGCCCTAGTGAGCTGCCTTCATAGACAGCATAGACAAATATTTGGTCACCTATACCTACATAACTTACATTCATGGAAATACATGTGAGATCATATAATAACGAGTCAGTTAACATCACATGAAGTTGTAAACACAATCAATTTTTCCCAGTATCGAAAATATTTATCGATCTGTAGATTCAGTGAGAAAGTCATTCTCTCCATGCTTTGAACATTTTCACAATATCCATCCAGTCAGTCTTTGTTGGAGGCTCAGTCTGTAACCATTTTCGTGTTCCAGCTTTCTTGCTGGCAGCTAATAGCACCTTCAATAGATATTTCACTAGCAAGTGGGCTGTCATAGACAGACTTTTTATTCTTTATAGGTGGGGAAACATTTAAACATGTCTGCGATTCCCCAAAACATAACATCTGCAGGTTTTTCAGCCAAGGTTTGAGAGGTTTAAGGCTGTAAATTGGTCAGATTGAGTTACAATGTCATAATGCTTAAAAGGTTGAATATTCTGGAGTATTAGTTTAACAAATAGTTTTTCCTGATTATAGGATAATTTTTCACTTATTGCCTTCCATTCTGTTCTATAAAGATAGGAAAACACACACAATCATAAGCACACTCACAGTGATGCACAAGCAAGCATATGCACAGTGGAGAATCCGAGCATGTCTTGCACTGGCAGAAGGAAGAGTAGATGCAGCGAATATTCACCTCAGAACCTCAGTCACTTTGCTTAGCCCACCGAACGTGCACCGGTCTTCAAAACATTATGAGTATACTATCAAATCCCTAACGTGCACCAATCTAAACATTCGACTCACGCTAGACCCTGTGACTACCACAGGGAGAGAGAAACCACTTCCCCGGCTGTGCCAAGAACTCCTATAAACGGCCCATAAATAATTCAGCCTATATAAGCTTACTACCAATATATTCCTCCAATAACTTGGCAAGGCCAAGACCCCGCATGACCTCGATAAAATGCGGTCTCTCTCTCCATGGAAATGTTCAATCCTTCCATTCCACAGTCCAACAGGGCTGTCTTGAGACCTCTTTGGCGAAAAAGCGCAATGCCAAGTTTTCAGCATTAAGAAAAGGACCAGGTGGAACAGCAGAGGGATAGATTACACTACAGTCTTACAGGCAAAGACTGTCTTGGGTTGTATCCAGGGTCAGTACCACCTCCACCTCCTGGAGGAAGAGAGGGAGGAATTGCTGTCACACACAGACACACATTCTGGTTCATCCTTGTTAAAACTTGCACAAATATACCAGTGCGGCGTAGTTAAAACAGGCCTGTCAGCCTGGGAAAGCGCAATGTAAATAATAGCACACAAATCCTAAACATGAGCAGAAGTACCTCTTACGCACAACACAGCTACACAGCATTTTATTTACCTTCTTGCCATTGGCTCTTTGTGTGGTCTACACTGTAAATTTCCCTCAGTATACTTCATATAAAGACTGCCTACCAGTATTAGGGCAAATGAACGGTAATATTTATATTAAGTAATTATTTCAACAGCTCGTGTTTCTAAACTAAAGTGTACCAAGCTAGAGGCGAGATGAGGGCTGCACAACTAATCTAATAAATAATCAAGATTGCGTTTAGGGCTGCTGTGATTTAACTAAACATGAAAAGTGTTGATTATGCACTCTGGTTAGGTGTACTACTCAGTTTTCTATTTAGAATGTGTTTTTTGCAGCGTTTAAGTATGGTAAACAAACATATACATGTTCATTGTGCACATGAATGCAATGGTGAATCAAAGGCATTTTAGTTGGTCTGCAAGCCTATCAGTATTGACAACTGGTCCAAATGAGTGAGCTGTAAAGCAGTGGCAGCTAGTGCGTTTCAAATGTGGGGAAGCATAGGCTATGGTTTTTGGTGTCTGCAGTTTTGCTACCAAACACTTCTCAAACTACTACTAAAACAGTGAAATTACTTAACTAAATAGGCTCTAAAGATTTTTACAGCAAAATAGACAAAATGTTAAATTATGAAAGCTGGAATAAACTTGTTACGTCCAATCAACATCAAACTTTTGTGCCATTCATTTGAATGGTACAGATATCTACCATAGACTCCAACTGAAGCTTGGCTTAAGTGGCGCTGTGCCATGCATCCAATGTCTTGTATGGACATATTCATTCAGAAAAAGGTTGGATTACGTTACTTGAAAGAACAGCACTATAGTGATGTGTGATATTTTACACTTTTATTCGCTAAAATATTTAAATGCACAAAGAGTAATATTTAATTTATATAAAGATTGTAAATATATTAAACTTGTCATTGCAATCATTATTCGTGATTACAGTATCAAGGGAAATAATTGACCATTTTAATCGTATAATCTTGCTTTAGGCAAGCTTTGTTTTTTCTCAAAGCTTCTTGGTGAAGCACACTCATGGCCACACTACATTGTTTGTGTGAAGCCCCTTGCTACACATTTTTCTGTTTAGTCTTGCCTTGATTTCAGTGTGTTTGTTTATTGCTGTCACTGCGCTTTATCAGAAACAAAAGAAATCAATGTGCATTTGTGCTGCGAGAGGTTACTTCCCCCCTGATGATGAACGCCAGTGATTGTGTGGTGTAGGGCAGCAAAAGACTGCCCATAACTGATTAGAGCTCTTTGCTCTACAGCCATCACAAATCTGAACCCAGAAGACGCCTATCTGACACTCCCTGACTTTTAATTCTTTCTCTATACTATATATTGATCTCTCTCTCCCTTTGGCTCTCTTTATCTTTCTCTTTCCTCTCTCACTTCCACATTCGATTCCTGAGAGCTTACTCACCTCTTATTCCCATATGTTAGAGGTGTGGGTTGGAGAAATAGGCTGAAATTATGTAGTCCTTGAGTCATAGCAGTGTCACGCATTTATAAAGTATATGCAACAGCCAACCTGCAAAGCTGTAATTCACTCTTTCCATATCATGGTTAATGCAGTTCTTTCCTCGTCTTAAATACTTGTTATTCCCTCTATTCTGACTCAGTCGTGTAACATGCCTCTTTCTACATGCATAGTTGAACTTTGCTCCAAATGCAGAGGCCTAATTGGCTGTTTCGCCAGAGTTTTTACATTGCTGACCTCTAATACACCTGAGGATTCTATTCGCTGAGGTATTCCAAGGCTATCAGCTTACATAACTGAGAAGCCAGATCCAACGCATTCATTATTGCTCTTGCTGCTGGAGTTGTCTCTCGTTGCTAGTATCTATACATTGTGGCCGGTAAGCGATGACAGAAATAATGGGGGTAGTGTGAGGCCTCAGAGAGGCACTTATTTTCAAAGGGGGGGGTACATAAAAAAGGGTAAATAAAGTGTCTAATCGCATTATAAGGATAGCTGAAAGTAGTGTAGTGATGTTGCTGCGCACAAACGGCACACGCTGCTAGCAGTGTGTGTTACAGCAGTCCTCCTTTCTCGTTACTCTCCAGTCGGAGCCTGGATGCAGGGTGGCGACCGCAGAGACGAGGTTGTGCTCACATACAGGGAGGCTGTTGTCCATCACAACAAGTGATAGGCTGACCTGGCAGATTAACTGGCTGATATTAGGCAACAGAGTTATTTAATGTGCTGTAAATGCACAAATATGCAGAAACGTTATGATGTTTATGATGTCCAACCTGGTACTATACATACTGTCGTCAACAGTAAATATGGTGTAAAATGGTGTTCTTTCTATTATTACATTGTATTTATTAAAATTATTTTGCCATCAGCCACCTTACTAATCTGCATAATGGTATTGCCATTGGAAAAACCCATATACTGTACAGTGAGTATTTATTATTTTTTTGCCATACTGAAGGCCACACTGAATTCATAGACAGTTATGTCTCCTAACTCTTTTTACAGGTTCTTTTCCAAGTGTTCCTTGGTGAAAGCTGCTTTTAAACCCCTGTGAATCTTTCTGTGTGTCCATAGCCAGAGGACATCGGTCAGTCTCCAGTGGCCCCCACATCAGATGGGGACAAAGTGGATCTGGAGGCCTTCAGCGAGTTTACCAAAATCATCACCCCGGCCATCACACGCGTTGTCGACTTTGCCAAAAAACTGCCCATGTTTTCGGAGGTGAGTGTGTTGTGCAATTTGGTTTCATTGTTTTCTGTGTAATTTTTTTTATTGCATGATGTGTTAGCTTTTAGAGCAACTGGCAGTGTTTGTGTTCCGTAGTAATTAGCTTGTCAAGTTCAAGCTTCCTCTCTTGTTATAAGAATAGACCTTAGTCTCTGCCAGCCTAATTAGCCAAATATATGCTTCTTTCCTGCTGTGAAATTGTATTATTTGTTATTGCCAAAACATTTCAGCTGATAAAACAGTATGGGGGGTCTGGGTCTATCTCTTGTGTTGGGAAGAATTGTACAGTTGTGCTTTTTGTAAATGTGTGTGTGTGTGTGTGTGTGTGTGTGTGTGTAATGTCACACTGCAGCATTACATCAGTCATGGTTATGTGGCATTCTATCCATTTTTAACATTCACCATCTATCCTTTAACCACATGTGTGAACATTCTTCCACTGTAGACTACACAACATCCTTATGCCAGCAAATTTGTTATTGTCTACACCATACATTTACACTGCCATCCACACGTATCCACTGCATCTCTGTTTATGTTCTACATTGAGCATTATGCCTCCTGAATTTTCCACATTTTATTATACACATCTCCTCACATCTCCACACAACGCCCCCAAAAAAAAAAATTACTCATAGTGAGGGAATGGTTTATTCTCATCTGCTACCTGACCAAACTGTGTTTTTGAATGATTTTAAACATTCATGAAATGACACACTCAAAGTAATTTCATTTTGCTGCCAGATTCCCTCCTTTTTTCCCTCCTCGTGTTTGAGTTATCAGGCTTCACAGTATGTACAGTCACAATATTCTGGAGTTACAAACCTCCAGTTATTTGACAATGAAATTTGTTTTTCAATGATTTTGGCCTTGGGACAATAACACACAAGAATGTTGCCCATCATTCACACACCCAAAGACTTGATTTTGCACAACAACAATCTGCACTGCCTCATACATTTATGAATAAAATAGTTTTTATCTGGTTGATTCATTTTGTGCACCTTTATGTTAACTTAATATTTATTGTATATCTCTATTCTACAGTGAACACTTTGCACACAATCGTACATTGCATCTAACTCTACATTAGCATCATACTCCCCATAGACTTGTTTGTGCGACAATATTCTGCACTTCCTCATTCACTATGACTACAATATCTTGCACATCTGATCCAGTTATTTCAAGCACCTTCATGCTTATTATTATTGATTGTATTGTATTTTTGCATTCCTGTATATTTAGATATTTCCTAGATTCTATATTTTCTGTATTTTTATTTATGTCTAATCTCTACTCTCTTGTATAAATGTATACAACAGCCAGTTGAAGACAATACTTTAGTTGTACTTGAACAATGACAATAAGAGCTTGAGCTTGAACTTGAACTATCAGGTGATATGGATGTGTCACGATTAGTTGATTGTTTATCTAGATTTTTTTAGAGACAGTTTAGAGTAATTAGCATGCTGTGCTTTAGCTGTTAGACAGTTTGCATGGTACAACCATCTAAAAAAAAGTCTTTAAATTCATCCCCACTGTACATATTAAGAAGGACATCTTTGGTCATTGCATGGATTCTTGCGTGTTTTTTATTTATTTTATTTAAAAAATTTGACCACCAGAGACCCAAGTGTGACTGCTGTGTGCATTTTCCATTTCCCTTTTTGTAACAAGTAGCACCTAATAAACAAGGGAAAACTATTTTTCAGAGCAAATAGTTCACATATTATGTCTCCATATGTGGACAGCAGAACTAAATTGTAACATTTTAAATAATACCAAGCTATAGAAAGTCAGATTACATTTCTCAAATGGTTTATTATGTTTCCAGGAGTGTTGGTTATTAATGTTTTCGAGAGTAAAGTATCATCTAATTATTGCCAACCATGTTGAAAAAATTTAGTATTATAAATTCTGAATTACTTAATGTATTACTTAATGTATTGAAAACCATTGTCCCATGTCTGCCAAACATGTTGAGTGGTCCAAACATCATCTGCGGCCTAAAACTGAACTTTAGGAGTAAATGGACTTAGCTGTCCCCCTGCTCCCTATTTAGTGAATGACTTTACCTCCAGTGTGCTGTTTGTTTGCACTGGTCTCAGAACAGTTTGAAATGCACCTTTTAATCCTGACTCCACATAAAGCCTCGCTTTTGGATGAACCCACTGATTCTCATTGTGATGCACAGTAAATATAGGAATGCATTTACTAATGTTAATGAATAGAACTGTATTCTTCATTGTTGTGATAACAAATAACAAATAACAAAATGTATATTAAAATGAAGCAAAATAACCTAAAGGTTTGTTATTTTGGGAAGTTTTTAATTTTTTATTTTGTAAAATATTGTTAAAATATATTTATTTTTTAATCTGTGTAGCTGCCTTGTGAGGATCAGATCATCTTGCTGAAGGGCTGCTGTATGGAGATCATGTCCCTACGGGCCGCAGTTCGGTATGACCCAGAAAGCGAGACGCTGACCCTGAGTGGAGAGATGGCTGTTAAACGAGAGCAGCTGAAGAATGGAGGGCTGGGCGTGGTGTCTGACGCCATCTTTGACTTGGGAAAGAGCCTGGCACAGTTTAACTTGGATGACAGTGAGGTGGCACTGCTGCAAGCTGTACTGCTTATGAGCTCAGGTGAGAAGACACCAGGAGAACTTAACCCACAACTGCTCTCCTGCTCATATACAGTGGCCCCATAAAGTTTTTGGAAACTTTAGATTAGATTAAGTGTATTAGATAACAAAATAAAAAACTGGGCATCAGCATATAAACAATGCTAGACTTTTTCTCATTCTAATTTTTTAACTAACAGGTCCCAACGTCACTTTAATAGATAAATTAAATCAGTTCCCCTCAAGCTGACACAAGTGTCTTAGCAAAATAACCACAGGTGTAGTTTATCACATTAACTATGAACATATTCCACAAAGTTTGACAAACGGAGTGTCCAAAAACTTTTTGTTTCATTTGAACAATATATGTATTTTTTTATATTAAATCCTCTTAAATTCTTTTTGTGACATGTTTTGTCCTCTTCTGTAGATCGCACAGGCCTGACGTGCATGGACAAGATCGAGAATTGTCAAGAGATGTACCTCCTGGCATTCGAACACTACATTAACTATCGCAAGCACAACATTCCCCATTTCTGGCCCAAGCTCCTGATGAAGGTGACGGACTTGCGCATGATTGGAGCCTGCCACGCTAGCCGCTTCCTGCACATGAAGGTGGAGTGTCCCACTGAACTCTTCCCTCCACTCTTCCTGGAGGTCTTTGAGGATCAGGAGGTGTGAGGAGATCAAGAGGATCAGGAACATTTTTGAACCTGTTTCTCACCCCCTCTCACCCCTCTCCACACACCAAAACTCACCAGCAGCTGGGGACTTCATGAGAACGGCTTTCATACGGGGGGGTCTTAGTCGGCAACTTTATTTTCTACTTTTTGCAGAATACTCAGCCCTTCCCCCGTCCACTAAACTTTCTACGGGTGGCCCTTCTGTCTCTGCATAATGTCTTATACTGGTTTACCAACACCTTAGTTATAGACACAGTATATACATATATACACACACACATTCTTATAAGTGTGCTTACAGATGCAGTACTTACTGAGCGACACATAACCTCCGATGAGGTTGTATACATTTGTATGCATACAGACACTGCACTACTGTCACACCAACCTCTCAGAACTGGAGGAGCACTTCTGTGCCCTCAGACAAGACAGGATGGATTTGCCAGTTTATGCCATGTTGCAGCTGGCGTCGATTCCTCTCAGCAGGTTGTGAAGTGGTCAGTTAATTTCAGTTACATAAATCTCAGCGTTCTCGTGAGATTACAATGTAACCGCTGGCATCTTGTCGCTCACGTATTGTAGTTACGTCGAAAATGTGGAGCGTTTTGAACGGACCTCATTAATCTCTTACTAGTTACATTGAGCCTGTGTGCGGAGTGGGAGGATATTTCTAAACCAAATCAGGTGCTATATTTAAATAAAGCTTCTCAAATGATTTGGGACCTTTCAAGAATATGCCCTCCCTCCCTCCTCTGTAAGCTTTCCGTTGGTAGTTTAGCGTACATTCAGGGGTGCCACTCAAAAACTTTGTGTGTGGTTCTTTCTCGCCATTGCCCGGGCTTTGTGTGCCGTAACATTGGCCTGTTCTAAATGATAAATGAGCCCTTTTCTTTCCCAGCAAATTCACGCAGCGAGAAAAAGTGCTTGCGAGAGAGATTTCACAAAAGACATGGAAATCGAGGCACCCCGCATGTGATTCGCACTGATTTGTATGTTTTACAGGTGTTGGGAGGGAGCCAGTAATACCATCCTCCCAGACCCAGCACACACATAAATATACTCAAACACACACCTCAAAACTCAAATGCCTCATTTTTACTGTATGCACTGTGGTGCTGTAATTCTGGACTCCCATGCAGGGCTTTGAGAGTTCAGTCCAGCCCCTTTGTGTTCCGCCCAGATGCTACTGTTGCCCGGTCTGTGTGAACACACACACACACACACACACACACACACTCCTGATGGGCCCTGGCGGACTGGCTGTTTTTGTTGTTTCTTTTTGTTTTTGTTTTACCTCAAATGTGGGTACACCTCTGGCTGGCTGTGGCTCCAAAACTGCCTCTGTGCGGACAGGTTCTACCTCACCTCTGGACACAGGGCAGCTACCCTCAGCCTCCTCCCACACACACACACACACACACACACACACACACACACATTTACACACATACAAAATTACCCAGCTGGATAATCCAGATTAGGCATGTAGATGTGTTTTGGAACATGGTAGCTGTTTTTAGCTGCACTAAGCTGGTGATAATATTTATATTATATTTATGCATTTAGCGGGCACTTTGTTTTCAAAAGCGACTTACAGTACATTGCATTCAAGGTAAGCATCTCTCTCATCTCTCTGACCAAAAAGGAGATAAAATCTGAAGAAATCAGAGACCCTCCACTCGAAATCCAAACAAGAAATGCATATAAAGACCAAGTGTAAATGCCAATATTTCACCTGTCCACTTGTGATCGGATCACCCAAAACGCATCTTAATACAGGTATAAACAGGGTCTTAGATCAGCTAAAAACCAGCGAGCATGTTCCAAAACACAGCTGTCATCTTTAGCTAGATTTTTCAGCAGGAATACACACACCTACACTGACTCTCATACACTGACACACTGACAGCCATAAAAAACAACAGTTTTTCTCAGCTCTCACTCAGTTAAGTTGAAATACCACTGTAGACAGGAGGGCCTGCCATTCCTCATTGTAGCCTTTCAGATTACTCAAAGCTCCCTTTACTCTGGGCTGAGAGAACAATTCTGTAAGGGTTTTTTTTTCTTTGTGTTTCTTTTCATGTGGGACCAAGTGTCACTTTGAAATTTCCGTCAAAACGGAAGCTAAATTTCATCAGACTAGCGAATTAATCCGTTCATGCCGCTGACTATGAATAGGCGCCGTGGAGGCAACTACAGTTAAACATGTGAGAAGATGAAGAACCTGAGGTGGCCAGGCCTAAACTGACTGGGTGTATCACTGTTGTCTATTACCTTTCCAATACCAAGCAGTAGTTCGCATTGAAAAATCCATTGAAAGTGGAGCAAGGGGTAGGCTGGATGCTTCAGGGTGGTGGAGAGAAAGCACATTGGGCTGGGGAGGTGCAGCAATTAGGGGTTGAAAGAAAGCACTTAGCATCGAAAGAGCCAATTAAAATCTTCACAAACAATTCAACCCCTGGTTCCCGAAGCTCGTTCTGCGGCCCATCTCCCTCCAAGGAGATTTTGCACTAAGGCATGATTGGTCAAACACAGTCAAACAGCAGCTCTTTCCAAGGACACGCCCCCCCAACCTCTGTCAAACAGAGGCCACATCCTCAGAGTCAGTATTAAGTCGACCATAACACTCGTACCGGGTATGTGTCATGCCACAGTCACACACTCAAACGTGCATATTGAAATACAAACATACACCTTTGTGCCCCCCACCCCTCCCCTTGAAGCCAGCAGTGGCTTTCGATGAACACCAAACAGAAACAGGCTTTTCCCTTGTAAGACAAGGGAGCAGTCGTAGCCATACAAAGAATGGCAGCACCGAATGAATGTGAACGAGTAGCAGCCGAGCGAAAGAGAGAATCAAGACCTGGAGTGAGAAAGAGGAGGAGTTGCACATCCTTGCTTTATAATGAGAGGTTGCAAAGCAAAAGAAGAGCACCAATCAGAGGCTACCGATGACATCGCAGAGAGTGGATACCTTGTTCTCTCCTACGGACAGTTGCGCACCCTGGAGAGAGAGCGAGAACCTACTTTCAAACCTCAAACAGACTATCATCACGAGAGAGAAACAGCATTCCGTAAAATGGCGGTATGGAAATCCATCTTGGAATAAGGCGGTGATGACGGTGGTTCTGATTGGCTGATGGCAGGGGTTTCAATGCTGCTTTACCTTCTAATTTTATTTGCGATGGAAAAAAAGATATAACGAAAGAAGAATTACAAACCCAGAAAAAATTCAAAACATGACTCCAGTACAAAGTAAAAATCTTGGAGCTGATTGAGCTGTTTGTTTTGTTCTTTATTTTTGTTTTTAACTGAAATGTGTTTGTTTGTTTTTGCTTATCTGCTCTGTGTAAGAGAAAACAACAGCCGTAGTCACTTTTTGACCATGCGTGCAGTGTAAATTAGACAAAAATGTCACCTCTTTTTCACCTCACTATAGTTTGTATTGATAAGTCAACTGCTCTGTTTGTCTGTGTATCTGTCTTTTGTCCGTCTTTTTATCAAGAGGAATTTACAAAATAAGAAACAGGAATATTTTAATTTTTTATATTTTGTTTTCTTTTTTACGAAAGAAGACTAGAAAAGCGTAAATATGCTAAATAATGCAACAGAAAAAAAAAAAAAAAAAAATGAAACACAATCTACTCATACCTCACACAACACAAAGCTTAAATGAACTTGGGAGGAGTGCTTATATGTGTGGCACTTGTGTCAAAGTGCATCAGTGCATGTGTTGAATTGTACGATGGGGTGTATGTGCTTGTCACACATAATGTCTCGCTCATGTGATCGCAGAGACGCACAGCGTCCTCCTTCAGCCTTCAAAGCCAAGAGCCCATTCTGTTCAGATTTGCACCAGTTACATACATTACTGTTACATACAGCCTGTGTGGCATCATTCAGCAGCCTGTAATAGCCCTTGTCTGCAGTGAGGCGATGGCCGGTAATGGAAGCAGACAGGATGCAGGTTGGCTAGAAGGCTGGAAAGGAAGTTATGTGAATCTGTGACAGCAGAGAGTACTAAATGGTATTGAATGTAGCTGACATGACTGGGCTGGAACCAAGCCCGGGAACTAGAACCTCACTTCAGGTCACCAGCAGAGTGGACAGTGCTGTCAAATTGTTGTTACACAAACAGCTTACTAAGCATATATTGCCCGCCTTCAAGATGCAATACTTTGTTCAGTTTTTAGTTTTTGGCTATAACCAAGCATGTAATACAAAACGCAAAGATTAAATCACTATGGGTGAACCATATGCAAACATCACATACTGGATGTTGAGGCCCGAACGCAACCCATATTGTAAAGTGCAACTGCTTACATAGCTCTGTAAATCCTGTGAGCACTTGCAAATGTGCATGTTCGATAAAAATATGAAGTGAAGTTAACAATCCAACTCCGTGCCTCCATAACCCTCTTCCCCGCTGTTGAACCACAGAGATATAAACTTCTCTTTCCCAAATGGGTATCTAGATGTAATGTCTGTTTGGTAGATCAGATCATTGACAAGGAAATGCAGGGAGTGGTAGAGATGAAGGGAGGTATAGCAGAGGAGAAACATTAGAGAGTAGCAAATAGCGTTGTGCTATTAGTAACCTCCCCCAAAACACAGCTCGGTACCCAGAAGCACTTAACTGACCCACCTACTGCCAATCAGATTCCATGGGTCCATACAAATTTGCACATGTGCTTGCCAGGAGGGGGCTAACAGTAGATACTGCAGTGCAAAAAAAAATATTTCTTATTCATTTTTTTGTATTATCTAAACATCCTTAAATCAAGATGAATTGACTTAAGAAGCAATCTGACATAGGATATGAACTTGTTTTTTAAGACAAATTGAGTTTAAGGCCTAAAACATGAAAACCTATTTGCTAATACAGAATCTGCACAGAAATCTCTGCAGAATTGGGGCGCCCATGATTCACTAATGTCCACACATCACCTGCCCCATGAATGTTTGTTTATTAAATATTTTTTCTATTTTGATAATACTTTCTGCAGATATTATGACTGCGGTTCTCTCAATTCATATTTAAATTCATTGTGCAGAAATCAGCATATTTTCCAAAACAATCTGCACAGAGGTCCACAGATTTTGAGTGGCCCTGCAAAAAAAAATAAATAAAAAAAACAATTCAAAGTTATAAAGGTGTGTTGCAGTTGATTTCTTGTTTGAAGCACAAACATCACAAAATTTTGCCAGATCATCTTATTCACTAACCACCTGCATTCCGCCCTACTTTCTATGCAAATTAAGCTCATTTACAATTGTGGTTTGTCCACAAAACTCTGAAATTTCCTTGATGCAATTAACCTTTTTATTAAATTATAAACTGCATTTCTATCAGGAAGACTCGCAAACTTGAGTGAAATTGAAGATGACATTTATTTGATGAATATAAAGCAGAAAAGTAATGTCTCTCTTTGGCATAGGCCCCGTCTGGTGGTCCGAAGTTGTAGTACTCAGAACCGTCATATCCTGCCGGAGATAGGGATGCAGGGGTGTGGAGCCTACCCCCGTGCAGGACGAGACTCAACTGGTGGTGGTGGGGTGGTGGAGGTTGCCGTGTTAGCACACTGAAACAGCAATGTGATAGATTGTGAGCAGACTTATTAAGCAATGCCTTACCATGGAATTACCCAGCTAATGGTCCGATGATGTACAACTGCTAGTCTTCCCACTAGAACTACACTGCGCTTACATTTCTTTAAAAAGAGACGTTTTTGTACATGTTCTATTGATCATGGCAGCAGTAATTAATCATTATAAATAACGATCAATTGATAGAGAAGAGTTTATAACCTGATCCAGATGTGCGGTGTAGTCAAGCACACTTTCATTTCAGACAGAACATGCAAATACTTTTATGAGCCCCAATTCATTCTATGTAAATCGTCACTTTGCTTCTAAGTAAATAAATCTTGTTTTAAGGATGTTTTGATATTTTTACAGGAAAACAAGACAAAAAAAATTATTGTTTTACTTTGGTGATGGTGGTATTGGTTTGTTTCTCACCCTTTTTTTAACCAAATGTAGAATTGTTTTTTTTTTTATCTTCAGAGATAGAAGGGAAAAAAGATGCCTGGTAGCAAGAATGTCTATGCAATGCTCTACCCTCTGATAGCATGCTGGCTGTTCCAGTGAGCCCTGATTAGTGGTCTTAAACACTCCCACCCCCAATGCAACTGCATGAGCCCCAGTCAGACTGTTCATCAGTCAGTTTCATAGACAATGCAAGGAAGTCCCTAACCTCACTAACATGAGGGCAGTAGCTCAACTCTCCACTGATGATCTGTTGTTGAGAGACTGCCCAGCAAACAGACTGCTTTTGTGTTTGTATGTAATTGTTTGCATTGAACGCTCTCATGGTTTGGTGGATTGGTACTTTTTCATAGAAGTAATTTATGAAAATCTGTTTAATTCTTTGTAATCAACCTTATTGCCCTTTTTAAACACACTTAGCTTGTTTTGAAAACAGGTGAAGCCATTGCTGTTTTGGCAACCAGTAATTTCTTTACACTGGAGAAAAAAAAAACATTCTCCTAATTAGGATGCTTTGTTGTCTATTGGGGTGGGGGTGGGGGGTTCCAAACAACCTTTTTGGCCTCCCTTTTGAATATAAACATGAATACTGCCATAAGATTGTTATTTTTTACACTGAAACACAAGCTTATAAAAATAGAATTTAATCTGGAAAGAGCACAACCTATATATCAATGGTGGTACTATTCTTATTCAGTAATTAGAAATTAAATCTTTCATTTTGAGTAAAGACAAAATTATAATAAGTAGAATACTTAAAACTTGTATGCTTTAAAAAAAAAAAAAAAAACAGAATTATGTTTTTTATTGAAAAAAAATTCCCATCAAATTCCCATAGACTTCTATTGGAAAAAGCGTACATTTTAAAAATATTATGGTTTCATTGACAATTAGCAACCATCTTGTAACCATTAACAAATGCTCTAACAACCACCAAGCAATGCCCTAATAGTAACAGAAAACACCCTGACATTGCATATATATATATATATATATATATATATATATATATATATATATATATATATATATATATATATATATATATATAAAATAAACATGTAATATTTTTTTATTCATTTGTTTACTGTTGTGTAGAATACAAAGGCATTTTGACCAAATACAAGATTAAGATAAAAATATTTTATGGGTCAAAAATTCCCTGAACATCACAGGAGGGTTAAAGAAAGATACATTTACTTGAGAAGGAAAAATTACATGATAAACTAGGACTATTTTTGAAAACCCCATTAGCACGTTGTTGTTGTTGTTTAATAAAGCTTGCTAAATTTGTTAGATTTATGCTTAGGAGAAAAAGCAAATTGCCATACATTGCTGATAAAGAGAATGATTCATTAAGTATATAAAATTTTATTTTGCGCGTTGAACTATCCCCTCTCAGAGCTTTAAAGCTAGAGAGTCATATGTAATTAGCTGTGGTACTGAAGTCAGCCAGTTTAAATGTACTTGTACATCATGTGGAGAGTAACATAAATGCAGTAAACAAATCAGCAACTCATCGAAACCAAATCAACAGTGAGTGAACTACATTCTAATAAGTGGGGGACAGAACCAAACAGTCGAGTTTGATTGGCCACTCTCAGCACCATGGTGTCAAAGCCCTTAATTTTGGTGTGTTTACTTTAAGTTGATTGTGTCTTGATTTGATTAGCTTTGTGTTGGTGAATATGTTTAAATGCTCAAGTATGAGTGAAATGCACCCAGCCATGAGAGTGTGAGCAGAGAGCAGACATGATGTACGCATACACCACATCTGTTTGAAATGAGACTGGAAAGGAAAGCTATTGAAGGATTCTCTCAGGTATCAACAAAAAGAAAAAAGACAAAAAATAAATATAACAAACTTTTTTAAATAAATGTTTTAAAATTTCAGCCACACCTTTTTGTTAGTTCATCATTCTTTGCTCTCTACGATGTGCTTTCTATGTTTGTGTCCTGTAGTGTTTTCTCTTTATTGTTCACATTCTCTCTCTCTCTCTCTCTCTCTCTCTCTCTCTCTCTCTCTCTCTCTCTCTCTCTCTATTTCTGCCACACAAACACATTCACACACATCTCTCTTGCACTGATGAAAAGCCTGGTGTCCCAGCAGTGAACATACATATCTGCTGATCTAAACATTAAAGCATGGATAGTTTTGGATAGAAAAAAATTACCCACTTCCCCTTTACAGTCCATTGATTGCCCATCTATGTTAAAAATAGATTCTCCTATTCTGGCATAAAATGCAGAGACTATAAGTATTCTGGTTTAAGTAAGCTGTTCTGCAGTAAGCAACATTGGCTCAACCAATGGGAAGAATTTGGTGCAGTGCTATCTGTTTTCCATCCAATAATGGACAAGGAGTTGTTTGAAAACAGTTTTGTTCTGTTAGATGCACAGAAATTACCATTTCACCTTCAAAGTTAATTTAAATGTTTTTTTTTTTTTATTTAAAAAAAACTGATGTTGTCAGACCCAGTCAAACTTGTCTCAAAGGGATAGTTCACCCAGATATGAAAATTCTTTCATCATTTACTAACCATCATGCCATCCCAGATGTGTATGGCTTTCTTCCTTCTGCTGAACACAAACCAACATTTTTAGAAGTATGTCTCAGCTCTGTAGGTCCATTCAATGCATGTGAATGGTGTCCAGACCTGTAAAGCTACACAATGATAAGTGTGGGTGAGAAACAGTCAATATTTAAGTCCTTTTTGACCATAGACCTCCACTTCAGATGTGAAAGTAATAGTGGAGATTTATAGTAAAAAATAACTTAAATATTGATCTGTTTCTCACCCACACTTATCACATCACAAGACATGGATTTAACCACAAAAGTCTTATGGATTACTTTTATGCTGTCTTTATGTGTTTTTTGGAGCTTCAAAGTTCCAGTCACTATTCACTTGCATTGTAAAGGACCTACAGAGCTGAAATATTCTTCTAAAAGTCTTTGTGTTCTGCAGAAGAAAGAAAGTCATACACATCTGGGATGGCATAACAGTGAGTAAATGATGAGAGAATTTTCGTTTTTGGGTGAACTATATGTACACATTGTATTCATGTAGTGCATGTACACAATACATTCAGCATATGTTTAAGATTTAGGAAGTTCTCATACCTGACTCCTAATGACTAAAGGTAAACGGTTAACTGTACATGAAAGAGAACAATTTAAACATCTAATGACAATCAAAAGACCCATCATTTTTATATTTTCTTCGTTGGTTTGGTGCAATGTGTGCATGCTTTTGTGCTGTGAATATGTGTCCACCGGTGGATGAGAGCCTGTGTTTGTGTGTCTCAGCTTTTGTAGTGATTATGTGGCTGGAATTGCTGACGGACCCTTTTGTTAATTTCGAGGCACATTTGATGCAGGACAGAAGCAAATATTTGAAATCAATATTATTACCTTGACCAATGTAGACAATGATATGGTGCTGGGTGGTAAATAGGAATACAACAGAGGAAAATGAGGTCAATAATGTTTTTGAGGTTCAACTTTAAATAGAAACACTAATGATTTTCCATTTGCTAATGGAAAATTAGCTTTACTCTATCGCTTCATTTGACTCTTTAACCCTTGCTCTCACTCGCACAGGCACAACAGATTCATTGATCGTGTCAGTTGCTGTTCCTATTGTGCTATTTGATTTATTTTGTTGCGCTTGTTTGGAACCGAGGGATTTATTTTAAATGAAGTTGGCACTCTTGAAGGAAATTATTGTGTTAGGGCTTCAAAGACAATATGAACAGTATAAATATATATTTATTAACTAATTTGAAAATGATCCTTTCATTAGTTCATCTTGAGAGGAAATATGACTTTATTTGGCATTGGAGTATAGAAAGATTTGCCCAGTAAGTTCAAGTTCATGGCAACTATGGATCGGTGCACCAGTTGAAGACTTTTCAGTCAGATCTTTCTATAGGATTTGTCTTTTTGCTGTTTAAAGTGGTTATTCAAGGCTTGATGCAAATTCTGATATACAAGCTGTAATCTCCTGAATCAAATTTCTTGCTAGCATTTTGCACCAGATTATGAAAATTTTAATTGGTAAATAAACTGTTGGTATTGTGTACAGAGATTATTGTATCAATCTGGGGAGCAAAAACTATATGCATAGACAGAAAGGAATGTGTTTGGCTAATCATGTGAGATTATGAGGAAGGAGAACATTTTTAATGGCCAATATTTGTCATTCTGTATTATGCAAATGAATAAGTATGTTGGAATTCTTATGCAATTTTTGTCAGGTTTTCAAATGTTTGCTTTTGGAACGGGCTTGCTCAGGTTTGCTTCTCAGGTCATGTATCCTACTCGTTTGTTAGATGTTTCTAAAACAACATGCAAAGAATAAGATGCATCCCACATATTCAGGTCCAAAAGATTGATTCATATATCAAAGCCATGCACTTGTGTCCGCATTAACAGGGTTCCAACGAGCACATGCACTTCTGTTTTGCTGTCATGTTCATACTGTTTCTGCTAGTGTTCAATCTCGGCGGTCCACTGACCTGCTGCCAAAGCTTCCACATGTTCAGTTCATTCAGCTTTTCTTACAGGATGTGCCTGATAAGCCCGAAAACAGGTGTCAAGTGTATGAAAGAGATGAATGCTACATAAGACTGGGTTGTAACTAAGCCAGGTAGACAAAATGACAGTTTCACAAACATTACTAATAATAAATTCCCTGCCTACAAGGTGACATACTTTATTGTGATTTTTTTTGTTTTTGTTTTTTTTTTTGCATATGATGAAGGATATAAGTATTAAACTAAATTATTTAAAAGATTAAATCATTATTTGTTAACATACTTAACCATCACATACTGGATATAGAGGGCAGAATGCAAATTTTTTTTATTATTTTTTTGCATTTTTCAATGTCTATGAGGTACAGAAATACAGGAAACTTGTGGAAAATTAGATTTATCCATGACCATTAAAAAGTGACGCATATTTCACTGACATTGTTAACATTGAGTTGAAGAGAGTGCAGGCAGGTGAACTCAACCTCTCCTACACTTAAAAATATAACTTGACTCAATCAGGGACAGTGGTTCCATGTGTTAGAAATGAGTTTTCTTTACTTAAAATGACATGTAATCTCAACACAAACTCTTTGTGTAGAAAGAACCTAGTTAAATTGGGTAAACCCAACAAGAAATGTCAATGTTAGTCAAATAATTCACTTTTATCTCTTTATGTACTGATTAGTAAAATTTAGCATGTTAAACACATGCTGGTGGGAAGCCCAGTTTCATCAATGCTACATTAACACCCCAAAGAGTATTCATGTAGTCCCAACTCAAATGGATTATGTAAACTTCCATGTTTAAATTTTAATTGGACAAAATGCATTGAAATCAAGTTGATACAATAAGTTCTAGAATTGTGTTGCTTTCGTTCATTTTAATTAAGTAAATTGAACAAGCAGCAAAAATCGTAAAAACAGTTTTTTTAAGTGTATGAGCAAGAATTCATACCCGTGTTCCAGTCAAGCAGCTTCTAAATTTAGCTGTGATGAGTAACTGTTTCCCCATTCAGTGGCTGTGTAGCAGTTTTTTGTGTACATCAGGATGATAAATTAGCTGTTATGCTACAATCGACCATTCAATATTCAATATAAGCTTTTAATAAGCTTTAACAGTGTGGAGAAACCTTAAATCTAAGTAAGCAAATCTGCAGTAAATAAGTGAATCAAAAGAAGCATTGATGGAATTGGTAGCTTGTGTGATATGTTTTAACAAGTGGGTTTCAGAAGCACCACAGTCAAGTTTGATTGGACCCCTGCAGCAATTTGGTCTCAAAGTGAAATTCTGAAGTGTTCACTTTTATGTACAATGTGGTCGTCTAAATTTCATTACATTTTTGGTTTAAAAATAAGAAACAAGTGTTTTTGGTATTCTGTCCTCTTCTAGTGCTCAATTTCTCTGTCCTTTTCTGGTTTTTTTAGCGGTGGAAACTAGCTTGTACTAATCCAATTCTCAAACATAGACATGTCAACCGCCATAACTCTAGTTCAAAAATAATGCAAATTGGGCATGAAGTTTCCAGGCCTATTTATGGTTGAAATTGAATTTTTTTTTTATTTAGTTGTTTTGTCTTGTTTTCCAATAAAAATATATTAACGTCCTAAAAATATATATATTTAAAAGAGCAGCAAAATTGAATTACAATTGTTTTTTAAACAAAAGTTAAGTAAATAAAAGAGAAGAAACATTTTGGAGATGAACAATTCAAGCTAAGTTCTCTTAAACAAGTCTTATTATTTTACACATGTTTGCTTCTTAAGGAAAATTATCTTGTTTTAATGATGTTCATTGTATTTATGCCAACAAAAAACAAGACAAAAATACTGATTAAGAAAATATGATTTTGCAATGAAGCACTCATCTTCATTACTTGGCACACAAAAGTTAATACTGATACATTTAAGGCTTTGCATTGTACAATGTGCAGTGTGTTTGTGTGTGTGTGCATGTTTTTGTGCAGTAAATGTCTGCTAGTGAGTGTTCATGTGAGCACTTTGTTTTTGCTTTGATTTGCTGAGCAACCTTTATGTTGTCCCGCCTTATTGCACCTTTTGTGACCTGATTAAAAAAACATATTGTAGATTTTCAATAGATTTTATTTTCCAATATTAATAGAATATACTATTATAATAGACTGCAGCCATTGACTTTAAGTGTATATTCTAGGCTCAGATTAGTGGAGCAAGTAGAAAAGGTGATTTGTGTTCCAGTTTTTAAAAGAATCTCTAATGATTTTCCGATGTGCCGCTGCCTCATTCATTTCTGTTCCTCTTCCGTGTTTTCTGGGGTTTAATATTAATATGTTTATTTTTGTTTGTGACCAAGAGCCTTTTGTAGCTAATTTAGTGCGCTAGAGGTCTCCAGAGACAATATCAAGTGTCAATGTGGATATTCATTGAGTGCACGAGGAGATCAGACCTGTAATCAGATCTTTCTCTTGGGCTTGAATTTTTGTTTAAATTGCTTGGGGTGGCTAAAGTGAAATGGTACTTGATTTCCAAGATATAACAACCTACTAAACCAAATATCTTTTCAAGCACAGTAGTTGTGCTATTGCTTGGGTGTTGAGTCAGATTAGATACAGTATGCTGTGAGTATTATGTATCAGGTATTTTAATATTAAGGTTATGCCTAAATTACAAGGAATGTATGTGTACTTATAAATGTATCTTTTTTTTTTTGTGTGTGATTTTTAGTGACCACACAAGAATATAGACAGGAACAGTACGCAGTAATGCGACTGTAAGTGGTTTGAGTGTGGACTTGCTCAGGTTTAAATTAATATTCTGGGTTAAATTCAAGTTAAGATCAATTAACAGCATTTGTGGCATAATGTTGATTTCCACAAAAAAGTCATTTTGGCTGTCCCTAAAAAATTTTTTTAAAAATTGGACAGACAGGTACTTAGGGTGTATTGAAAGGGGCCAGTCCATAAATGCTGAAATACACACTGTTTAAATATAGCAGAAAGATGTAAACATTGATTTTAGTGTGATAAAATTGCTTACCGTATCTGTGGAAAGTTACTTTCAGTATTACAATTTTAGAATGATATTTCTATTATACATTTGTTGTCATGAAAACAAAACCCTGTGATCCCAGTGTTGGATATAACTTTACACAAAAGGTTAGTGTGTTCACACATAATGTTTACATCTCGTGACTATACTTTAAAAAGGATGTATATTTTAGCATTTATGAACTGACTCCATTTCCTTCCATTGTAAGTGCCTTAATTTAATCATGATTTTTGCTTCGAGTTGAATTATTTTAGTCAAAATCATTTTTCACGATAATCAATATTATGTCACAAATGCTGTCGATTGAGCTTAACTTGTATTGAACACGGAATATTCTTTAAAGTCCTCAAAAGGTTCTTTATTTGAAACCCCACCCCCTCTTGGGCTTGATTCAAGATAATCTCGCTTTTGACCTGGTTCTTACAAGACATAAACCCTGCTTGCACTGGACGATTCCAATTGTACATGCAAAGTTTTATGTAAATTGAACATTCTGTCAGTTCATAGTGATTATTAAATTAAGATGAAAGATCCATTTGCCAGGATATTCCTGGGGTTATTTCACCACATTGCTTCCGGATACCTTGAAATTCTTAAATCCAGGTGCAGACCAAAGGGTTCATGTCTTCAGTGCAGTCTCATTCACACTATTCTTGTATTTGTATTGCATCTTCTACCAGAGACATTGTGCAAAGGGTGTGTTTGTGGCAAAACAACAATTTGGAAAGAAAAAGAACAAAAGACCAGCAGTAACTTCAACTATCACTAAAAAAACACCAAGTTCCAAGCTTCACTGTGATCAAAGAGGCAGTTGGTTATTGTGTGCATAACAGTTTGCAGTCACTCAGGGGTTCTAACCAATTTTGGATCAGGGAGTCACCTTGCAGATAATTGGCTCTGGGAGGTCAAAATGTGTGTTATAAACTGTACAGCAGTTATCAGGACTTGTTGTTATTGTGCAGAAACTTTTTGAGGAATCTTGTGACTTTGCTTGAGGGGTGATGAAAGGATCATGCATCTAAATCCATCCTCAGAAGTACAGAGAGGCTTCAGTGTTATTTTCATGTTGTACTCAGATGAGAGTTCAGTAAATGGGTCAAATGTCAAGCTTCTTTGGGGGGATACACACTTCAGTCTATAATGTTTGGCTCTCCCTGGCAGAACCATATGTGGAGGAACAACCAGTTTTAGGGGCTGTTCAGACCAAACATGTTCTTGCTACTGTAGCTGCATCGCAACAGATATAACAGAATGCTTACTGGAAAAAAAACAGCTTAACTAGCAAGCTAGTCTAGACTGGTATTTGCTAGTTACTGCTGGTTTGTTGCTGGTCTAGCTGGTAAATCAGCATAGCCATATTCCTCACCAGCCAATTTTACAGTGCTGGTTAAGCTGGTCCACCAGTATTGTTCATCTGGCAATGCTGGTTTACCAAGGAAGTCTTGCTGGTTAGTCAAAAAGCCTTGTTGGAACACCAGCACACCAGCTTTCAAAATACAACATATAATGGATTTGTTTTTGCAGAGGAGACAGGATATAACCAGGGAGAATAGGGGAAACGGGATAAGGAAAGGACCTCGGGCCAGAATTCAAACTTGTGTCACCCATGATGCTACATGTCGGAGCGTTGCCCATGGGGCTATCTTCCGATTCAGGAAAAGTCTTTAGGATCCGCCTAGCACAGAAAAGTGCATGAACACACAGGCGTTATGCAAGTTCTAGGCCAAAACTGACATGTATAACACATGCACTCACTTAGAATCTTAAAAAAAAAAAAAAAAAAACAATAAAAAAAAAAAAAAAAATGAAAACAAATAAATAAATAAACACAACAAAACCTCTGAAAAATTACTGTGATCTCTCACACCATCGCACCTCCATCACGCTGACCAACCTTACCACTCATTTACCGCCTCCTTCCCTCCCATCCTACACCTATAACAGTCCTAGTCCTTTGGGTGGTGTGATGTCAGGTTTTTTGTGGTGGGCTGTTAATGACAGGTCCAGACAATCAGCGTGTTTGTCAATGTGTCATTTTAAAATTCTTTGTTTATGTTCAGGATTTTAAGGGAAAATATTTTTATGGTAATTGTCGCTGGTCTATTTTACTATATATTTATGTAATAAATATGTGACTAAATTGATATCCCGGACTCCCTGGTCTGTTTTTGCCCTCCAACATGATCACATGGAAATGTATGTACCCTGAAATCAACCCCATTAAGCCGAATTACTGACAATGCCATCCCCCACCAGACATGTGAAGTGTGAACTCATTTTCCTCTTGCGCTACTGATAGCGTGTTGCGCAAGCAACCTCTGATGCATGGAATACAGCACATAATCAATGGTGAGTCTGATTTGGAGGATGCACTTTTGCTCAAAAATTAAATTTTTACTCCATTCATTGGATAAAAGATATGTTAGGATCAGGGTTGGTGTTTGGGTTAAATATGCATTCATTTTGACTGTATTACATAATTTACAACTAAAAATATGAATTGGTTTTTGTGCCGCTCTGTGGACATTTCACTTGGAAACTGGAACTCACATGTGCCCATACATTCAACAACACTTCCAGCTTCGACCACTGGATGGGCATTGATTCAAATTTCGGTAAGCACAAACCAATTTCAGCAGCAAACCTTTCGGCCTACTGTTGCCGAATTCACAGTACAATCAGTCTGTGCCTTAATGCATAAATGCATTTACTGGAGTCTGACCAAGGTTGCAGTTGCAGAACACTTGATTAGCAAGAATGCTGCCTGACTTATCAGTTATTTTGATATACCTCAACAAGTTTAACAAAGCTCGAACACTGCTATTGACCCACTATTCTAAACAACACTTGATGACAAATCATCCCTCCAAGGACCAGTTTGTAAAGCATGCTTTTTTGCCAAGACTGAGGGAGTGTAACTGCCCTTGGTTCAAGGGTAATTCTGATTATTTGTTCTCTTTTCTAAGGCTTGGCAACTGTTGCAGCTTGTGACTCAGGTTGTCAGAGAGCCAGTAGCCTCTGGCCCAGACAGTAAACCGCAACCAGGCCTGAGCCTCTGTGGAGGAGATTCACCTCCCAGTGAATTTTTTCGTTTTATATTTTTTCATCAAAAGTCTGCTCACTTTTGTTCTCTTTTTTCATAAATATCTTTTCTCTGTTCAGTTCAGAGGCATTCTTTGGTATGACCGCATTTATTAGCAGTTTTGCCAATGCACTGTATAAAAGGTGTAGTAATGACAGTTCACTTATAGATAAACTGACTGTTTACATGCACTTAAGAAAACAGTTTATTCCAGGGTTTTTACAGAAAGTGGCATTCTGTAAATATAATCTGTATTTTTATCTTGTTTTCCAGTAAAAAATACATAACATCTTTAAATAAAGTGAGATGTATTGATAATAAGACTTGTTTTCAGAGAATATAGTATATATCTTGAATGAGGTTCATTTACTCACCTCATTGTTTTAAATATAAACCTCACTAAATATGTTAGATTGATGTTCGATAAGAAAAAGCAAACTTAATTCAAAATATATTCGGTAACGCTTTAGATTACAGCCCGCAATTTACTGTGCAAGTACACCGAATTTACAGCATACCTTTTTGTAATAATAGTGTACCTATAAATTACTTGCGTGTAGGTATAAGGGAACAATATGAAAATTTTGGGGAATAAAGGGGTAACAACCTGGAAAATTACAAATAATTTATACTGTAAGTATTTTATAACTAAGGGAAAACTATTCTAATATCTTCTGGTATGTATGACCCACTATTCTAAACAACAATCTTACATTTGCGAGCAATTTAGCAAGAACATACACAGTGTACCTTTTTGTAATTGCTCTCAAAGGATTGTTGTTTAGCATAGTAGGCCATATACCACGTAACAGCTCCATCAAGTCAAGTCAAATCAGATTAATTATATAGCGCTTTATACTATAGGCTACAGATTGTTTCAAAGCAGCTTCACAGTAATAAACAGAAAAATAACAGTAATGAAAAATACTTCATAATAATTCAGTTCATGCTTTGAGTTCTCATCTGAAAGTATACAGTTAGTTCGATAATATTTTCTGAATATTAATAGTGATTTAAGCCCCCAATGAGCAAGCTAAAGGCGACAATGGTAAGGAACCAAAACTCCATCAGATGTCGAAAAAAAGAAACAAAAACACATATATCCTGTAACAATAGAGTATGTACCCCATACTTAAAAAATACCTACAGCAGCCTATATGTTTAGGTACACTATTATTACAAAAAGGTACACTCAATCAAATCAAATCAAATCACTTTATTGTCACACTACTGTGTACACGAGTGCAACAGCAGGTGAAATTCTTGTGTGCAGTTCCGAGCAACATTGCAGTAATGACAGTGACGAGACATAAACCACTTTACAATAAACAACATATTACACAAAACAATTTACATAACAAATGTACACAAACTTACACAACAATTTACATAACAAATGTACACAATACACACAATGTAGAATACACACACTAGATACGGGTATAAATATATATATATACACTAACTGAATTGGGAGAATATATTGACAGAGTGATGATTAATAAAGTGCAGTGCTGATTGTTGATCGTGAGAGATCATGTGTTCAAAAGTCTTATTGCTTGTGGGAAGAAGCTGTCGTGTAGTCGGGTGGTGCGGGTCCTGATGCTGCGATACCGCCTGCCTGATGGAAGCAGTGAGAGCAGCCCATGACTCGGGTGGCTGGAGTCTTTGATAATCCTCCGAGCTTTCTTCACACACCGTCTGTTATATATATCCTGGAGGGAGGGAAGCTCACCTCCGATGATGTTTCTGGCCGTTCGCACCACCCTTTGCAGGTCTTTGCGGTTGTGGGCGGTGCTATTGCCGTACCAGGCGGTGATGCAGCCAGTCAGGATGCTCTCTACAGTGCTGGTGTAGAACCGTGTGAGGATGTGATGGTTCATTCCAAACTTCCTCAGCCGTCTCAGGAAGAAGAGGCGCTGGTGAGCCTTCTTCACAACGGCCTCAGTGTGGACGGACCATGTGAGTTCCTCAGTAATGTGGACACCGAGGAACTTGAAGCTGCTGACTCTCTCCACCGGTGCTCCATTAATGGTGATGGGGCTGTGTTCTCTGTCTTTCTTCCTGAAGTCCACCACAAGCTCCTTGGTTTTACTGACGTTGAGGGAGAGGTTGTGCTCCTGACACCAGCGTGTCAGAGTGTGCACCTCCTCTCTGTAGGCTGTTTCATCATTGTCAGTGATCAGACCTACTACCGTCGTATCGTCAGCAAACTTAATGATGGCATTGGAGCTATGTGTCGCCACACAGTCATGTGTGTAAAGGGAATACAGGAGTGGGCTGAGAACACAGCCCTGCGGGGCTCCAGTGTTGAGGGTCAGTGGTGAGGAGATGTTGCTGCCCATTCTAACCACCTGACGTCTGCCTGACAGGAAATCCAGGATCCAGCTGCACAGCGAGCTGTTTAAGCCCAGAGCCCGGAGTTTCTCATCAAGCTTGGAGGGCATTATGGTGTTGAATGCTGAACTGTAGTCTACAAACAGCATTCTCACATACGTGTTCCTTTTTTCCAGGTGGGAAAGAGCAGTGTGTATTGTAGATGCAATAGCATCATCAGTGGAGCGGTTTTTACGGTAGGCAAACTGCAATGGGTCCAAAGAGGTGGGCAGAACAGAGCAGATGTGATCTCTGATCAACCTCTCAAAGCATTTGCTGATGATGGGGGTCAGAGCAACAGGACGCCAGTCATTTAAACAAGTGATTTTGGCTTGCTTCGGTACAGGCACAATGGTTGATGTTTTGAAGCATGTGGGGACTACAGACAGGGAGAGGGACAAGTTGAAAATGTCCGTAAAAACACCAGCCAGTTGGTTCGCGCATGCTCTGATGACGCGGCCCGGAATGCCGTCTGGACCCGCGGCTTTACGAACGTTCACCCGTCGAAAGGATCGGGTTACATCCGCAACAGAGACGGAGAGTGAACCATCATCTGTAGTATCGGCCGCGAGTGCTCTCTCTGTGAGGGCGGTGTTGTTGTTCTCGAAACGAGCATAAAATGTATTAAGCTCGTCCGGGAGAGAGGCAACGGTGTTCATGGCGGAGTTTTTATTCTGTTTATAGTCCGTGATGATGTTAATTCCCTTCCACATACTTCTGGAGTCAGTGGTGTTGAACTGACCTTCAATTTTGTGCCTGTACTGGCGTTTGGCTGTGCTGATGGATTTACGGAGGGCATAACTGGCTTGTTTACGCTCCTCCGCGTTCCCGGAATTAAAAGCGGTGGTCCGCGCAGTAAGTGCCGCGCGAAGCATACACACTGTGTATGTTCTTGCTAAATTGCTCGCTAAATTGCTCGCAAACGTAAGATTGTTGTTTAGAATAGTAGGTCATACATACCAGAAGATATTAGAATAGTTTCCCCTTAGTTATAAAATACTTACAGTATAAGTTATTTGCAATTATTTCCAGATTCCCCCAACTTTGCATATTGTTCCCTTATATCTACAAGTATGTACTGTGTACACTATTAATACAAAAAATTTACGCTGTATATTCGGTGTACTTAAACTGTAAATTGTGGACTGTAATCTAAAGCGTCTTAAATGTGTTATGCAATTTTACTTCTCTAGTAAATGTATTGTTTTAAGGATATTTTGATACAGTATATCTTATACTATGTGGTATGTACTCAGCAATCTAGTGTATGAATTTTCAAAGTGTATTACTGTACTTTTTTACTACACTGAAGCATCTGCTGAATATTGTAGTGATGTTACAAAAACACACAATATGTTGACGCTAGCTTTAATGTGTCACATTTACATTAACATATTAATTTAGCAGATGCTTTTATTCAACTAACAATATTAGGAAGAATACAACATAAGCGATTCATCCTAAGGAGAAAGTAAAACACATTTGCATGTACTAGCCAAGACAGAGAATAGAGTGCAAAAATAAATAAATATATATATATTTATAATTTTTTTAAGTGTTCACGAAAAAGATGTCTTTAGCCATTTTTTTGAAGACAGAGAGGGAATCTACTTTATGGATAGAGTTGGGAAAGTTGTTCCGCCATCGAGGTACAGTGAATACCGAAAGTCTGGGAAAGTGATTTTATTCTGACACTAAACATGTACTTGGAATTAAGGTGTACCTGGAATTAAGTGATTAAGCTCTGTCAGATCTATATCTCAATTTTACTGCAAGTACAGTGTCTCATACTAGGCAA
Organism: Moxostoma hubbsi; assembly: GCA_032164185.1. Lineage (NCBI taxonomy): Eukaryota > Metazoa > Chordata > Actinopteri > Cypriniformes > Catostomidae > Moxostoma > Moxostoma hubbsi. The sequence goes on from JAVLUX010000035.1 coordinate 20,003,806, forward strand.
ATTTGTTTTTCATTTAGTATTTTCCAAGCAGTGACTGGGTCTGTACTTTGTCAGCATCCTTTGATGTTGTGTAACAGCCTTTAGTGAATCTCTTTCTCCTTCTCATTATCTCTTTATTTAGACTGAAAAGGTCTTACAGGTTCCTTATAATTTAGTATCATCTTTTGTAAATGATGATCATAAGCAAGTATAAAATATTAGTACAGAACAACGTTTCAGTTATGAACTTACTCATAACTAACCTTTGGAAGAGAGAAAGGTCAAATCATAGAGCTTCCAGAGAAGTTTACACCTTCAGCTCATGTGACAAACTGTAGTTTAATCTTGATGTATCCAAAGTCAGAAACCCATTTCAGCACACAATATTTGAATAGGACATTAAATAAAACCAAATCTAAATTTCTGTTTATGTATTTTTTTTTTTTTTTTTTACTCAAGTTCCTCATTAAATATGGTTTAATAGATCTTTGGAGGACATGGTACACTGAAATACTAGTAACATTTTTTAGTCAATTGAGAAAAGTGCTGGTGGATAGTATTCAAAGTTTGATTCCCTATGTGGGTGGAAGCTGTTTTGGAGACTGTGATCTTACAAAGGCAGCTTTTTGCCCAGCCAATAACCGCCTGGCTCTGTACATTTGGGCTCCACCCTCTCATCCCACCTCTTTTGCTGCTCCCTTATGGTCAAGTGTACCTCACTCTTTCTCTCTCTCTCACTATTCCTCATATTCAGCTTCAACAGAAATGTTCCTCTCAGCAGCAGGCAGGCATCCCACAGAAAAGACAAATATCTCAATTGTTTCTCCTAGACATTTACGAGAACTTGCTCATTTTCCTGCTTATCAGGTTTTTCTCCTGAGCAAATTCCAGTAATCTCATGCGTCTTCCGACATCTTGACAATTTTTCTGTCAACTCTCTCAAGAACGTCAGTCAAAAACTGTCCATGGATTTGCCAAAATATTAAATTCTGCAATCAAAAATCTGAGGATTCAGTATAAATTAGTTAGATAGAGGTCTTCGATCTCCAGCAAGTTTTGTGAACCTTGAAAGAGCAACCCCTGAGCAATAACATTTTTAATTGGGATCTTGATGTGCTAGGCAATAAATTCAATGCTCTTGCTCTGTAATTTCTGCTCAACTTTCGTCACCAAAGAGAATTGCATAAATTATGACTGTTGTCAAACAAACACTCCCTCTGTCTTCCATTGGCTGAAAAACAGGTAGTCCCATCCCAAACTCATGCCATTGGTTGAGCCAGTTTTGTTATGATTGGATCAGTCAAGCTGCTTAACCAAAACATATTATGTTGCAATTGGCCAAAAAAAGTACACAGTTTACCTCTCTCTCTCTCTCACACACACACACACACACACACACACACACAAACTGTATGTGTTATGAGGACTCTCCATAGACATAATGGTTTTAAACCGCACAAACTATATATTCAATCCCCTAACCCTATGCCTTAACTTCACCCTCATAGAAACATTGTGGCATTTTTTCATCGTTCATTAAAAAAAAAAAAAAAAAAAGTTTTAGTTTGTTTTTCAAGCCTTTTGACATACAGTTAAAGTCAGAGGTTTACATACACTTAGGTTGAAGTCATTAAAACTAATTTTTTAACCACTCCACGGATATTATATTAGCAAACTATAGTTTTGTCAAGTCGTTTCGGACATGTACTTTGTGCATGGCATGAGACATTTTTCCAACAGTTGTTTACAGGCAGATTGTTTCACTTTTAATTGACTATATCACAATTCCTGTGCCTCAGAAGTTTAAAATACAGCAAGTTAAATGTGCCTTTAAGCAGCCTGGAAATTCCAGAAAATTATGTCAAGCCTTTAGGCAATTAGACATTTAGCTTCTGATAGGAGGTGTACCAAACTGGAGGTGTACCTGTGGATGTATTTTAAGCCCTACCTTCAAACTCAGTGCCCCTTTGATTGACATCCTGGGAAAATCAAAAGAAATCAGCAGAGACCTCCACAAATCTGGTTCATCCTTGGGAGCAATTTCCAAATGCCTGAAGGTACAATGTTCATCTGAACAAACAATATTAAATCATCATGAGGAAGGAAAATTATGTGGATATATTGAAGCAACATTGCAAGACATCAGCCAGGAGGTTAAAGCTTGGTGGCAAATGGGTGTTCCAAATAGACAATGACCCCAAGCATACCTCCAGATTTGTGGAAAAATGGCTTAAGGACAAAGCCAAGGTATTGTAGTGGCCATCACAAAGCCCTGACCTCAATCTGATAGAACATTTGTGGGCAGAACTGAAAAAGCGTGTGTGAGTAAGGAGGCCTACAAACCTGACTCAGTTACACCAGTTCTGTCTGGAGGAATGGGCCAAAATTACAGCAACTTATTGTGAGAAGCTTGTAGAAGGCTACCTAAAATATTTGACCCAAGTTAAACAATTTAAAGGCAATGCTACCAAATACTAACAAGTGTATGTAAACTTCTGACCCACTGGGAATGTGATGAAAGAAAGAAATGCTGAAATAAATTATTCTCTCTACTATTATCTGATATTTCACATTCTTAAAATATCTTTATATGGGGTTATCAGTAACAAGCTCAAAAAGACAATAGTTAATTAGTTATGAATATTCTGTGTTAATTACAAGTTAATCTTAATGAACAGCATTTGAGCAATAATGTTAATTACCACAAAAATTGATTTTGACTTGCCCCTTCTTTGTGGCATTCAAGCGATGATTGATTGGTATTAACAGGCCCAAAGTTTGAAAAGAAAACATTCCCCACACCATTACACCACCACCACCACCATACTGGGCTGTGTACACAAGGCAGTTTGGGTCCATGGATTCATGCTGTTGGTGCCAAATTCTTACCTTACCCTCTGTGTGTCTCAGCAGAAGTTAAGATTCATCAGACCAGGCTCCATTTTTACAGTCTTCAACATTGTAGTTTTGGTGAGCCTGGTCCATTGCAGCCTCAGCTTTCTGTTCTTGGCTGAGAGAAGTGGAACCCGACATGGTCTTCTCCTGTTGTAGCCCATACGCCTCACGGTTCAACGTGATGTGCATTCTGAGATGCTATTCTGCTATCTACAATTGTACAGAGTGATTATCTGAGTTACCGTAGCCTTTCTGTCAGATCCAACTAGTCTGGCCATACTCTGTTGACCTCTGTCATTAACAAGGCATTTCAGTCCGCAGAACTGCAACTTACTGGATGTTTTTTGTTTTTGGCACCATTCTGAGTAAAGAGACTGTTTTGCGTGAAAATCCCAGGAGATCAGCAGATACAGAAATACTTCAACCAGCCCGTCTGAAACCAACAATCATACCATGGTCAAAATCACTGAGATCACATTTTTATTGCCCATTCTGAGGGTTAATGTTAACATTAACTGAAGCTCCTGACTCATATCTGCATGATTGTATGCATTGCACTGCTGCGACACCATTGGCTGATTAGATTATCGCATGAATAAGTAGGAGTACGGGTGTTCCTAATAAAGTGCTCAGTGAGTGTACGTGTTACAAACATCCCTTACAAACATTTTTGAGGAATGTTATATCTAAATTTTTCTTCCAATGACGATGTCAACAAACCCTAAAACAACCATAACAATTATGATATATTCAACTTTACTGCTCGAATAATACATTAGTTTAACAAAAGTATTAATGCAAGTGCTTTTCTAAAATTATAAGCTTCACATTTCTGCCTTTAAACCCTTCAAAAATTGGCCCCATTCACTTTCATTGTAAGTGCCTCACTATAACCTCGATTTTAACTTTTTTAAAGAAAAGGAGGGACGAGTCGAAATTTTCAACATTATGCCACACATGCAGTCGATTGAGGTTATCTTGTATTAAACCCTGAATATTCTTTTAAGGCTGTGTACTTGTTAAAGTGTAAAGACCAGTCAGACCAGCATAAACCAGCCTGGGCCGGCTATCAGATATAAAAGGTATCATAATTATCTAATACATATGCTATATATTTTGAACAAAATACAAGACAGCATCGTACTGTATGTATCCTTTGTGGAAAAGGCATTCCTAAAAAGCATTGTGACAAGCTCAGATACAAAAATAAATGTATAAAAAGATGGCGAACATGGCGAGAGAAATGTTCATTATAAATAAACTTGTTTAAATCAATACTGAAAGTATCTATAAAATAGATCAGTGTATTTAAAAATGTATTATTTTACCCAATTTTTGTGTCTGCTGTGTGTTTTTATGCTTATAGCACAGCATGAGCTTGGCAAAATATAAAACGGCAATATCATGCCATTAGCTTAGCAACACGCTAACGTCAATTGTTTGAAATCAATTGCGAGTCGAGTCTCCTGTACTAGTAGAGTACTATCTGTGTGCATTTGTTGAGCATTTCAAAACGGTCACTTATGAGTTTCTGTGATCCGTTTAACTTTGAATATGATTTTGCACCTATCTACCATGTTTCACAATTGTTTTCAATGTAAACATGACTAAACAGACACTTGGTTTTATTGTTGCAGAAAACAATGTGTAAATGGTATTTGTGTTTTATTATTTATTAAAACTAGAAGTCCTCAAGCATGAGGACATATCCTGTCTTAAGTGTCTAAATAATTTTGCATGCCCAGAGTTTTTTTTTTAACATAAAAACAAGGCCGTTTTCTAGGTTTTGGAATAGAGCTGTTGAATACTGTATGTGCTGCTCTCACATAGAGATGAAGAATAGTCAAGTACTGCTGGACCCCCTCCCCTCCTCTGCTTTCACGCTGCTTTGCTTGTAAACAAGCAGGAACTGACTGTGACACAAGCCCACTCTCTGTCTCTCCCTCACTATCTGTCTCTCTCTCCCCACCCCCACGTGTTTTTAACTGCACAGTGCAAACTATAAATCCATTATATAAGAACCTCCCCCTCTCTCCCCCCACATTTCCTCAGCTCCACTCATGCGGGTCAGGTGAGGACATGCATAGAGAGGGAGAGAGAAAGAGAGGGAAATGGGGCCTCTGTAAACCCTTCCACCTCCTACCTACAATATTAGTAAAAAGTTTGAACACACTTGCCTTATTTTTCTCATGATCTTTAAAATCAAATGACTTATGCTTAAATGTTTGACATTCGTTTTGAACTAAATGTGACTGTGTGAATTTTGTTACCAAACTAAAATATATTTAGGAAAAGTTCCTGCATGTATGGGAACTCACTGAGTACTGTTTAAAAATCATAGGTTTGATAATTTAACCTTTTCGATCACTACATTTTCATACATCCATTTGAGTTATTTCATAATTTGATGACTGTATAATTCTACACTACAAAAGCAAAACACAGTAACTACTTCAACATTGAAACCTTCGAAAATGCCTTTTAAGTTACTTTAGTGTGGCTTTTGTAGTTACTGCAATTTTCATACTTGTTTTTCTGACTATGAGCATAGCTGAGCCAGACCTATCTGTGTAGTTATGGTGTTTTGTCTTGGCATGGCAGTATTATTCTAAAATGTGGAAAAGAGTAATACTAGATAGGTAAAGTTTGATGTTGACTTGACAAAGCCTTGTTGCCAACATAATAATGAATGAATTGTGTCCCAACTTTTGACTTGTCACCTCTAATAAGCAAAGTAAGATGAAGAGCTGTACCAGATTTTTAAAACATTTAGCGCAAGAGAGGATGAAAAATAAAAAAAGAAAGTGGTCAGTCACAAAGAACTCAGACTGTTGAAGAGGTAACGTTTTTCTGCACTCAATAAAACTAAGGCAAACAGAATTTGAGCAAAAAATGGTGCTGAGCAGAATGACAACACTCAGAAACCTCTAAAACCAATTCCGCCTTCACTGTTACAGTTCCACACTCGTAAAACGCTCACTGAGCGGAGAAGCCAGATCTCTCCCTGAACTGCAGCGCCAGAGTGTTTATGAATGACTGCAAGGGAATATTCTGAGCAATAAGAAGCTTAGGCACAATGGGGGGCTGTGGTGAGGAGAAAGATCTAGGGATGGTAAAAGGATGGGAAGGCAGACAGACTGCGGGAGGCAGGGGGTCTTGGGACTGGGTTAAGCCTTTGGGGACGCAAAGGCTCTTTACATGAGGAAGGGCAGACTGTGGACTGTGTCAGGTTACATCATGGCTTCATGCTCTGGGTTATGCCTCTTATATAATTCAAAATGAAAGTGAGAGAGAGGAAAGGGGAATTTGTGCAGAAAGTGTTCTCTACCAAGGCAGATTACAAATATATTCTTCAATTTGCTTGGTGTTAATACCATTGGGCTGTGACAAACACATTTTATGTGCATTCACAATCCCCATGAAACATTCAGTCAGTACTGTTGATTTTTTTATATAGTAGTAAAAGTGTTACTACTGAACAGCATATATAATTCAGGAACCATTCCTTTGCCTTATAGATGCTTGATGACAATTCTGAAATTGGTTGATTGCAATAAAGGTTTGTTGTAGCAACACAGTCAACCTGAAAGTTCATCACTGTAATAGACATTTCCAAAGTGAATGTAAGGAGATAGGGGCATGTTATCTCAGGCAGAGTCTGTGGAAGGCAATGATGGTAGGCGTTTCCTAGAATATTTGCTTGATGTGAGTTCCATCTAGTGGTTGGATTGTGAATCTTCTGTAGTGGGCATACAGTATACAGGTGAAACTCGAAAAATTAGAATATCATGCAAAAGTTCATTAATTTCAGTAATTCAACTTAAAAGGTGAAACTAATATATTATATAGACTCATTACAAGCAAAGTAAGATATTTCAAGCCTTTATTTGATATAATTTTTATGATTATGGCTTACAGCTTATGAAAACCCCAAATTCAGAATCTCAGAAAATTAGAATATTACATGAAATCAATAAAAAAAAAGGATTTTAAATACAGAAATGTCAGCCCTCTGAAAAGTATAATCATGCATATGTACTCAGTACTTGGTTTGGGCCCCTTTTGCATTAATTACTGCCTCAATGCGGCGTGGCATGGATGCTATCAGCCTGTGGCACTGCTGAGGTGTTATGGAAGACCAAGATGCTTCAATAGCGGCCTTCAGCTCTTCTGCATTGTTTGGTCTCATGTCTCTCATCTTTCTCTTGGCAATGCCCCATAGATTCTCTATGGGGTTCAGGTCAGGCGAGTTTGCTGGCCAATCAAGCACAGTAATACCATGGTCATTGAACCAGGTTTTGGTACTTTTGGCAGTGTGGGCAGGTGCTGCTGGAAAATGAAGTCAGCATCTCCATAAAGCTTGTCTGCTGAAGGAAGCATGAAGTGCTCTAAAATGTCCCGGTAGACGGCTGCGTTGACTCTGGACTTAATAAAGCACAGTGGACCAACACCAGCCGATGACATGGCTCCCCAAACCAACACAGACTGTGGAAACTTCACACTGGACTTCAAGCATCTTGGATTGTGTGCCTCTCCATTCTTCCTCCAGATTCTGGGACCTTGGTTTCCAAATGAGATGCAAAATTTGCTCTCAAATTTGGAATTTGAGAGCACTTGAGACGCTTCTGACGTTGTTTGTTGTTCAGGAGCAGCTTGACAAGAGGAATACGACATTTGAAGCCCATGTCCAGGACCCGTCTGTGTGTGGTGGCTCTTGATGCAGTAACTCCAGCCTCAGTCCACTCCTTGTGAAACTCCCCCACACATTTGAATGGCCTTTTCCTGACAATCCTCTCCAGGCTACGGTCATCCCTGCTGCTTGTGCACCTTTTTCTTCCACACTTTTCCCTTCCACTTAACTTTCTATTAATGTGCTTTGATACAGCACTTTGAGAACATCCAACTTCTTTTGCAATTACCTTTTGAGGCTTTCCCTCCTTGTGGAGGGTGTCAATGATGGTTTTCTGCACAACTGTCAGGTCAGCAGTCTTCCCCATGATTGTGAATTCAACTGAACCAGACTGAGAGACCATTTAAAGGCTCAGGAACCCTTTGCAGGTGTTTTGGATTAATTAGCTGATTAGAGTGTGACACTTTGAGCCTACAATACTGAACCTTTTCACAATATTCTAATTTTCTGAGATTCTGAATTTGGGGTTTTCATAAGCTGTAAGCCATAATCATAAAAATTATATCAAATAAAGGATTGAAATATCTTACTTTGCTTGTAATGAGTCTATATAATATATTAGTTTCACCTTTTAAGTTGAATTACTGAAATTAATGAACTTTTGCACGATATTCTAATTTTTCGAGTTTCACCTGTATAAGGAGGCTGGGTAAAGCATTGAAGTCTTGAAATCAAGCAATTGATTAATCACTTTGTGCTTGAGGGAGGTTTGACTTGTTAAAAAAGTCAATGAAACCATGAAGATGCATTTTAATGTTACATTTTCGGCATATGACAGCTTCTATAAAGAGTCTTTTTTTTATTTATTTTTTTACTAAACCATTATGCAGCAGGGATTGCAGGATGTCACAAATGGCTTAATCTGTAGTTGGACGTACCATTTTCTTGTACTAACTAGTGAATAAACTTTCTTTGAGACATTATAAATCAGGGGTTTTCAAAATTTTTGTTGCCATGGATCCCCAAATATGAAGATACCCTTGCGAGGGATCCCTATTCTTACAATATAAAAGCATCTTTAAATTTTCATGGATAAAGAACCAATTTTACTGCATGAGAAAAATTGTAAGTGTGATATTATAAAGATAATATGTTAGTGAAATAAAATAATTGACTTTTATATATATCATTGTACCTAAGCCATAATAAATTATTAAAACATTATCTTCAAAAAATATGATCTTACTTTCACTATTATTGTTTATATTTAACCTTAAATAATTACATTTGATTTTTATAAAAAAAAAACTAATATTTTAACACTTTTACAAAAAATATTGTTCCAATGTAGTTTTACTGAAAATATAGCCTTACAACCCCCAGTGAGCAAGCTAAATGTCACAGTTCAAGTTATATTTTGTATCACAATTCTCTATGTCTAGGCAGTATTTGTATTATTATTATTATCATCATGATTTTTATGATTAAAAACTATGGCTGTCAATAGAATAAAATAATCATGATTAGCCCCAAGATCGGCAATGTAATAAAAACATGAAAGTGACGCAAATATTCTGATGTTTAAGCCACAGTTTTGAAGGCCATGTCATTTTATTGACACAAAATTCTAATTGATTCTTCCATGCAGGATATGTCACACAGAGATTTACTTAAACATGCTAAAATTTAAAGGAAACACAGATGACATAAACAAACACTTCAACATGATAAACAGTGCAAAAGCACCAGTCACGAGGTAGAAAATCTAAAGCTCATAAACGTAAAAACACTACAAAATTTACAGTACATAAGTGATTAGTGCAGAGGACCAACACATCGTGCCTTCACTGTCAAAACAATACACAAACTATTTGCAAATGAAAAGAATACAATTATAACCCTGTAAAATAAGGTCATATACACTGACACAATTTAAAAGAATAGTTAACATGAAATACATTAAAGCATTTATTTTTCTTGGTTTATGCTAATTTCTACATATATGCCTACTAATACATTATGTATTAATAACAATAGAATAATTATAAATTAACATTAAGATGAATACTTTTTACAATTCGTTGTTAGTTTAGGACTCCTAATGTGTTAATGTTAAAGGTGCACTCAGTACCTTTTGTCTTTGTGTCATCTTGGACTTACACTGACACCTAGAGGCTTGGATGAAGCATCATTTAAAATCAATAGTTTTCAGTTTCAGATGCCATTGTAGATATTTTGTATTCACAGTCTGCCATGATTACTTTAATCAAAAAGTGAAAGTGTCTAATATCAGGACTGTTACTGAGATTTAGCAAGTAGTATTTGGCTGGTCATTCAATTCTAAAATGAATTACTACTCATGTCTTAAGGAGTTAAAAGTTTTTTTTTTGATGAGGATCAAATGACTGAGTTTACATTTAAAGCTACACTACTATCTTCTGTGCAGATGAATCTGATGGTCTGAGGTATACCCATGGTTGCATGTGATCACCATATCAGAGTGGATCTGACTAATCAGGGAGAGGCAAGAATACAGTTTAGAACTTTAGTGTAAAGTGTTACTGATAAAAATTAGTATCCACAAGTAATACTTAATCATACACATATTACCACATTCAATCATCTACCATGCCTGTCTCTTAATTGGCATGCCATCATGCACGTGTTCCCTGTCTCCATCTTCGCTTTGGGGTCTCTCTGGCAAGGTCACAGTGCTCTGAGACCAAGCTAACCTTTTGGCTGTGTCGGCAGAGTGGCAGGTCACTGAATTCCAGGCTCTGCGTCTTGAGCTGCCCCCGCTTCCAGGGTTTGCACTGTTCACCCCTCGATCCAATGTAGAAAGTATTCTTTTATTACAGAGGGCAAAGGACCCCAAAATTGAGGACTCTGAATGGGTAGCACGGCGGCATGGAAGGGTATTAGTGACGCCTTGGAGAGGAAATGGTGTTGGTTTACATTCCAAAAGACAGGTAGGTGGATGTTGAGGGAGTTGTGTTTGCTTTGGGGTTGGAGCAGATCCCTGAAAGGACACCTTCTGAAGTCTTTGCAACTTTCTTCTCTGGGAAATCCTGCTCTTGACCTCTTGAAGTTGGAGCTCAAAGCTGTATACCTCCTCAGTCAACTGGTTGACACGGTCAAAGCCAGCCAGAAGGTTATCAACACAGGGCAACAGGCGGTCCACATAATGGTCAAAGTCAAAACTTTCTGAAATGATGGAGGAATCTGAGGCCAAAGAGGAAACAGAAGAGGTCTGCTGGGATCCAATAGGACTGAATGGCACAGAGGGGTTGGAGACTTGAGAGCCCTGGGAGGATATGGAAGGTTGAGGAGCCATTCCTTCAAACTTGACTCTATGCCTGAACTTATAAGAGGAGATTAAAAAGGAATAAGTTGTTGTTGACCACTTTTAACCTATAAGAATAAAAAAAGCTGTGTGTTTTGTTAGCATGATGTATCTGAGAGGCACGCATTTACTTTACACTAACTGTACTGTGACACGACTAAAATTAGTGGTTGTGTACTATCATCACAGTATGAAAGACAAAACAACCTAAAACACACAAAATATTTAAAATAATATTTACACCTTTTTACCCTGCTAGAAAATTAAGCAAAATACAATTTAAGAAAGAGAGAAATACACTAGTAGCAGTCTGTGAGCATGTAAATATTGTTTGATCAAATCAATAAAAGATTGCAGGTTTTAATATATATTTTATATTGTTTGCTAATCTGCAATTTGTCAGAGATAGTTAACAGATATGTCTTGGATGTCAATAAGACATTTTTCAGATGCCTTTGTAAATCTGGGCTGGATGTTTTTCTCGTTGGTAAATGGCTTTGGATTAATTGTCTGCTAAATCTCACTATAAATCTCAATGTAGGCCAACCTATGTTCCTGTAAATGCAAACAAAAGTCAGACATGTTGTTTGTACCTCTTTGGTCTTGCTAAGTCCCATCCATAGCTTGAGCCGTTTAATCAGAAGCTGTACCATCTCGTAGTCCTGTGGCTCCATGGATGGTCTGTAAATGTCTGCCTGCACTATTCGGTAGGTTTGAATCAACACAGCAGCACACAGGCGCCAAAGTACCCAAAGCCCAATGCCCACAGCAGCCAAGCAGTATAGCGTTCCCACCACTGGATGATGCTCACAAAGTCGATGCAGCCCCACATGCCCTCTCAACAAACACAGCAGAGATTGACTTGCCTGCCCTAAGGTCCTAAAGCCCTTTACTGAACTGGAGAAGAGCTGAAAGATAGATAGATGTGAGTTAATGCACTGTATAAGGGTTAAATAAAATGATTTATGGCATTTGGGTAGTTCACATATTACAAGGTTAAAAAAAAAAGAATTACTTTGTAATTATACATTCATGATCTTTCTGGAGTCTGAACTAATCACAGGTGACTGTGTGATTGAGATAACCAATGAAAATGTTTCTGAGGTTTAAGTCATGACTGCAAGTCGTGGTTTGTGCTTAAGTGGTTTGGGGTAAAAAAAATCAAGCATTTGCTTGAGGAGAACGGAGAAAAAAAAATATTCAGAGTGGGAAAAAAAAAAAAATCTGAGAGATATAATAAAATTAAAGAGATTTTTTTTTTTTTTTTTTTTTTTTCAGAAAAAAATTATTTGTAGGACATTAAGACATGTAAATTTTTATTTTTATTTTTTCAACTTGCGGTTCAGGGCTTCTGTAATTTATAATGTCCATGCAGGGGCGGGTTTACGATTTCTGAGGCCCCAAGCAACCGATCAACCCGGGGCCCCATTTAAATACATTTTGCTAAAAAAAATAATAACATAAAATTGATTTTAAATCATAATTTATTAATTAATCATAATTCATCCTATCAGCCGTTGTAGCCAAGTATACATTCAAAATGTTAACTGAAACATAAAAATCTAGTTAAAGTTAATAAATTAATGTTTTCCACAATACAGTGACAAAAAAAAAAAAAAAACGATATTTACCTACATATAATTTTACAAAACACTCTTTTTTATGAACAGTGTGTGTAAAACCTACTACACTCACTATCATTTTGTAATTCAGTTTTATTTATTATTATTGTAAGCCAACAATAATTTATCATTTTCCAGTTTGTCATTATAATTCGATACAGTATTATTTTTACTTTATTGTTTAAAGTGTTGTTGTTCACAATAGTAATATATTTCTGTCTTATTTAAGTTACTTTCTCCAGGAGCTTATATTCTGTTGCTGCAGTGTATTCTTCAACATGTTACATAATGTTGTATTTTATGTTAGCATCGTTGGCAACATTGGTTACAGTATTGTAACAGTAGACATACAAGGCACGGCGACCCCTCAGCACAGAGCAGAAGAAAAAAACATTGCTAAAAGCACTGAAATTTTAACATGCACCTCTTTGCAACCTGAACATGAGCTAAAAAAACAATCTAGAAGCAGCGCAACGAATAAAACAAAACAAAGGTGTCTCGACGTGCGTTTTTTAGACCTGAAGCTCATTTTAACTTTTCACACTGTGTCTAAAATCGTTCCGGTCCTGTGAGACACTGAAGAAACAGCAAGACGCAGTGCAGCAGGCATGGACGTTCGTCCAACAAGTGTTTACATAGGAAAACAATGGAAAAACAGAGCAGACGCGGGCAAAAAACATGCTTAGTATGAATGGCCCCTAACTCATCCATTCGCACATATCTATGAGTGAGAGCACGTGGATGAGAAAAGTTCGGAAGGCCAGTATATTTTTTTCATAGATTAAAAAACCCGAACTAAAAGTCCTGCTTGAAAAACTGACCCAATCCGGTGGACCTCTAGCATTAAAAGTTCTGAGAGTGCTGACAACAGAACAAAATGTGCCTTGCCACCCCTCAAGTGGTTTTTGTAGCGCTTTCCTACTGGGGCGGGGCCCCCCAATGTCCAGGGCCCCACGTAATTGCGTGGTTTGCGTCGTGGTTAAAACCGCTGCTCTGTCCATGGACTTTCAACATTTTTAGTCACCTTGAGGCCAAATAATTTTTTAAGTATAAATATTATAATCTCACAATTAATGTCACCATAGAGGCTGAAAGTATAATAATTATACAAGAACTGAGTTTGAGATGGAGTAAAGCATGTCACACTGCAGTCACATGTCAACTTTTTAAAATACTTCTATGTCAGCCGCCCATATGCATTAAAAACACAACAAAAAAAGAAGAAAAACATTGTACCATAAAGCCTGTGTGAGAGAACAGAAACCACAGGACAAGCAGAAGGAATGCCACGCCACAGATCTGAGGGAATACTAGTCGAATAACCCGTCCCAACACCAGCCATCTCCTAACAAACCGTAGGATCCCCACCATCTGTAAACACACCAGCTCTAAATATCTGTACTGGACCATGACTGACAACAATGACCAGATTGTTGAATTATAGATGAACTGTTAACACTGAACTTGAATTTAACAAAACATTACATTGAATTTATCACAGAGCTAGCAAAGCAGCACCGTATTGATGTTCCTCAAACATTCTGGTTAGGGCTTTAGAACAAAACATGTGAAATTAATTTAACTTGAACCTCATACTCCATGTAAACTTTATTTTGTAGAAAACTTCTTTGGTGTGCTAAAATCTATTTTTGAATTTCATCAACCTTATACTCTTAAGGAATTGTGGATTAAAGTGAAAATGTCCTTCTATGTGCATTCAGAATTGTGATTGGTCTTTTCTTTCATCTATTTATCCATTATATTGCATACAGTATTACTATCAATCTTTCCCTTTCTTATCATTATTTCTGGGTACCAATCTTACAATTATCACATCACCTAAAACTTTAACACTATATTTTGCTGCCTTGCAAGGACTGGTATTTGCTTCAGTAAAAGCAAATCTAGTTTCAGAAGAATTAGTTTTGCTCAACTATATTTTAGGTAAAATACCTTTAGAACCAAGAGTGTTAATAGAACTGCTGAAAGCTGACTGGATGTTCTGGCCAGTGTGGCAACACTGTGAAAATCAGCAAAAGCGGTGGGCTGGTTGCGATGTCTGGAGAGGCAGGCTTTAGTTGAGGAGAGGAAATACAGACGAAGAACAGCTGCTGCTAGGGTCAGAAAGGCTGACAATGGCTGAAACCAGCACCAAGCTTGCTTTAGATATAGACTTGGATTCCTGATCAAGGCCCATACTTCAGCACTCAGAAAGCACAGGGCAAACAGCAAAAGCAGGACCTAGTGAGAAAATAAAGCTTTTAACACATTTTGCTTTCTAAGATGACGGCATACATACAGAGGCGTCCAAAAGTCTGAAGCGACTAATACTTCTATTTAGCATTTTTCCGATTTATCGGCAGATAGTTTTTTTAAATAGATTTTTAAAATGTTCTTAGTCATTCTTTACTATAGCAGGCAAAGACCAATAGTCCAAAATAAATTAAATAACAGAAGCATTTTTTTTGTTCAACCAAATCCCAATAATAACCAGAAAAAATTAAGATTTAGTGCATCAAGCTGGACTTTTAAGTATGAACAAGCCCGAAACTCTCGGGGACTCTTATTTTAAAATTCAGAAAAAGCAATCAATCAGCAACAATTAATAGGCAAATTCAGTATATCGGTCTACCTCTAATGGACACACCTGTGGAAAACCTGATGATCCATTTTACCCTGACATGATTTAAGAAAGTTCAAAAGAGCATCTTAAATTGATACACATAATTTGCATACGTATCATTTGTGACCTTGAAATAGTGCAGAATCTTAAATCCTTCTCAATTCATTATACATCACAATAATTTATATTACATTTTTCAAAATCCTGAAACTTTCAGTTTATTTCATTCAAATAAGATTTCGAATCCCATATTTTCAATGTGATCTCAGACTTCTAAACCCTACTATATTAACAAAAATAACATAACTTTTCATTTTGTCAGATTCTGTTAAAACTATAAGATTAGTTTGTATTCTTAACCCTACTATATTAGCAAAAATATAATTATTTTTAACTTTTCACTTTGTCAGATTCTGTTAAAATGTTGAGATTCATTTGTATTGTAGTTTGGTCTTGTGGGAGTGCCAGTACCGTCAATGTGATGTGTAAGTCTGGACCAGAGAATGGAGAGATGTGAAAAGGCTGGATGGAGACAAAAGCAAGAATTCTGCCTGTCTGTGTCTGATCCAAGAGAATAGAGACTGGCGCCAAGACACTCGTCTCTTTATGATACAGAGTGAACTCAATCAACACTGCCTGTGTCCTGTCAAAAAAAACAAAACCAAAATGCATTTATTAAAAAATCAGGATTTATTCAGCTGATTTGAGGCTGGGACAACAAATTCATAGCACAAGACTGGCCATGTAGAGAACACAGGAATTTCTATTGTGACATTTGGTCTATATAAGCCATGAGAAGCCGTGCAAAATTGTGAATATAGTCAAGGCTGAAGGGCGTTGTGTGGATGCAACCCCTTCAGTCATGACTATATTCACAATATGGCACAGCCTCAAGTGCCTTTTTGCTTTTATAAAATGGTCACCACATAATACAAATATTAAGGACACAAATGTTCATTAAAATGTTTGTATTTTGGCGATTGGGAAGGAAAGTAATAACCAGTGCCACTACAGTGTTCCTGTTTGCACAAATTCAAAAAGAAAATGTATGGATTTGTGTTCCCATGAATTTCCAAATAATACTGAACTTTGTACGAGCTTGTTGGGTTCAGGCAATTAAATGCAAAGAAGATAACTTTGTTATTAAACAAGGAAGCACTTTTGTCTGTGGACAGAATTTTCAAGATGAGGACTTGCAGCAGTCGCTCACAAGTGGAATTGTGAAACGCTTTGAAATCTGAGCTGTGCCGTCACGGTTTCATGATTACACATCACAACTCAAAACGAGTGTGAGTTTGACAGGGTTAAAAGTTGGCTGGAGCATGACATGGGTCTCTCCACTCCTTCACATCCTGCGTTGCCCCCCATCAGCTATTAGTTTCACCAAGTTCAACTCTCAGGTTTGTTAACTGTGCCCTCGTTTTTGCATTTTTGCAATTTATGCCGACAGATTTGTAGATCGTTCCTTTAATACATAAATATGTGCCTGCTGATTTAACACATAACCTCTCAATAATAATTTATGTTTTTCAACCTTCCTTCATAATCGTGCAGATAAACCTCAAAAAACAACTTGTAACATTTGTTGAGTTTAGTTTTAATCGTTGATGGACGATGCGTTCAACGTCTCCAAAAATACACCCAGGAAAAACGTTTTTGTGTTTACCCAACTATGACGACTTCTGCTTCGTGAATGCGGACATGTGAAAAGGGTCCATTGTCAGCAATGGGTGCTACAGAGTGAAATAACTAGAAGTTTCATGAAGAGGTCAGAGCTGTGATTTATCATGAATAAAGAACAGCTGTTGACCAATCACCATCCAGAACTGGAACTATACGTTTTATAAAATTACATTACGCTTACCCTGTTGTCATCCAGTTTGCAGTCCGTAGGTCTGACAGAATCTGACGTGTGGATTCACTGTTGTTCCCAAGCAATACTTCCTCTCTCTGACCAAATGTACATGATGTGCCCTTACTCCACGACCTTGACAGAGGAGACTGTGATCAGTTGCAGGAAGAAATTAAAGGAATATTCTGGGTTCAATACAAGTTAAGGTCACTTGACAGCATTTTTGTAATTATGTTGATAGCCACAAAAAATTATTTTGTCTCATCCCTCCTTTTCTTTAAAAAAAAAAGCTTAAAATGAAGTTGACGCGAAGACTTACAATGGAAGTGAATGGGGCCAATATTTTGAGGTTTTGAATGTGGAATTGTGAAGCTTCTAATTTTATAAAAGCACTTGCATTAATTCTTTTATTAAAATGCATGTGCTATTTGAGCTGTAAAGTTGTTTAAAACATAATTTTTATAGTCATTTTAGGGTTAGTTGACATTACAACGTCATGTCAACAAAGTTGTAAAACTGGCTTTACACAGAAAAGATTAGTAAGTGATTTGATCACACTAAATTCAAGTTAACACACATATCGTATATGTCTTGTGACTATACTTTTAAAACAGTGAGTATTTTAACGTTTATAGGTTGGCCCCTTTCACTTCCATTGTAAGTGCCTTGCTGAAACCTATATTTATGAGGAGCAAGTCAAAATACATTTTTGTGGTAATCAAAATTATGCCACAATTGCTGTTGATTGAGTTTAACTTGTATTTAACCCGTAATATTCCTTTAAAGTCAATTTCATTGTATTCTCCCATGGGAGGGAAAGATCCAGCAGTCCGTGTTCAAAACAGACTAAACAATTTTGTTTCCCTGATCTTCCAATGAATCAATTTAGAGGTATATAAAGAGAGGTATAGTATATACATTTCAACATAAGAGATCAATAATGTGCACATCATCTCCTTATTTACACATGGGCTTTCTCTGTTTCCTCTTACTGAGTTAAAAGGGCTGGAGTGTTCTTGCTGGGAGCAGAGGATCTCTGGTGTCCAAGGCTGGCATGTGATAAAACGTGAGCAGTCAGCATCAAAGGATATCGACCAGATTGGAACTGATCTCTAAAATTTTCACTGCATACTTTGAAAATAGCAACAAAAAGGTTTTTTAAACATTCTAACAGACAATTCTAATCAACACAGTAAAGCTGCACTTAAATGTGATGCTTAATGCTTAAAATATTATGAAATAAGTGAATAAGTCCTCACAGTCTTGAGAATACACTTTCTGTAGTCGAGGTGGGCCAATTAAAGACAGTGAAGGGTTTTCATACAGGTGTGAAATTAATCTCTGGTCTATCCACTGCTCTGCATTCATCCATCTAAAAAAATCAATACAATTAAATGGTAGTAAATTATATATATATATATATATATATATATATATATATATATATAAAATATATTATATCACTACCATACAGTGAACAGAAAGTTAAGGTACAGAGGCAGGATGGATTTACCCAGGTAATGCTGTGAGACTGGGCTGCCCATGTGAAGCTGAAATCATTGTGTGTTTTATAGCAGAGCGAAGAAGTCTGCAGTTAGCCTCCTGGACAGTTTCCTGGTAGTTCACCATCAGAACCATCCACAGGAAGAGCATGTATACTAAACAGCTCTGATAATCAAGATGAAACATAAGAACAGGCCACTAAAATAAATATTAATATGCCGCCTTAGGGTCAAAATGGCAGATAAATCCTGCTGATATAGCTCTCTGAGGATTAAATGATTGTTGAGTGCTAAATGGATTGTGCTTTGGCTCTGAGCTCACCCTCATTAATGCTCTAAGTGTTCGCAGTTTCCGGGCTTCCTCTCTAGCCTGCAGCAGGCCGTATCCACAGGGAGGATGCACCTTATCTTCTTCATCTGCTCCTGTCCTTCTCACTTCAGTCTCCTGAGACAAACGCTCCTCCACCTCTGGGTCTACTGGTTTCACCACAGCAGCCAAATATAGTGCCTGTACACATATCTGCAGAAAAAATTAGAACACATTTTGTGAAGAAATAGGTGAGATCTGTAATGTTTTGATTAAAACTAGGGGTGCCAATCAATTCAAAATTGTAACTACATGATACACTGAATAATTTATCAGATTAATATCGCACATATTAACATCTGCAGAGAAAAGCCCCAAAATGAAGAAGACTTTACATTATTGTGGCAGACAAGTAAATCACTGAATAGACATTTAAAAAGAAGTCAATTTGTTGTTTGTTTCATTTCTATTTTATTTGGTTATGCTACGTTTGTTTTGGCAAGGTTTTTAAATGTGTCATTTTTGTATATAATTACCGTCACTCAACCAAATTAATTTCAAATTGACATCCCTAATCAAATATTTCAATTTCTCTATTTGATTTTTCCACAGAACAGGGTTAAATTGGACTGATAGCTCACTGCAAATGGTTCCAACAGCAAGGCAGAAGTGAGGCAGGCAGACAGGGTTGACACCATCCACATTAGAACCACAGAGCTGGAAAACCTGCTCCCATACAGTCCCACCAGAGCCAGACATGTTCCCAGCAGAACAGCCACCAGCATGTGAACCACACGCAGAACCCAGAAAGGAAGCCTTATGCCAGACACACCACGAACCACACCTGAAGAACAGCCCATACTTAGAGGCTAGACTGAGATATGATATATATATATAATATAATCTCAATCTATTATATACATAATGTGTCATTGACTAGTATTATTTGGAAATGTATATCCTTATGTTAATCTTTTATAATCAAGATTTCTTGTGATTGACATGATTTATGTGATTTTTTAAAATTTATTTTATTATTATTCAAATGATTAATTATTACTATAGATCAGGGTTTCCCAAATGGGGGTTTGTGAAGGAACAGCAGAGACCTTGTGAGGTTGTGATAGATATGCTAATGCCAAATTAAACGGAATAAAAATGTTCAATATCTAAAAATATAAAAGTTTCTATAAATTAGTAATGTAACATTGTGTCATTTAAATTAGCAAAATTAGTAAGGTTCAAATATAAATAAAATAGTATAAAACTGAAACTATATATAACAATTACATGATCTTAAAAAAATATTATATATATATATATATATATATTTAAAGGGATAGTTCACCAAAAAGTGAAAATTCTGTCATTATTACTCAAACTCATGCAATCCCAGATGTGTATGACTTACTTTCTTCTGCTGAACACAAATGAAAATGTTCAGAAGAATTTTTCAGCTCTGTAGGCCAAAACAATGCAAGTGAATGGTGACCAGCACTCCAAAAGCTCCAAAGTTAACATAAACATAATTCATCATACTCCAGTGGTTTAATTGATGTCTTCAGAAGTGATCTAGTTGTTTTTTGGTTGAGAACAGACCAAAATAAAACTCAGTTTTAACTTTAATCTTGTCATTGCAGTCTCTAGGAATGATGATGATTACACTTCCTAGTGGTTGACCCATGCAGAGCACTTGATGGCACTATAGGAAGTGTAAACAAGCTTGAAATTATGGTCACAAAGGAGGCTGCTGTCAAGATGTACAGTGAAACAAGCAAATGTCTGTTCTCACCCAAACCCAACTGGATTGCTTCAGAAGACATTGATCAAACCAGTTTATCTCATTTTTGGAGCTTTTAGAGTTCAGGTCACCATTCACTTGCATTGTAAAGACCTACAGGGCTAAGATATTACACTAAAAATCTTTGTTTGTGTTCAGCAGAAGAAAGAAAGTCATACACATCTGGGATGGCATGAGGTTGAGTAAATGATGAAAGAAGTTTAATTTTTGGGTGAACCTACCCTTTAAGCAGTTGCAAATAACAACATTGAAGCATTCATTTATTGAGATATTGAGGACAGGAAAGTATGGGGAGAGAGAGGGGGAAATGGTATAAGGAAATGTAACAAGCCAGATTAGAACCAGGACCGCCCACATGAGGCCATGGTTCTTACCATGTTTCACTCTGACCTTGAATATATCAATTGAAAATGATCAATTATTGCCTTGTGCATTATGCTCACCAATGCGTGTGTTGGAGGTGGTGCTTATAGAGTCGGGTGGGAGACTAGGGAGAAATGTGCTGGCCTCACTGAGCACTGAGAGGGTGGAGGGGGATTTGTGGAGGCCAGCTTCATATGCTAGTGTATCCACACTCAGATCAGACCACTCACTACATGAACTGAAAGAGAAAAACACAAAGTGATATGTGACCATGTATCCAGGTAAACTGGCAGTTGTTCAGAGTGAAGTGTCCAGTGCAGCACTCACATGTCAGATAGGGTGCTCTCATTGGGTGTAAAATGGTCACTGTCAGATGCAGCTGGCCCTGAGGACAGAGTGTTTGTGGGTTCCAGGTCTGCAGATATTGTCCTAAGATCTTCTTCTTAAAGCAGAAAAAATGGTTGCATATTTTGTGGAAACTGGATGGATTTTGTGATTTGTTTTATGGGACTTTTACCATTTTAGGCAATCAGTGTTGGGCGTAATCCAGTTTAAAAGTTATTAGTTATTCTAATCTAATTACTTTTTAGTCAAAAAGTTCTGTAATTACATTTTAAATTCTTGTAATCAGATTTCAGCGACTGACTTTCAATTAATTTAATTACTTTGAATTTCATTATAGGGTTATCCTATTTCTAATATATTATTTATGTAGAATCCGTGAATTATGGCTCCATAACGAGTCATTGCGAAGGAGAAATGTGAGGTGCTGAGTGTATGACTTGAGTGTAGCAATGAACAAGAATGAAATATAGATTTAATTTAGAATTTGTTGAGCAAAAAAAGTGTTTTAGAAATTAACTCTAAAATAATTAGTGGTGTGATTACTTTTCCAATTACATAATTAGTAAAGTAATTTGATTACAATTTTAGAGAAGTAATTATTTATTTGACTGGAGTACTATTTAAATAATTACTCAACACTGATGGCAATGAAAAACCCTTTTAAAAGCTAAAGTGTACAATTGCAAAAATAACGACTGTTTTCTAGGAGTGAAAAAACACCCTAAGCCCGCCCACCCATGTCTCTGGATATTGTTCTGGGATTGGAGAAAATATTTTAACCTTAAAAAATTGCAGAGACACATCACGTGTGGAGACTTCACGTCATCCACTGCGGCATCCACGCACAACTCACCACTTGCCTCACTGAGCGTGAGCCACATTATAACGACCACAAGGAGGTTACCCCATGTGAATCTACCCTCCCTAGCTACCGGGCCAAATTGGTTGCTTAGGAGACCTGGCTGAAACACACTTTAACCAAACACTGAGTGAGGTTTCTACAAACCTGGAGACTTGGATGGTTTCAAGGTGTCATGGTCAGAGGTTGAAGACAAATGTAGTTGTAGAAGGGCTTTTTTTCTCTTCAGGAGGTGAGTGGTTCCTGTCAGCTCAGGCACACCAAAGATACTCTCACATGATGGCCAGTTATCCACTCTGCAAAATGTTTAAATTAAGTTTACATAATGACACATTCTAAATACTGTAATAGAATGTATACTTGAAATGTTGGTACCGTTCTGCAGAGTTCCAAAATTCCAAATCTAGTTTCTTGCTCTGCAAAGAGTTCTTGGAGGAAAAACAAAAACAAAACAATAAACAGATGTGCCAATTTTTAAGAGCACTAGTGCTAACAAAGTCTGTGGGCATGACCATGAAGTTTCCTGCAAGCATGCGCTAAGTCTAGGCACAAGTGTTTGGTGAAATTGTGTGTGCAAAGCGGTAATGGGCTAGGTCAAGTGCAATTTAATAATGAGGTTCTTCTCCAGTTATTGCACTGTCAGCATCATATTATATAGACCATTCACAGTCAAGAATCAGCATATAAACAAAGACAACACATACATAAGAAGTTGGTAGTGTAAAATGGACTGTATGCAATTAATTATAAAATAGAAATATGAACTTATGTTCTTTTGTGCATTAAAGGTGCTGTAAGCAATTTTTTTCATGGAAAGGTTTGAAAAAAATGGTCCTACTCTCAGTGGCAAATTCTCAGGGCCAGCAAAGCCTTTTCTGCTGGCCCAACATGACAAATAAATACATATCTTTCACCCTTTCATTCTTAATCATCTTTTAATTAATCTACAAACAAATATAGAAAAACTATAAGTTTATCCAGTCAGAATTTATTCCTTGATGCTTACAAGCAAAGAGTGAAAATTGTTTCACAAATCACATGCCCAAAGCCATGCTCGTTAGCCGAACCAGTGCGAGTTTGAGCTCTACCCCCTCCAATATCTTAATCTTAAATCGCAAATATTATTAGATCGATTTGTCCAGGTATTACAGACCTCCTTGATAGATTCCTATGAAAAATTTGGATTATTGACGTTCATTTCACAAAACAGTTAAAAACATTTTTAAGGCTTGCTTGAGCATTAAGTGTTGTTTCAAGTTCTGGTTTTCATGTGTAGAGGTGTTTTAAAATGTCAGTTGTTATTATTAGTTGACAGCCATGTAATGTATGATTATAGTTGTCAAACTTAGTGGAATAGCATCTTTCATTGTGGAAACTGTGTTCTTAATGGCATGAATCGCACTGAAGGCCTAGACTGAAAATGCATGGCCCGCGGCTGTGAGAGATATTACTGAATATACTGAGTATTGTAAGATATCTCACCTGTCAATGTGACAGCTCTAGACTCTGTAAACAGCAATCAAAAATGTGTCCACGGACAAGGAAGCTTTTGACCTGTCAATCATTATGCATGTTCTCATAGTGTTGTAATGGCAGAGAATTATTGAGACTTACTGCCATTTTTAAGCCATGTTGTGCATAACACTTGTCTGTTTAAGGCGCTATTTTGCTGCTGTTGTTTTTACCATTTCTACATGATGTCGGTCTCAGTAAAGCTCATTTGGTATCTTTGGATTGCAGGGTACAATCGCTTACAGCACCTTTAACTGCGTCTTTGTTGAATGTCAGGCATATTTCTGTGAAAGTGACGTTCTCCTTTTATAAACTCCATTTATAGATTCTCGTCAGGAATTAGATTTACGCTCCATTAAATTATAGAGTATTCAAGAATTATTAATAATTTTCATCTACTGACACACAAATAAAAGCTTGAATACAGTGATCGTATTGGCAAACACTTCACGTCTACTGGTCGATTTTGATTTATACAATTTTTATAAATGTATTGAAACAAAACAAAATTAAACCAGAAATGTTTATAAATTCAAATTACACTTTAAACTAAATGAAAATATAATCAAAATAAGGAAGTGACTTAAAAATCACTCTAAGACAACAGGTGGAAAAAATACTAATATAAATTAGATCAGAATATAATTGTAAAAATAGCCTAAACATAATAATAATAATAATATCTGAAAAAAGAAACCATGACCTCTAGAAAGTTCTCATACATTTTTGTTTCCTAAAACGGCTTCAGTTGTGATCGTCAGGGACATTATTTGATGTTCTACTATATTTTCAGAGTTTGGACATTAACTTTATTACCACCTGCTGGTGGAATCTCCAAACTGCCAATGCAGGAACTGAGTTTAGACTTTGCGCTGAAAACAGGTGTGCTGCTGAAATGTCTTAGCGCAATGACCTATTTCTCAGGAAAGAAGCAATTTGTGCTTTGCGCCATTTAATTAATCTACAATACACTCACAGTTTGCGTGCATACACCCACAATTAGCACAAACACTCCAGATTAGCACTCTCATGAAAATGTAATAAGCGCACGGTCCTGGCGCATAGAGTTTGACATCTTTATTCTCATTTAAAGAGAATTTTACTGTAAATTTGTTGCATTATAAATGAAAAAAAAACATGTAACTGGTCTAATTACAAATGGCGATAGATTTTTCTCTCACTGTGAAAGGAGACTGTCCATCATATATGGAAGAGTCAGGGCCAGCGGGTAGTGACAGAAAAGAAGAGTAGGAGAGATTTGGATGACTGAGGATAACATCCATCTCGATGCTGTGGGACACAGGAGAGGGAGGCAGAGACACATCTGATGTCACCTGGAACACAATCCATCTGCATATCACTACCAGTACTATGAGTGAGGCATTGTCATTAATGTAGATTTGAAATCAAAATATGTTACATAGTCACAAGTATGTAAATGCCCAAACAAACACGGCACCCATATGTGCTTGTTGAGCATTACATTTTGAAACCATGGCCATTAATAGGAGTCAGTCCTCTCTAACAGGTACCACTATTTAAATTACTGGGTTTGGCTAGATAATTAATTTTAGAGGGAATATATGTGACAGCTCACAATGACATTCTGGCAAATAAAATTCAAGTTTTCTTACAACTTTGTGGCAAAAGTTTGGAGAGAAGCCTCTTCTATTGCAGCATGACAATGACACGTTCAGCATTTAGTGTTAAGTCTTTCCAGAGGAGTGGAAGCTCTATCCCAAATCCCTATTAATGCCAATGGAAATTAAATGCTTTACTAACACATATGGGTGTGTTGTTTGGGTGTCCACATACTTTAGGCCAAATAGGGTATTATGTCTATGTTGGTGGAAATGGAGAAGCATGCATACAGTGCTATACATACCTTGCTCTTGGTTTTTTGGAACAGAAATCTGAGGATGGATTGGAGAGGGAAAATCAAAGCTGCAACTGTCATTCCAACCAGAATGGTCTCTGTATTCATTAACATCTGTGTAGAGACCGGGCCTCTGAAGCCATAACAATAAAGTTTGTCATACTGGTTTGGAACAACATGAAAGTGGATAAATGTTGACAGCATTTAAATTTTTGGGTGAACTATCCATTTAATGATAAATATTATTTTCCTTTGTCATTGAGCAATAAGAAAGACTTTAGCTGTTACAACTGTAGCTTGGATTGCTTTGTTTTACAGGGTGTAATTATGTGTGCAAGATATACAAGCTAAAACTATTATCCATGCCCTTTGAAGGTCAATTATATTACCTACTGCCCTTTCTGCCCACTGCTCCATACCACACTGCCCCAGCTGCCAGATACAGATGCAATAAGAGGGCGCAGCAGGTGACCCTCTGGGCTCGGCTAAACCTGCTGTGGGCCGGCCGCTCCCATAATGAAATCCACAGATGATGCTCTCGAAGCCCAAACAACAACTGGGCATAAAGAATCCTCTTAAACTTCTGCAGTTCCTGAGGGCCTACATGGAATACAAGGTTATGGGGAAGGTTATGGAATACAAGGGCAAAAGTGAAATATGTTGTTCATCATGTGTATGGTTAGTGTAATCTTCATAACAGAGGTATGCAGGGATACAGAACAACTACAACTTGACAATAGCCCTCCAATGGCCATTCAACTAGAAGTGTACAAAGTATTTGTACACTTAAGCCACACATGGAAATGTTTGTATGACAATGTACTAAATAACTAAATATCAAACAAAGTGGCATATATTTTTAAAGACAGCACAAGCACATTTTCTAATCTAAAACTATTCAAAATTAAAACCAAAAGAATTTGGACACTATCTAGTTGTCAGACCAAATGTGTCCAAATGAGTTGCAAAAATAGCTAAGAAAGAAGTTGTTATCATTTATTTGCAGATGCCACTTGGTTTGATACTGTCTAACACAATGACATTCACACACTTTTAAGTGTGTTTTTAGTGTCCAACTACAATTTAAGGCCACTATACACCATACCACTTACTAGAAGCTAAAACAGCTTTCTCCACCCTTCCAGAGTTCTTTTCATTCTCCACAGATAGCCAGTCTTCCACCAGGAAGAAAAACATGTTATCTGTCTGTATGTCCCAGATGATCACATGTTGCAGGTACCAGGATGGGTCTAGACCTGGAAAATGCATTGTTTCAGAGTATTTATTATTTGATGGTTCAATTCAAAGCAATTTTTTTCAATCACACACCTGTGTTGTCATGCCAGATGTGTATTTTCCAGATCTCGCCAAGATTGACATCAGTTTCAATTTGGAAGTCATCCAGACTATTCCTCTGGAAAGCTCCGTCTCTTTGGAGGTGACGTGAACCACTTTTATTCAGACCGTACAGGCTAATGCCAACATGTGCGGTGGTACCTGGTGAAATCAGCTGTTTCATAACTGGGCAATATCTTGTTTGTTCTGTTTAATAAACTGAGAAGTAAATGAATGTCAATTTTTTTTTTACAGTAAGTAGGTCCATTAAAGGTTCCACTCACCAGAGCCTCCTTTCCAGCCTGTTTTGACAAGAACCCGATACTGGTAGCGACCTTTTTGGCCACACAGTGGTACGCAACACAGACGTAGACTTTCCAGGTGATCCAATTTGTGGGCGATAACACCAACCAGCAGATGAATTAGTAGCAGGACTCCACAAATGATTCCCACCAACACGTTCCTCACCGGCTCTTCTGACTGATGGCACCAACAGTGTTTATTTTGTGTTGTGTTTTGCATTTTGCATGAATAGAAAATGTCTATCGATGAATCTTTGTGGTCTGAAGGCATTCATATTAGGGTTACTTACAATATGTTTCAGTTCAAAACTATGTAAATACTAGAGCACAATGGTGTATAGTTAAATGGATATTTCACTTAAAAATGAAATTCTCTCATTTACTCACCCTCATGCCATCCCAGACGTGAATTACTTAATTCTGCTGAACACAAATGAAGACTTTCTGTATAATATCTCAGCTATGTTGGTTCTCACAATGCAATTGAATGGGTTCAAAAAGTTTTAAGGTCCAAAAAGCACATAAAGGCAGCATAAAAGTAATCCATAAGACTCCATTGGTTAAATCCATATATTCAGAAGTGTTATGATAGGTGTGGGTAAGAAACAGATCAATAATTAAGTCCTTTTTGCTATTATATTTCCCTCCTTGCATGGTAGGTGGCAATATGCACGAAGAACGAGAAATGCCAAAAACAAAATAAGAAGAAAGTGTAAGTGGGCCCCTCAATACTACACATTTTGATGTCTCCTCAATCAAACACAATTGATTCAACTCATCAGCTCGTTAGTGGAGACTCCAAGATTTAAATTGGGTGTGTCAGAAAAGGGAGACATGCAAAATGTGCAGTGATGGGGGGGCCTCCAAGACTGGTTTGAGAACCACTGGATTAAACCACTGGAGTCATATGGATTACTTTTATGCTGCCTTTATGTGCTTTTTAGAAATTTACCGATTCACTTGCTGTCGTGGATCCACCTGACCCTCCTGCCACATACACACAACCCTCCCTCTCTCCTCAATACTGATCACCAGCACCTGCCTCTCATCTCTGCGTCAATCAGCTCCTCTACTTAAACCCCATTCTCCCTTCACTCATTATCTGGTCTCAACTCAAAATACAGATCCCCTTACCTGCGATTTACCTGCTGTCTTTCCTCGAATCCTCTCCACCGTAACTCCAACGATCTCTCCAAGCCTCAACTCCTACATCTACCTTCCACAGTGTGTGTTTGTCCCCCCCCCCCCCCCAAGGAGTATCACTACCTGCATCCACACGAACCATGATCAGGTTTCATTTCATCACTTCAGTACTGATCTGCTTATTCACCACTCACACCTGTTTTCCCTGTTTGTGTTGTGTGTCAATAAATACCTAACTTCTGGTTCAACACCATCATCGAGTCTGGGTTTCTGTGACACTTGCATAGTAAGGACTTGCTGAGCTGAAATATTCTTCTAAAAGTCTTTGTGTTCAGCAGAAGGAAAAAATGGCATACACATCTGGGATGGCGTGAGGGTGTGTAAATGAGAATTTTTAAATTTTTTTTTGGTGAACTATCCCTTTAAAGAATAGCAGCAGAAATTACATACAGGCGGCAGCAGTAAAACTGCCTCCGGATGGGTGAAGAGACTGGCTCCAAACATGGTGAGGTGCTGGGTGAGGCAATGGGCAGTGTGGGGACTGCTACCACTCAGACTACTCAAACCCTCACTGCTCCAGCGACTCTCTTTAAGGTTGAAAAACTGGCACAGCATGCTGAACACACACACAGAGACCGTCACATCCACACCTCTGACATGACTGTTCAGGCTCACAAAAAGGTCTTTAGTAGAACCATTCAATCTGTAAAATTTACAAACAAAAATATTAGATTCATTCATTCCCACTGACATAATGTTCATGATCATGTCTTTATTGACAGGCGCACAAACATCACTTTCAGTTACACTAAGAAGAGACAGGAAGAACTCACATTGGTGTAAGGAAGATGGTATGCTCTAGTGATGGACTCTCAGCTGACAGAGAGACATGGAGCTCTTCAGTATGAGTGTGCTGAGACAGTGAATGGACTGAGTGGTCACCAACAGATATCCGTACTAGTCCAGAGGCCTCACCAGTTCCTCCTTAACAAAACAAAGAACAGGCTTTCCATCTTGATACAGTAAGTAGTTGCCAATTTGTTAAACGTAATTAGAGTTCCTGTAGCCCATCTGCCTCTTCAACTACTTCCTTTTGGTGGCCAGATTATCCAGAAGATAACTTGAGGGGGCCAACATTTTTCTATAATTAGATCCTAGCATTTTCATTTTAAGTTACATGAACATCAATTATCATAATAATCCTCATTAAAAAATACGTTTTTATATACTTTACTTTGAAAATGAAAGCATTATTTTTAAACATTTTAGTGCTATTGTTTACAAATGAGGAAATTTGTCTTGCAAAAATTTTACATTTGCACACCTGGAAATGTAATAACATGCACACACATTGTTATTGAACCTATCGCTTAGCTTTGTTAAAGGGATAGTTCACCCAAAAATCAAAATTATCTAACCATTTACTCACCGTCATGACATCCCAGATGTGTATGAATTTCTTTCTTCAGAAGAACACAAAAGAAGATAGGTGCGGTGAGAAACAGATACATTTTTAATTCCTTTTTTTGCTATAAATTCTCCTCTCTGCCCAGTAGGTAGCTATATGCACTAAGAATGTGAAAGTGGAGATTTATTGTAAAAAGGACTTAAATACTGATATATACCCTTCGCAGTTCTGGCCACCATTCACATGCATTGTGAGGACCTTCAGAGCAGAGATATTCTTCAAAAAATCTTAATTTGTGTTCAGCAGAAGAAAGAAAGTCACTCACATCTGGGATGTATGAGGGTGAGTAAATGATAGAGCTGTCAGTAAAAATAGTTTCAGCGATGCATCGCGATTCATACTCAAACGATTCTGAATCAATTCTCAAAATAATCAGAATCGATGTGCCCAAATGAAACTACGATCTTGAAATTCTTTCACAAACACACGCACATAGCAATGGGAGAGTTTATTCATGATAAGAAGCCAAAAACAACATGAAAGACAAGCTTGCACCCATAATTGCACTGATTTGCACACAACGGGGGAAAACACAAGAAAATAATGACGAGGCAACGGTTTAGGAGATGTTGGTGATGTTTACATTTAATTAAATGCTCGTTTGTCAGGACAGAGCGCACACCTGATGATAAAGGTCTTATCTACTACTCACAGAGCAAACAGGTAGAACAGTGCATACGGGACGCTTGATACATTTCTGAAGCAACAACTGTGCTATTTAAACCGCTTTACTAGGAGGAGAGGAGAAGCTGACAGCTGCACACTCTCATAGAAGCAAATATATCTCTCATACTGGACCAGCAAATTCCATTTGTGCTTAAAAACTTACATGAAAACATGGCATAGATTAATTTTAAATAATATTAAATGATTTGCAATGCTTAAAATAAAAATATATTAATATAATCAGTTGAAGTAATAGTATTCATTGTGTTTTGATGGAAAACCAATATTTTTTTGTGCTTTTAAGAGATTTTTAAACTATAGAAGCATTTATTTAATCTTGTGGATTTTCCATGTTTTGTTCACAGCTCATACTGAATGTAAAAGGCCAGTTTATGTAATGTGACTCGCTCTGATTTTTAAAACAGCTGTTAAATAAAAAGCTTAAAGGGAAAACATTTAGAGTAAAAAATACATTTTGAAGAAACTAAAAAAAGAAAAATATTGAAGGACGAGGTACATCGTGATGCATTGATATTCGCTTTATATTTGAATTGTTACTCTTTGAATCGTAATCGAATTGTGAGGCCAGTGAAGATTCACACTTCTAGTAAATTATGAGAGAATTTTCATTTTTGGGAGAACTCAATGACGAGTGTTGTTAACTTTACTGCTAGGCATTGTTAACTACACCTCTGTGTAACATGCAGCACAAAAATTTCCTAAAACTCAATCAGAGAGTCGGATAAAAAGGATTGGCGTGCCTGATTTGGCTTGTGGGCCACCGATTGAAAAGCCTTGGTCTATTAGGTATGCAAATTTTTACAGCTTTTATTGAGCTTAGTTAAGTTAGTTAATAAAAATACAACTGTTCATTGTTAGTTCATAGTGCATTAACTAATGTTAACAAATAAAAATTTTATTTGTATTTGTTGAAGATTAACAATGCTGTAAAGGTATTGTTGATTGTTATTTTATATTAACTAATGTTTTTAACTAATGTTAACAAATGGAACCTTAGTGTAAAGTGTTACTGAGTATTTTTTTTTTTTACATAGTCTTTTACATTTACATTACATTTAGCGACACCAAATGATAAAAAAAAAAAAAACACACAGCAAAGTGTTGTCCATTGGAATGGACACAGATCTGAACAGGTTGTGGAGGTCATTAAAGATGTGTTATCTGGTATACACTACCTGGGATGACATTGAAGTTTAGGGAAACATAGAGGCCAGCCTGAGGTTTAGTTTGCACTGCTTGAACTGTGAAGTTTACACTCCCCTTAGATGACAGAGTGAAATGTTTCCTAAGCAAACTCTCATCCTCCTTCTCTCTTATCTTTTTCTGCAAAATGAATTGAATTGCAGTGTCTGGTGTCAGGTTAGTAATAGGAATGGGCTTCCCTTGTGGTGTAGCAAACTCCATGGCTGCAAGCGTTGTGGATATAGGTGGTTCTGCAGCTGGAATGAATGGGTTTTCTTCTGCCTCCATTTGCAAAAGGATCTGCAGGACTTCTTGACTTTTTTCCTTCAGGTGAGAGCTCAGTGCTGATGGGATGTGAAACTGGCAGTTGTTGGAGTTGTCTGTGCACAGGAGGTCTTTAGTAGGGTCACCCCGTATGCCCACCACATTGATCTTTGGAGCAGCGAGGGAAAGTGCCTCTTCCCCACGCATCTGAGACAACATCAATGAACGCATGAGCTCTACAATCTGGCCTAGTGCTGATACAGCTGTCTCTGATGTTCCCAAATGCTTGTGGCCTGAATTACTCCTCTCTATATGATCAACAGTCAGGGCACTGCCTGCAATGAAAATGGAAGAATGGTAAAGCCACAGTTAATTACATTTTAAATTAATAATAATTTAACTTCAGACCAGAGATACAAAAAAAAAAAAATGATTCAAGGAAAAAATAATGATTAATATTCAATTTTTTTTTTTTTTTTTTTTTTTTTTTTAAGAGCAAATAATTTTTTCACAGTAAACTTACAGAATTGCACCACTTCCTGTTACCTTAATCCTTTAATTGCTTGTGTGCCCTTATGTGGGGAAGTTGCAGACCAAGTTATGGACTCTCTCTGTTGTTTAAGTACTACATCTCTATTTCTGGTCTTTTTTAATTTCTGGTCTATTTAATGCATGACTTGTATTACACACAGCAAACTGATCATACCATTATCTTGCCATCATACAGTGAGGCACTTACAATAAAAGTGAATGAGGTACATTTTTGGCAGGTTTAAAGACTTGTAAAATTTTAAGATTAAAAGTTTATAAAAGCACTTGCATTAATTCTTCTGTTAAAGCACCTGCATTTTTTGAGCTGTAAAGTTGTTTAAATAGTAATTTTTAGAGTCGTATTAGAGTTTGTTGACATTACACTGTCATGGCAATTATGTTGTAAAACTGGCTATAACTTTTCACAGAAAAGGTTAATAAGTTAATTCTTTTAAAAAACAGTATTTTAATGTTTAAATGGCCCCATTCACTTCCATTGTAAGTGTCTCACTGGAACCCAGATTTTGTCTTTTTTTAAAGAATAGGATGGGCAAATCAAAACAAAATGTTTGTGGTAATCAACATTATGCTAAGTTTTGGGTTCCTTGCCACAGTCGCCTTCGGCTTACACTCATTTAAGACTTTATTTTCTAGGATGTGTTTCAATTAAACTGCTCAATCAGGACTTTTAAAAACAACTTTTTTTAACAAGAGCGCAAGAATGAAATTACTGCTCCTAAAGAACCAAAATGAAAAAAAAAAATGTGTTCAGTATGCTTCAGAGTGACCCTCTGGTATCAAACTGAATGTAAATGCTGAAGACTGAATGTACTGTAGTTACTTAAAACATTGAGAATGTTCCTGCCGGTCTCTGTGGGGTTGATGTCACTATGTCCTGTTTGTTCTCTTATTACTTTGATCATCTTCTCCGTAACCTTAAGAACCTTTGCTTGGCAGCCCTTGCACTGCACTTCAGACGGAACTGCCTGCAGACAGAAAACGTGGTTCAGTTTTTTCAAGTACATAAAAGTTGTACTTGTAACATCATCAGTATCCACCAATATCACATGTGACAAATAATTTGTTCTTTGGTAGCATGAATTTTTTCTGTAATCCCTCGACTCCTCATTATGAGATGTTCCAGCAGGCAGTCACAGCAGGCAGTCTATATTCATTGATGAGTCTTTGGCTCCAGTGTCAAATCTTATAATTGCACTGTGCTGGATCTATAGCAAGTTGCTGACATGCTTTGTGTTGAGCTGCAATTAATGCTGAAACTGGAGGTGTAGGGTGATTCTGTTATATACTTTAGGCTGGGTGTGCTGTCTATTTCCATGAGCTTTAACAGTAGAATGTCTTACTGTAGACTGGGCCAAAGCTGAGCTGATCTGTGCTACATCCTGAAGCGTAGAGACTGGCATAGATGACAGAGCCTGAGTTACATTTCCTCGCATCTGTATCTTGTCCTCCAAATCTTGAGCACTAAAAGTCTCCAGCTGTGGAAGAGATTTTGCTATAAACAAGGTGAGGAGTGATCAGTGTTTTAAATAATTAGTGTTGAAATATTTTTTTAAGATATGGTCTTCAATTTGTTGATGAATATTATTATTACCCAAATTAGCAACACACTACATGCATATATACTGATCAGCCACAACATTAAAACAACTGACAGGTGAAGTGAACAACTTGTATTATCTAATTACAATGGCACCTGTCAAGGGGTGGGATATATTAGGCAGCAAGTCAACAGTCCTTGAATTTCATGTGTTGGAATGAGGAAAAATGGGCAAACGTAAGAATCCGAGTGACTTTGACATGGGATAAATTGTGATGGCTAGACGTCTGGGCCAAAGCATCTCCAAAACAGCATGTCTTGTGTGTTCCCGGTATGCAGTGGTTAGTACCTACTAAAAGTAATTTTCTTAGGATTTTGCGTATGTCCACCTGAAATAATTGAAGATGCATATGGCCACGAGAACAACAAGTAGACTTTTAACTTTTAACTTTTAATCTACTAACGAGATGCCGCAGCACCAGTGAGCGAATTGTGTTCTTTATTTTATTTTAAAAAGTGAAAACAGATTCTCTCTAAATGCGCATGGAGCTGCGGGAGGCGGGAGCACAACTGATGACAACTGGCAAGACCGACAGTCCGAATAAGGTGATTGACCAATTAGAACGTTCATTTCAGACACGATTGGATATTTGCTAACCAATCATATTTTCCGTTTCAGTGAGGGACGGGACATTTCCAGCATCTAATGCTGGTGCACAACTCTGGTGTAACCATCATTTGCGCGCTGTAAATTTATTTCCCGGTTAAACGTGAATATACACTTTTTAATTTCACTTGTGCGGTTAAATTTAAATTGAAAATACTAAATGTTTTTGCAGAAGTGCTAGTTTTGATGCTCTTCACAGATGCTGGACAACTGTGTCCCTTAAATATATCAATCAAATTGAGCATCTATGGGCTCTGCTGGACCAACAAGTCCGATCCATGGAGGCCCACCTCGCAACTTATAGGACTCAAAGTATCTGCTGCTAACGTCTTGGTGCCAGATACAAGACACCTTCAAAGTTCTTGTGGAGTCCATGCCTCGACGGGTCAGAGCTGATTTGGTGGCACGAGGGGGACTAACATGATATTAGGCAGGTGGTTTTAATGTTGTGACTGATTGTTGTATACTTGTCACATTAGATAGAGTCTTCCAAAAAAAA
Organism: Moxostoma hubbsi; assembly: GCA_032164185.1. NCBI lineage: Eukaryota > Metazoa > Chordata > Actinopteri > Cypriniformes > Catostomidae > Moxostoma > Moxostoma hubbsi. Next base: position 20,038,951 of record JAVLUX010000035.1, read on the forward strand.
AAAAAGGACTTATTAATTCTTCAACAAATTCCAGAGGTACTATGTATTTACAATTTCATCTCATGTTGTGAATCATCTTAGCCACACTGGGTTTTAATTTGGCTTTTAGTCAATGCATTTTTTATTTGAAGCCTTTATCTATATACTAGTGTACTCAAAAACATTGGCAAAATGGGAAATTTACAGCCTCCCTTTTCTGGGAAAATGGACCAAAATGATTGATGACTCATTTTGCGCTACCAGGAAAACATCTGACAATTGAAACAATGTGTTTTGGGCCATATTCCATTTGTATTTATACCACGGGTCTATTGAATGCTTGATTCTGTTTGGCTGATGGACATTCTAAGATGGGCAATTATTTTTCAACTAAGTGCATCAGATAAGAATGACAAACAATTTCTATAATATCCTACATTTATTTCAATTTCGATTGAAATGCATCCTTGGGCTCCCTCTCTTTCTCTCTCGGCTCTCTCTCTCTCTCTCTCTCTCTCTCTCTCTCTCTCTCTAACACACACACATTGAGACTCATGTTGCGACCAACAAATAGAGACGCATCCCCGCGACTTTATCAATACAACAGTTTCTATTATCCAAAATAACTTTTAATATGTGAAACTTTTTATGTTTCAATGTATTTTGCCCTAATCTGCCTCACATATCTATAATGGAAAGCACCACGCTACCCCTCCAACTTTCTCACTCACGCACAAACACACACACACACACAACCAAACACTACCTAGAAAAGCAGTGCATCCTCTGTTGCTAGTTCTGTATTTGAACTAGCAATGAAGGCTTCAGCTGTATCAGGGCTAGATACACTTGATATTATCAGAAATATCTGTGGGAACGCCTTCACGCTCCCTCTCTTAAGCTCTCACACACGTGAACACACATACATATACACATTACACACACACGCGAGTGAAAAACAGACACACCTGCATCTCAGTAGGGTTGAAAACGGTTGTTACTGTTTACAACGGAAATATGGCGACACTCACTGCTGCTGAGAAGAGCTTAAACTTGCATCTTGGAGATTTTGAAGCGATGTTACTTCTGATGAGAGCTGCAACAAATAAAGGTAATCCCACAGGCAATCTCTCTCAGTTTCTGAGCTTCTCTCTTTTGATCCCTCAAAAAAAATCTCATGCACAAACAGACACGCACAAAGTCACTATCTTGTTACTCCAGTAAGTGCTCCAATAAAGCAGTGCAAGCCTAGCTTTCTTCCGTTGCTAGTTCTAAAGTGACATTTTCGAACTAGCAATGAAGGCTTGAGCTGTATCAGAGCAAGATGCTGAAGAAAGTAGTTCACCTCACAAGAGCCTTTTAGGGATGATAACCAGAAAATGTCTTGAGATAAATACCCTGAACGATGTATTAAGGTGTAGTAAACGTGGTATGAGCGGAATTAGAATTATTGAAAAATAATGCACAACCAAGGTGGTATTGCATTATATAATCGTCAATTATTCCTTACTTAAAGATTTGTATTGGTTTTCATTACAGATATGTATTGGCCCCAATACATATCTGTAATGGAAACCAATATCTGTAATGGAAAACAATAATGGTTATAACTGCTAAACTCATTAGAATAACTGTGAGGGTTTCTATTTGTTTTTTTTTTGTTTTTTTAGAAGTGACAGATTTGTGTCCAATAAAATGCTCTCTATGAGAATCCTCCCTCTAATATCACCTACTTCTGACTAGCAAAGAGAATGCAATAGCAATTAGCGAATCATGATCATGGATGTTACATTCAAAAGGATATTGGGTATTTGAAAAAAGGTAGGGGAATAAACTCTTTGATATGTCCTGCTCCATCACCTTGTTTCAATGGGAAATATGTCAACACAGGAAAGAAAACTGTGCTCGTCAGATCAGTTCATGTGAACACAGCAAAAATCCTTAATAAAATCCAGACAAATGTTTTATAAGGGCTATCCCAGTTACCTGGTTGAGTTGGCTGGTGAGGGCGATAGAATATTGTATGATGTTCTGAGGATTGCCTTGTTGGAGCAACGCCCAGAACTCTGATTGGATCTTATTTCTTAACCACTCAGTTGTGCGATGGTCATTCAATAGCACTGTCAGGTTCCTACATGAGATATGAAGTGTTACTTTGAATCTGTGATGTGGCAAGCATGTAACAAGAAACACAAATGATAGAAATATGAAATTGAAAAAATCTTTTTGCAGACTAAATAACTGCCAAGCAGTGGACTAACTTTCTCAATGTGATGACTGAAGCCCCCATGTTGTCTTCTACCATCACCAGCACGTAAATAACAGATGTGTTTTCTGCTATGCTTAAATTACCAAGTGGCACCAGGGAGCCAAATGTGCTTTGAGTGCCTCTATAAAGGGTAATTAAGGGACATAATGGTCCAAAATCTTCACACTGTGCCACTTGTAGTGAAAATATCAGTTGAGCTGAGTCACCATCGTCATCCATCCACCCTGCCATTGAGAAAAAATAGCAAATAAGACGTCAAACCAAAGAGCCATTACTTGGGTGAGAATAAAATTGGAGAAAAACACTACCTGAGCAGTTGTAAATGACCACTGTTTCAAGGAAATGAAGAGAGTCGTCTGGTGACAGAGTGCAAATGCCCCCATAGGGAGGATGGTTGGGGACTAATGTGATGCTTGCTGACCCCCAATTCCCAGAAGCTGTTTCAGACACGTTGAGAGTAAAGGTATATTCATGTCCCTCCATTAGCACCCCTGCTCTAATGACTATCTCTCTCCAGAGGTTTCCTGCTGAGGTAGTGACTTCATTCAGTGCTACAGCTTCACCTTTCTGATTTTCTGCTGTCCACTTGTACTGTAAGATGAAGTGGAGTAAAATCAAAAGCTTACAGTATTATATGCCAGTGTTTTTCCAAACTTTTGAATGCCAGGGACTCCCAAATGTGATGATACCTTTGCAAGGAACCCCCTTTAAAAAATGTCAAAAATGACTTATATACTGTCCAAAATGAAATGTTTTTATGTTATTTTAACTTTACAAAACTAAACAATTATCAATATTAAAAGTTAGCTGCTTATCTTTTTCCCATGTGCTTTTTTTACCCAATATCAAGACATAGAATTCAATTCATATTTTTGTATGATGAGCTTTTTACAACAAAAATCACTCCAAAGCAGCTATAAATATTACCATTCAACCAGAAAGCAAGATAAAGTGAAATGATGAAAGATGAAAATTCTCTCATCATTTACTCACCCTCATGCCATCCCAGATGTGTATGAATTTCTTTCGTCTATAAAACACAAACAAAGTTTTTTAGCAAAATATCTCAACACTGTAGGCCCTTTCAATTCAAGTGAATGGTGGCCAGAACTTTGAAGGTCCACAAAGCATAAATACAGCATAAAAGTAATCCACACGACTCCAGTGGTTAAACCCATTGTCTGATAGGTGTGGGTTTAGAAACAGTACTTTTCTATAAATCTCTACTTTCACTTTAACATTCTTCTCTTTTTTGTGATTTGCATTCTTTGTGCATAATACCACCTACTGGGTAGCGAGGAGAACTTACATTAAAAAAATTATTTTAATATTTATCTTTTTCTATATCTGTATGATAACTACTGGAGTCATATTGAATACTTTTATGCTGCCTTTATATGCTTTATGGAGATTCAAAGGTCTGGTCACCATTCACTTTTATTGTATGGACCTACAGAGCTTAGGTAAAAATCTTTGTTTGTGTTCAGCTTTAGAAAGAAGTCAGAAAGTCATACACATCCGGGATGGCATGAGGGTGAGTAAATGATGAGAGAATTTAAATTTTTGGTTGAACTATCCTTTTAAAGATGACAATGGCAATGAAAAACTAGAAACTTGGCCTACACAAACTATTTTATGTAGTGGCATATGTAGTTTCAAAATTTTCTCCCGCCAAGCTAAAATTCTGCAAAAAAAGAAACATCTCTAATTCAGGACACTGTATTTTAAATATAATTTTGTAAAAATCAAAATAGCTTTACGGATTTTTATTGTAAAGCGTTTAAACAATGTTTTCCATGCTGGTTAAATGAACCATAAACAATTAATGAACATGCACCTGTGGAACAGTCATTAAGACAGTAACAACTTACAGACAGTAGGCAACTGTCACAATTACAAAAACTTAGGACACTAAAGAGACCTTTCTACGGACTCTGAAAAACACCAAAAGAAAGATGCCCAGGTCCCTGCTCATCTGCGTGAACATGCCTTAGGAATGCTGCATGGAGGCATGAGGACTGCAGATGTGGCCTGGGCAATAAATTGCAATGCCCATACTGTGAGTTGCCTAAGACAGCGCTACAGGGAGACAGGAAGGACAGCTGATCGTCCTCGCAGTGGCAAACCACGTATAACGACAAAGGAACGGTACATCCGAATATCACACCTGCGGGACAGGTACAGGATGGCAACAACAACTGCCTGAGTTACACCAGGAATGCACAATCCCTCCATCAGTGCTCAGACTGTCCGCAATAGGCTGAGAGAGGCTGGACTGTAGGCTTGTAGGCCTGTTGTAAGGCAGGTCCTTACCAGACATCACCGGCAACAAAGTCGCCAATGGGCACAAACCCACTTTCGCTGGATCAGACAGGACAGGGAAAAAGTGCTCTTCACTGATGGGTCGTGGTTTTGTCTCACCAGGGTTGATGGTCAGGCTCGCGTTTATTGTCAAAGGAATGAGCGTTACACCGAGGCCTGTACTCTGGAGCAGGATCAATTTGGAAGTGGAGGGTCCGTCATGGTCTGGGGCGGTGTGTCACAGCATCATCGGACTGAGCTTGTTGTCAATGCAGGCAATCTCAACACTGTGCATTACAGGGAAGACATCCTCCTCCATCATGTGGTACCCTCCCATCAGGCTCATCCTGACATGACCCTCCAGCATGACAATGCCACCAGCCATACTGCTAGACAGGAATGGCAGTGTTCTGCCATGGCCAGCGAAGAGCATTGAGCATGTCTGGGACCTGTTGGATCGGAGGGTGAGGGCTAGGGCCAAATATCCGGGAACTTGCAAGTGCCGTGGTGGAAGAGTGGGGTAACATCTCACAGCAAGAACTGGCAAATCTGGTGCAGTCCATGAGGAGGAGATGCACTGCATTACTTAATGCAGCAGGTGGCCACACCAGGTACTGACTGTTACTTTTGTTCAGGGACACATTATTCCATTCTGTTAGTCACATGTCTGTGAAACTTGTTCAGTTTATGTCTTTGTTGTTGAATCTTTTTATGTTCATACAAATATTTACAATTTAAGGTTGCTGAAATAAAAGCAGTTGAAATTTAGAGGACGTTTCTTTTTTGCTGAGTTTTATATGCAGATTTCGTTTGTAATTCTTACTTGAAAAATATTCATAAAACCTTTATTTTTTTAAGGTTCTAGCAGCCTTTTGTGGTCCCTGTCTGAAAGGTTCTGTAATAGGCTATTGTAGATTGTGTGTATGTGTGTGTGAGACAATATGGGATTGTTTGATATGAAGTCATTTTTTAAACTATGTTGTGAACTGACTACCTGTACAGTGTCTTCTTCACATGAAGAACAATAGCCAGCCAAGACAATTCGCCAGCTATGACTCATATGGGATGACAACAGGGAGTTACAGGATACACAGTTCACAGTCACAGGTAGTAAAGCAACATTGTACACTGTAACCTGCCAGAATGAACAGAGTTAGAACAGCATTAATGACAAAAATGTTTGCAATTAAATATCTAATAGCTAAATGTAAGCTTAAGTAAAATGAGACAACACTCACTGACTGTGATACAGAGACAGGCTGTCGCCCACTTTTGTAAAGGGTTAGAGTAAAGTGGTACACTCTGTCTGGCAACAGGGCACTTCTGGGAAGAAGAAGAATACTTCCATTTCCAAGAATATGTTGATGAGGGGTGTAAATGTCTGAAGAAGATGCTGCAGTGTTCTGGGAGCACAGAATTCACCATCAATTACCAGAGCAAAATTTACCAGTATTTTCAAAAAGGTTGCTTGCGTTCACACATGGCCTCAAACATGAAAATTGCAGTGAATCTTTTGGAAAACGCTGTATGTGTGAAAGGGGCCTTGCAAATGTAACTTACCTCTATAATGTAACCCCACTGGAACCAAAACGACTCAAAATCATTCTCATCTGAATCTGGATCATATGACTCAGTTGCATCCATTATAAGGTCATTTTTACTTGACCAGAGCCTGCGTGATCCACCTTTAATCAGAGGCACCAACTGACTGTGAACAACAGCAATCTTTAAAGTCTTGTGCTGCTTTAAGGGAGTTCCCTGTAGTCTGGTGGTAAATGCTAAACAGTAGTTTCCCACTTTAAGAGTGTGCCTTGGCAGAGACAGAAGTGGGGTAGTAACATCAACTGAATCGTTTAATGATATCTTGTCCATTGCTGAGCAATCAGGGCCACTGAAAATCTCCCAGAGATATGATGCTTTGTATGTAATGCAACCTTTGAAGTCTACTCTTGCTTCAAAAAATCTTGGTCTGGATTTTAATGTTTTGGATTGTTCTTCAACCAGGTAGATTTCAGGCTGGGTGCACTCCATTTTTTGTACTTCAATTGGCATTCGTGTTGAGACCTGACTTATGTCATTGAAAGCTGTTAATTGCACCACAAATCGACCAGTAGCATTGTATCTGTGGTCTTGAGTATTGGATTCTGTAACCAGGGTTTCTCCGCTGGGATCGCCAAAATCCCAAATTAATTTAATGTCACTTCCTCCATCTGTGATGGCTACAAAAAAGATTGGATAGTCAATAAAAGCAACATCATGCGAGCTAACAAGCTTCACTTCCTTCACATGCTTCTGTACTTTTGCTGTAATGCTCAGGGACTGTGAGCAGAAGCCATTATCAGCTTCTACTGTAACATACAGGGATCCGTTTGTAATAGGTGTGAAGTGAACTTTTTGCCCGATTTCCCGAGAGGAATAGATTCCATTTAATAGGAAAGTCCAGTGATAATTGGCTTGTGAGCTACTGCTTATGTTTGCTTGAAAACTAAAGGTTTTTGATGCCTCAAGGACAGCAGAGCAACAGCCAATGAAATGCAAGCCCTTCATTTTTTCCACCACTTGCACAGTTACTGTAACTGTTTGGATGCTAACATTATTTTTTGCTATTGCTCTCACCAAGTGCTTTCCAACTGCAAGAGATGAGGTTGTAAAATTCTGCTCAATGTCCACTGACGAAATTTCATTCATGAACTCCAAAGTAAAGGAAACTTTACTTCCTTGGGAGACAGATGGTTTGAATGAAACCAAATCATTCTCGCATACTATACTGCTGCTAGCTGTTAGTGAAAGTCCTTGGATCACATCCTCAATGGTCACAATATATGAAACAGTTTGCCAGCTAATGTCATTTGAGGCGTTAAGTGAGACACGGTGATCTCCAACATCCACAAAAGAATAGCTAACTATTTGATTGTCAGCAAGAAGAATAACTGTACTGTTATGAAAAGTTAATGTCCATTCCCAATGTAGGACATTTCCTGTCTGTGCACATCCATGGAGTGACAAGATGCTATTTGATGCGATAAAAAATGGGCTTGATTTTCCATTTATCTGAAAGTCTACTTCAGAGATGCTCTCCTGAATTATTAGTAGTTTGGTTGCATTGTTAGACCCAAAGACATTTGAGACCGACACTCTGAGCTCAACCACACCAATAACTTTGAAGACATGCAAAATAAAGGGTACATCTGAAATGTTAGGACTGTGTTCAGAGTCCAGGAACCATGAGTACTGAAGGTCTGTTCCAGATGCTACACTCACAGAGATCTTCACTGGTTTTCCTTTGGCGGCAACATTCATTGATGCTAAAATACTCACACCAGAAATGCGCTCAACTGCTCTCAATGAAAGTTCAGCATCTACTGTTCCAAGAATATTGGATACTTCCAACCTGATATACAAATCACCAGAGATGTTTGTAAATAGCTGAAATTGAACACTGTTACTTATAGTTTCATTATTCCCACTTCGATCTGCAAGCCACTTATATGTCAAGTTAGAACCATGTGTCACTGAAGTTCTCAATAGTACAATCTGATTGGTCAGGAAATATCTTGCAGACTGCAGACCTTGAGATTGGATTCGAACCCCCTCTATTCTCTCTATGACCTCAATATACATTGTGGTTTCCATCAGACTGACATGATTTTGAGCAGTGACTTTAATCAAAAATACCCCTGCTTTAGGAAACACATAAATAAACTCAGATGTTCCAGGGGTTGAAAGTGACAAATAATTCAAAGTCCAGTTAAACTTAACATTTTCATTCACATCAGTCCAAGCTTTAAATAGTATCTCTTTTCCTGCCTCTGCAAATGGCTGACTGGTATTAACAATTAAATATGACAGAGGTGCCTGCACCTCTACTTCTATGGACACAGAATGGGAACTTACTGCATTAGATGCAGTAGCAGTCACACAAAACCTCCCAGGAAAAGCAAAAATGTGTGACTGATTTTGACCCTTCTTTTTTAAGAAACCATCTCCAAAGTCCCACTGAAAAGAAACGTCTCTCTTACCAGAAAGCTCAGCACAAAAATAATAGGACTGATTCACAGTCATTGCATCTTTGTTACCTTCTAATTTTATGTGTAAATTGGATACAGACATTTGAACTAAAACTGTTGTTTCTGTTGTTTTGTTGCTAACTTCATTACTTGCCATCACCATAATTGCATACAAACCCTCAGCTGGGAAAACAAAGCAATGGTGTGACAGGCCTATGACTGGGGTATCATTAGAAAAGTTATTACTCCACTGAAACTTATAAGGATCACTTACTTTGGGAAGCACAGATACATTCATGCATATTTCCTCATTCACCGCTACAGCAGTCTTGGGCAAATGCAATGTGACTTTTGTAATTAGGGGCTCAACACATATGTTGGTTTGATAATGGGCCGCACCCACTAGGCTATTAGCTTTTACACTAATTGAGTAAATCCCAGAATTTAAGAAAGTATGAGTGATAGAGTTAGCTCCTTTAACAATAGACAACTGACTCCCATCTCCAAAATCCCAGTGAAAAGTTAAAAGAGGAACATTCCCTTTCACCAACACCTCAAACTCTATCTCTGCTTCATTCACAATGCAGTCAGTTGGCAAGATTTTACTAATAAACAACTTATAGACTTCCACATTGACCGACTGGTTTTCCCTACCTACAGAATTATACGCAGCAACCTGAACAGTGTAGTTACCAGGAGACATATAAATGTGAGAGGCGGAGCTTCCAAAGTGATCATTTAGTACCGAACCATCTCCAAAGTCAAATGTCCATTTTAGATGTGTGCCAGCAGAAACATTTCCAGTGATTTCAAAGATGCAATTAAGTTCAATGGAGCCAGTGTAACTCAGCTGGAGACCAGAGACAGCTTCAACTACCTCCACAGCTGTATAGTTAGTTAAGACTGACACGGTGTTGTTGGCACAAATGGTGACATCGTATTTCATGGGTCTTATAAAAACATGACTGACTTTACTGTGATAGTCCTTCACTTTACTGGAGTTGTCACCGAAGTTCCAGGAGTAAATCACTCCGAATGAAGAAGGCCATAGTAAGACCTCAAAGAAGATGGTGTGGTTGACTTGACAGACAACAGGAGATGATGACACCAGCAATCTTGATATTGGAGTCCTTACTTTGACCGTTACATTCTTTTCAATATGGTCATATTTGTTGTAAGCCATTATTTTCAAGGTGTAGTCACCTAGAAAGGAAAAAATTACAATGCAACAATTTAATTTTTCAAAGCTACATCACAAAAATTAATCAGTATTTTTGTCTTGTTTTCTGGTCAAATTAAATTGTTTACACTTTATAAAAGGTTCTATTTGTTAACAATAGTTAATGTATGAGGTACAGTATCATAAACTAACAATTAACTATGATTTTTTTTTTTAAATCTATTAATCTTGAATTTTGTTTATTTATCAAAAGATTATTGTTCATTGCTAGTTATAACTAATATACATCTTATAATGTTGTTTTAGCAAATGTTGGAATTTACATTAATTAAGTGCCATAAAATGCCGTTTATTGTAAGTTCATGTTAATTAATGTAATTAACTAATGTAATTAATACAACCTTATTATTATAAAGTTTTACCAATAAATCTAACAAAATATAGTTATTTTTATGCCTAAAAACAAATGCCTATGGAAAATAAAAACTTAATTTATATTAATATATTCTCTTATTATATTACAAATATAAATAAATGTACCATGTTATAAGGATGTTTAGATATTTTTAATAGACAACAAGATAAAACCACTGTTTAAGAAAATGTTATTTGCAGTGTTCTAATAATTATTTTAATGTTCTATTAATGTTATAAATATTCTATTATAGTAATATTTATAATATTATCATATTTAAAATAATATTTATAAACATATTACAGGATATACTGATGAGCCAAAACATTATAATCACTCACAGGTAAAGTAAATAACATTGAACATTACCTAACAAGGCCACATGTCAAGGTCTCAGAAGACGTGTGATGGTAAGAGCAATATGATCTCGTTATCATTGTGTTGAATGCAGGAATATGGGCAAGGGTCAATTTGTTATGGCCAGATGACTGGGTCAGTGCATCTCTAAAACAGCAAGGCTTGTGGGGTGCTCCCGTTCAGCAGTGGTGAGTACCTACCGACAGTGGTCCGAGGAGGGACAAACCACTAACTAGCGACAGGCTGTTGGGCACCCAAGGCTCATCGATGTGCAAGGGCAATGAAGGTTCTCCCGTCTTGTCCGAACCGACACAGACCAGTCAAAGTGCCCATGATGACCCCTGTCCACCGTCAAAAGTGACTACAATGGACTCGCGAGCATCGGAACCGGACCTTGGAGCAGTGGAAGAAGGTTGCCTGGTCCGATGAGTCCTGTTTTGTTTTACGTCACGTGGATGGCAGTGTACTTGTGCACCATTTACCTAGGGAAGTGATGGCACCAGAATGCACTGTGATAGGATAGCAAGATGGTGGAGAAAGTGTGATGCTCTAGGAAATGTTCTGCTGGGAAACCATGTGTCTGGCCATTCATGCGGATGTCAGTTTGACACATGCCACCTACCTAAACATCGTTGCAGACCAGGTACACCCCTTCATGTCAATGGTACTCCCTGATGGCAGTAGCCTCTTTCAGCAAGATAATGCACCCTGCCACACTGCACACATTGTTCGGGAATGGTTTGAGGAACATGATGAAGAGATTAATGTGTTTCCCTGGCCTCCAAATTCCCCAGATCTCAATCCGATTGAGCATCTGTGGAATGTGCTGGATCAAAAAAATCCAATCCAAAACGCGTCCACCTCGCAACTTACAGGACTTGAAGGATCTGCTGCTAATGTCTTTGTGCCAGATACCACAGGACACCTACAGGGTTCTTGTAGAGTCAATGCCTCTGCGGGTCGGTGCTGCATTGGCGGGACGTCGAGGACCAACAGCATATTAGGCACAATGTTCATAATGTTTTGGCTCATCAGTGTATACTATTTATGGTTTTATTTTTGCAATGAAACATGTACCTGGGAAAGAAAACATATGATGTGCGGAGTCTTGCAGGTAAACATGTTTGATACTTTGCTGAAGATGGCTGTCTTTAATTTCTAAAGCAGCAGAAATTGGGTGACTGAGAGAAGTCGTATTATCACCAAAATCCCATCTGAAGAGATAATTTTATAGTAAAATATACATAATATAGTCTTTAAATAAGCCAAATGTAATTTTAGAAGTTTAACTCAATTAAAATAATTACATATTAACTATAATAGCAATAATAATTTAGAAATATTAACCTGATTGTAACACCTATAGAGATGTCAGCTTTAACACAAATGGTGTAGAGAGTTGAGGTGTTTACAGCAATGGCCTCTGGCATGGGAATTACTGCTAGTTCAGCTAATGGGGTCATTACATCGGCTGTTAGCTTGACCTCAATTAACTGAGAGCTCACAGGGTTCTTTGCCATCACCTAGTATAGAGAAAGCAGTAAATATTTAATGAAATATGACAAAAAAAAAATAATTTGAAAAAACCTAAGTCAGTGGTTGTCAACTGGTTGGTCACAGGTATGTTTTAATAGGATCGTGGATGGCACAATTTTTTGGAATGCAAATATTAAAATAAATAAATTAACAAACCAAATAATTAAGCACAGTATAGAATATAAAATAAATAGCCTTATCAACTTTAATAAGGGAGGAGAAAATGCTTCTCATGTCTTTTGTTGTTAAAGGAAACTGCTGTTCATCCAATCAAACTTTACAATATGTTTCTCCAAATTCAATGTCACTTCAACATACTATTAGAAATTAAACATTCAAAATACAGAATAAAGATTAACCAATGTCATGTTAATAATTTCACATATTGTTGGGCCTGTGCAGTTCATGGTAATATAAATACCTTTTAGATATTGATTTAAAGATCAAGCGTTATTGTATGCTAAACAATTTTGGTAAAGTGTGTTGGGTCATCACTTGATGTCGGATGTAAAATTTGAGTCTCGTAGCAAAACCAGTTGAGAACCACTAACCAAAGAATATCTAAAGACTTCTATCAATTTATCATTTTATTTGCTTTAGGCTAAGCTTTATGTATAGGTTAAAATTTGTACATGTAAAAATTAAATGCACATTAAAGAGATAGTTCACCCAAAAATTTTAATCATCTCATCATTTACTCACCCTCATGCAATCACAGAAGTGTATGACTGTAAAGGGATATAAATAGGCAAGGAGGTGGCAAGAACCTGCTTGGTAAAATAAATAATACTTTAATGAGAAACTTAAACAAAAGACGCAAACACACACATGACGGTCAGCTGACCGTAAACGATCTCTCTCCCGTCACACCACCATCCGCAGTCTTCCTTTATCCCTCTCGGAGGCTTAATTAGCCTGATAAGGGACCGGGTGTGTATAATCACAACCCGGCCCCACCCTCCGCCCTTTCACAATGACTATCTTTATTATGATGAAAACAAATTAATAATATTTCAGCTCTTTAGGCCCATGTTATATAAGTGAATGGTGGACAGAATTTTAAAGGTCCAAAAATTAAATAAAGGCAGCATAAAAGTAATCCATACAACTCCAGTGGTTAAATCCATGTCTCCAGAAGCGATATGATAGGTGTGGGTGAGAAACATCTATAGTTAAGTACTTTTAAACTATAAATTATCCTCCCTGCCCTGTAGGTGCCGATATACACAAAGAATCTGAATTGCCAAAAAACTAAAGAAGAAAGTGAAAGTGGAGATTTATAGCAAAAAAGGACTCCCACACCTTAAGAAGATAAACCTTTAACCACTAAAGTCATGTGGATTACTTTTATGCTGCCATTATATGATTTTTGGAGCTTCAAACATCTGGCCACCATTCACTTGCACTGTATGGTCCTACAGAGCTGAGATATTTTTCTAAAAATCTGTTTGTCTTCTGCAGAAGAAAGAAAGTCATACACATTTGGGATGGCATGAGGATGAATAAATAAGGAGAGAATTTCCTTTTTTGGATGAACTATCCAAAAAAGGAAATTATGTTTACCTTAAGCGTGTATTCTGCAGGCTTCTTAAAAGCCAAGCTGTAAGACTCTCCTGTGTGTGCAAACTGAACCAGGTCATCAATAACCCATGTAAATGTCACAGATGAGCCTGTGACCACTGAAGCTGTAAACAACTGTAGATAAAACTGATTAAGCATCCTAAAAATCATTAAAAACATTGTAAAAGTGCAGTTATGACATTTTAGAAACATTTCACACAAATATCATGTAAATACCATAAGCCCTTCAAAATGCTAAAAGGTTACTGGCTAAATGTATTTGTGCAATGACAAAAATCACAGAAATACCTACCTGTGGTATGTTCACAAGAACTCTGCTGAAGCCCGGAGGCTGGATACTCAGCCCAGTTACAGGGATATGAGACACAACCCTCAAACTCAGACTCTGGGAGTTCAGACTGTTTGAAGCTACGATGTTCAGTGTATGTTCACCTTGACTTGGAAGCACCATGTACACATGAGAGAACCATGTGTCAGAAGTTTCCCTCACACATCCTCCATCAATCTCAAGCATCACAGCAGGGCAAGAAGACATAAACAAGACTCCAGTCTTTGACACTGGAGCCGACCAGGAACTGATTGCGTTTTCCCCTGAATTAATCTCGATGACAATAAGTGTTGGAACATTGATGGCAACATGCATTTGGTTGTCCTTGTCAAGCTCTGGATACAAAACATGCAGTCTTGTGACAAGGCTCTGCGTTTTGATTGGACTGTTGCTCTCTGAGGTAGTTTGCATGGTGCTAGGTATTGGTGAAACACCATAGCGTGGCATAGTGTCTTCATAAATCACCCGGAGGTCACAGACCACACCATCTAGCCATTGGCCCTCTCCTGGATGGGCAGTCAGACTCCCCTTGAACCACCCTCCCCACTCAGGTCCATGCAGAGAGAGGTAACTGTGGCGCCAGGCTGAACTGGTACCGGCAACACAATGTAGAAAATTTCCTGTTCTTCTAGTGTGTTGCACTGCCAGAATGTCATCTGGATATACAGTGATGTCTTTGTCTTGAATTGTAACCTGCACAAATAAATACTGTACATGTTATAGATTTAAACTCAGGTTTTAATGTCAAAATTCACTACCATAAGTACAATTAAAGGGATAGTTCACACCAAAAGATAAAAATAAATGTAATAATTTACCCACCCCAATGTTGTTATAAACCTGTATGACTTTCTTCTGTGGAACACAAAAGGAGACTTTAGGCAGAATGTTAAGGATTGATAGTCTCCATTTACTTTCATTGCATCTTTTTCCATATAATGAAACTGAATGGTGACTGATGCTCTCTCATCCTCTCTCATCACCTCCTTTTGTGTTTACAGAAAAAAAGAAAGTCATACACATTTGGAACAACATGAGGGTGCTCATTTTGTTCCAAATGTGTATGACTTTCCTTTTTCAATAACTGACTTATAAATGAATATTTTTTTGGGGGGAGAACTATCCCTTTAAGAGCCATGCCACTACAGTAAGTCAAGAAATGCCACCTACACTGATGTGTGTGTAATCAGCAGTCGGGGGCAGTTTGAGTGACATGTCTGCCATCAAATGGAAGAACGGTGGAGTCGCAGGGTAGCGGGGAGGCAGGGAGAATGGATGTCTCAGGTTGAAGGAGTGATAAGGGCTGCATGGACTTGTGACAGGCAAACAGATCTCCAGCAGATGGCACCAATACTGCCCGCTGGCACACCCACCAGTGGTGTTACACATGGGTATCAGTGAACAGCAGCTGAAAGGATTCAGCAGATAACTACAGCCTGATAGGGGGTGTAAAAGTGGTTCATTGTGAGAAAATGTAATCTGTAAGGATGTATTCAAACATGCAGCTACTTTTCAATGATAATTGACAATTGATAATTTGATAGCAAAGTTTTTTTTTTTGCTGTATTTCGGTACTTCCTATTAAAATTGGAATTTAGGGTGGAAAATACTGTTTATTTTATGGTCTGACATTAAATATATTTTATGGTGATGAAAAGTAAATGTCAAGAAATGTTTTTTCATAATTGAAAACAATGTTTTTGTTTATTATTAAGGTTTAGTTCATTGTACATTGCATTCAGAAAACCACTTCATTTCTTTCACATTTTGTTTTGTTGCAGCCTTATGTTAAAATGCTTTAAATTATTTATTTTTTTCACATCAATCTACACTCCATACCCAATAATGACAAAGCAAAAACCATAATTTTGATAATTTTGCAAATGTATAAAAAAAAAATATCTTTGACAATGACATAAGTATTCAGACCCTTAACGCACCTTTGGCAGCGATTACAGCCTCAAGTCTTTTTGGGTATGATGCAACAAGCTTTGCACACCTGGATTTGTGGATTTTCTGCCATTCTTCTGTGTGGATCCTCTCAAGCTTTGTCAGGTTGGATGAGGACTGTCGATGGACAGCCATTTTCAGAGATGTTCGATTGGGTTCAAGTCTGGGCTCTGGCTGGGCCACTCAAGGACATTCACAGAGTTGTCCCTAAGACACTGTTGCATTGTCTTGGCTGTGTGCTTAGGGTCATTGACCTGTTGGAAGGTGATCCTTCGGCCTAGCCTGAGCGCTTTGGACCAGGTTTTCATTAAGGATATCTCTGTATTTTCCTGCATTCAGCTATCTTTCAACCTGAGAAGTCCCCCAGCCCCTGCCGCTAAAAAACACCCCCACGGCATGATGCTACCAACACCATGCTTCACCATTGGGATGGTATTGCACAGGTGCTGAGAGGTGCCTGGTCTTCTCCAGACATGATGCTTGGAATTGAGGCCAAAAAGTTAAATCTTTGTTTAATCAGAACAGAGAATCTTGTTTCACACAGTCTGAGAGTCCTTTAGGTGATTTCTTTTTGTGTTTTGTACTGAGGTGAGGCTTCCGTCTGGCCACTCTGCAATAACGCCCAGATCAATGGAGTTACAGTGATGGCTGTCCTTCTACAATTTTCTCCCATCTCCACACATGATCTCATGGAGCTCAGAAAGAGTGACCATCCGGTTTTTGGTCACCTCTCTTGTCAAGGCTCTTCTCCCCCTATTGCTCAGTTTGGCCAGGCAGCCAGCTCCAGGAAGAGTCCTGGTTGTGCCAAACTTCCATTTAAGAATTATGGAGACCACTGTGCTCTTGGGAACCTTCAATGCAGCAGCAATTTTTTTTTAAATTAATTAAAAGTAGCCTTCCCCAGATCTGTGCCTCGACACAATCCTGCCTCTTAGCTCTGCAGGCAGTTACCTTTGACCTAATGGCTTGGTTTTTATTCTAATATGCATTTTCAGCTGTGAGACCTTATATAGACAGGTGTGCCTTTCCAAATCATGTCCAATAAATTGAATTTGCCAGTGGTGGACTCCAATGAAAGTGTAGAAACATCTCAAAGATGATCCAGAGAAATACAATGCAAGTGTCATATCAAAAGGTCTTATATGTTTATAAAGAAGAAATCAAATCTGCCAGATCCTGTTATTTTTGTACAATAATTACAAATAATTTAAAATACTATTAACAGATTGCTCAAATGTAAATGTTCTACAACCTTGTCTGCATCACCTCCACTTTGTACCATGTTTTTAAACTTTTTTTTATCACTAAGATATGGTGAATACAAATTTTCTTACTACCATATCTGTCTTTTCAGTTTCATTCCTCAGCCTGTCTTGTTTCTCCGGCACTTCTCTCTCAACTTGACAATGTTACTTTTAAGTAATGATGTATCACACATGAAAGCTACCACTAGCATAGCTGATCCTCTACCAACTAGTCTATTAAAATCCTGTTTTGCCTCTCTATGTCCCATTGTCTTGGACATAATAACTGACTCCTTGCATACTGGGGTTGTTCCTGCAGCGTTTAAAATTGTTGCTGTAACTCTAATATGTTACAGCAGCCTAATATGGATAGCCTAATATGGATTTGGACAATTTGAGCAACATCCGTCCCATTTAAAATCTTCCCTTCCTTGCAAAAATCTTAGAGCAAGCTGTTGCCACTCAATTACACAATCACCTCATTGTCAATGATCTCTTTGAGACATTTCAGTCAGGTTTTTTAAATTTCATAGTACAGAAATGGCTTTAGTCAAGGTCACAAATGACTTGCTAATGGCTTCAGAATTAGGCTCATCCTTCTTGATCTCAGTGCTGCTTTCAATATTGTTGATTGCACTGTTTTATTCACCCATCTTGAATCTGTCTTGGTGTCTCCAGAACTGCATTAAACTTGTTCAAGTCCTATCTCTCTGATCATAGGGAGTGTGTCTCTTTAGGGGGTTACAGGTATAAGATTGGTTCAGTCCACTCTGGTGTCCCACATGGTTACATTTTGGGCCCTTTATTTTTTAGTACTTATATTTTTCCTCTTGGTCAGCTTTTAAGATCACTGGGTCTTAATTGTAATTTCTACACAGACCATACACAGATCTACATGAATTCTAAACCTGGTGGATATTTGACACCTTTTGTTTTCAAATTATATTTCTGAGATAACTTGGATGGCTCAAAATGTCCTTTGTCTTAACAGTAATAAGACAGAAGTTGTGATTATTGGGTCTCCTCACCAACTCCGTAAAGCTGGCTTCTTAACTCTGTCCATTGAGGACTTAGTTTTGGAGCTTCTAACAAAAACGAAAAATCTTGATGTTACATTTGATGCAAATTTGTCATTTGATCCTCATGTAAAAAATACTGTTAAAACATCCTTTTATCATCTCTGAAACATTGCAAGACTGTGCCTTATGATATCATTCTGAAAAACAGAAATCTTTGCACTGGCTCCCTTTCAGGTTTCGTGTTGATTTTAAAATTCTTATGCTTACATAAAAGGCTTTGCATGGCTTGGTTCCCCCAATATTTGTCTGAGTTTTTAACCCCGTACACCCCAAATAGTGATCTCTGCTCCTCTAAATCTGGTCTTCTAACTGTTCCTCAGACTCATTTCTGCTCTATGGGTGACAGGGGCTTCTCTTCTTATTCTCTGAAACTATGGAATAATCTACCCTCAGAAGTTAGAGAAGTTCAGTTTTTTTATGAATTTAAATCATGTCTTAAATTTTTTTTAAATTTTTTTTAGGCTTTTATTTGATCCTAATGTTTTCAATTAATTAGGGGCCAAGCACCGAAGGTGCGGAGGCACCTATTGTATTTGTTCCGGTTCTTCTTCTTCTTATTATTAATATTATTATTATTATTATTATTATTATTATTATTCTTCCGGCTGGGCGTCTATGGCAGCCCATAGTGCGTATGTTTGACATTCTGATAGAGGACAGTCCCAACATCAAATATACCAATTTTGGTGTCTCTAACTCATTCCCTCTAGCGCCACCACCTGTCCAAAGTTTCAAAAATATTATGCTAATAACTTTTGAACCGTAAGGCCTATCAACAAAATTCTTTTTTCCTCTGATTCCTGAGCTCATGACGATTCGATTGCATTTTCCGTCATAAAGTTTTTCCGCCATTTTGAATTGTCCAAAAAACCTACTTTTGCGAACTCGTCCTAGACGGTTTGTCCGATTTTCACCAAAATTGCACCAGGTCATCTTCAAGCAGTGCCGACAAAAAGTTATGGAAATCAAGTTGATTCGTCAAACCGTTTTCGATAAACACACAAACAAATTTTATGTAGAGCTTGCAAAAACAAATGTAAGGGTTTATCTCTGCAATGCTTAAATGTATTTAGACCAAACTTGGTACATGTCATCACAAGCATGACCTGAGGCTACATGAAGCGTTTCGGCGCAGCACACCTACTGGTCTGGAGATACAAAAAATGGTTATTTTTGTTTATAACTTCTGAACGGTTTGTTCAAAAATCATAAAAGTGGTCTTGTTACATTCAGGGCATCATGGTGAGTCGACTAATATCCAATTTTCTCAGATCAGCCATTTTGGCTGTCGGCCATTTTGAATTATGTGCTAAAATGCTGTATTTTTTTAACAAATTAATGAATTGTTACAAAACTCGGTATGGGTCATCAGTACGATGCCCTGAAGGTGCCAGAGAAGTTTCGAAACAGCGCCACCTAGTTATTATTATTATTCTTCTTCCGACTGGGCGTCTATGGCAGCCCATAGAAGTGTATGCGGGAAACTTGTAACGGTTTGATATTCTGATAGAGGACAGTCCCAACATCAAATACACCAATTTTGGTGTCTCTAACTCATTCCCTGTAGCGCCACCACCTGTCCAAAGTTTCAAAAATATTATGCTAATAAATTTTGAACCGTAAGGCCTATCAACAAAATTGCACCATATGACGTCATTTTCCGTCATAAAATTTTTTCCGCCATTTTGAATTGTCCAAAAAACCTACTTTTGCGAACTCGTCCTTGACGGTTTGTCCGATTTTCACCAAAATTGCACCAGATCATCTTCAAGCAGTGCCGACAAAAAGTTATGGAATTCAAGTTGATTCGTCAAACCGTTTTTGATAAACGCACAAACAAATTTTACGTAGCGCTTGCAAAATAAACGTAAGGCTGTATCTCCGCAAAGATTAATTGTATTCAAACCAAACTTGGTACATGTCATCACAAGCATGACCTGAGGCTACATGCTGCGTTTCGGCGCAGCGCCACCTACTGGTCCAGAGATAAATAAAAATGGCTATTTTTGTTTATAACTTATGAACGGTTTGTCCAAAAATCATAAACTGCATCAACTGCACCACCTATTTGTCAAAAGTGATAATCAATTAAATCATATTTTTAGTTAATGTTTATGATTTTTCATCCATTTGCCTAAATTCATCTTTACATGTCTTTAAGTGCTACTTGCTGCAGTTGGTCTGACCATTCCAGCCATGTTGGCATGTCTTGTCATCATCTTTGCGCTTGGCCCCGGTAATGGCTGCTTGCAGCTATATTTTATTATTATAATTGTATATACTGTGTTTTATCATTAGCTGTTTCAAAATGCATGTTTATTCTATTTGTATTAAGCTATGTAATTTTTCCTTTCTATGTAAAGCGCCTTGAGAGGCCTCTTTAAATGCGCTATATAAAATAATGTTTATTATTATTATTAAAGCAAAGGGTCTGAATCTTTATGTCAATGTGATATTTCATTTTTTCTTTTTAAAAAATGTGCAAAGTTATAAAAATCTATTTTTTACTTTGTCATTACGGAGTAGTGTAGATTGATGTGAAAAAAATTATAATTTAAAGCATTTTAGCATAAGGCTGCAACAGAACAAAATGTGAAAAACAAAAAATGGGATCTGAATATTTTCTTAATGCAGTGTATGCCTAATCAAGTCAAGTCAATTTTATTTGTATAGCGCCTTTCACAACACACGTTCAAAGTTTCAAAGCAGCTTTACAGAAGATCAGCATTAACAGACGATAAAACTGTAATGTCTATAAAGTCGATTAATCATCATTGTGTAATTAGATAAAATAAAAAAATTTATGTTTAAAAATAATTAAATAATAATTGTATTAATAACCCCAGTGAAGGCGACTGTGGCAAGGAACACAAAACTCCATAAGATGTTGATTAATGGAGCAAAAAACCTTGTGAGAAACCAGACTCACTGTGGGGGCCAGTTCATCTCTGGCTAACATCATGAATATAATGTAAATATCACTTATGTATAGTTAAAATCATGGTTTAAATTTATTAAACTTATTAAGAGTTAAGGGTCAGTGTTTAAACATTGATTGTGTTTGAACTGCAAGATTAATGACCAATGTCTTTGAAGTCCATCCTTGATTAATTGCAGAAGTTCACATAGATGCAATTGTCCTTGTTAATTGGCTGATGAAGGCTTTTTTTGGCAATAGTTAGTCTATGCATTCCATTTCAAGATCGTAGTCCATCAATAGACCGAGGTGAAGCAGGTTGGAGTCAGCATCAATTCATCCTCTGAAGTCCATTGTAATAGAGTGAAGTGATGTTTGGCTGGCACCGGCTGCATTTAGTCATCATCATTCAGCGACATGTAGCAGTGAAGTCCAACACGAAGCAGGAATGGTGCTGGATCTTAATGAAACTTAATTTTACTGCCCCAAAAGGCAAAAAGCATTAGTATTTTTTTATTATTATAACTGAAACCTCCAATAGGGTCTCTATTTGTCTTGTAAAAGACGGTGTTGTCTCAACTATGCTTAGATTCTGAGAAAACGAAGACTGTTTCACAATCCAATTAAAATTCTTCAGAGTAAGTGTATCATTTGGCTTTATAGGGTAGTCTGTTAAATTATTGGTATGTTTAATGTTAATTAACATTCTGTTGTTGGTCTTCTATTACTGTCAAACATATGTGTGTAATCAGGGATGTGCACAGACATTTTGGGGGGGCAGGGGCACAGGTGAAAAAAAAGGGCACTTATAATTATTTATTTAAAAATGTTTTTCATTTTCATTTCACAACTCTGACTTACTTACCAATTTATTTTAATTCCCTCACATTGTCTGTTTCATGTAAAGATCTATCAGCATACAACAAACTAACAGAATGGATAGTTATTAGATGAGGAGCCTACGATCAAAATTATGAAATTACTGTTTAAGGCAGGACACTTTTTTCATGTAGTGGTCAATTTTGAAATGTTGGTCTATTTTGGTGTTTTAAACCTAATACTGCATCTGTACATTTCTTCTAAATTAACCAAAACAAGCTAATCTACACATTTAAACAACATTTCAGGGGAAAAGACTCCTGATGTAAGTCATTAACTGGGGAAGTTCTGTGGTAATATTCTTTAGTTATTTGGTTTGTCCTATTCACCTGCAGTGTCTTGTCAAATGTATGCAAATTAGCAAATTTTAATTAGTTAACGCCTAATTTGCATATCAATGTGCTGACGTTATTAGACACAAATTTTACTGTATTCACCTCTAGTGTCTCCATAAAGTACAGTACATTAGCCTGAATGGCTATGGTATATTGTCTTAGCTAAACTTTAGCTAACTTATTAGCTAGTAGCTTGTGAGTCATGCAAGTTAGCAAGACACAAGTTAACTATATTTGTCTTTTGGCTTATTAGCTGTAAAGTCGAGGCACTGGTCTTTTGTTCATCACCACTCACCTCCACACAAGCCATAAAAACACAACTGGGATAGGAGCTGGGAGGGGCTGCTGCCTGCCTGTCTGTGTGCCTGATGTGACGATGTGTGCTGCACTGAGACGTGGAGGGAGAGAGAGAGGGAGAGAGGGCATCGGAACTCGACAAAGTCTCATCTCCCGACCTGATATTTCGATTTTTTTAATCAATAAATATATTTGTTTGATAGGGAAGCTGTGCGCAAACAGGAATTTATATATCCATTTATTAAAAAAAATAATAATATAGCACACCACTTTCTCTCGAGGAAGAAAAAAGCAGGTGCTCAAGCCCCCTTTGATGTCTATGTGTGCACGTGCCTGTCTGTAATAGTAGCCAGCTGGTATGTGATAGCAGTGCAGTGTGTAAAGCTCACTCTCCTGGCATTAAGAGACACTAGTGACAGAGGCTAGAGGCCATGGCTTTTATAGCCTCCTTGCTAGCGCCACTGACTCCCATGCCAGGGATCACCAGTTCAAATCCTGCTTGGAGCAGGTCAAGTAGGATCGGTGACGTGCATTTGAGTTGTATTGAAAACTACACAAATGAGTGGCATCCGCATATAATATTTGTCAACATCTTGAAATATGTATACAGAAAGAATGTATTTTCTATTACTTAACTTAAACTACTTAAACGACTTAGATACATGTTTTTCACCAAAACTAGGCAGTTATTGGCGTGCATGATTACATTTACATAACAAAGATCTGCTTAGTAAATCACCCAAACAAAATGAAACAATTAATTTATGTGTTTAATAGCGAGTAGCTAAGAACTGTCAACAATGTGATAAACAATAAATTAACCATTAATGAATAATATATTTGGACATGTTGCCAACATTTTCCATAAGTAAGCCGCATTTTGAATTGAAAGCATTACATTGGCCCTCAGTTAAAGCTGTTACGCCAATCCTCAGTGATTTTATAAACAGAAATAACTAAAGACCAAATACAAAAATCAAGAAGCATGGTTTTATTTTAAAACATGTACAGTTTACATTTTTGCAATCGCTTTGCAACATTTAACATTATATCACTTTTATTATGAAGGAGGAATAAACCACTGCCCCACAAGTATGCAAGTGATTGGCTGCTGCCAACGACAAGCCCTTTCCACTTCTGGTTATTTTGGCAGGTATTTCCGGCTGCCAATGACAGGTACTTTCTTCTGCCAGATGCCGATTTTTCGCTAAACCCTTACTGAATGGTTTTCTATGGAGCAACAGTGCTTACACTTTTTGAGGGGATTCAGAATTTTGAGGGGACACAACCTAAGAATGCCTTATAAATTTGTTGAATCAGCATTTAACAAAACATCTCCTCACCGGTACAAAGAAGGACTTTCAACCTCTGCTTCCTTGTACTTCAAAGAAACCTGGCTGAGTGAAGCCATTCCACACAGCGCATTACATCTGCCGGGGTTCCAGCTATTCAGAGCATATCGCATTGCGGAGTTAACGAGCAAAATGAGAGGCAGTGGAACATGCTTTTACATCAATGAAGGTTGGTGTAAAGATGTAACAAATTTAAAGAAGATGTGCTGTCCAAATTTGGAAGCACTTTTTATTAACTTTAAATCTTTCTACTCGCTGTGGGAGTTTTCCTCATTTATTCTTGTGAGTGTTTATATCCCACCACATGCATGCTTGAATGCAGCACTGCAACAACTGGCTGATCAGATCACAGACACAGAACAACAATACCCGGACTCACTTATTATTATTCTTGGGGAATTTAACAAAGCAAACCTCAAACGTGAACTGCCCAAATACAAACAGCACATCACATGCCCAACCAGAGACAGATATACACTGGATCATTACTACACAACAATATAGGATGCATATCACTCTGACTGGTGTTGGCCCACCTGAAGGACATCACTGGACCATTTCTAGATCCCCATCAATTTGCTTATCAAGCAAACAGGTCTGTGGAGGATGCAGTCTACATGGGATTGCATCATATCCTGCAACATCTGGACAGACCAGGGACCAGGGGCATGGATCCTTTTTGTGGACCTCAGTTTGCCTTTGAACACCAAAGTCCCAGCTATTCTCCAGACTAAATTACACCAACTCTCTTTTCCCACATCTATCTGCCAGTGGATTACCAGCTTTCTGACGGACAGGCAGCAGCTTGTGAGACAGGGGAAATTCACTTCCAGCACCTGTACCATCAGTACTGATGCCCCCAGGGATGTGTGCTCTCCCCACTACTCTTCTCCCTGTACAGAAATGATTGAATCGCCAATGACACCTCTGTCAAGTTCTTGAAGTTTGCAGATGACACCACTGTCATCTTCCTCATCCAAGATGACAATGAGTATGCATACAAAAGGGAGGTTGAACAGCTGGCTGACTGGTGCAGTCAAAACAATCTAGAGCTGAACACCCTCAAAACGGTGGAGATGATTGTGGACTTTATGAGGAACACCCAGGGGAAGCACAACACTCGACCGTGCAAGGGTGACCGCTGATATGTGCCGTATATCCAGCAGCATAAGCATTGTGATAGAGACAAACACATGCATTCAGCTCTGAAGAAAAAATCTGAATGAGTGATGCACGCCATCTCCTTTTATACCCGTATGTCCGGGCGGAGAGTGGCATGCAAATTCACTCGCCAATTCTCATTGGCCTTTCCTATTTTAAGCAATGGTGATTGGGGCTCTCAAGATCGAACCCCTGGTGTCACTAAATCGACACAAGGTTGAGTGAGTGACAGACAGAATCACAATTACAGACTGCAGAGAGCATAAAATGAGGGCTCATTCTTGTGGTCAAGCACAGCTGGATGAAGTGCAACTCCAAATGCAGGGGTCTAGAGACATGTTTTTCAAAATGTCAAACTACATATAACTTGGCAAGTGACAAAAAAGTGCTGTGTTTATGATGTTATGACGTGATGCAACCAAAGTTATACGCTCCAAAAGTGTCTGTCGTACGCATGTGTACATAGACGCATCCTTACAAAAGCCCTTATAAATAAGTCTGTTATATCTACAAATAACAAAAGACATAAATAATCAACAATACAAATTTAGGGACGAAGAAACCTCAAACCTGCATCTTGTTGCCCTCATGCTCTCAGAGCAGTTCACATGATGTCACTAAATGACTCCACCCACTACTTAAATATTAAGCAGCAATCAGTATTTACCCATACATAAAAAAGTGTACCTCAGACAGATTAATGAATTCAACTGCAAAATGTATTTCTGTGGAATTTAGACCAATGATAGGCTCATGCCCAATGATATGGAAATAAACAATCTTGCCTTCTAAAGCCACTTTCTATATATTGCCTTATCAATGCTGTACTTGTCTGACACAATAATGTAATTTTTTTGTTTGTTTATCTGAATTATTAAATTTACTGTATATAATATATTTAGAATTATTTAAATATTATTATGTATAATAATATCATCATTATACAGTATATTTAATTATTTTATTTGGGGGCCTTTCTTTAACTGTGATTAATTAATCAGCATATCTTTTCATTCATTTGATTAAAAATTGAAAATTGACAGCCCAAGAAAAATGCATTTAACCTTTCAGTTGCAGCTGTCAGTAGAGGGACATTCATTTATTTATCAAGCAATACATCAGAAATGTCAGCACTCACCAGGTGGCACTAGATGATGACTTGGGCTGCAATAAGGCCGAAAAATTTGCACTCTAGCAAAGGTCAACTGATCACTTGGCTGTGTCACCAAATCCAAAGACAGCACTTGACCCTCATGACTGAACCAGAGACCTGGGAACAACATGACCTGTAGACACATTAACTCTCACAATCTTTCAGCACAAGATGCGCATTGCAATAATGTATTCACAACTGCCTGCACTCCAATCGAGGTTACTTTGTGAGCTCTTATTTTGAAAAATATAATTTTGTTGCCTTAGTCATCAGGTCATTGCTGGTTAACGTTGGTCTACCAGCATTACCTGAGTGTTAATGTGTACAAAAACCCTCTAAAACCAGCCAACATGACAGACCAGCCTGATCAAGTTAGGAGACCAGCTAAGACCAGCAGGTCTTAGGCTGGTCTAAGATGTTTTTTGTTCATTTGTTTGTTTTTTTATGCAGGGAAGGCCATCACATTCAAAATCATCTGAACCACCTGGATGGAATAATAGGTAGCAACCTTAACCACTGTAATTGGACCATTTTACCTCGATTAACAATAATTCAGTGCAATTAATATCTTTACCTCAACCCTTTGGTGTCCTGGGTCTGGTGGAGAGGGTAGCAGTTGCATCTGGGACACTGTGTATATGCCTGACATTAGAGGCACACCTGTCATAAAGCTCTCCAGTGATGGCAAAGACACTTTAAAAAGAAAATAAATGGCCATGCTGTCAGTTAAGAGCTCTGGCAAAAGTTTTTCCATGCTTATATGAGCTGAGTGCAAACTCAGTTTATGCTTTGTCACCTTCTAGCTGCTTAACCCTTAAATGCATGGGCATTTCACCAAAAACTCTTGCAGATTCGGGTCTTTAGAGACCCAGCATGCATCTATCAAAAATGGATCTACAAAATGCTAAGATAGTTTAAAATTTTACAAATATTTTCAAGACAAATATAAAATAATATTTTGATGTTTTCATTTGTATACATAAAAGAGATAATGCAACAAATCAGGACAAATCTACAAAGGGATTCATTTTTTTCACTGTGAAATTTCATGAGGCAGCTGGCTGTCAAACACATAAACTACACATAAGATACACATAAGCATTTTCTCAGGCACTTATTGAGTCTAAATAGATACACAACTTACATAATGTCAATGTTCATGTGTTGTACTGGCTATTGTTTACTTTGATGTTGTTTCTTCATGAAATAGCAATGTCAAATGTAAATCAAGTCAATCACTGAAACATCAGTGCCATATTGATTAAGAAATAGCATGGACAATGTATTATGTACAGACTGTACACTTAACTGGGAAACAGATAATTCACCATTGTTGCACAGAAAATCAATGCGATATAGATTGTATTAATTTGTATGAATATAGCACTAATTTAGATTGCAATAAACAAAGAGATAGATATCCTGTGTTTGACTATTTATAAGAAAAAGTCTGAGGAATATTAAATTGGAAATCCAAAAAATGGATGTGGTACAGAGGTTGAAATGGGGTCCTGGGTCTCTAAATATCTCAGGTATGCGTTTATGGGTTAAAGGAATATTTCACACAAATATGAAAATTTGCTGATAATTTACTCACCCTCAGTCCATCCAAGATGTATATGATCAGAACAGGATTTAAGATTTTTTGGAAAGTATCACAGGTTTTTAGCTTCATCGCATGCAAATGAATGGACACCAATTTTTGACGGTCCAAAAAGCATATTTAGGCAGCATCAAAGTAATCCACACAACTCCAGTCGATTAAGTAATGTCTTCTGAAGTAAATCAATATGTTAGTGTGAAAAACAAATCACTAATTAAAATGTTTTTAACTTTAAATCAGCGCTTCCGCCAGCTCTCTGTAGCTGTTTTAATTTACCTAACACTTGGGTGAAGTAGTTCCTCTGTGGTAAACAGAGCGGAACTTCTGAATTCTCACGTGAACGTGGCAACATGATGACGTCACACGACAGCGATGTGAGGCATTCAGTGTTTATAGGAAGTGATTTTTTGAAGTTAATAAAGTCTTAATTAGTGATTAGCTTTTCACACAAATGTATCAATTCACTTCAGAAGACATTACTTGATTGGCGGGAGTCGTGTGGATTACTTTGATGTTGAGTAAGTGTGCTTTTTGGACCGTCAAAAACTGATGTCCATTCGCTTGCATTGGATGAAGCCAAAAACCTGGGATACTTTCCTAAAAATCTTAAATCCTGTTCTGATGAAGAAAGAAGTCATATACATCTTGGATGGTCTGAGGGTGAGTAAATTATCAGCAAATTTTCAT
Source organism: Moxostoma hubbsi (assembly GCA_032164185.1). Lineage (NCBI taxonomy): Eukaryota > Metazoa > Chordata > Actinopteri > Cypriniformes > Catostomidae > Moxostoma > Moxostoma hubbsi. The sequence continues at coordinate 20,067,561 of JAVLUX010000035.1, forward strand.
TTTTTGGTGAACTATTCCATTAAAGTAAGTTGATTTCAAACTAGCACTGTAGTGGTTAAAGTTTTTAATTTCCAGAAATAATCACAGTTTCTATCCAGTCAAATCAAGTTACTTGCATTATGACCCACAAATAAATATAAATAATTAATCCACAAATAATGTTTGTAAGTAGACTACAGTGCATTACAGTATATAAGCAACTGTAATAGTGATCCTTTGTTTTACCGAGCACCACACACGATAATTTGGATTACATGGCTTTGCTCTATCAAGAGTTTTTTTTCAGCCTACCTGATATCATTTTCTCACAGATGATGGAATTTCTCTTATCACATTGTTCATTCATCCACTGTCCAGAGGCCAGGGCCATTGAAGTACATGACTTCATTTCTCTTGCTTCATGCTGGAAGGTTACAGCATCCAAATCATCAGACGGACCCAATGTCATTCCATTACTCAGCCAGACCAAAACCGGGGCTTCTCTAGAATGCACAGAGTGTTAAAGCATATATAGATAGGATCAGCCCTATTACAGAAGACAGTAGCAATGCAATTTGTTGAAGTCCATGTGGGAGAAACCAGCTCTGATTGAATGCTATAAATCCATACATAACCACATATAAGTCTTGTGATCTCTTACAGTTGAAATGCATTTTGTATAAAGGTCAGAACAGTCACACTGTTCACCACAGCAAGGTCTCCTCCATCATCTCTCTGACAGATGTCTCTTGTTTCTAGCCATGTTGATGTAAATGTCGGCATCCAGTAACAGTGCAAACCATCACGGTCAATTTTTGCTCCCTTTGGGCAGCAATATTCTATGGGAAAGCATGAAATTATCCAAAAACACTGTTCATATTAGGTACATCCACAAATAGCAAGCACATGCCATGTAAGATAAGGCTCTATGTTTAAAAAACTATTAGAAATAATAATATCTATTACTAAGCAAGGTAGGAAAAACATCTCACCACTGAAGCATCTTATGAAAACACAGAGAATCCAAATGAGAGGCAGGTGCACAATATTTGCCATTTTATCTGTTCCCCAGGTAGATCATAATACATACAAATAATAATGAAGCACACGTGAGATATACTACAAAAGCGTACATTTCATGGTCTGACTGTGTTCCATCCACCAAGACCCTGCTCTAACATTTCCTTCTGCCTATTTATCAGTACATTGCCCTCTAACATTCTCTCTCCCTGTCTCTCTCTCACGCTCTCTCGCTCTCTGGCCTCTATCCTTTGTCTTATGTGTCCTTTTAGTGCTTGGTGACTTGGTGACCCCCCAAACATTGGCATGACTTTTGGTTTGTCTCACAGCAACAGCCTTAGAAGCGAGTGGACAGAGGAGTCTCATTAACATGCTGTAAAATCCCTCCTGATGAATAGGCTGTTAAAAGCACTCATCCAGGTTTAATACATCACCTCCTCCTTTATTACTCTAAAAATATAGAACTAAAACGAAACAACAAAAAGAGCATTCAAATTTGGCAAGGTATCATTGGCACTGTTTGCCATTGGAATAGAATGTCTATTATGCAACTTTACTTAGCAGAACTGTATTATCCTTAAACTTATGTCCAGATAAATACTTGAGAGATTAAAAAAATAGATTGACCTTCGAAAAACTATTTATTTAAAGACCTTACAGGACATATTGTTGTTCTACTCTCTGAGTCAAATGTACAGAAAATAAGAGATAGGAAATGGAGAAAACAGGAAAGCATGAGATCTTCTTGTGGGACGGAACAGCTGTTGCTTAGCAACTGAGTACATAGACCAAAGGTTGACAGCCTTTCTTTTCAAGCAAAGCAGACAGAAGTAACAAGGGTTTCTTGGCTGTATACTATGACATAGCTTTCAGAGGTGGACAATGGAACAGCATCTGATAGTTTACAGCCAATAAGAATTAGCTTAGAAATCACCATAGCTTCGTGCTAAAATTTGTCTTTACAAGATCAAACTGACTCTTGGTCAAATTATAACAAATAATTAAGAACTTATAAAGTTCATTCACCAAAAAAATTTAATTACTTTTTTTCCGTGGAACAAAAGAAGAGCTATTTAGAAGAATGTTGACACTGCTTTTTCCCATACAATGAAAATGAAAAGGGACTGAGGCTGCAAGCATTCTGCCTAACATCTTTTGTATATTGTGAAAGAATAATAGTAATTGTATTTTAGAACATCATAAGGGTCCATAATAGTCCACAGAATTTTCATTTTTGGATGAACTATTCCTTTAACAGTACTGAACAGCCAACACATCTTTGACAGACATGACAAAACATATCTGTATGAAATGTATTGATCATTTTTGTTAAATAATATTACAAAATTACATAAAAAATGTTATAGGCCTCCATAGGATTACAATCATTGTTTGTCATTGAGGTTTTCATTAGCTCGAACCTTAAGATGACCTATGCATTAAACGGTTTTGGTGGGGGAAGGGACGTTTTTAAAAAATCCCAAAGGGCAAGCATTTAAAACCTCAATTAAACAGCTTAATCTTGCTCTTAACTGATGATAATGCCAAATTAAAAGGAGTGCTATTGTGTAAATATGACAAAGTATAAGGCCTACCTATAGTCACAAATCAAAATACCTCCAGATGTCTTTCAAACTCTCCCTCATTGTCAGCTGTTGAAGTTTTAGTGGTTAAACGTGCAAAATGGGATGTATAAATTATTTGAGATTTTAGTCTCTCAAAATGTGCCCATTATACAAAATTTGACTCTGCCGCAATCGTGCATCTTACTCAAAAGAAATTTGTGGACAACAGTGTTTTTATCATTAACTAAAACATTTTCATAAACAGAAATAAATATAAAAACTGAAATGATTGGAAAACATGTTTTTAACTAAAATACCTTTTCATAACTCCAAAACTAACTAAAATAAAAATGACCTTGAATTAATAATGCAAAGCAAATAAGAGGCAAAGTAGGTCACTTTTGAACGTCACTTTTCTTGGCACATTTTTTTCAGGCAGTAACAGTAAAGTGGGACAGAGGAAAATTATTTTGAATTATTTTTTACATTTTCCATTCACTTACACATCCTAAATTATATGTAACACTATAACACTTACAAACATTAAGTCAACTTTTACTTTTTGTTTTTAAATCTTAAGATTTACCTAAACATTTTTGTCATTTTTTTGACCATTTCTTTTTTCCTACAGTTGGTCATGAATTGAGCTCTGCCGCACATTCTGATGTAACAGAATTTAAAACCTCAAAAAGTGAATTTTTTAGTTCCCAAAGATTAGTTAATAATTTTTTAACCATTTAAGGAAATACCTATGGATATAACAGGGATTAATCTTAATTGTCCCACTTAACCCTTTGTTCCAGATGAATCTAATTCACTATATTTTAAAATTTATATTTTGAAACATTTACAATCCACTTTAATTAAACATGAAAATGCCACTAGATTGGGGTAACTGCCCTAAGAAATTTAATGACACTTAGAAAAAACTAAACTAAAAATAACAGTGTAAAAACTACCAAAAACTAAATTTAACTGACAAATTGCATATAAAATAGGAATAAAAACTAAATTAAAAATGCCAAACTATATTAACCCTGGTGGCAAGCTGTTATTCAGGACTATTCCGTAACATATATGAATCATTTTGCAGATTATTACAGAGCTTTGCTCAGAATCACGGTTTAATGTTTTAATCAATTCCCTATCCATTTCCATGCCTCGATTTTCCATTGATCAAGTGTGATAACGTTTTCCTTAAACATCGTATGCATCTTCACCATAAAAACTGTTTTGATCTTAAAGATTTATCTGACACCTGCTCAAGTCGTTACCCTTGGAAAGTGTCAGCAGCACACTACATGATTAATCCTCTCACACTACTTACAGAGAGAGTGGAGCAACATGCTGCAACAACTCCTCATTTGGCACTTTTTTCCTACCCAGTACTGGTCCTCTTATGTCTCCCTCGCCTCCACCAACCTGAGGAAACATTCAGGCTTCGTTTCCCTTAATCCTACTGATACACATGAATAGCACGCTGAGCCAAAAGGGAATAGCTACAAAAGACAGTCCTTGTCTATTTTATGGAAAAGCAACAGTCTAAATCCTTAAAAGCTAAGACTGTGCTGAAGTTTAGGGAACATAAATGGACAGGGAGTCAATAAAGCAGATAAAAACAACAACAACAACAACAGGACAATGCTTGTAATGTTTAATGCTCCATGATAAGATCACAAAATCAGCAAGTGCTTGTAAGTTTCTATTGATTTGCTGATGGTTGGGCCTTCCTGAAGTAAGTCTTATAGATCTTTTAAAGTCACAGAAAATAAAAATTGACCCATTTAACTTAATGCACATTCCTTGTCTTATTGTGCACCATTCACTGTTTCAAAAATATATAAAATAAAATCAAGTTCAGTTCTACAAATTTTCTGCTGTTAAATATGCTGTTTGGCTCAGAAATGTGTCACATTAGGGAACTAAAATGCATTGCAAATGGCAATTCATTTTGACCTCAAATACTTTAATGTTTAAAACTGATTTTTATTAAAAGTAATTTAAATTGAAATAATTCATTTTAATATTTTATGCGCAAGGGATTAAACATAGAACATTTACAAGGTGTTAAGTAAAAACTTTAATTAGAGTAGCACATTTAAAGGACATAACTGTACAAAACAAAGAAATTAAATATTTCACTGATGGAGTGAGTGTGGCAGGCCCCCAGATATATATAATCAGACATCTGAGAAGACAGCATCAAAATATTCCAGAGTGGGTTACCAGTTCAAAATGTGTTATGACAGCAAGTCTCTCACACCATGTCCACAAGTTTAAATGTGTTCTCCTGTTTTGTGGGGATGACATTGATAAAGGTCTTGTAAAGAACTGCACCCTTGGGAAGTTTTGGGATCACGTCTCGGGCTTCTTCACTTCGCGGTGGAGGAATGTACACCTCCTTGGAGAACCTGACAATACCGCTCTCTAGGGCATAAAGTGTTTTGTTGGATCCAATACCGACCTGTGAGGACAGGCAAGAACATTTTCATTCAGATTAGGTAAATCTTGATTACTTTGAGTTTGAAATACACTGAAAAAAATTACTTACAAAATAAAAGTTTTTGCACATAGTTTTTCAGTTTCAAAGTAACTTTTAATGGTTTATAACATAATATTGATAATATATATTGAGTGAGTAAATTTAACTTCAGTTAATACAGTAACTTTCACTTACAAATCTGGTGTAAATGGTACTTTTTTTTTTTTTTTAATATTTCACATTTTGAACTTTCCTTATAAAACCATGTTTAGTCATATACAACATGACATATTGGAATTCATCCACAAGAAAGCTTTATGCTTGTTATGTAGTCTATTGGACAACATCACCTTGCATTACTGGCAATAGTAAAAAAACACAGTGTTGTTCACGCAGACACTTGGTGCAAAAAACACAATGACAGAAACAATCAAAAGGTAATTATTTCTTTTATATGATGAACAGGTTATTTTGAGTAGAAAATTATCTTCAGACTTCACAAAACGAGAAGTTACCAAATGTAACAACAAGATCAACAATAAAAATGGTGTAAATAAACTTGCAAACAATGAAAGTATGCAAGCTAACTGCTCAAGCCTCTAGGAATACTGGGGAAAAAAAAAAAAAAAAAAAAAAGAGCACACTGCAGGGATGCAAACTCACGAGAGGTGAAAAAGATGATAAAGTCATAGCAGGTATTACAGGGCTATATTTTCTGTTGATTTGGCTTGTTATATTTAAATATTTGTTTTAATGAATTAAAGTTTAAACTAAGTATCCATCTCAATAACTAAACTGTGGAAAATGATATCAAACAATTGGGAAAATTAACTTAAAGAACCTTTAGCCAAAAGGTGAGTAGTTTGCATCCCACCTGTGAAATTTACAAAAGTTAGCTAATAATTATGACAAAGTTTTCAACTTTAGGATTGATCCACGATGATAAATTGTAAAGATAATCAATCATGAAATATAAATGTAGAATTACTTAATATTTTCAAGTTTATGCTTTAACTTATTCAATGTAGACAGTACTTAATCTTTTACTTAAACAGATATTCATAATAAAATCTTTAATTCAAAACCTCTTACATGGGCTCCAGGATGCCAGCGCATTAAACCTTTACGTTGTGTTGCGAGGATGTTGCCGGCATGCACAAAGTTCCCTTGAAAGAAGGTAAGAAAAATGTGTTGTAATGCAAGACAATTAAATATGTTAAAGACATGTTTATGTAAAGTTTAGCCACAGTAACATCAGTTTCCAAAATATATCTCCATATTTTAGACCTTATTCACAGTAGCGCCATCTTTGAGCTTTAATGGCAATGACAACGAGGCTGTGAGGGACAGACTTGCATCTCTTCAATGGCATGCACAATATAAAGCTGTAAAAAGCTCCTAGATTACATCTGATTTTCCACAACTCATGTTGTGTGGAGTTTGTCTACTGAATGTTCTTGAAAATATGTTTTTTCAACATTTTGCCCATGGAATGATCCAAAAAAACTTTAAACTGCAGTACAGCCCATTGAAGAGACTAAAGTCAATCCCTCACAGCCTCAATGTCATTCCCATCAAAAATGAAAGATGGTGCTGCTGTGAATATGGACTATATCAGAGGTGCCCAAACTAGGGCCTGCGGGCCAAAGTTGGCCCATGATGAACTTTGATTTGGCCTGCCTTTCCATAGATGACAAGAGGAAAAAAAATGTTAGTTTTTATATTTATTTATATATATACACTACCGTTCAAAAGTTTAGGGTCACTTACTCATTCTTTTTTTTTTTTTTTTTTTTCACATTTTACAATAATAGTAATGTCATCAAAACTATAGAATAATGGAAATGGAAATTTGGGAATTATGCTGTGAAAAAAATTAAATAAAATAACTAAACACTATATTATATTTTAGCGTCTTCAAAGTGGCCACACTTTGCCTAGATTTTACAGAAATGTACTCTTGGCATTTACTCAACCAGCTTCTTGAGGTATCACCCTGGGATGCTTTTTAAACAGTATTGAAGGAGTTCCCATCTATATGTTGGGCACATAGTGGCTGCTTTTAATTATTCGGTCCAAGTCATCCATTTTTCCAAAAACATTTTTTTTTTTAAATAACATTTTATTTTTTGTAATTAAATTAATATGTTGGCACAATTATGTTTTTGTCTACAAAAAGAATTTCAAACATTTAAGCGTACGCCTTCAGATCAAAAGGTTTTTAAGATAATGAGAAACATTTCAGGCAAGTGACCCCAAACTTTTGAACGGTAGTGTATATATATATATATATATATATATATATAATATTATACACTGTATATATAAAATATGACATTGATGCAGCTCTTTGTTTTTAATTAATCTTTTTTTGTTTTAATATTTTTAGTTTTATTTTTGCATTAATGTAAGTACAAGTGATTTAATTTGTTTAAATGTATATGCGCACTTCAGTGACTGTGTTGGCTGTCAAAAAGTTTGCTCCATTGGCCATCCTAGGTGCCACCCCAAATTCTTCACTATGATTGGCCAGATGCAAAGTTGGAGGTAGGCATTCAATACCGCCAGACGGAACATAGTTGGTTCAAAACGGAAGTGTGTGCTCTTCGCCCAGTTCACATTGAGGCCCAAGCTGTTTGGATGCAGAAGCAGTAAGTATCTGTGCTAGCATAACAGAGCATCTGAATCCGCCAGTAACAGCCAATCGTCGATGCCCACACCCCTCAGTCTCAGAGGGGCGAGAATTGCATTGATTTGTGAATGTGCGAGGAGCCAGAGACAGTCCGAAGGGCAGGAATTGATACGCTGTTCCCTCAAACACAAATCTCAAAAACAGAAACAACATTTTGAACAATAATAATGCGAACAACAACATTGCTTTTTTTGGAGCAGACCCGGAGGGAACCGCAGGTGCTGGTGAGGCAACAGGTATGGGCCTTTTTGTCGGGCGCTGGCTTGAAACGGAGTGAGGGCGAACCGGCTGTGATGTACTTTGCTTGAGCATAAAGTGTCTTATAGCCTGTTACTGCTGCTGAATCGCAACATAATGCTCAGCAAACTTATTCACAGAGCCGCTAAAGAGGCTGGCTGGAGACACTGTAGCATCCAACAGAGTGGCTTTTTCCTTATCACTAATTTCTGAGAGGTTCAGATTTATATGTCAATCCAGAACTTTCAGGTTGCTCATTGACTTGCCGATGGCCTGCACAGTGACTTTTATGGCATAGCATCATCCATTGACCACTCGCCTGATGCAGTGAGAGACAAGTGTCAGAACCACTGAACGAGAAGAGGCCACCCCCTCTTCCAGAAGGATGAAGCTCATCTCGTTCACAGTATATTGCAAAACACACACTTGGTAGAGATTGAAGGGCTTGTGCCGTCACGAGGACCACCTCAAAGTCATCCTGCTTGACTACGCGGCTCCACCGTGCCTCCTCGTGTATCACAGAAGAGGCGGATGGGAGGGCGGTTGAGGCTGAATCATCCCTCAGAATGACAATGATTTACGAGTGAAGCATCTTGAGACTCATGTCCTCACAGTGAGGACAGTCTGTCTCCATAGTAAACGCAGCTCTCATGCTGATCTGATGGCGGGATGTCTCTCAAAAAAAGGAACACTTACGGAATGACATCATTAAAAATACATGAACATGTAAGTGACTCTTTTAGATATACAGTTCTGTGCGAAAGTTATAGGCACTCGTGAAAAATGTAGCATAGTGATGATTTCTTCAAAAATAATGCCATAAATAGTTTTTATTGACCAATTAATGTCATAAAAAGTCCAGTAAACATAAATTAAACCTAAATCAATATTTGTTGTAGCCACCTTTGCCTTCAAAACAGCACCAATTATCCTAGGTACACCTGGACACAGTTTTTTTTATGGTTGTTGGCTGATAGGATGTTCCAAGCTTCTTGGAGAATTTGCCACAGTCCTTCTATCTATTTAGGCTGTCTTAATTGCTTCTGTCTCTTTATGTAATCTCAGGCTGTCTCAATGTTACGTGGGGGTTCTGTAGGGGCCATGACATCTGTTGCAGAGCTCTCTGTTCTTCTATTCTATTTGCAAAAGGAATGTTTGGTAGTCTAACATTGATATTTCCTATTGACACACTAAAAACTGAAGATATTAATTAACCATCTTAATCAACCATAAGACAAATCTTTTTGTGAAACATCTTACGTGCCTTTGTGACAGTACTGTATAAAAATAAATATATTTTATATCACACAAAATACAATACACAATTGCTTTGCAAGGATACACAAAACCTGCCGAAGTGCTGCAGGGAATCAGGATGCTGAGGCCTGTTCACCAGTGAAGCAGCGTGATGTTCGCCAGAGCACTGCAGGAGAGCGGAAACTTTTCCCGTGAAGATTCCACCCAATGACTCGTGTATGTCAACTGCAAATGTAGAGGGCTTCTAGACAAGGGATGATCGCTGTCTTGAAGCAAAACAATTCTGAGGAAATGTTTGTGCACCTGTTTTTATATTGGACAGTTTCGTGCCAAAACAGACAGGGCTCAAACACCATAGCCAATATTAGAATATTGCTGTTATTGTAGAGAGGTTTCAACTAGGTTGTGTAAGAAGGCACTCCCCATATGCGTTAATAAATGCAATGACAATTGTTCAGAGTCATAAAGGAACTGCACAGAACTATGGTGTATTCAAAGTGAGATGTGCTGTTCTTAAAGAGACAGTAACAGTGTTTTAAAATACACTTACATTTTTAGCAGACATTGTATTCAAAGTGACTCACAAATGAGAAAGAGACACAACATACATACAAATTATATTGAAATCAATTGTGTGGATTGTGCAAGTAAAGGACACTTACATTTTTGAGTTCTGTGTGCTTTGCAGAATTCATATTTAATTTGAAAATAATACAGTTTGATATAAGCAACATTTAGTTTTGGCCCACTACCCTCAATCAAGTTTGATTTTTGGCCTTACATAGGAAAAAGTTTGGGCACCTCAGTTTGGTCTACATGCTCAAATTAAGCTCAATGGTCTTAAAGACAGTACCATCTTGTTTCTTGAAACCGTATCTGCGGCCAGCACTCTTCCCTCCCAGATTTTTGCTGCTTCCTCCAGACTTCTTTGAAGCAAATCTCGACAATACAACTGTAGGTGATTGACTTGACAACAGAGTGCCTGTAAAGTAAAAAAGAAAAAGAAAAAGACAATTAATCAGAAATCATTGTCTGAAATATGTTTGATATTGAAACGTTTCTCCACCTCATTGTCATCAATTTGATATAAATACACGTGTGAAGGAAAACAAAAATGAACCTTACGATCTGCATTACCATTTAAAAAAAATCAGAAATATCAGTAAGTTTTATATATAACCGTTTAAATGCCTCGAAATTCTGTTGCCAACACTGAACACGTTAACTGGTGTTAGTGAGTTGTAAGGTAGGCAGCATGCTAAAAAAATGACATTACAAAGCGTTTAAAGAGAAAGAAAATGCTCATTTAATCTATAACAAAAATTTCACACACTAGTCGACGTATGTTAACAGCATAAGACATTAAAATATGTCAAGATCATTCCACTTACAAACTCTGGACTTCAGCATCAAGGACGTGAGCGCCGCCATCTTGAATCACGTGATTGAGACGCAGCCGGCGCGCTTCCGTCATCATCCTGAACCCGCGAACTGCGGAATTTGATTCTCGTAAGTACAGAGATTTCAAGAAATGTTCACAATAAAGCTAAAGCTGAAAACGTTCTAGAATGTGGGGCTATATGTTCACTCGTGCCTTGGTATATTCTGTAGTCTGTTGTTTTGAGCAGGAGACTTGAATTCTCCATAGTCGTATTTCTGTCATTGCGTGCAGATGTAAACAGTTGACTAAGGTCAGAAATGTGGCAGAATGTGTGTGTGTGTGTGTGTGTGTGTGTGTGTGTGGAATGGATATGTTAATCGAATATTAGTTGGTCCTGTTTCAACAAAGTGATAACTTAAAAATATAGTTGTACAGAAGTCTAACATTTATTTAAAGTGTAGCTGTTATGTTGGGCTCAAAGATAGAAATGTTCTGTTAAAATGCGTCTTTATTTGAGATATAAAGTTGTTTAAATCGTCATTTTTTCAGTCGTTTTAGGGTTTGTTGACATTACTTAATCGTGGCAACGACTTTGTAAAATTGGCTATAACTGTATTAGTTAGTGCCACTCTAAATCAATGTTAACGCGCATATTGTTTTCATCTTGTGTCTTAATTTTTTTTTTTTTTTTTTAGAAAAGGAGGGACAAGTCAATTTATATATATATATATATATATATATATATATATATATATATATATATATATATATATATATATATATTATTTTTGGTAATCAGTTTTATGCCACAAATGCTGTCGATTGACTTGTATTGAACCCGGAATATTCCTTTAATTGTGTTCGAGCTTCCCACATTTTTAATTTCCCTGTAAATATATATATATATATATATATATATATATATATATAAACAGATTTGCTATTGCTTACAAAAATACCATGGTAACCAGAGTTTACACCAGAATACTGTTGTAACTACTACTGTATTTTTATCCAACGCTATTACATAAATTAAATGTAAAAATAAAAGAAATGACACTAAATTCTGGTCAGATTTTGGAAGTTTCTTTAACTGCTTGATGGAAATCCCATATTAATCTGTTATGATTTTACAAATATAGCTGAAGTAATTATGTTTTTTTTTTTTTGCTGGAAACTATGACTATCATTGTAAAATGTATTCAGTATTTTAAATTTTTAATTTGGTCTCTCCTTTTAGTGCTTGTAGATCATTGTACTGACATCTCATCATGACCTGCATCAATGGACCTGCATTCCTCATAAGTGACAGTGACTCCAGTGATTCAGAGGAGCTGCCTGTGTTTGATTTCTCACAGTCAAAACCAAAACAAGTTAACTTGGAGGTTTTAGACAGTTCAGACTCAGAAATTGCACCTGTTACTGATCCAGTTTTTTCAGAGGTCCACATTTCCTCTGGAGCTACTGGACGAGACGTCTTGATGGTCAGCAGTGACAGCGAGGAGGAGGCCATTATTCCCTTAGCTGTAAGGCTGAAACAGAAACGGCATGGTCTGGCTACAGCAGCCACTGGCGCAGTGAAGTACAAGGCTTCTAATGGATGTTCACACTTCTTAGATGTTCCAGCTGCATTGCCTGCACATTATATCAACCCTGAGGCCCAGCCAGTAGAACATAAGATCTTTAATACTATAACAAGACAGTGCAGCTCTGAATATGACGCACCATACCTGACCAATGCACCACCCCCTGTAGGGGAGAATGGCATTTACCTGGTCAAACGCAAGAAAACCCCAGCAGAAGTGGAGGCTGCTAGACAGGAAGCCCTAAGGAAAAGAGCCATGCGAGAGCATCTGCAGGAGGAGAAGGAGAGGATGAGAATGGAAAAGAAAGCTCTTGCTGATGCTGTAAAAGCCCTGAGGCCAGAGGAGTGCATCAAACACATCGTGGTGATGGTTGACCCTGGTAGGTGGCAGTGTGACTCCAATGCTCAGTTATTTTCAGTGCTCTGTGCTCTTTCATACTTTTACCGAGTTGTTAAAAAGCACTGGCATGAGATATTAAGCTGCATATGCTGAATGGATTAGTATTGATTAACTGTCTCCTCCCCATAGGCCTTCTGCAGCTAGAAGGTGGCGGATCTCTTCTGACTTCCCTGCACGCTATGGGATGCAGCTGTGCCATAGAGAAGCAGTCTCTTCCCTGCAGTGTCACCTGGGCTCGACGCTCACCCTGCCCTCAGGCATGATAACACCCAAAACATACACAACTGCACTCAACATTACGAGGTGAAGTTTTATTTCTTTTGTCATTGGCTTTATGGTGCAGACTGACAGTGCCGTAATGATCATGGTCTAGCACAAGCCATGTGTTGGCTTTTCTTGACCTCTTGACAAAAATCTTGTGTACAGGTATGTACATTACCAGTGTTAACATACACAAATAGCACACTTATGTCACTGACACATCTATGCAATTTGTTCATTTTTTCTCAGTTTAAAGTAGAACTGTATCGATATAATCAAATATTGATATATCACAATAGTTTTTCTCATAATATTGTATTGATACTTAAATATACAGATACTTTCTATGTAATGTGAGTCCATAGACTAGATCCAAGCAACCCATTTGTTGTTTAATAATGTCTCTTTTAATATCCTTTCTGTTCTCTACAGTCAGTTATTTATTAAAAACAACAAAAGTAACATTTAATTCTAATCACACATGGCATTGATGCTGTATAGAAGCCATTCGACCAAACAAACACTACTGTCCAGAGGTACTTGCCACAGGTCTTAAAGAGACAATTTTAACACATGTTCTACATATCTAAGTAAATACTTCTAAATAGTACAAATTAGGCATATAAACAACAAACATGTAACAATATACTGTATATATGCAATATATGAAATTTCAATACACCATATTTATTGATGTAATACATAAACTACAATTAAAAAAATAAGTTAAAATGTAACTACAATTATGAAAAACGAATAATAAAATAAAATTTGTAAAATGTTTATGTCCGTAATTTAACAAGTTGGAAGGTCCCCTGTTTAATGAATAACAACATTAGCTGAAAGATCATTTCTTTTATACTGTGTGCAAGCAAAACAGACATTATAACTGAACTATACCCAAATTAATTGAAATTAAAAGCAAAATCGAACAATGATATTGTGATAGGGGTTGGCGATATACTGGTACACATATTAAACCGGTAAACATTTTTGATTATCGTCTGTATCACAGTAACTTAAAATCGCCACCATGTGGCAAGAAATGTGCACCTCATTCTATTCACGTACGCGGTACACATTGGAGGTGAAATTGAGGAGGCAGCTTCACATGAGGCCGAGAGAATTGAAGAAACAGGGGTTCCCCTTCTGTCACTCACGTGACGTTGTGTTGAATTAAGTGACACAAGGGGTATTTAGTTTTTAACCTTAAAGCACTATGGAAGTCAAACATCTCAAACGGCGAGAGAGCCCGACATTCTGACCAACACTGATGAGAAAAACAGCTAAAACAATGTCATGCACCAAAAATTATGTCATCTGTCATGCAAATTGTTTTAACTACACATCATCACCATTAATAAAATTCAGTTTGAATGATACAGAGATGACTTAAAAGCTAAATTAAGTGTTTTGTTTTGTTTTTTATCAAGGATTGGAAGGATATTTTTTACTCGCGAATAAAATGAATTATTTCCTTTGTTGCGTTGTGTAAAATGGTCAAACTATTAGTCTGATTCCAATAAGTTGTCTGAAGTTTTCTGCATTGTTCTCTCTTTTCTGAGTGCTGAAACAAAAACACTTATTAATAATTTGTACTTTATCAATTGACTCAATCAATTGTTATTAATTTTATATGACTCCAATTTTATATTAATCTGACTCCAATTTAAGTTGAACCTCTAATTTAGATTTAAGCTTTAATTGATTTCTGATCATGACGGTGATAATCAGTGACTGGTAGTCTTATTGTGTTTTCTTTCCTATTCATAAGCTCCAGTAATGATCATTATCCTGGACATAAGTTTGCGGTAACATAAGGCGTCCCTCGAATCTACTGGTGATAAATGATTTTGGAGGAATACCGAATAAATCAAAAAGTAACAATTTATTTGCCAGGTAGGATTTAAAATGTAAGTTACAAAATCAATCAAAGCCAATTTCAGAATAAACAAACATTCCTAAAAACAAAGACAAGTCAAAGAAACATACCTCGCAATAGAAAATTACACACCGCGATAAGTGTGGGATATTTGACTACAGACTCCCCAAGTTCCTTGCCAACCTTCCTTAAATATCAGACAGAAGATATTGTGTACCAAATGGTATTATCTTTTGAACAATGAGAATTTGGGGGTGAATGGGTTCCTGACTACCTGGGGTTTAACCTTATTAACTGGAGAACATTTAAATTGCAGGTCAAGGATGGGGTTGGGCCTCCAGAATTATACAGTATTTAGCAAATACATTATAACTTTTTCACCATTAGTTTTACCGACATGGGAAAGAGAACCATTATACCAGTCGCAAAGAGACCTATTCTATTATTTCAAACACATACAGTTGCATTCTTTGTTTTCATGGTATTTGTTAAATTTTTACATATAAATCTTGTGTCTTTGTATTGGTCCTGAGCTGTTAAAAGGGAGAAGGGGGAGTATGAGAAGAGGGGGCAGCAAAGTGACTTGCAATTTATCATACTGTGGTGATATTCAGGTGTAGATTTCTGCTTTTGTGAGAGAGTCCAGATTAGAGGTCGACCAATATATTGGTTTTGCCAATTAATCTGCACCGATAACAATTTCTTGAATTATTGGTTATCGGCAAAAATCCATACTGATTATTTTCCCCCGTTTTGTCCGGTGCTGGAGCGGCTGGGAAGGGCGCGCTGTCGTTATACGGTATGAGAGCGGCCTCTAGAGGCTAAATAAAAGCTATCACTGATGCCTCCTGGTGGTTGTTTTCACACGTGAGACTGCATGTTGAATGCAGCGGAACACTACACAGAGCTGAACACTGCAGATTTAAAACACCAACAACTAAAAGGTATGTATACAGTACACATTGTCATATAATTGTAAAGTAATTAATTTCTTTAATAGATGCTGCATTAATAGAGATGTTTACAAATGTTTAAATAAAATGTATTAACATCTATTTACATTAGTTTATATCCAGTCACATTTATGCTGGTACTACAAGCTTGCATTTCTCAGGAATCTTCCTTATACGGGGGCATTGTGATTAATTGCGTTAATATTTTTTATGTGTTTTTTATCAAATTAATCGCACTGAATTAACGCGTTAAATCGACAGCCCTAATATATATAATATATATTAATTATAAATGCACCGATTGCAATTTTCTTGGCAGATTTCCGAATTTTTTCCAAGTGTGACCTGCCGATACCGATTTTTTTTCCACTTCCGATTTTCTTTCTAAGAACTATTGACCGCATATACAAACAAAATCTACCTTTCTTCAATGCAAAATGTAATTTTCATAATAAAATAAATGATTAAACATTACAATTTCCCCCAAACAACGTTACAGGATCTTCTCTGACTTCTGATATATAAAGTGCTCTGTGACTGGAAAGAGGTAGAAATAACAATTAACTGCAAATGAGTTGCTATATATAACAAAACAGATGTCATTTTCCACTATTTTTATAAATGGACCTTTTTCTATTTTTTACTCATCTAACAAAACAATTCTAAAGATTACAAGCCTATGAACAAAACTGAAGTGTCCAATACGCTCAACATTGACATTAAGCTTACGTTAGATACCAAATATCAGAGGTAAAACTGATTGCTGCTTCGGGATCGGCTTGTAACCATACCTGTCGTCATTCACCCCCGTTTTTCCCGGGTGTCTCCCATATTTCACACCCATCTCCCACCCCCCTGCCGTAATTTGTATGGCCCAAACCACGTTATATGAATAATCACATCAATATATTATTCCAAGTTTGTCCAGTTGCCAGATCTTGTATGAAACGCATCCAACTCACACATTCGACGCACCATACACATTTCTAATAATTTGTGACCTCAACCTGGCAACCAAAACCCAGCTGCTCTGTTGAAATCTGCGCAGGCAGTAGACGTGAGAAGTTGAATCCAGTGTCACCGGTAGATGGGAGGAGACTCAGCTGGTGCTCCGGTGAAAAAAATAAATAAAATATATACATGTAAATTTAACAACAGCTGGATGAAATTATGAATTTAATTTCATATCACGAAGCCATATCGATAATACCCACACCTTTTGCAAAGTGTGTCGCACTGATTTTAATATCGG
This sequence comes from Moxostoma hubbsi, assembly GCA_032164185.1. NCBI lineage: Eukaryota > Metazoa > Chordata > Actinopteri > Cypriniformes > Catostomidae > Moxostoma > Moxostoma hubbsi. The sequence goes on from JAVLUX010000035.1 coordinate 20,084,507, forward strand.
ACACAGTGGGAAAAATTACGTTACTCAGCACATTAAATCACAACGGCACAATTTATATGTATTTAGCCTGCCTCTACCATCCAGCACCCCCCTTCATCTCCTGGATTTGTGTACCCAAATGTTGACAGGTATGCTTGTAACAGGCTGCGTGTGTGACATGACACGAGATTAAACAACTCAGGCAACGTGATGTCGGAAAGTACCACCTACTCTGTATTGAGGAAATTGATCAGATTTCTGAACCCTCTGTCCTCCACTATGGAGAACGGCTGGTCATCCAGGGCCATGAATTCCATAATTTTCCTCGTAATTCCTTTGGTCTTTTTGCTTCTCATACAAAGGAAAGATAGGAGAGGCAGCTGACTTCTGGCTGGCTCTGAGCTCTGGCTAGCTTTAGCCGCTTAACTTTTTTAGCTTCTTTTTATAAAGAAGCTGGGTGAGGGTGTTTTAAGTGTCTAATTAGGTTTGTTGTTCTGAACGTTATCGTGGTGGTTCCCCCACGGTTTACTTTAGCCTTACAAATATTACAAATTGCGAACTTTATGTATTTTTCACTTACAGTGAAGATCTTTCACGCCAATGTCATGTTTCCATGCGGCTGTGACGTTATTGCCTGCGCTGCTGTCAACAAAACGGACCGGCTCGGAATCGGAAAGACGTGAGACTGACCGGCCGGTTACCGGTCTGGGCCGTGCATGCGGAAAACCGGCTGATTCTGGTCCCTGGCCGGTCGATCGGTGCATCTCTAATATATATGTATATATTATAAAGTACTTAAAAAGTAAAAATAATTTTCATGGTTCAGTCAGTACTGTTTATTTTTTAAATAAAGTTCAGCATTATTTTACTTTAAATGTTGTTTTTTCATTCAGTATCACTTTTAAAATCTATCGGCTGATTAATCGGTTATCGGCTTGTCTTCCCAACTTAGTTATCGGTATTGGCAAAATCCTATATCGACTTCCTCTAGATGTAGTCTGAAGTCAAAAGTTCTTTGTTATTCCATGAATTGATGTGTGTTGGGCTATCAGACATTTTGGCATCGGCCTTGCAATTGCTTTCAGAAGATGTCAAGTTTCTTGAGGATATATCATTTTTATAATTTATGATAATTATAATAATAAAACTAGTCAACAACATCTGAATGAAATGTGAATTTTAGCATTGTGGTAAGGTTGATTACTACTTTTTAAATACCTCCAATTAATTTTTTTTAAACACTGACTATGTTTGTCAAGTTCCAATTAAAGAGAAAATGATTCATGAATATTTAATTAAATTACTGGATTTATAAAAAATAGGCATTGCAATATATTTATTTAATTTATAAATTGATTTCTGTTGATTTAAAAAAAAACAAAAAAAAACTGTATTGTGACGTATATCTTTATCGTGATATAAACTTAGTGATATTGTGATATAAGATTTTGGTCATATCGCCCACCCCTATATCGTAATGTATCGTGATATATCGTAACATGATGTGTATCGCAATACGTATCGTATCGTGAGGTAGCTGGTGATACCCAGCCCTAGTATAAAGGTATGCAATGTCTCCCATTTCATCTAGACAGTGCAATATATCACCAAGGTGTCCATTTTGGTTGTCATACATTCAGCATTGGTATTAACAATGTTTAAGAATTAACAGTATGTGAATATGTTCATTTTAAGATGCATATCTAATGTAATAAATAACAGACCTAAAAGAGAACATGATGCTTTCCAGCTGTTGCGCTATTTCACAAATGTTTCTGTGACACCTTGTACCTCAGTAGAAATTAGGAACATCTAAAACTCTTTCCACATGGTTTTATAATTCAGTTGAATATTTGTTTGCAGACTGGTGAGATGCTGTCCATTCCACAGTCACATGCTGTAATCCAAGTTCCAGTGGATACATTTGTGACCATGATTAACAACTACTGCAAGGTATTCACATTGTGTGATTTCCTAATGGGCCATTATGATTACTTAATTAACCATTAATAGGTTAATTGTTTGATTTGCTGGCTGTGACCTTTTTGAATGATGTAGCAACTAAAGATGAAATTAAAAAGAGGTTTGTGGTCGAAAAGGCAACACAAAAAATAGCAGTTCTAACCTTTTTAATGAAGTGCCAGTGCAATTGAAGGTAAAGGATACAATTACAGAATCACTGCTTAATTATGTAAAAAAAAAAAAAAGGATCCATACATTTTAAGTATGCGGTTGCTTAAACTTTGAGAAATATATCTCTAGAATTGAGAGTTTTTTTATGAGAATAAAGACCACAAAGACATGATGGGGTTTTCTGTTTTTAATGTAGAGGCAAAACAATGGTATATTGACTGAAAGCTGCATATCTCTGACCTCCTGGACTCAAGGACTCATGAGCAGAAACCCAGGCAGAACACTAAGCCTGGTCGTGATTGACATGGAGAAGTACTATAAGTAAGCAACGTACTGAGTGTCAGACATACATGTTTTTGAATATCGAAAACATTAAAAAACATTAAATATTAAAAAAAAACATTTAACAAAAATACAAGCTTTTGTGAACTGTATTTTCTTGCTTGTTTTCTTCTTCTTCTTTTTTTCAAACTAATGGACAAATCATAATTATTTTCTTTGATAATCAACAGCATGTCAAGTTGAATTTAACCTGTCCTGTAGTATTCCTATTATGGATCCATGTTAAAGCTGAAGTATGTCACTTTTTCAGTGTTAAAATACTTCCTTCTATCCCATCTTAAAATCATATTCAGGGTTCAATACAAGTTAAGCTGTATTGACAGCATTTGTGGCATAATGTTGATTAACACAAAAATAATTTTAGGCTTGTCCTTCGTTCAAAAAAAGCAAAAATCTGGGTTACAGTGAGGCACTAACAATGGAAGTGAATGGGGCCAATTTTGTTCAGGGTTTAAAGAACATTTTTATAAAAGCACGTGCATGAATTCTTTTGTTAAAACTCATGTATTATTTGAGCTTTAAAGTTGTTTAAATCGTCATTTTTACTAGGGCTGCCCCCTTATAATCGACCAAACGTTAGTCGATAAGAACAGTCTCGGTTGACCAAGTTTTGATTGGGCGGTTGGCCGTAGAAAAAAAAACCTGCACAGGAAGTGGTGGTCACGCAGTCAGTGACAGACATGATCGTTTACATGGCTGGTTCATGCAGTCTGCAGGCAAACGTTTGCCTATTATTAATCAACCTCAAACATGGCTTATCATTTGAAACATGTAAGTAGCCTAATGTTAGCCACTTAGCATGGCCGCTCACTCTAATTTTAGATAACCTACATAAATATGTGCTATTAGGCTTATCCAAGTGTTCGTGGGGAGTGGGGAAGCTAAATTAGTAACTCGCTTACTGCATGTTTAACTTAATGTGCATTTCTCTCTATAAATTAACAAAATGTTCAGACAGTCTCCTTGCTGGTTTTTCCAACACATTCAGAATCATTAACACTTTTGCCAGTGTCGCTGTGGCTCGCTTCGTGCGTGCACTTGTAAAATGTATATTTTAAAGGCTCATTATTACAGTTATATTATATATAGTATTTCTCTATAATGTAGAACAGTGTTAGCAATGTTACTTATACTTTCTCAGCCCTGAAACTCGAACCATTTTCTGATGCCTCCCAAAAAAAAAATATTTAAGTAATTAAAAACTACTAGTCGACTAAGAAAATCTTTGATCCGGGGCAGCCCTAATTTTTACAGCCCTAATTTTTCAGTCGTTTTAGGGTTTGCTGACATTACGTCATCATTTAATCGCACTAAATTCGTGTTAACATGCATATTGTTTATGTCTTCTGGCTATACTTTTGAAACAGTGACTATTTTAATGTTTATGAATTGGCCTCCATTGACTTTCATTGTAAGTGAATCACTGGAACCCAGATTTTTGCTTTTATTAAAGGACTTAAACATTTTATTTTTGTGGTATTCAGTAATATACTGTATTATGCCACAAATGCTGTTGATTGAGCTTTACTTAAATTGAACCTGGAATATTCCTTTTAATATGCAGAAACAACTATAAGTATGGTTTCTTAAAATTAACAGGTACATTTTCTTGAAAACTGTAAACTATGTCTCTGTGGCACTAAAAACATTCCTGTTTGTTTTGAGCAACCCGCTTATACCTGCCCCAACAATGTTACTTAACCAATGGCGTGAGTAGGGGTGGGATTAATTGACTGTTTTAACAACTGCATGTGAGGGATGTATTCAGAAAGCTGTTTTGAAAACATTTTATAGATTTGGAATTCCATTTGGTGGCACTAGTGTCTGCAAATACTGTATGGACTTAGGGCTTTATTTTGAATGGCTTACTAATGAAGAGTCTAATATAATTGCATATTTTTACAATAAATATTCCTTTGCAGATCACAGATTTCAAAATGCCAGAAGATATATCGTGAGGCAGTGCTGGGAGGGGACATGGGACTTCAGGGAGGGCAGAAAAAGAGAAGAAAGAAAGATGATATCAATCAGATTCCTGAGGTCTCACGAGTGCAGGTGGAGGAGGTAAGCTGAAGGACATGGGCAGTTGAGTCAAATTCATAACAACATATGCTTTTTTACAGTGGTATGTGAAGCTGTCTGAGTTAGCTCCATCTAACACTCCCCTCTCCTGTCCATCAGGCTTTGATAGACCTGCAGCTGCACACTGGGGTGCAGGTCCGTTTTCTCTCGAACTGGAAGGACTTCACTGATTATATTACCATGTCAACCAAAGCAGTAGCAGAGGCACCATTCAAGTCAGTGGGGAGCCAATATTACCATATTGATAATTTTCCAACCAGCTGAGTCTTCAGGTTTTTGGGGTCTTTTTTATCTTTTGTGTATCGTCGTTCTCTCTCAGGCAGGAGCGAGAGAAGACAGGATTCACGTTTTGTTTGGAGAGTGAGTGGGCAGGGGGTCTGAAGGTGGACCGTTCAGGGACCGGTCTTTTGCAGGTTTGGAAGAGGCAAATCCAGCAGTTAAACCGTGTCAGCCCTGATATGGCCAGTGCTATACTCAGTGCCTACCCCTCTCCTCAGCTTCTTGCTCAGGTAAACAAAATAAACACAAACAAACAAATCTGTTCTTAGAGGTCTTCACCAAAATGTTTAATTCTGTCATCATTCAGTAAGTGAACGATGATAGAGTTTTCATTTTTGTGTGAACTATCCTTTTAATTATGACATTTCTAAAATGCTAACCTTTATGCTAACCTTAATCTCTTATAATTGACTGATTGTGTACAAAAGCACTTATGGTAAATCAATGGTGTACATTTACCAGTCAAAGATTTAGACACACTTAACTGAATTTGTGTTTCATGATCTAAAATATATTTTGATCTAAATGCGTTTTGTAGACAAATATAATTTCTGCCTATATTTTCTGCCCATTATTCTTTAAAAAACATCCCAGGTGGCACCTCATGAAGTTGGTTGAGAGAATGCCCAGTGTGTGCCGAGCTGTAATCTAGGCAAAGAGTGGCTACTTGAAAAATCTAAAATATAAGACAGTTTTCACATTTATTGGTCACTGCATTATTCCCATACATTTTGTAGTTTTGATGACATTACTATTATTATTACAAAATGTGGATAATAGTAATAATAATGATGAGTAGGTGTGTCCAGACTTTTGGCTTGTAGTGCACAATAAACTGTATAATGAGATCTGAGGTATCATATTTATATTTGTTACAATGCAGGCATATGCAATGTGCAAATCAGAGGATGAAAAAATTGGCCTGCTGTCAGACGTGCTTATTCGCCGTGGAGAGGGTGTAACGTCTACAACGCGCAGAGTTGGTCCGGAGCTTTCTAAACGGCTGTTTCTTCTGATGACATCATCCAATGCCCAGCAGCCCCTTGATTCTGCAGTATAGATTCCTCTGTCTGAAATATCAAAAGCTATTTGTTACAGTGTCTCAAGTTTTGGTGTATTTTAGATAACTGTAAAAGGTTTAATATTTATTAGAGTTAGAATATTTTAGAATCTACAAGCTTTTCAATGTTTTATGTGTTTGTTCTGACTAAAAATCATTGTTATTAAATGTTTCTTAAAGTACCTTAAAATAATTTCACATATTTCCTTGGTTCAAACATTTATGTACCTTTATGCACTGGAGAGGTACAGTAAGCCTTGAAAGTTTTTCTATTCTTGGAATGTGCTGTCCATCCCAGTGGTAAATAGCCTTGGACGTCAAAAAGCCTTTTCAGGGTACAACCGAAATGCAGCAGATTCTCAGAAATGCTATGTACTTGCAGTTTTTCACTTGACACTGACCTGCCACTTTGCGGTTTGTTAAGAACAATAGGTCAAACATGAGCCATTTCCTTTAAAATTATGTCCCTTGAGTTATATCTTTACACACTCTAGCAGTGTTAGACAGAGCTTGCCTTTAGTAATTGCAGAATCAACTGTTTCTTTTTTGGCACTTTTCTTGTTTAAAGCACTGCAGCACAACTTCCAGAACCAAAATGGCCTCTTAAACACGCCATACTCACTGTCTAAATACTGTAGAGACTCATGGCTCATTTCCAGCACATTAGAGAAAGGCACCTGACCAAGGAGAGCCATGTTGCCTGAAATGAGCTGTGGGGTAACAAGCCGTTAAATGTGCTTAAGAGATGAGCTGCATGCTTCATTCCTGTCCCCGAAGGCAGTATTTCTTCTTCAGTTTAAGGGATGGCATAACAAACTATGGCTAGTAGGTAATCGTTTGGGCCAAAAGGAATTATTTGAGCAGAATTATGGCAGCTTAAAAGGGATCACCTTGGAGTGATTGTTTAGCTGAATAGTATGAAATCCATTTTTCATGTACTCTAAATGCAGACTATAATAACTTTTATGACCTAGAGTCTGCTGAGCTAACATCACTGGCTTGTAACAGTTTGAATAAGACTTACCCTGTAAATGCTTTTTGGAAATATATTACGACTTGCTTGGATATCAAAAACATTGTAACTTGTCAAAACTGGATGTTATGAGGAATAGTTTCCCCAAAGATGGGAAATTATACTTGCGCTCTTGATGTGTGCCATTTGTTCCAAATGCACCAAAGCAAAATTATCTGTGCAAGTGCAGTGGGACGGTTAAATTTTTCCGATGTAGAATTTGCTTTTGAATTTGAATCATGGCTATTCCAGATGATAGATTGGCCCCCTATAAACCATTTCTGTTCAGCAGAACAGCAGGTGCTCTCTCTCATTTCTGTTGCACATCTGAGATTCTTCCTGCTTCTTGTTGGCGATTAATATGTTTTGAGAGTGGTGGTAGGTCACCGACAGCCCCCTTCACTTGAAGTCAATAGAGTGGCAAACAAAGCAGGGCTGTTAGTCACTGTCTTTCTGCTCATATCCTCAACTCGGCTAATTCTTTGGACAAATGCGCCTTCTAATAGGCCGGCACACAAGACAGAGTGCCACAGGCAGTGCTATTTACAGTTTTGTGAGACCGTTTTGTTACAGTTTTTTATTTATTCTCTTAGTAGTATTAGGTGCCTTTCCAATTTCTTAGGCTAAAGTGCTCTGCCAAAAAAATGCCGCCTATTCTGCTGGCCCTTTGTCAACCAAGGTATAACAAAATTCAACATCAGTTCATATATTTTAAATAACGCATTATCTCTGGGCCTGTGTAGCTCAGCAAGTATTTCGACTGACCACCACCCTTGGGAGTCACAAGTTAGAATCCAGAATGTGCTAAGCGACTCCAGCCAGGTCTCCTAAGCAACCAAATTGGCCCGGATGCTAGGGAGGGTAGAGTCACATGGTGTAACCTCCTTGTGGTCCCTATAATATGTGTGGTTCTCGCTCTCAGTGGGGTGTGTGGTGAGTTATACGTGGAGCCGCTGAGATTTTGTGGGCCTCCACGTGCACATGATAAGATGAGCAGATTGAGGGTCTCGGACACAGACGCAACTGAGATTCGTCCTCCGCCACCCGGATAGAGGCGAGTCATTATGCCACCACGGGTACTTGGAGTGCATTGGGAATTGGGCATTCCAAATTGGGGAGAAAATAAAAAGAATATATATAAAAAAATAATGCATAATCTCAGGCAAAGAGAGCCCTGGGTAATATGGCAACAAGGCAAAGCATGTGATATTAGCCTTGTATAGTGTTCAGTTTGTGTTTTGCCCTTGCGCTGAATGAATCTGAGTTTTAAAACAACAAGAGAGAATGTCAAAGACTACAACCTATTTCAGACAAAATCAGACCAGTCACTTTGGCATTGGTTTCCTTGCCACCAGCATTCAATCAATGTTTCCTACCTCTCTTTAAAATAAATCATTATACGTCTATGCATGTACCCTTTGTTAATTTTCAAATCAGATACAAGTGATTATTCAAGTGTTCAGTTCCAGCTATTCAGGTTAAAGAGATAGAAAACAGCAAGAAAACTACTTTTGCTGCCAGAGCTGCAGGCTCTTGTTACTACAGAGATACAACATTGCATTTTTTTGTTTCTACCTTGCCTTCTTCTATACCAGTCTGTATATATTATGTACATAGTTTTCTTTACTCACAGTAGATTTTTGTTTTTCCATGTGGTTGGCTGAATTTTTGATTGCCACATGAGGGCAGAATTGCTTTACACTACCTATACATAACAGGGCGTTTTCTCAGAGGAAGCAAGGAAGGCAGTTCCTCCCAAAATTTGGATGAGAAAATAATGGACAGTGCAAAAGTGAATCAAAACAAATATGTATGAGATCAAATAGTTTGTAAAGTGCCGTAGAGCAACACTGTCCAACAGTGACAGACGTGGATAAAGTTTCAGAGGGAGAAGTGTCTCCTTTGCCTCCCTTGAGGTTGTTGTGTTCTCGTAGAGGTCTTTACATGTCGTGATAAAATAAAGGTGAAAAGTTAGGTGAGAGTTAGGAGTTAGACTCCACAGCACTATGATTGACTAATTACCCTGTCAGTGGGTTAGTGACATGCATAGTATTCAGACCCCTTAAATTTTCCCCCACATTTTATATTTTACCCCATAACAACAAAGCAAAAAAAGTAAAATAAAAAATATCACATGACATAAGTATTCAGACCCTTTGCTGACATGAAATTTTGCTCAGGTGCATCCAATTGCTCTGGATCATCTTTGAAGTGTATCTACACTTTGATTGGAGTCCACCTGTATCAAATTCAATTGATTGGACAGGATTTGGAAAGGCACACACCTGTCTATATAAAGTCTCACTAACAGACTCTCAGACTGTGAGATACAAGATTCTCTGTTATGATGAAACTGTCTGGCCTCAATTCCAAGCATCATGTCTGGAGGAAACCTGGTACTGCTCATCACCTGCACAATACCATCCCAACAGTGAAGCATTGTGGTGGAAGCATCATGCTGTGGGGTATTTTTCAACAGCAGGGACTGGAGGACTGGTCAGGGTTGAAGGAAAGCTGAATGTAGCAAAATACAGAGATATCCTTAATGAAAACCTGGTTCAGAGCACTCAGGACATCAGACTGGGCCGAAGGTTCACCTTCCAACAGGACAATGATCCTATGTACACTGCAAGAGCAGCTTAGGGACAACACTGTGAATGTCATTGAGTGGCCCAGCCAGAGTGTGGGCTTGAACTCAATCAAACATCTTTGGGGAGACCTGAAAATGGCTGTCCACCAATGGTACTATGATTGACTAATTACCCTGTCAGTGGGTTAGTGACATACTGTATTATGTCCACAACCAGTATGCAAATCAGACTGAATTGTTCAAACTGTTGGAAACTGGTCAAATTGTAATAATCATGGAGGTCTACAAGACGAGGAGAATGCTACTTTTTTTCAGACATATTTTTATGTAAAGCAGAAAAAATTTAATATTCACAAAAGCAACAACCTACCTCCATAATACAGACAACTAAACAAAATTAGGGGTGGAGGGAGGGAGTCCAGGAAACCCATAGTGAAAGCCATCCTTACATCTGGAAGGCTAGGTACCCTTTACAATATCATATCATGCTATAATTCCACATCCTTTTTCCAGGCCAGGCCAGGCCAGGTTCCAAACCTTTGAGATTTAGTGGCTTCTAAATATTAAAAAAAGGGTCCCAGATCCGGTAGAACAAGAAGGGTTTATCCTTTAAGGCTGTGGAGAAAGCTTCAAAAGGGATGATACTTGTCACAGTATGCAGCCACTGATTTAAAGTGGGAGCTTTATCATTGAGCTACATGACTAAGATGCATTTCCGAGCAGAATACAAAAATCAGCAGGTAGCTCATCATTTTGTTCCAGTAGGAAAGTCCTTGCACCAAGCTGTAAAGGGCGCTTAAAAATTATATTATGGTGTTCAACAATCGTACACCAATACTGCCGGACAAGAGGGCAGCTCCACAAGCACTGAAAAAATGAACCAACTGCAGACTGACATTTAATGCAGAAATCTGATATATCTGAATTCATTCTGTGCCTGGCTTCAGGGGTAGTGTAAAATCTGTGCAAGATCTTAAATTGTCTCTCCCTGGCTGAATTAGATGCTAAGGTGCTAGGAGGCTGGCTGCACAGGGCACTCCAGGCCTCTAGTCCTATTATGGTGCCCGAATCAGATTCCCATTTGCCTTTAACGTTGTCAGAGTTGTCTGCCTTGAGGATGCAAAATATATTATAAAGCTGTTTAGTAACAAATTTGAGCTACATTTTATCAACCAACATAGACTCTAGAGTAGAGATGGCAAATCCACCAGAAAACCCTTAAAACATAGTAAAAATAAAATTTCGAACTTGAAGAAATTGAAGGAAATCATCATTGATTACACTAAACTTGCTTTTTACTTCCTGGAATGTGAAACTCGAACCACCATGAACCATGTCTCCAACTACTTTGATACCCCTATGGCTCCAATCAGCAAGTCCAGCAGGAAGGCCAGGTGGGAAGTCGGGGTTTTCATGAAGAGGAGTTAATAAAGATAAACAATTACTGTATCCTTCTAGTTTCCTGATTTGTCACCATATATTCAACATATTCTTTAGAATTATGTTATCTTTAATCATTACTGAAATTTTTCCAGGAGAAATATATATTAGGTTCCGCAGGGGAATCCCATCTAAGGAAGCTGATTCACACCCGAGCCAGGTAGATTTAGGGTCATCTATGAACTATTCCAAAAGAAATTTAGACTGTGCAGCCAACTGATAAAGTAAGAATGATGGTGCTGCCAAGCCACCACACTTAGCAGGTAGACAAAGAAAACTATATATTAGTCTTGGTCTTTTCTTTACACCAAATTATTTATATTATGGAACTTATGGAATCTTTTAACTGTGGAGAAACTTTTATACCTAGATATTAGAAGCGTGTTAGGGACAAGCAAAATGGTAGTGAGGTGCCTGGGTCTAATGTTTGTGAGCTACAAAGAGCTATGGTTTCACTCTGAGAAAAATGTATCTTGTAGCTGGAGAAAGAACCATAGTCACTGATAAAGGCTCCCCCTTTATTAATTAGCAAATTGATTGCCTTGAAGAATCTAGATAAATCAAAACATCGTCAGCATACAGCAAAATTTTGTGCTGCCGGCCATTTAAAGAGACTCCTTTTATGTTAACATCTTGTCTTATGATTGCAGCAACTGTCATCCCTCGGAGGGGTCTCCGTTTGAGGAATTACTCAAGATCGTTACTTGTGCGGTGGCCAGATTACAGCTAGACTGGCCACACAAACAAGAGACCCTCAAACGATCGAAACTAGATAACAGATTTATGTTTGGTGGCCAGGGGAAGGGAACACAAAATCAGTCTCTCCCCTTCTTTGAAGAACTCCATGACGAGTTAACTTGTTCAAGGGGAAAACTTATACTTCCCATATCTTTGTGCCTTCGACTTCGAAATATTCGACTATCGCGGGTGCTAAGGCACGGGGGTATACAATGATGCCACAGGTAGAAGAGACGCTTGCGGGCTATCTCTCGCCTGGTTCGGCATCAACGTTGAAAAGACCAACTCTCCCCACAAAGCCATGTCGAACCACCTCAACACTCAAAAACACCTCAAAAACAAAGTGTGGCGAATCACGCTCCCCCTCGTAAAGATTGGGGACCACTTTGTTGCCCTCAGCAGCCTCCAAAGCAAGACCTCAGGATCATTATTTCCAAAAAGAAGTCCTGGCGGTCTTGCACCCAGCCTTGTGGGGGTAGCCCCCCTCGGGACAGGGTGTGCAAAACAGTTCTTCTGTATCAACGGATGTTAGGTCTCATGGCATCTGCATCCTCTGTGATTCCTATGGGCCTTTTGCATATGAGACCATTCCAGTTGTGGCTCAAAGTCAGAGGATTTCATCCAAGGGACAGTCCCCGAAGGCAGATAATGGTTACGTGCCGCAGGCTATGTACCCTTTCTATGTAGCTCAGACCCCGGTTCCTCACCTTTTGTCCCACTCTAGGTTCGTATTGCCATCGCAGATTGTAAACAACAGACGGCTCCCTGTCGAGCTGGGGAGTGGTCTTAAGTGGTCGCCCAGCTCAAGGGAAATGGGAGGATCATAAACTTTATTGGCACATCAAAAGTCTCGAGTTGATGGCTGTATTTCTGGTCATGAAGTAATTCCTCCAGCATCTGAGAGGGTGCCATGTCCTGGAGTGGGTGGACAACACAGCGGCAGTCTCTTACATAAATCCCCAAGGAGGTCTGAGGTCGAGCCAGCTAAACAGACTAGCACTGGAGATTTTCCTTTGAGCCCAGGACAAGCTCCTGTCACTCAAAGCAGTATATATTGCTGGATACCTGAATGTGGGATGGATTTACTGTCCAGACAGAAAATACCGATGGGAAAATGGAAACTCCACCCCAAGGTAGTGAAACAAATCTGGTTAAGATTTTGCAAAGAAGAGGTGGACCTCTTTGCTTCCCAACAGACAGTGCAATGTCCCCTCTACATCTCTCTGAGTCACCCAACCCCCCTGGGTCTGGACGCGATGGCGCATACATGGCCCAAAATGCGCCTGTATGCGTTTCCTCCAATTTTTCTGCTCCCGGGAGTTTTAGCCAGAGATCGCCAACAAGGAACTTGCCTCTTACTGATAGTGCAGAGTTGGCCAAACAGAGTATGGTTCTCGGTGATAATATCTCTCCTCGATGGCTCACCTTGGGCGATGCTGGAGAGGAGAGACCTTCTGTCTCAAGCGCAGGGGACAATATTTAATCCCCGGCCCGAGCAGTGGAACCTTCCTGTTTGACCCCTGAAGGGCACCAACTGAGGGACACTGGGTTTTCACCTGAAGATATTGAGACCATTCTGAGTGTTAGGGCTCCTTCCACTAGGAAAAGCTATGCAAATAAATGGGGTGTCTTTGAAAGGTGGTGCACTGCATGTAATGCAGATCCAGTTAACTGCCAGATTACTTCAATTCTGGACTTCCTGCAGGAGAAATTATCAGCAGCCACATGCCCCGCCACTCTCAGGGTTTATGTGGCTGCCCTTTTGGCTTGCCACGCCTTGACGGGGTGCCACTGGGGAAACATCCTTTGATTGCTCGCTTAGTTCGTGGGGCCATGCGACTGAAGCCTCCTGTTAGAACCAGGATCCCTTCATGGGACTTACCTATAGTCCTTGAGGGTCTGGTTGAGACCCCCTTTGAACCTCTGGAGTCAGTGTCTGACAAGCTTCTGACTCTAAAGATGTTTTTTCTTATGGCTATTACTACTATAAAAAGAATTGGGGATTTGCAGGCTCTGTCTGTCTTGCCATCCTGCTTAGACTTTGTCCCAGGAATAGCAAAAGCGATATTGCATCCTCATCCTGACTTCCTGCCTAAGGTTCCTTTCGCAACCATACATCCGGTTACTCTTGAGGACTTCTGTCCTCTGCCATTCACAACGCCGGATCAGGAGAAACTTCACAGTCTATGTCCAGTCTATGCTCTTCAGGCCTACGTCCACTGTACTTGCCGGTGGCGTAAGTCAGGGCAACTATTTGTTTTTCATGCGGGCCGTAACAGGAGGGAGCCACAAAACAGACAATGTCACATTGGGTGAGGGATGCTATTGCCCTTGCCTATGAGGCGCGTGGTCAAGCTTCGCCAGTAGGCATCAAGGCTCATTCTAACAGGGGGGTCGCTTCTTCTAAAGCTTTGGCAGGGGGTGCCCCTCTGCAGCAAGTTTGTGATATGGCAGGCTGGTCTTAACCGCACACATTTATAAGATTTTATAGTTTGGATGTTCATACCACTCCGGGCTCTCACGTACTTGAGTAAACATCACAAGCTCGTGTCTGAGACATTTTGCGTTCTTGTTTGCAAACGATACACAACCGTAAGTGGTCCAGACACCCACAGTGCGGCGGCGTGGGTTTTCTCGTTGAATCGAGCACAGCATTAAGTGTAGCTTTTGCACCCCGGGTGCTGAGGAGCAGAGCACTGAGGGAGGTGCAGAGCCCGAGTGAGGCGTGACAATGACAGAGTTTTCACACATACCTTGTTTGCTGGGAAAAACAGCACAGGCACAGCCGATGGATTCAGATACTGACTCATTGTTTCTTTCGATGGTCTGAAATCCTCTGGGGTTACTGCATACCCTCCAATATTTGAGAGAATGTAGGGGTGTACTTATATCCAGGTTCAGCACGATAAGCCAGAGCTTTAATCACTCATGATCATATATAGGCAATCGATGAAAAGTTTATATTTTTCCCAGCGTGCATTTTCTTTGGGGTTTCTGATGGTTGAAGCATCCAGGATACACACACCAACCATTTTGAACAATACACTTATATAAATACAAATCTACAGCAAAGACAATTAAACTTTTGTACTGTGATCCTTGCTGCTTCCTGCCTCCTCCACGGGTGACCTTACCAATGAGTTTACATCATCCCTCTCATGAGTGTGCACCACAGAAATGCATGGAAGCAAACATTTTTAGTTAAAAAGTATACAAGTATTTTTTTGTTTCTCAAAATTTTCAATCGTTTGGGTTCAGAAGAACTCTATTTGTCAACTGGAATCGTGTGGATTATTTTGATGCATGCTAAATATGCATTTTGGACCATCCAAAAATGGAGTACATTCACTTGCATTGTTTAAAGGAAGAGGCCTGAAACAAAATCCTAAAAATCTTAAATTCTGTTTAAACTCAGATGCATCTTGGATGGCCCGACGGTGAGTAAATGACCAGCAAAATTTTCATTTTGAGGTGAACTATTCCTTTAACAGGGTTGTGGATTCCTCTCACCTTCCAGCTGCAAATTTTTAGTGTGGATTTGACCCTCGCAATTTTATCTTGGCTAGATGTAGATGAGAATGTAAATGGCATCCCATACTCCCACAAACTAAGCATAAACTCAGTTAAAACAGAAAATAAAATGTTTTGCTTTGCTAACTTTTAAAACCAAACTATGTTAAAAACCCAAAAGGAAAACATAGGGGTCAGACCTTGGCCTAATACACCCATTAAAGCCACAGGCTAACTTCCCTATAAATATGGGGGAAGATGCTGGACCAGCTTTTAAACTTCTTTCTAGCCTAAAATGCTGTTAGATTATTTGGTAACATACATCAATTGTCGGCCCACCGCTCTGTTCAAATAAATGACATAATTAGTAATTAAGATATTAAATATGTGACTATCTACTACCAAACCCAGTGTAAACATGGCTAAATTTATGCCTACCGACTCCATGTATTAACCAAACCTTAAATTGTCTGGAAAGCGCAGCAGATGACCACATTTGTATGCATATTGAAATATGGAATATCAGTCAACAGGGGCCGGGAAGGATACCCTCCAGGTGGTGAGAATTTTTCCAGAAAGGCTGTGACATCCTTGGGTTGTTTGAAGGATCTCTCCTGCCCATCATATTTAATCCTGAGGATGGCTGGATACAACATGGCAAATATTATTCCCCTCTCCTTCAGCTGCAGTTTAACCAGGTAAAATTCTTATCTCTTCTTTATTACAGCTGTAGAGAAATCCTTGAATAACATGATTGGGGTGCCGTTGTATGACAAAGCCTAGGCTTACCTTGCTGCTTGCATGATCTGGACTTTATCCTGAAAGTTTTGAAACTTTACAATAACAGCATGGCGGCAATCTAATTTAACAGCCCCTCCTTTGAAGATAACTTTTATTAGCTGAATGACATAAGGTTACTGCCCTCGCTGCCTTCTGGTAGCCCGATGATGTGTATATTACACCACCGTCCCCTGCTTTCCAGGTCATCAATTTTATCCAAGGCTGCCTCTAGCTTGTTCTCAACTTCTGTGAGTTTAGCAATGTGGTCCACTATGGAGTACTCGGAGTCTGAGATGCAGCTTTCTGCTTAGGTGATCTGTGTATCGAGTGCGGCGATTTTGGTTGAGCAAGCTTCTAGTTTCTTAAGAACCGGGTCAATATGGTTGACCATGCCTTTAAGCACTTTAGTGGTTATTCTTTCCACTTAACTGTCAGCCTCCACATGACTCAGAAGTGGCGGAGCCTGTTCCACCATGTTGGCTTGACTGTTCTGAGGAGACTTCTCCTGATTTAACAGATTTCACTGTGAGGGGGATCTTCCTTTGAGTGCCTGGCATTCTCCGACTTATTGCAGAAAGTTCTCACTTCCCTTTGCCATAGTATGTCTGGAATAAAAACTGAAAACAGTAGCGAGCTGCGGGAGACCAGGCGTCGAGCTGCTACTCTGCCATTTGTGTCATGTGACCCTCCCGAATGCTACTTTTTCAAGGCTGTCAAATATGTTGTTGTTATATCTTCTACCAGCTAACTGACCTTTGCTACTCAGCCAAACCCTGATCACTTTGGGACTAATTACAAACTGAACAACTCACGCATTCTTATGCATTGCCAATTTCAGTCACATCTAAACCGAAATAAGCTTGAATTCTGTATAAACATCATTTAAAATGAATTTACAGTGGATTTTAAAAACACTGAGAAGAATGTATTCTTGAAACGTTCAAATGTAGACCCAGAGGTGCTTAATCATGCACTCAAGCCTTGCATGAATGCCTACCATCCTAATCAGTGATCAATGCTTGAGAAGTATGATGTCTTTATGTCTCCTAAATCCTTAAGTGAGTGGAAGAGCTTGTTTTTAAATCTAACATTCTCAAACAAGGCTTCTTTTTTTTTTTTTTTGCTGTAGTATCAGTATGTTGTATACTGTAAATCAGTGACGAACATGTAATGTTGTGGTATGACAGTTGGGCGTCCCATTCAAGGTCTAAAATTCCCGTAGAAGGCTATTATTTAGCATTCTCATTCATCTCAATGGTAGTTGCTTGACTGAAGCAGGATCTTTGCTTGTGGACACAAGGCAAGCACCTGAGCCATAAATGCCATGTGACCACAACTCACAGTGCTGATTAGCTGAAGGTACTACAAGAATGCGCACATGCACAATGAAGTGCAAGAATGCACACAGTCCAGAGCCCTTGAATTGCGACTGTCCTGAGCTTCTACTTCAAAGGTGGTAAACAGGGTAAAATATAAGTCCATTCACGCTTTTAAGAGCCCTCCAAATAATTTTGGTCACTGAAAAAACATCTACCAGTACCGTACTACTTTTCAATGGCCGTCAGATTAGATTATTTTATCCCCCAGAATGGTGTCGTCACAGCATCTACCAACAGGGCCTAATTTCCCACACTAACCTGTCAAACACTAGCTCATTGGTCCCATTACACTGTCCTGCTTTTACTGTGTAATGTCCTTTCTAAAACTCTTGGTCAATTCTAATTTCTCTCTCATGCTACAGAGGAGAAACATTTGAGTATATTTATTTCTGTCCAACTACATTTCAAGCACTTTCAGTATCCTCACAAAATCCATACTCTAACAGGTCATCAAATAGCAGATAGAGAAACCACATTGATGGTCCTTACAAAATCTGATCATTATCTCACTCTCTCTATGTTCCATCTCTCTCCACAATCTAAGACTCTCCGTGGGAGGCTCTCCTCTCTGAAGGGTGCTTGAGAGTTTGCGGCTGCTGCGTAGAATTAGGCCAATGCTAGATCCCAAGCCTCATCCCTGCAGGGACTCCTAATCAATGCCCGCCTCTCACCCTCCTCTCCCATAGCGACCTGATGTAATTGCTAATTGGGCTATTTGTGTGGAGGCGAGCGAGCCAGCCATTCTTCCTGCTTGTCAGTGGAAGGCTTGGTGCCTATGTTTTATGATGTATCTGAGTCGTTTGCTTATTTATTTGAAGCATGCACCTTCTGGAGTCTGTATGGTGGTTTAATGGACTGCATCCCAGAAGAGTCTCCCGAGGCTCTGCGTGTGTGTGTGCTGATGTGTTCAAGAGGCCGCGTCAGGTCTGCAGGAGTGTCCTACACGCTGCCGCTTAGCATTCATTACAAGGCATCACCCTTTCGGGCGTTTTTATTAACATTCCAATCAGTGCCGTGCCAGATTGCTCGATCTGCACAAAAACAAATTGGGAATAGTCTTTGATATAAGGTCTGAAAACACTCTGACAAGAGGAGGCAAACAAATATGAATTCATGTGCACGGCACATATTGAGATTTAGTCAATGATCCAAGTCAGGGCCATTACTCCTCTGTTTGTTATTCAAATATCTCTACACAAAAGTGGTACCTGGAATAGGCTATCTGTTTCACATACATTGCGATCTTGTTCCACAAAACAATAGGGCTGTGATGATACAATCATACTGTATATATAAAAAAAAATATGTGTGTAATATATATAAAAATACCTACCAAAATAAATTTAATATGAAAAAGTAAAACATGTAGAATATAATAATTAATAATATGAAATTGTAATGATCTATCATGATATGTAAAATGTTAGTTATATTGTCTAGAACTGCAAAAACAGAAGTGCAGCAATGTTTTAGAAGTGCAAATTACCCAAAAAATCCAAACTGATGTTTGTGGTAATGGAGAACATTTTCAAAACAGTCGGTTCTAGTCTTTCACACCATTCCAGTGTGGATGAGAGGCGTAAACATAGTTCATTTTTTGCGGTTTCAAATGAAAACTTTTAAGTGTGGACATTGCCTGGCCAGAACAGTTTTTTAAGAGATCTTTCTCTCATGAGATCTTTCTCTCATGGACACCCTGGGGCTCTTTTGCACAGTTTGGTGCAGTTTCAATCACAACTTGATGATGTCAAAATGCATTGCAAAATACACTCAGTGAGCACATTATAAGGAACACTATGGTCCTAATAAAGTGCCCGACGTGGTCTTCTGCTGTTGTAGCCCATCCACTTCAAGGTTAGACGTGTTGTGCATTCTGAGATGCTGTTCTGCTCACTACAATTGTACAGAGTGGTTATCTGAGAGTCAGTAGCCTTTCTGTCAGCTTGAACAAGTCTGGCCTTTCTCTGTTGACCTCTCTCATCAACAAGGCATTTCCGTCCGCAGAACTGCCATTCACTGGATGTTTTTTTGTTTTTGGCACCATTCTGAGTGAAGTAGATAGTGCTGTACATGAAAATCAGAGGAGATCAGCAGTTAAAGAAATAATCAAACCAGCCCGGCTGGCACCAACAATCATGCCACGGTCAAAATCACTGAAATCAAATTTTTTTTCCCCATTCTGATGGTTGATGTAAATATTAACTGAAGCTCCTGACCCGTATCTGCAAGATAATATGCATTACACAGCAGCCACATGATTGGCTGATTAGATAATCACATGAATAAGTAGGTGTACAGGTGTTCCTAATAAAGTGCTCAGTTAGTGTATGTTAAATTGGGACGTGTTGCGATACATATTGTATCATAAAGCTGCGTTCATGCTGCCAGCGACACTCAACGACAAAACTACCTCATCTCATTCATTATTTAATAATAATATTAATTGTAAAGAAACAGTGACGTTTAGACTCTCCATACTCACCACTAGCGACCTAACCGCCAGCCACTGGCAACATGCAGCGACAAAGTAGCTGGCAGTGTGAATGCAGCTTAAGGTGGTTGGTAATTCTCAGCCCTACAAAACAAGAAGTGGCAAGCTGCTGGTTCTTCCCAAAAGTGATGGACACTTTTCTTGTTTTCTCTTGTGCTTTATTGTTGTCTTTATTTTGTATTTCCCTGCAGCTGATTGATTCTCAGAATGGAGGTGGTTGACAGTTGCCCGCAAAAGACACACTTTATTCTCACTGGAAGGCAGCGGTGATATGGAGAGATGAAGGAAAGTCAGAGGGTGTCATTCATCCTGTCTCACAATACACAGTTCTGTCACACTCCTCTCAACTCTCAATCCACCGAAGGCTTCACAAGACCTAGTGCTCCACGTTATTTGGTCAGTAGCAATACTTGACCTTGAACACTAAAAAAGTTTATATGTTTGTTGCATACTTTCCTAAAGCCTGTGTCATTTACTGTCTCACCTCTCCTGTCACGTCTTAGGATCAATCCTTATTTGTGTCAGTAATATCTTGTACTACCCGGTGCCCGCTTCCTAAATGACGTTAGTGTTTGCTGCATGACAAAGGTATCTAAGCTCCGCAGGAACTGATCAAGAATGATGATGATGCATCTTTGATGAAGAGAGAAATGAAAAGACATGGTGAGAAATAAACCTATTTCTGCTTTTTAGTGTGCACTCTGTCCAGAGTTATGCTTCAATGTTTATAGACATACATTTTCACATTTTTACTCTGTCTTGTCTCGGTCTCAGACAAATAGGACTCAGGATTTTATTTCAAGACCAGTCGGGACCACAACTGCAGGGATATCACTAAATTGCCAGTGCATTGTCTGATTTATTGTTAACATCATTACTGTGATTGGATGTAAAACTTCCTGCTTCAAATGCAAGCAATAACTTGACTCATTTCTAATATGACATTTTTGCTACTATTAATGGTTGTCACCCCTCCCAGCTCCCCTTCACACACACTCCAAGAAAGTGAATGTGGGAGACATGAGAAGAGACTGTGGCTGTCTGAGAGATGTCAGACAAATCTTATGTAATACAATTCAGCTGCCTAAACCAGTGTTTCCCAACCAATGTGCCCACTAGTGTGCCAAGAAAGATTATCAGGTGAGCCATGGAAAATTATAAAATTCCTCAAAATAAATAAATACTGTTTTACGGTATTTTAGTGAAGGCATAGGGATGGTAGAAGAGTTTTGAAGTTGTCAATTCAGTATATTTGCCATACAAAATATTTTATGCAACAAGTTTAAATATTTTGTCCATCATTACATTATCTGTCAATCACTCGAAATTGTGTTGATGTAGTGACACTAGGGGTCACTCTTTGGAGCCCCAAACACCTCAGATCTTTGAGAAAAGGCCAATGAGAATTGCTGAGTGGAATTTGCATGCCACTCCCCTGGACAAAAAAGGACCTGGCTCACAACCACTCATCCACGTTTTGTGCTGAGGAGTCGAGACAGGGTTCTCGACATTTCAGCGGGTTGTACAGCATTGTGGCAAGGGGGACACACCAGGGAACGGAGGTTACGACAGTAACTGAGACATTCCCTACCTCTCACTCACTCGACGTCACAACGCCACAACAGCTGAACTGTTTTGTGTGGACTGCTGATGCAGGTGCAAGCAGGCTACAGCGTGCTTAATAGCAGATGCACGTAGCCTCCCCCAGTGCCCCAAAATTTTTGTGTAGTTCCCCACATCCCTGGGTGGGGTGGGGGACATTCTCACAACGTCTTGTTCCCTCCATCAGGGAGCGGAAGTTACGACAGTAACTGAGACATTGTTTTACTCAAAGACTAAAAGCTGTTTATCTGTGCACAGCAGAGTTACAGATGTAATGAACTGATGTGGCTTACTTGTCGCTTTTCTATCATGAAACATAAAAGAATATGAGAAACTGTTACATATGATGACTAAAAACAAATTCTCCTAAACAAGTCCAAAAACACCATGATACGATGTGTAGATTCTGAGGGACTGTAATTAATGTGCGCGTTTGACATCTGAACCAGTGAATGGAGGCCAGGTGGCTGCTCTCAGGTCCTAGTGCTTTCACGATCTAACCTCTGTCAGTGCGACTTATGTTTTTTTTTCTCTATCAACACTGTGATTTTTACCCGGTGCGACTTACAGTCAGGTGCCACTGTATTTCTGGAAAAAACAGTCAATAAAAAATGAAAAATGTATTTGCTCTGCCGTTGCAAGAACGAATCTACAAATTGGAAAAGATGCAAATTTGTTGTTTTTTCATTATCCAATTAGCGCTCTTGGCATCTGTGACCTCATTATATGCTATGTATAGCAAACCTATGTTACTTGCATTTTTTGAATAGCCGAATTTCAAACATTACAAGCACATGCTACTAAGACAGACAGAAAACATGGACATGTTCTTGAAAAGGAAAACTATTGACGATGGTTATATGGGATAATTGATGATTTTTTTAATTGTAAAAATTCTGCCGTGGCAGAAAAAAGGTTGCGAAACACTGACCTAAACCACAAAGAGTTCATCTGTATAAAAGGGTCCAAATGAAAACACACAGCAGTATGTAAATTCTGCAATGCAGTGACGGCTGGAACCACGTCAACATTTTATCGGCACTTTGAAGGGAAGCATAAAGAAAGGTAAGCCAAGTGTATGTGATGCTAGCCAAGCTATCATTAGCAATCTGCCTCTTGCTGCATTCCATTCAACACGGAAAGTCGGACAGCAGAGAGTGGAGACCAAGTAGTGCCTCCACTTATATGGAAAATTTACATTTTAAATAGGTTGCTTTGCTTATGTTTGGAATTCTTTGTTCTAATTTCAAGATTTAGCTATGTGGATAGCAAACTGCACACATTTATAGACTTGTTGTTGATTCAAAAACAACAAAAAACTATATTGTTTAAAAAAAGAATGAAAAGAGAAGACTTAAGTATTGAATAATTGTTTGATATATTCTGTACTTAATTATGGTTTTAGGGGAAGAGTCATCCAGAAAACCCGATGGACAATTTTATTGTTTTAGGTGGATTGTAAAACTTGGACAAGTAGTGTTAAATAAAGATGGTTTAGTTGATTTCATCTCCTTAGTGTTTGTTTGTATTTGTTTGCTCATAGAAAACAAAGGAAAATGCACAAACATGAAATTCACCTCTGTAATGCCTTTTGATTATTTTATCAAGACATTGCTTATGGTACACTTAAACACACACATGCACACATACAGTATATATTTAAGCAATATCACATGAGCAAGAGTGCAAAATGACCCTACATCAGCACTGCTATGCAGGCCCACATTAACCTGCCGTCAGGCCCTGGGGCTGAGAGGTTTTGTAGGCCCACAATAAAAAAAAAGTCTACTGACCACGTTTGTCTATATACAACAAAAGCAGAAATAATTTTCTCTCGGGGAGATATAGCCTAATGAAGACAGTATTCCATAAAAAAATCCACAACAATAAAAGTATTAATTTCTTTCCCAACATGTTTTTTTTAATATAAATTCTTACTAACCGCAAGCTTTTGAATAGTAGTGTATAATGCTACAAAAGTTTCTATTTCAGATAAATTTAGTTCTTTTGAACTTTCCATTCATCAGAGTCAAAAAAAAAAAAATGTACAACTGTTTTCAACATTGATAATAATCATAAATGTTTGTTGAGCATCAAATCATATGAGAATGATTTCTGAAGGATCATGTGATGAAGACTGAAGTAATGATGGTGAAAATTCAGCTTTAATCGCAGAAATAAATTATATTTTATTGTATTATTACTTTAAATTGTAATAATAGTTCATAGTATTACTGCTTTTAGTATATTTTTGATCAAATATTTTTGGTGTGAGCAGAAGATACTTATGAACTTTTGAACATCCAACAGAATGATTCTATCTTTATTTACCGATGTAGAATTCACCCTAAAAACTACTGGATGATTAATGTGACACTGTGATAATAATGTTTGTTCCAAAAGACTTAATTAAATGCATGAAACTAGTTTATTAGATATTAAACATATAAATTGTGACAAAACAGTCTGTGTGTTGGTGGGGATTTTTCAACGATTTTAGTGAATACGATTTGCACATAACGTTAGTTACGTCCAGTAGGAGGCGGGAAAGGACTGTTATGAGTGAGTAAGTCAGTCAGCAGACTATTCAACCATTTCAGTGAAAAAGGCTGCTTTATTCAGGAACAAACTATGCTATGGCTATCAATGTCAATCATTGCTATATCAAGAGTGAATCCCGCATAAATACGGCACTCTTTAGATGTGGGGCGGGGCATTTACATTTTGAAGAGACATGGCAACTAGCCTATAAACAAACTTAATATAAATTATTGTAAATAATTAATTCACAAAATTTACCGTATCCATTTCATGCATTTAATCAGCTAAAATCTGAATCTGAGGGACCCCCCCAAGTCTATTTTTTTACTTCTTATGGGGGGTCCCAGATCCCCCCAGCCCCCCCTCAATTCGAGCACTGCTCTTCCCGCACCTGGTCCTCCTCTTTTCCAGGTAAGCGAGGTAAAGGTCCTCCGGTCTGTCCGTCCCCGGTTGGCTCTGCTCCATGCAGCCAGTCCTCGTCCTCTGCAGCGCGAGTTAACGGTCTCCCGCCTGTTTGCTTGTCCTCTGCACTGTTCATCGGTGCTCCGCTTAATGAGCTCGACTTGCCTTCATTTGCAGATTTAAAAAATCCTGTCAGCTTTGGAATCATCACAATATTTTTCGCTTATGAGCACCACTCTCAAACTTTTTCTTTCCCGACATTTTGATTTAGCTATCCGCTATCTTCTGTGAGTGACTATAAGTGTAAATTTGAATAGACTACTAGAGTAGACGACAACGCATGCTACAACTGTTTCTCTACATTCTGATAGGCTGTCATATCATGCTTCCCACGTGGGTCACTTGTAAATTGGATCAATCAGCAGCCAAAAACATGAATATCAAGTGATTGACAGAAAATTTGACAAACTACAAAACAATGTGATTTTTTTATTGGCTTATGATAGACCCCTTGTCTTCATAGGCCCTGGAGCTTCAGCCCCAGTAAGCCCGTGCATTAATGCGGGCCTGCTGCTATGATTCGACCGCAGGCCAAGTGCAGTAGGTACTAGGGTATTTCTCCCTATTTCATGGTAGCTGGTACGTAAGGGTCTTTCACTATAGAAACCGCAATTGCTCTGCCATTTTAAACAGTATCTTAATATCCTCTCCACTGTGGAAAGTCCTGTAAGAGGTAAGCGTCTTGAGTTTGTGTAATTAATCAGTTTGTTGTATCTCTCAGCTTTGATGAGCTGTAATGCTGAAGTTGTTAGTTTAAAGCCATTTAAGGCTATTTCCTAGCTTTAATAGTGTAGTAGTAACACAAGTGATCACATAGCGCTGTTGTATGTAAACACTGACTTCACATCACCTAACTGGCTCATATTACACCCAAAGATTATCTTTTGCCACCACCTGCTGGCTAACATATGTAATGTCAAAAAATTACATGTAAAGAGACGTATATATATTAGCTCTTAACACATCTGCACTACTCTTACACTTTAGTTTAGAATGGCACTAACACAAGCTGAGTGATACACAGAGTGAAGTGGCCGAGTGATGATGGTGTGAGACCATCAGTATTGATGGAATGTCTCTCGTCCAATCAGATTCAAGGACCATAACTAACTGTTGTATATATGGCAATAAAAGAGGTAAATGAAGAGGAATCTTCATTTGTTTTCTGTGGGTGCTTTTATGGGAATGTGGATCTTTCAGATCAGTTTGAGGAGTGCCTATGGTTTGCATGTTCCACATTTTATTGTAAGTCTTGCCCTACCTTGGTCTTGACTTGGTCTCGGTCTTGACTTGGTCTTAACCCCAGAAAGTATTTGGTCTTGTCTTAATGCACTTTGGATATGGGAGGAATGTGTCACAACACACAGAGCATCGCACCCTGCTGCGTATAGCTGCAGACCGGTCAGAGTGCCCATGATGACCCATGTCCACCGTCAAAAGCGCCTACAATGGGCCCGCGAGTGTCAGAACTGGACCGTGGAGCAGTGGAAGAAGGTCACCTGGTCCAATGAGTCTCGTTTTCTTTTACATCACGTGGACAGCCGTGTACGTGTGCGCCGTTTACCTGGGGAATGTGGGAAGGCAACAAGCAGTTGGAGGGAGTTTGATGCTCTGGGTAATGTTCTACTGGGAAACCCTGTTTCCGGCAATTCATGTGGATGTCAATTTGACATGCCAACTACCTAAACATCATTGCACACCAGGTACACCCCTTCATGACTTTGGTATACCCTGATGGCAGTGGCCTCTTTCAACAGGATAATGTGCCTGACACTGCACAGATGGTTCGGGAATAGTTTGAGGAACATAATGAAGAGTTCAAGGTGTTGCCCTGGCCTCCAAATTCCCCAGATCTCAAGCCGAGTGAGCATCTGTAGGATGTGCTGGATTAACAAGTCCGATCCATGGCGGCTCCACCACGTAATTTACAGGACTTAAAGGATCTGCTGCTAATGCTTGGTGCCAGATACCATAGGACAACTTCAGGGGTCATGTAGAGTCCATGCCTCGGCAGTTCGGCCGAGTGTTGGACCCAATTGACCTGTATTGTCTGGAAATATTCACATCATATTTCCATAAATATATCTTAGTTTTACTTAAGGAAAAAAAGTCAAACAAAATTAATATGGCATTAGGGTGCGCAAATTATGGGAGAATTATACATTTTGGGGAAATTCCTTGAACTAATTACATGTTCCACCAATGTTTGGACACTTAGTGTGGATGAAGTGTCCAAATACTTTTTGGGACCACTGTACAGCCTGAACATCTATACACATATTGCATATAGAAAACTAATATATTTCTTATATATAATATATAATAATATTTTGAAAATTAAATGTAGCTTATTTTATTGCATTTTATAAGTTGAAAACTTATAAAAGTGCATTGACAAGAAGAAGTAGGGGAAAAAAAAGCTTTTTGTTGTGTGACCTTTATTAATGATTGCTTTGAACAGGGTTTGCAGCAAGACACTAAGGTCAATGAATCTGCTTATTGTCTAATTGCAGCGGGGACCCTTAGTTTTCATGCATTTCTTTAGAAATGTCTGAATATTTGAAATTATTAACTTTGAGATATATATGTAAGCGCATTCAAAATATGACAGGAAGGACACTCCTCCAGTATTCCCTCCAGTAAATGCCAAAAGACAAAGAAACGCTGCATTGTAAATCCTTTTCCTTTCTACGTGAAAGTGAGGAAAGTTGGCATTGCAGAAAATGAAAAAATGGATGTTCATTCTTTTTTTTTTCATCAAGAGCATCTTGCTTTTCAGAGAACTTCTTAGCTGTGAAGATGAAGTGAAGCTTTTTCATCAAACATTAATCTTTAGTTTTATTCAAATACCCAAGCTGGTAAATGATTCAGGGTATGTGAAGTACTTCATATTTCCTGAGCTTTTGGATTTATGTAATTTTCCTAACACCAAATGATAGACAGATAATGATGTAATTATCTTAGCGAGACTTGGTGCGCTCCCATTAAAGAGGATAATGTTGCTATTGTCCTTCTGGAATTCAGTTGCTAATTTTGCCCTTTAAAACTATTACAAAACAACAGCCCATATCCTGAATGAAGTTATCATTTAAGGTGCAAAGTCTGATGATGCAAAGTAAAGGTTAAACTCTTCTTCTGAACTAACTTGTAAAAGTTGAATGAGGATACTTGCGCAAAACCTTTGAAAAATTACAAAATAATTTATAAAAGGACTAAAAGGTCACATATTAACAGAGAAACGAATTACTTCATCTCAACTTCATAATGATAATGTTGATCAGCATGGTCTCTCATTCATGGATTAGATCTCCTTCAATTCACACAGCATTTATTGACTAGAATTTCATCATGAATTTCTCTGATTTCTTTTTGGGAGTTTTGTGGATTTTCATTCCTGTTTTATGTTAAAACTAACAGTTTTACATTTCCAGTTTAAGGACTATTAGACACATGTATTCATTCTATCATCCATCCATCCACCTACCCACCCATATTTAGTTGTATTAAAAAGTAAAAAAAAAAATAGCATGGGAATAGAATGATAAAAATAAAGAAACAGAGGAGATTTAGTTTTCAGTGTACAATGCACCAATTATAATATTGCATACTATATAAATTGGATATTATCTCTATATGCTAGTAACTCTGCTAAAAAAAAAAAAAATACTCTCACTTTGTCTGTGAATATAACAGGAAGTGCATGGAAGAGACATTGATGGCATGCAAAGCAACGGTATTGATCGAAGCAATCTTCTGGGGCTCAAGCCCTGAATGAGCCTAGGCCCAAAAGTTAGGAGATACCCATGAGTGGATTTAATTGGGAATTACTGGCTATTGTTACTCAGTTTCTACAGATAAGGATGGGTTGTTCACCAATTAAAATAATTCAGTTCATGGAAATTATTAGTTATTAAACCATGAGAAATTTGTGGCCAAAAAAATAAATAAATTGCATTATAAACTGAATCAAGGTGTGAACCAATTATCTGTGCAGTTGATGATCAGATGTGGACGAGCAATACAACAGGGATTTTGCTCCTTTACTTTTAACTTTTGCCTCAAATATCTCTTACAGGTCAGTAGTCATTACCCATGTCAGTTAAATTTGTAACTTAATTTTATAACAAGTTATAAAAATACTGGTAATGTGGATGTATATTTATGTGTACACATGAATGAAGATCAATACAAAACATCCTCAAACACTAGACGCATTTTTACATTATAAAGCTCAGCTCTTTATCGTATACGATATACAATTAGATTACATTTAAATGGAACAATCAAGACAATTTGATATGGAAAATTATACTCCTCATTTACACTTTAATATGAAGTTCAAAAGATGAAATTATTTGGGCAGATACATGTACATGATATGGATATTGTTAGGGCATTGTGAATTAAGTTTGTGAATTACTAATGTTACTTTAATTAAATGTTACAATTATCCATACTCTGAGTGTAGACAAGATTAAGAAGTAAAGAATGTATTGTAAGCAATTTCAATGTTCTTTTTGTCTCTTCCCACATACAGGGGTATAATAAAAATAAATGATGTGTGTAAAACCATCTCAGGAATTGTCAGAATTCTAAGTGAGTTTGATTCATGCATTGATAATCGTTCATCTTGTTCATGATATGATGCATTATGCACTGCTGCAATTTATACTCAAATGCTTTCCCCTCTAGAATGTCAAATTTGAAGCTCTGTGAAAACTGATTGCATGTCAAATTACAATGACATCTTATTTTTACTGACAGTACATAAAACACACAATAAACATACAATAAAATCTGAGCTGAGCTGGCCACCTACCGTATATTGTTAGAGCATCCAACTTTAGTAATGATGTTAAAGTACAGATGTTTAATTGCCAGCAGTATTGTAGTTTGTGACATGTGTTTGTGTTTGATTATAGTTTGTGTAGGTGTCTGTTTCTTTGTTTCAGATGACATTTCTTTGCTGTCCAGGTAATTTTGCTTAAAAATACACTCACTGAGCACTTTATTAGGAACACTATGGTCGTATTAAAGTGCTAAAATCAGACTGTCTGGCACCAACAATCATGCCATGGTCCAAATCACTGAAATCATATTTTTTCCCCATTCAGATGGTTGATGTGAACATTAAATGAAGTGCCTGACCCCTATCTGCATTATTTTATACATTGCACTGTTACCACACAATTGGCTGATTATATAATTACATGAATAAGCAGGTGTACAGGTATTCCTTATAAAGTGTTCAGTGAGTGTATCTGTTAAAGTCAGCGCATTCAGAATGTGAGTTACTCAGGTAAAGGGCTTGGACATCAGACGTATTGTAGGTTGCACACTAAGTTCCCACTTTATTAGGTA
This sequence comes from Moxostoma hubbsi, assembly GCA_032164185.1. NCBI lineage: Eukaryota > Metazoa > Chordata > Actinopteri > Cypriniformes > Catostomidae > Moxostoma > Moxostoma hubbsi. The sequence continues at coordinate 20,114,288 of JAVLUX010000035.1, forward strand.
CACCTGCCCATTAAAGGTGCAGCCACACTATACTTCGCACTCCATTAATTTGAATTGATATGTATATGAACATGGTTGAAATGAAACACAAGCTTGTTTAAAGACATTTGCATACCGAAGTCCATGTTTGTTAAGCTCTGACCTGCAAATTCATAAAACAAAAAGATGTTTGACCAATAAAGGATCTATTCATCACAGATTGGCTTCTTGGCTCAATACTAAATAACACTACATAAAAGCTGCATTGTTTGCATTTTTGTAGTGTGCCAAAGCACAAGGTAAAGGTACACTGGCCACACCTAGCAGCATGGATACAGCATCATACAAAAGCAATGGTTCACAGTTACCAATGCCATAGTGGGACTGCAGAATTAGCTGTCAGCCATGATGTATTATGTGAGTGAATGTGTCCAATAATAGGGGGATTACTGATACAAAGCAATTAGTGTTTGGCTGGTCATTTGATCTCAGTCAGTCATGAGGCAGCAACAGTATACGTAAAAGCATGAGTAAGAGGTAAATTTGCTGTTCGAAACAAATTATACAATGATCTAAATGACAATGATCAGCATGTAATGATTGTTGGTGCCAGACAGGGTAGTTGAATATCTCAGAAACTGCTGATCTCTAGGGATCAAAAGTGTACATGCCTTGTTAATGAGAGATGTACTACAGTGCTATGCAGAAGGGCATCACTGAACGTGCTCCATGTTGAATCTTAAAGGAATGTTCCAGGTTCAAACCAAGTTAAGCTCAATCGACTGCATTTGTTGCATAATGTTGATTACCACACATTTTTTTTTTTTTTTTTACAAATTTACTCGTCCCTCTTCTTTACAAACAAAACAAACAAACAAAAAGCATAAATCTGTGTTTCAATGAGGCACTTACAACTGAAGTGAACGTGGCCAATTTTAAGAGGGTTTAAACAAAGACATTTGAAGCTTAGAATTTATGAAAGCACTTGCAGTAATTATTCTGTTAAAACTTGGGCTGTAAAGTTGTTTAAATTGTAATTTTTACAGTCATTTTAGGGTTTGTTGACACAACATCATCATGGTAATGAAGTTGTAAAATTGGCTATAACTTTAAATGGAAAAGGTTAGTAAGTGATTCTATTAAGTTTTTTTATACATGCATATCATTTATGGCTATACTTTTGAAACAGTGAGTGTTTTAATGTTAAAAAATCAGCCCCCATTCACTTCCTTTATAAGTGTTTCACTGGAACCAAGATGTGGCGTGGGGACGTGGTCATGTGTTGGTCTGCGGGAGAGAGAGAGAGCAGTAAGGCTTGTCACCTGGTTCATAATTAACCCTAACACCTGTCTCTTATTATAGTGATGCAGAGAGAGACATAAAACGCACGCCGAGTGTCCAAAGAGATAGACAGAGAGTGTGACTGTGGAATATTTTTATCAAGTTAAATATAAATGAATGAAGTATAATCAAACGTAAATATAGCCATTTCTAACTATTTTAAATATATAATTGTTTCTGATGGTCATATGTGTCTTTTTGTATATGTGAGTAGTAGGTCTGAGAATGGAATGTAGGGAAAGGTACATGGACATTCACACATAAATGACTTACAGATGTTTCCTATTCACTTGTTTTGAAGTTAAAGAAAATATATGATGAGGCCCCTCTTAGTGGAATGTTTTTACATAGGGTAAAATTGCTCACAGTATGTAACTGAAGCCTTCTGGTTTGAAGATGGAGGAGATATAATGGTGGGGCCCTAAAGATGTTTTTCTGCTCAAAACACTACTGATTGAAAATACAGTATGAGTGAAGAATGATTTATGAAATGTTTTAGCCACACCTTGTTAGACCTATTTAAGCAAGTACAAACTCAAGACACATCAGTTGCTCTGCAGACTGACTCGGCTTGTTATCTCTAATAATAGTCTAATCTTCTGGCATCAAACCTAAGTATTTGAGAGTGATTCATCACAGAATTGGGCAGAAACCACAACATGACCTACAAGCGGATAGTGCTTTCCTTTGTTTATCCCTTATTTTTTATTCCGACGGTGACCGTCGATTGTGTGTATGAAGCTGAAGAAATGAAAGACTGACCTTGAACCTGCTTCACTGTCTCCTGACTCCTCCATTGCCCCGAACAAAGAGCTTTTTACAGTGGTGCCGAGAACCCGGCTTTGGAGGAGAATGCTGCTAATGTCATCTTGGAGGTTCGCCCGCCTATTGCCCCTGCTTTCTGGGGAGGCGCAGCTGGCACAACAACTCCCCGCCGCCAGCCTCCTGGATTGCAACCGCCTAAAAATGGCAATCCAGCAATGGGTTGGCCAGACCCCGGAGCAGAGTCGGCAGCTATTCCGCTCGTTGAGCTTTGGGAAGGACGGCCGCCCGTTCGCTTTTGCGCAGCAGCTCCGTGACGCCTGCCGGAACTGACTGCTGGTGGGGGGAAATAGTTGTTCTGGAACAGTTCGTCTCCCAACTTTCCCAAGGCATGTCTGAGGGGGTCCAGTGCCACTGCCCGGCATTGTTGGATGGAGCCATCCAGCTGGCAGAGCACTACATGGCGGCATTCCCAGGAGGTGGCGAAGCAGTATCTTCTCTCTTTTCTCTTTCTCCACCCCCTGTGTCTCATGTTCCCTCCACTCCTCCCCGTTCCCCTCACTCCCACCCAATTCTGGCTCCTCGGAGGTGGGGAGGCCCGCACATTCCCCGATCCCGGTCCAGAGGACCCTTTCCCTTGTCTTTCCCTTGGTCTGCTGGAGCTGCGGGGAAACCGGACACAGCCAGGAGTGGTATCCAGTGATGGAGGTGGGGACACTGGTTTGGATTCCCGATGCTACACAGACTGCCCCCAATCGGGCAGGGATGTATCGTATACCGATCAAGCATTGGTGGATACAGGTTGTTCTCAAACCTCGATCCACCAACGCTTGGTGCAAGGCGGGGCATTGGATATAAATAAACTGGTGAGGGTGAGGTGTGTGCATGGTGAAATTCACAAGCATCCAGTGGTTACCATTGAGATACAATTCAGGAGAAAAAGGAATAGAGTCGAGGCCACGGTTAATTCCCGCCTCACCCATCCACTAATTCTGGGAACCAATTGGCCCGGTTTTAAAAATCTAATGAGAGTAATGTGTGTGAATGGGTCCTGCAAAGTAGTGGTGCGGGGTGTGACGTGCGATACTATGGCTGGGGAGGCGATGCCAGGGCCGTCAATGTCGGCTCTGCGTCAGGATGATGCAGACGAGGGAATTCCCGTTCTCAAGGGCTTTCCTGAGGGGGACTTCCCTCTGGAGCAGTCTTGTGACGAGTCCCTCAAGCATGCCTTTGACCAAGTGAAAGTAATTCATGGTCAACAGCTCCAGTCCAGTCTTGCGCTCACATACTGTACTTTTCTATTCCAGTGACACAGGATCCACAAACCAAAGAGGTTACAACGCAGTTGTTAGTACCGAAGAGCTGTCGGGAAACACTCTTCCAGGCTGCTCACTATAATCCTATGGCTGGCTACTTAGGTCACGGAAAGTCTTTGAAACGTATAATGGCCCGTTTCTTTTGGCTGGGCATTCACTGGGACGTTTGCAAGTGGTGTGCGGCGTGCCGGGAATGTCAGTTGGTGAACCCACTGGCCACCCCAAAAGCGCCATTGCGCCCGCTGCCATTAATCAAGATCCCCTTCGACAGAATTGGAATGGATCTCGTCGAGCCATTACAGAAGACTGCACATGGGCATCACTTTGTATTAGTTCTGGTGGACTATGCAACGTGATATCCGGAAGCAGTGCTTCTACGCAACATCTCAGCATGCAGTGTTGCGGAGGCAGTCTTCAAAATTATCTCCCGAGTGGGGATTCCAAAGGAAATCCTCACTGATCAAGGCACAAAAGTCATGTCACGTACACTTCGCGAACTATATGAATTATTAGGCATTAAGTCGATTCACACCAGCATTTATCACCCACAAACCGACGGACTGGTCGAACGATTTAATAAGACCTTAAAAACATGATTCATAAGTTCGTACACGAAGATGCTAAAAACTGGAATTTTTAAGTGACTCGAACCCCTGCTGTTTGCAGTACGAGAGGTCCCACAAGCCTCCACCGACTTTTCCCCGTTTGAGCTACTGTATGGCGCCGGCCACAGGGCATGCTTGACGTCATACGGGAAGCTTGGGAGGAAGGACCTTCGGATAGTAAAAATCGAATTCAATACATTCTTGACCTTAGAGAAAAACTCTATACTTTGGGACAGGTTTCACAGGAGAATTTGCTCCAAGCACAAGAACGCCAACACGCTCAGAACTACGGAACGCTCGACTACGGGAATTAGCACAAGGAGATAAAGTGCTTGTGTTGCTGCCCACCTCGAGCTCTAAATTACTCGCGAAGTGGCTAGGACCCTTTGAGGTCACATGACGAGTTGGAGATCTCGATTATGAGGTTAATCGAACGGATAGGAGAGGGTCACATCAAGCCTACCACCTCAACCTCCTCAAACCATGGAGGGAGGCGGTACCAGAGAGGGCGGAGCTCGGGCCGGAGGTATCTCCCAAATCAAGTTCATTCTCCCCGGTCCCTTGCGGAGACCACCTCTCACTGTCGCAGATAACAGATGTTGCGAAACTGCAAGCGGAATTCGAAGACGTGTTTTGTCTCCTGCCAGGTCGCACTAACATTATAGAACACCATAATGAGACCACCCTGAGTGTGGTGGTTCGTAACCACCCCTATCGTCTTCCTGAGCACAAGAAAAAGATTGTTAGGAAGAATTAGAGGCAATTCGCGAAATGGGCATAATACAAGAGTCGCACAGCGATTGGGCCAGCCCGGTAGTTCTGGTACCGAAGAGCGACGGCTCGGTCCATTTCTGTGTTGACTACTGGAAAGTGAGCGCGGTGTCCAAATTTGACGCTTATCCAATGCCACAAATTGATGAGTTACTCGATCGGCTGGGCGCGGCTTAATTTTACTTGACGCTGGACTTAACAAAGGGGTATTGGCAGATCCCTTTAACTCCAATGTCCTGAGAAAAAACTACTTTTTCCACACCGTTCGGATTACACCAATTTGTGACACTTCCGTTTGGTTTGTTTGGAGCCCCGACTACATTTCAGCGCCTTATGGACAAGATCCTCAGACCTCACACGGCGTATGCCGCTGCATATCTAGATGACATCATAATTTACAGTAATGACTGGCGGCGGCATATGCAACATCTGAGGGCTGTCCTGAGAGCGCTGAGACGGGCGGGACTCACGGCCAACGCGAAGAAGTGTGCAATTTGGTGGTTGGAAGTTAGGTATCTGGGGTTCAGCTTGGGTCACGGGAAGGTGTGTCCACAGGTTGACAAAACCGCAGCGATCGCAGCCTGCCCGGCACCCAAGACCAAAAAGGAGGTAAGGTAAGTTTTTGGGGCTGGCTGGCTACTACCTAAGGTTTGTGCCTAGTTATTCTGATGTCACCAGCCCACTGACTGACGTTACTAAAAAGGGGGCTCCCAATCTGATCCAGTGGACAGAGTCGTGCCAACAGGCCTTCCTTATGGTAAAATCCGCACTTTGTGTGAGAGAGAGTGACCCATAAGCTGATAGCGCTTTCCTTTGTTTATCCCTTATTTTTTATTCTGACAGTGACTGTCAATTTTGTGTGTGTGTGTGTGTGTGTGTGTGTGTGTGTGTGTGAAGCTGAAGAAATTAAAGACTGACCTTGAACCTGCTTCGCTGTCTCCTGACTCCTCCATTGCCCCGAACGAAGAGTTTTTTACACAAGATATTCTTTTTTTTAAAGAATAGGAGGGACGAGTCAAAATACATTTGTGGTAATCAATATTATGTCACAAATACTGTCAATTGAGCTGAACTTGTATTGAACATGGAACATTCCTTTAAAGTGGATCCATAGAATAACAAATATTTAGAACACATATTTTAGTTATTGTTGCCTTGCTGTCAACATGTGCCTTGCGTCAAAGGCTCAGGCTGATGATGGAGTGGGGAATATTTTCTTCAAACCAATTGAACCCTTAAAAGCCAATTGAGCTTGATTTAAATGGCATGACATACATAATTATTGTTGATGACAGTTGTTGACATTGATGACCATGTGCATGCATCCTTTTATAGTGACAGTTTTCTCATTTTCTAATGGCTAATTCTAACAGTTTGCGAATACAGCAAGAATATGTGTTGCTATCATGTCAGCACAGACCAGAATTTCTAAGGAATGTTTCCAGTATCTTATTGAATTCATGATTCAAAAAATATCATCATGTATTCTATTAGATGTCCTACCAAAGAATGGAATGAACCTCTCGAAGGTTTACAGTGTAATTCATCCCTTTAACACAGCCTTCAACATAGACATTGAATTTAATCTAAATGACCTTCTATTAGGGCCAATCTGTCTTTTATTGAATCTCTTCTGCTGTCATTTTACTTGTAGTTCTTTTCATCTCAGTCCGCCAAGTATTCTGAGGTTAAGTAATGTTTTGTGTTGTGATCTGCCTGATGATGGAAACTATATAGTTTTTACAAAATTCCAAAAGGAAAAAATCGAAAGGGTCATATTATTTAAAGGGATAGTTCATCCAATAATTAAACATTTTCTCACCCTCATTTTGTTCCAAACCTGTATGACTTTCTTCTGTGGAACACAAAGTCACCATTCACTTTCATTGCATCTTCTTTTCTTATAATGAAAGCAAAGGGTGACTGAGACAACCATTCTGCCTAATATTGCCTTTTTTGTTCCACTGAAGAAATTCAGAATACATGAGGTTGAGTAAATGTTGACAGAATTTCCAGCTTTGGTTCAGCTATCCCATTAACAATCCAAATATATCAATGACTTCATACATGAGACTTCGAGGAAGTTTAACAGTATGCACATTTGAATGCAGCTGTGCAAGCAGTGACATACAAATGACAGAGAACAAATGTGCTTGCTGCTGATGTTTTAATTGGGAAGGCAGCAGTGGCACTCACAGCTACTGCTGGGAGTTCTTCCCCTCCTCTGCTTATTCAAGACACAAACACCCATGGCTGCTACGCCAACGTTCTTTGGAATCCAACACAGGGAATTTGGTGGCCTTGCCACACTGTTGGCCAGTGTTTTCTGAGAAAAGACAGATAAGTGTCTTATCTGTCATCTTTTCTTACCTGACCTGACAAGGAGCAGTTTCAATATATTAGTCCCCTATGAGAAATGGTGACCTGACAAGGGTGATGAAATGGCGTGATGATAAGGAGTGTGGATCTGTCAGATTACCACAGATCTAACTATACACAAAACAGGTGCCAGTTTCAGGTAAATGTAATCTTTTCACATTGTCACAGGGAAGTTCCATCTTAGAGAAACCTTAATGCTGGGCTCTGACCAGTGGTAAAAAGACACAATAGTATAATATGCAGTATATAGCAAGGGTTCAAAGTTTGGCTGGTTACCTTGGCCCAGTTAGCCACTTCTGTTAGATGTTTTAACTACATCATCTGCACCCAAAAAGCCAGTTTCTGCATTGACAGCCATTCAAATGAAAGCATTGTCATTGTGCTGCATCACATTTAAAGTCTGTGGCAGGGCAGAGGGCGGGGCCAGGTTGTGATTATACACACCCGGTCCCGTATCAGGCTAATCAAGCCTCCGAGAGGGATAAAGGCCAATGGCAGATGGTGGTGCAACGAGAGAGAGAGGAGAGAGAGATAAAAAAACCTACTCGCCGGTTCTCCGATATGGCGTAGCTTGTTCCTCGGCCACTCCTCCACTCTCTAACGGACGACAGCCGTGCCTCTCTGGGCAGATCGGAGGCAGTCCTCCAGCCCCTGGTGGATGGAACACCCCGCCACGTTCTCGGGGAGCCGAAGGGATCTCCCCTGCCCCTGGCAGCGGTTCACCCGCTCCAGGTGGTCAGTCGCGATCCCTTCCCTGCTCGCGGTCGGCGGTCTCCGACCCCGCCGTGTTTCAGCAGCTGGTAGGGGCATCCTCCGCCCCTGGCAGCGGCCCTGACCACTCCAGGCGGTCTGCTAGGAGCCTCTTCTCCCCTCGTGGTAGACGGCCGTTCCTCCGCTTCCAGGCGGCTGGGCTCCTCGTCCCCCGGCAGATGGCCGCAGCTGCTCCATTGGGGTGGACGGTAGTGGCGAGAACTCTACTACGGCGTATCCCTCCTCCTTCCCGGATTTCGGCACCAATGTAAAGCAGTTCAATGGAAAGGAGGAGGCGAGAACTGGCTTGACAATATAAATAATATTTTAATGATAAATTTAAAAGACAAAACACACACATGACGGACATGTCCGTAAATGATCTCTCTCTCCTCGCACCACCGTCTGCCATCGGCCTTTATCCATCTCGGAGGCTTGATTAGCCTGATACGGGACCGAGTTTCATTTACCATATTTTAAGTTTCATTTACCATATTTTAAACACCGGTCTCTGTAATGTTTACTAAACAAATTTTATTAGAATGTAATGTAGAAATTTAGATAAAAAGATGCTTTTTATTTGCTGAAAAAAAATTATATTTTTTAATATATATGTAAATATTTCTGGGTGCCAACATGTTTGCGAACTCAGGATTTCCTTGTGAGTTTCCAAGTTGGAAGTTCAAGTAGCATTCTGTTTTATTTTTCCAAGAAGTTGGAAATTTCAACTTTCCCAGTTGAATGGAATGCAATATTAGTCCCATTGCATTTATGGCTCTGGGGCCAGATTCACAAAAATGTTAAAAAAGAAAAAAAAAGAAAGAAAGTTATAAGAAGTTTTACTTAAGAATAAAGCCACAGGGTTTGACATTGTCTTATTGTGTCAGCCTGCTTATAAGGTTGCATTTTCTAATTCAACAAATTCAATACTTCAACACTTGTAAATCATAACGATAAATGTATCTATACAGTATATCAAAAAAGTGAGTACACCCCTCACATTTTTGTAAATATTTGATTATATCTTTTCATGTGACAACACTGAAGAAATGACACTTTAGTAGTGAGTGTACAGCTTATACAACAGTGTAAATTTGCTGTCCCCTCAAAATAACTCAACACACAGCCATTAATGTCTAAACCGCTGGCAACAAAAGTGAGTACACCCTAAGTGAAAATGTCCAAATTGTTGCTAAAGTGCCCACAGGTTGTAATTTATTCAGACTATGTACCTATTAAGCACACATTAGTCGTTATCCCCATGTAGAGTGGGCATAACGATCATAATCTTTAATAATCAACAGTAAAAATACAACACCAAAGTGTATTAATACCCCTTTTTAAAGCAAAACTATCCACTAGCGACATCTGCAAATTGTTACAGGATGCAATGTTTCTCTGCCGTCATAGTTTAAACCTGTTGATGCTCATTGTTCATAATGTTGACAAATTCTACTACTAGCTTTGTGTTGATATTGTAACTAGACAGTACCTCTAAAGAATAAATCCAGAAGAACCAAATATAAAAATGTAGTATAGTATACACACACACACAAGTTCATATGCAGTATGTGTATGTGTGTGTGTGTGTGTGTGTGTGTGTGTATATATATATATATACACACACACACACACACACACACACACACACAAATGAATTTACCTTTACTTAATCCATTTACATTTATTTCTGGAAAATGTACAAACCAGCTTGTGAGCATTTAATTATTTCAACAATCAGAATCAGAAATAAGTTTATTGTCACATGCACACTCAAGGAAATCATACATATTTATTTGTTCAATAACAAAAGCTTCCAAGTACACACAAAAAAATACTTAAACTGAACAATACAATAAACATTTGCAGATATGTGGGGACAAATCTGCTAATGGATTTAACAGCATTCCCAGATTATTCAGCTTTCAAAAGAATGGTAGCAAGACATGCTATCAGAGCTAGTGGCAACTGTTCTCCACCGGATAGCACAGTGACACTGGATGCAACATCTTCTGATATGCTGGCATTTCAAGCAGTGACATTCAGCCTGAAACAGAAGACACAGAGAAAAACATCACTGTATGTCTTCCCAGCTTGTTCATGTTCAAAGAGGCTGTGGCGGGGTACATAGCAGGCTTTGCAGTTAAAACAACTATGAAGATGATTCTGTGCACTACCTGTTTATCAGCACTCAGTGTCGAGAGCTCTTCCCAAGATGAACACACTGATTGACATGAAGTCCTGAGGTGGATTTATAAGACCATCAGACAGCGTCCTGAAAGTCTGCAAGACAGCTGAGAGATTTCTTCAACAGCACACACTCACAAGGCCCATCTCTGTCCCCACAAAGGTTCTGGATCTCCATGGTGGTCCTGCATTCAAGGAACTTGAGGCAAACATGTTCAACCTAGAACCATACAACAATCACATCTTCATACTCAAAGTGCATTGCAGAAAGCTGGCTCCACTTCATTGCCAAGGAAACATGTGCTGCATCACACTCCAAACAGCATAAGAAAACTCTGGGCAAGCTTGTACTGCAAAAAAGAAGAAAAAAGAAAAGTTTGATATAAAGATCAGGGGCCGGTTGCACCAGCTATACGAAAGTTTAAACTTAGCCTAGTTGTGGTGTAAATGGGCACTACAATTTACGCACTACTAAATATTTAAACGTTGCACCATTATACTTTGGTAGAACATAGCCCTATGTATAAACTAAATATTTATGGAAGACTCCGACCAGGAGTAACAGATGGAATAAAAAAGCAGACTGATATTTTATGTATTTTTGTAATGTATTTTTATGTATTTATGATATTTTTGTACATTTAAGTAGACCCTTTCAACCCTCTACAATCATGTTGGAGAAAGAAGAGTCATTGGCTAGTTTTGACGACGTAAGCATAATAAAACTAAAAAAATATATTAAGCAAACTGAGGGGGGGACACTTCATATATATTCATGCAATATAATATATTGCAATTTTTTTAATATTTTCCTTTATGATTTTAATATCATTTTAACTTTTTAAAAATGTGCAAATTTCACAGTTTATCAATTTATATGACGTCATGAAATCACATTTTTAATAATGATACAAGCTGTTGTCACTCTTTGAAATTTCATACATATTTTTAACAAAACAATTCACAAGGTAGGAACCTAATAATGAAAATTAGTGGTCATGATTGTGAGATTTGACTGACAATTAATTTTCAAACAAATAATTGTGATTATGACAATTAATTCCCTGTTTTAGGTTTCTCATGAATATGACGATTAATTACCATACAAATGGCGTGGAAAATCTCTGAAGAATCTCTCTAAGATGCAAGAAAACTCCAGGGTTCCAGATGTCAAAAGTAGAAGTTTATTGAGCAACCAATAAACCTGAGAAGGCCAGCTGTCCGTTCTGTCTCTCTTAGTCCAAAACCTCATCTTCTATACAGTTTGTTATCTGGCATTACCTAATTTCTACGACCCTTCATTATTTTTGTAACCAATGGATACTATTTGCCACCATTATCTCACAGAGCCTTTTGATATCTTTTTACAGGTAGAAACCTGGCTTTAGTATTTTTAATTACTTTGACAACTGGTTGTTTTTACTCTTTACCTTCAGCTTAGTTTCAAGGTCCATAGCCTCATTATTTTGTTACAGCTGGGTGCTCTTTGTGGTTTTTGCAGCATCAACACTTTTAGTAACCACATATGCTCTCTCCTGTGTCACACAAAGGCCAGGAAACTCATATAAGTACTTGTTGATCCAAGATGGCAGTGCAGTAGCATGCAGTGGCCACTCCGGATTCAAAATGGTGCTATTTTTGTCACTTAGATCGACTTTTACAGCACAAGGACATCGGAGCAACCGATGTTCGTGTCTACCATTGCCAGACACTGTTAAAATATATGATTTGTGCATCAACCAAGCTGCAAGATGATCTGTAGGAGTTGCTACGCGAACTCGGCTTGCTGCGGAGAACAGGCCTCCAGTCCTCGGTGTCGCATGATGCCGGTGCCCGGGGACGTCGTAAGCGGTGTGCGAGGAAGCGAAAGCGCGGCAAGAGGGTGGGGGTCCATGCTAGGCTAAAAACAAACCCTAGCCAGCTGACACTCTTGTCTATTCTGCTCTCAAACGTTTGCTCCCTGGACAATAAACTGGACTACATCCGACTCCAGCAAACAATGCAGCGTGAGCTTAGAGATTGCTGCGTCTTTGTTTTCATGGAGACGTGGCTCAGCGACAGAGTTCCGGATGCCGCCATTCATCTTGACGTGCTCGCCTCGTTTCATGCCGACAGAAATGCAGCTCTGTACGGTAAGACACGCGGTGGTGGCTTGTGTGTTTACATCAACACGGAATGGTGCATAGCTGGTGGAGCTTGTGACTATTAGATGCAGACCTTTTTATTTACAATGGGGATTCACCACTGTTTTTATAACCGGAGTTTACATTCCCCCCAGCGCTAATGCTAAGGAAGCACTCCGTGAACTGTATGGGGCTATGAGCGAACTGCAGAACACTCAGCCTGACGGACTGTTTATTGTCGCCGGAGATTTCAACCATGTGGATCTCAAGACAGTGCTCCCTAAATTCCATCAGTATGTGGACTATGCAACGAGAGGGGCAAACATGCTTGATATTGTTTACACAAACATCCCAGGCACGTACCGGGTGGAGCCCCGCCCCACCTCGGCTACTCAGACCACATCTCTGTTATGCTAATTCCAGCATACAGACCGCTCATCAGATGCACAAAACCACTCCAGAAGCAGGTGAAAACCTGGCCAGCAGGAGCCATCTCTGCTCTTCAGGACTGTTTTGAGTGTACTGACTGGCACATGTTCAGGGAGGCTGCAACATATGGTGACTCTACCAACTTGGAGGAATTCTCAGCATCAGTGACCAGCTACATCAGCAAGTGCATTGATTATGTCACCTTCTCCAAGACCATCACCACACTCTCCAACCAGAAGCCGTGGATGACTGCGGAGGTGCGTGCGCTGCTGAAGACCCGAGACTCCACCTTCAGAGCAAGTGACAAGGCTGCCCTAAGAACAGCGAGTGCCAAACTGACCCGGGCCATCAGAGAGGCAAAGTGCGCACATGCCTAGAGAATCCACAGTCACTTCCAGGACAGTGGAGACACACAGCACATGTGGCAGGGCATCCAGGCCATCACTAACTACAGGACAACATCAGTTGCCTGTGACAAAGATGCCTCCCTTCCAGATGCGCTGAACAACTTCTACGCTAGATTTGAAGCACAGAATGACATGGTGGCAAGGAAGACAACCCCTCCTCCCAATGACCAGGTGCTCTATCTTACTACGGCTGATGTGAGGAAAACTCTAAATAGAGTCAACCCACGGAAGGCTGCTGGACCAGACAACATTCCTGGCAGAGTACTCAGAGGATGTGCAGACCAGCTGGCAGATGTTCTTACCGACATCTTCAACATCTCTCTGAGCAGTGCCGTCGTTCCAACGTGCTTCAAGGCCACCACCATCACCCCATGCCAAAGAAGTCTTCAGGGTCCTGCCTCAACGACTGCCGTCACGTCGCACTCACACCCATCATCATTAAGTGCTTCGAGAGGCTCGTCATGAGGCACATTAAGACCCAGCTACCCCCCTCACTAGACCCACTGCAGTTTGCGTATCGTCCAAACCGTTCAACAGACGATGCCATCGCCACCACCCTCCATCTAGCCCTCACCCACCGAGATGAAAAGGACAAATATGTTCGAATGCTGTTCATAGACTTCAGCTCAGCATTCAACACAATAATTCCTCAGCACCTGATTGGAAAGCTGAACCTGCTGGGCCTGGACACCTCCCTCTGCAACTGGATCCTGGACTTCCTGATGGGGAGACCTCAGTCAGTCCGGATCGGGAACATCATCTCCACCACCACCACACTGAGCACTGGGGCCCCGCAGGGCTGTGTGCTCAGTCCACTGCTGACTCATGACTGTGCAGCAATGCACTGCTTGAACCACATCATTAAGTTCGCCGATGATACGACCGTGGTGGGTCTCATCAGCAAAACGATGAGTCAGCATACATGGAGGAAGTGCAGCGGCTAACGGAATGGTGTAGAGTCAACAACCTGTCTCTGAATGTGGACAAAACAAAAGAGATGGTTGTTGATTTTTGGGAGAGCACAGAGTGACCTTGGGGATCTTGAGCAAACAAAGCAAGTTTTTTAGATGAATGGAAAATCTAACTGGTAGCTAACTCTAGGTATTATAGACCTCTTTGATATATAGGTTAGAACTAAAATTCACCAAGTGAAATACTCCCTTGACTGATCGAAAAACAACACTAGAAAATCAAAGTGAAAATATATAACATTCTGGTTTGTGTTAAGAGGTTTTTTTTTAGACTGTCTTTATTCTGACAGATGGGTGCTTTCAGCCTGCTTTATCCAGCAGAATGCTGACTGAGATAAATATCTATGCAAATCTAAATGCCTGAATGGACAGGCTCTTGCATTCCAAACAGAGGCCTATGCTAAATGCTTTTCATTAATGTAACGAACACAGTTCATTTAAAGTAAATGGCTCCTAATGTAAAGACAGAATAAATGATAAGATTAATATTTTATATGTAAAGTTGGCAAGCAAGCTAGTCTCAAAGAATGAACATTAATATAATGTCTCAGTTACTGTCGTAACCTTCGTTCCCTGATGGCGGGAACGAGACGTTGTGTCGATGTAGTGATACTAGGGGTCGCTCTTGGGAGCCCCAAAACACCTCAGATATTTGAGAAAAGGCCAATGAAAATTGGCGAGTGGAAATTGCATGCCATGCCCCCGGACATACAGGTATAAAAGGGATCTGGAATGCATGATTCATTCAGGTTTTGTGCGGAGGAGCCAAGACAAGGTCCCGGACATTTCAGCGGGTAGTACAGAATTGTGGCAAGAGGAACACAACGTCTCGTTCCCTCCATCAGGGAACGGAGGTTACGACAGTAACCGAGACATTCTCCTTCTGTCACTCACTCGACGTTGTGTCGATGTAGTGACACTAGGGGTCCCTATACGAAATGCCACAACCGCACCCAGAAACTACACAGAGACGGAAAGTCATCTTTAAAAAGAAGCGTCTTTAAAAAGACGTTCACATCAGTGTGTTGCTCTAATAGAGGGAATATACTCTTTAGATCAGTAATACACACTTTTAGCGCTGTTGAGGTGCCCAGGGGCTTACCCTGCACTATGTGTGCAGATGGAGAGAATGCCACTGGAATGCGGCATATATCCAACAGCAAATGCTTCTATAGAGGTGAATTCGAACAGCAGTGGGATTCAGCATGCTGATACACAACTGCTCTGAATGCACAAAAATCTGAATGAATCATACATTCCAGCTCCCTTTTATACTGGTATGGCTGGGGGAGTGGCATGCAAAGTTCATTTGCCAATATTCATTAGCCTTTTCTCACAGATCTGAGGTGTTTTGAGGCTCCCAAAGCGACCCCTAGTATCACTACATCGACACAAGGTTGAGTGAGTGACAGAAGGGCAACTACATTTTTGCAAACTAAGTTTTACGTGACGTGTTATACAGAAAGTTTTGCCGCAGTTTCCTGCTGTAGACCTTATTCACGTTAGTGCCATCTCTGATTTTTAATGGGAATAACAACGAGGCTGTGAGGGATAGACTTACAGTCTCTTTAATGGGATGTACTGCAGTTTTTAGAAAATCAGATGTGATGTAGGAGATTTATACAGTGTTATACCGTTCATGCCATTGAAGAGATGTTATGTCTATCCCTCACAACTTTGTTGTCATTCCCATTAAAAACCATAGATGGCGCTAGCTTGAATAAGGTCTATAATTAACACTAGAGGTGCTACAACAACTGTCCATTTTATTCACTTTCACACAAATTACAAGTATGGCTGAATATGTCATTAAAAATAGCCCATCATTTGAAATACAAAATGCTTGTATTACAAACCCACCTACATTTACACACTTATTCTGGTAACATTTTACAATAGGGTTCCATTTGATAAAATTAGTTAAAAACATTAATTAACATAACCTAGCAATGAACAATACTTTTACAGCATTTATAAATCTTACTTAATATTAATTTAAAATTAAAGTAATACATTTTTTAAATCAAATATAGTATATGTAACAGATGCTCTCTCTCCTCTTTTCCTCTTTAAAAAGTAACTCCTAAAAACATGAATTTTAATTTTGCAATATATGTAGGAAATTATGACCACTCACATTATTATGAAGACTCCAGTCATATCAGTAACCTTATAAAAGCTGTTTTATGCTACATGGAGAGGGTCTGCACATGGGGGCAGCCATGTCAAGATGAATCTTGAATCTAATGTTAGATATTAGAATGTTAGAATGTTAGAATCACATGACCAGCCAAATACAACTCGTTTAATCTCAGAAACTATCCTGTTATTTGACACTTTCACTCATTGATTACAGTAATCATGGCTGACAGTAAATACTAAATTTCTACAATGGCTTCTGAAACTGAAAACTATTGATTTCAAATGATGCTTCATCCAAGCCGCTAGGAGTCAGTGTAAGTCCAAGATAACACAAAGACAAAAGTTACTGAGTTTACTTTTAACATTAGATAATGCTTTATGAACTAACGTGAGCAACACTGTAAAAAAAAGTATTCATAATTTTAACGCTGAAAGACAATGCTACAGTAAAAAAAGTTAATTTGGTTAATGGGTAGTTACCTTAAAATATACGGTAAAAATTTGTAATATATTTAAAAAGTTTTACCATAAAATTAAATATATATATTTTTTTTTATAGTAATGTCAAAAGTATGATTTTCTATATAATTAACAGTAAACATGTATATTATGTTTAACAAGAGAGTACATGTACTATTTGCAGTAAATTATTGTTAAAATTTCAGTAAAATTCTGGGTTTCCCAGAATTCCCTGTGTGACCCAGTTCATTTCATTATATTATATGGGAATAGTTATGTTTCTTCTTATTTTTAACAGCAGTTATTTACATTTTGGTGTTTGTTATATTTGATGTAGTTTAGTTAATGTTTATTGTATAATTTTAATGTCAAAAATGTATTTAAGTTTTTGTGTGAGTGACACTGAGCACTGTCTCTACATGATTATTGGTCGTTGCTCCAGGAAGGGCCTCATATTGATGAAATTCATGTCATCATGTGCCCTTTTTGTAATTATTACAGTGATTAACAATACATTATAAAGTAAAAAGCAGATTTGTACAGTTTCAAAAGGTTATAATATCAAGTTTTATTGATAACATAAAAGACGGTAATGCACCGTAAAATATACAGGCAATATATATTACATCCCATAAATCCTGAAGCATGGTTACCGTAACATGGTTACTTTATTAAGTAATATTAACAAAGATTAATACATGCTGTAATAAATATATAGTTCATTGTTAGTTCCGGACACCTAATGCATTAACCAATGGTAATGAATGGAACCTTATTGTAAAGTGTTACCTTTATTTCTAAGTGATTAGCTAGTGCAGGAGCTCACCTGTTAGAGTGTTGGACTACGGACTCAGAAGATGAAGTCTGAGCCCAGCCAAGCACGCAAGCTGACATGTGAGACGAAAGTTTAATCGAAGCTAAATTAAATGACATGGTCACTGTCAGCTAGGTTTAAGTTCTGGCTTAGGTAAAGTCTCTTTTGTTTACCTCTCGTTTACTTTTGACACTATCAGTTAGGCTTAGGTGTTGGCTTAAGGCCCAGATATACTTCATTCGAAATCGAAGAATGAAGGGGTATGACATAAATTGTAACAAAATCTGGCCAGAAATAAGATGTTTTTTAGTTAATTTCTGTGGTTCAGAACAGCTAGCCTGGGCAAACTTTTAGGAAAACTTCTAACCAGCTGTTAAACACCTTGCTGTCCATGTCATCAGTAGGTGTGACCTGAAGCTCCACATACTACATTGTTTAAGTTTTTCAGTCAGTATTCAGTGTGAACACACCTGCGTGCAAGACCGTGTCATGAGATTTTTTTTAGTAGTCTACAAAAGGAATCAAATACTCTCAAGTGCCCATTCACTCATGTGCCACCTGCAGCAAAAGCAATGTATATATATGCCTAAAGTATTATAAGCATATTATCATTCTTTTGTCTGTATTCAGAATATTAACAGATATTAGAAATTATTTTTACCTCTGAATGAAGAATTAGGAAGAACTTCTCTGGAAGTATATTTAGGGTGAGGAAGTCTGTTTTTGTTCACCTTTCATTTGCTTTTAGGACACAATTTGTTAGGTTTAAGGTATAGTATTAGGTATAGTATATATCATTAAAAACGTTTGAAAATGACACCATTTCACTCGCTTTTGGCACCCCTCACTGGATATTTCACTGGGAAACTGCAGCAAAATGTGTAATGAAGCACCTAATTTAATTTTGCAAAAAGGTTGACACGGTCACAAAATCTTCATGAGATCATGCTGTGGCAAGCCTGGTACAAAATCTGAAAAACAGCTTATTTTTAATGGAATTATTGAATCTCACATAGTGGGGTGTAAGCTAAAGAAGGAACAACAAAAAAGTGTTCCCTCATAAATAAAAGTGTTATTGAATAATATAATTTACATAACAGCAGGCAAATACCAACACCAAAAAAGCTTAACAGGTATTAAAATGCACAACAAATAGCAAACAAATCCAATAACATATTGACTGCTCTTTCTTCACAATGACTGCACATTAGAAGTCACAAAGCTACAGTAATTATTGTGATGTCAACAGATTAGTTGTGGATGCTATTGTACAATTAGACTTCATATCCTTTTAAGGGGTGCAAAAACAAGTGCTTTTATCATAGGTCTATTGGTTCTCGGAGATGAGAAGAAAAAAACGAGATTAGACAAAGACAAATAGTTGTCCCCATGTGGTAGACTTTAGATTTGCCAACAGTATCTAAGAAAAATGAGTTTCAATGCTCCCTCCAACAAACTCCAAATGCCCTGGATGCAAAACAAAGCAAAAGGAAAGAATAATAGAGCCGTGTCTTTTGAAATATGCATTGCCACTTCAATTTGGCTTCAGCTGGGTCAAATCTCCTGTCCTTATTATATGCGTGACTCTATTTGAAGCCATGCTCAGAGATCACAGAGTCAGCTCTCCAGCAAAAATTGCTCATCTTTCACAATAGAAACATATTTTTTGTTGAAATGCAATAGCTGATTCTCTAATTTTTTTAATGATACACACAGTTTTATATACATCTTACCCTGTTGAATTAAATTTCACCACAGGATAATTTTGTGAGAAAATATTTATAAAATGGACAGTTCTGACTCTTGAGATTGGATGAGCCATGTTCGAAGCTAGTGTAAATGACTAATTAGTTTTTATAAACAAATTATACCGATTATACTTAATAAACTGACAATGTGTAAGGCCATGTTAATGCCTAAAATTGTTTTCTTTTATTGGGGTAAGATCATAAACGGTTTAAGCAAAAACCAATAGACACGTTCCGATTTCCCTAATGGAAACACCTTTACCGGTGTTCTTACCGGTTTAACTAATGTGCACAAGTGTTGTGTGCTCTGTAATCTTGTAAGAATGCAAAAAGCATGTTGACAAAACAGAGCACTTAACACAGCTCTGTGGAATATTCTATTTTTATTGGTCAATTGTGTCATCTAGCGGTCTGATATTTCTGAATAACAACCACACGTCCAGGGATTAAGTGATGCCTGACAAGACCTCTGGATATTTTGAGAAATCT
The DNA here is from genome assembly GCA_032164185.1 of Moxostoma hubbsi. Lineage (NCBI taxonomy): Eukaryota > Metazoa > Chordata > Actinopteri > Cypriniformes > Catostomidae > Moxostoma > Moxostoma hubbsi. The sequence goes on from JAVLUX010000035.1 coordinate 20,133,960, forward strand.
TCCCTGCTTCTTGTATCACTTTGCAACCGATACAAGAAGCTAATAAAAAAATAGTTAAACAAATCAATGTTTCATGTCCATTTATTTATTTAGCAAGCAGTCTTGTAATAAGCACGATAATGAGCAGTCAGACATTCATTTTTGCTAAAAACAAAATACAAAACAAAAAACAGTGGTGTAATTTAGCTGTTTCTATAGACTCTTAGATTTCTTTTGTCTCACATAATAACATAAATTCACAGCAAATTGATATTTCATATACAAATATGTATTTTTGTAAGTAGCCGTGCAATAAGTGGGATAATTTTAGATAAGCCAGTCATTATCGCAAAATAAACCCTTTCAGGAACACATCTGGGTCCTGGGGTTTATTTTGCGATTAAGGCCAGCTGACTGTACATTATACCTTATATTGTACCTTGACATAACTTCAGTTGATGTAGATATTTTTTAGTAACTAATTTTATTTAATGTTTTAAGAAATGTTAAATTATCAAAAGCTTATAGCTTGGTAAGCTGTATAAGTACAGAAACTTCTCAACATACTGTGAACGTATATTAATGAGTCACATTGTTTTGCTTTCAGGTTTAGGTTAGTTATTTAAAAAAAATAACAAAAATGTTATCTTAAAGTATTTATTATAATTTTCATGAAAAGCTTAAAAAAGCAGCTGCATGCTTTAAATGTTTTAGCATACACTAAAACACAGGACCATACTCTTAACCAGCAGGTCTAAATCACTCTCTTTATGTGAGTTCATGGCAAGGTCATGGGAGGCCTGAGGATGTAATATGCACATAACTTTAATTTAAATTTAACATCTTGGGAAGTGGTAAATATATGAAATCATGTTTTAAGAGCAGACTCGTTTGGGAGGTGAGAAAGTAGGGCTGGCATGTTAGATGCAGTGTGGCTTCTTTATATGCTCTTCAAATGATTGGAGTGTAGGGTATTATGTTGGCGGCCCTCTGAGCTCAGGGTGATGCTAATCACAGCAGCTGTGATCTTTTAGATCAGCCCAGGACCATAAAGTTACAAATCTGATTCAATCTTCCCTTACCCACCTGTTCTCTTGTAATGTTAAGAGAGCATATACAACAGAAACTGTCTACTAACCTGGAGCTGATTGCAGTAACAAATATGACTGCTGATAAGATACTAAGGGGCTGTTTGTGGAAACTGCAGTGCACCAGGAACTTGGCGGGTTGAATTATCTTGTGGGAAGTGGACATGCTTTCCACTGTGAGGCTGATTATGCCAGCCAAGCCCTTTACAATAAACAGATGGCTATGGCAATCATGGTCACTTTATTTATTTATTTATTTTGCCTTCAGTCACTAGATAGAGTTGGGAAATATTTTATTGTTACTGTAAATTAGAATTAAATCAGACTAGAAATATGTTTAAAGTTTAGATGGAATTGCAAAATAGCATTGCAAAAATAATGACACACCCATTTGCAATTGGTCAGCCAAACAGAGAGGTCAACCCCCAAACTCATGCGACTGGTTGAAGCGATGTTGCGTCAGGCTGGTCAAGATGCTCAAATAACTGTGCAAACACAGAACAGAATGAGAGTACTGAATGAGACACTTGGTCATGCAAAACGGTTTCTTCTTCTTCTCCTGTTTACCTCCAAACAGATATGTCATGACATTTGTAATTATTTGTTTATTTTAATATAATAAAAATAATATCTTTCACAATGTTGCTCTGTAATATCATGATGTTAACCATTAGTGAATCCAGGACACAAACATATTTAATAATGAGGAGTATCAATAAATGCATGTACATATACTGTATATATGCACTATATACATATATGTATATATATTAGGGTGTAAAAAATATCATATCTTATTGTTTTGAATGATACAACGCTCAATATACAATACCTTATGTATTGTACGATACATAAATAAACACATTATAGTATATTTAAAACCAAGCAGCGTAATATTGAGAGCTGTGGAAAACTCTCCTACCCAGAGAGGCGGCGCTGAGTGCTCACAGGAAAAAAGAGCAACACACTTACTGTACATAGAGTAGGCAAGAAGATCGATGGTAAAAGGCAAGTAGATTGGATTGTAGCGGTACAGCTTGTTGAATTTGCCAAACAACGGTGTCATTACAGTACATCAAACATGTTGTTTTATTTATGCAGACATAACCTAGCAAATTGGTAGATTTGTGAGGCAGAAACAGCAGCAGTAAGTTTAACAGCTACATCTCCCAACCGACACTGAGCATGACATGCACAGCAAGATGCTCAAAGCTATGAGTCATAACTATCAAAAAACAGCGTATTCAAAAAAAACGACAACAAAAGAAACCCACTATTATCTGAGACTTAAAATTATCTGCTTTTGACTTCGAAATGTAAACAGCTTTGAGAACAACACTTGCGCTCATGTTATAAGCCCGTAATAATGGTGGTAAAGTTTACATGCAAAGTGAAACAGGGAAGAGGGAAAAAAAAAATTATTATGAGTGCCGATCGGTTTTTGCTCAAGTATTATGTACATACTGTATATCGTAGAACCAGAGGTCAGGTGAGGTCAGGTTCCTCTTGAGTTTTCACCTCTAAATAACACTGAAAGGAGTTTTTTCTTTGCTACAGACACTTGTTCATCCCCTGGCTTTCAGACAAAAAGGCATGATTTTTTTACTTTGAGCTCTGCTTTTTGTTGCTATTGTCAGACATGTGGCATTTTGGGAGTGCTCATGTCGTATTGTATCTAATTGTGAGTCTATGCATCGTATTATGAAATTTGTGTATTGTTGCATTCCTAATATACACTGGCGGCCAAAAGTTTGGAATAATGTTCATATTTTGCTCTAATGGAAAGAAATTGGCACTTTTATTCACCAAAGTGTCATTCAACTGATCACAGTGTATAGTCAGGACATTAATCACATGAAAAATTACAATTACTATTTGGAAAACATCTTAAACTAATTAAAAGAGTTCTCATCAAAAAAATCCTCCATGTGCAGCAATGACAGCTTTGCAGATCCTTGGTATTCTAGCTGTCAGTTTGTCCAGATACTCAGGTGACATTTCACCCCACACTTCCTGTAGCACTTGCCATAGATGTGGCTGTCTTGTCTGGCACTTCTCACACACCTTACAATCTAGCTGATCCCACAAAACCTCAATGGGGTTAAGATCCATAACACTCTTTTCCAATTATCTGTTGTCCAATGTCTGTGTTTCTTTGCCCACTCTAACCTTTTATTTTAGTTTTTCTGTTTCAAAAGTGGATTTGTCTTTGCAATTCTTTCCGTAGGGCCTGAACCCCTGAGTCTTCTCTTTACTGTTGTACATGAAACTGGTGTGGAGCGGGTAGAATTCAGTGAAGCTGTCAGCTGAGGACATGTGAGGCATCTGTTTCTCAAACTAGTGACACTGATGTACTTATCCTCTTGTTTAGTTGTACATCTGGCCTTCCACATCTCATTCTGTCCTTGTTGAGCCAGTTGTACTTTGTCTTTGAAGAATGTAGTGTACACCTTTGTATGCAATCTTAATTTTTTTTGGCCAATTTCAAGCATTGTACAGCCTTCATTCCTCAAAACAATGATTAACTAATGAGTTTCTAGAGAAAGCAGTTTCTTTTTTTCCATTTTTGATCTACTGTTGACCTTAAGACATGACAGTCTATTACATACTGTGGCAACTAAAAAACAAAAACAAGACAATGTTAAGCTTCATGTAACAAACCAAATTGCTTTAAACTGTGTTTGATATAATGGAAATTAATTTTCTTGCACCAAATTGGCAAATTTTACTCAAGGATAAGGTGTTGGAGTGATGGCTACTGGAAACAGGGCCTGTCTAGATTTGATCAAAAATTGAAAAAATTGTGATGGTGCTGTTTTTTACATCAGTAATGTCCTGACTATACTTTGTGATAAGTTGAATGACACTATGGTGAATTAAAGTACCAATTTCCTTCCGAAACAGCAAAATCTGTTGATTATTATTATATATACAGTATATACAAAAAGTTGTCACCCTTTGCCTAGAATTTGCAGACATTTTCTCAACCAACTTCTTGAGGAATCGTCCTGGGATGCTTTTAAACAATATTGAAGGAGTTCCCATCTATGTTGGGCACTTATTGGCTGCTTTTCTTTATTATTTCAAACCTTTTTCTTTTTTTTAATACTTTTCTTTTTTAAGCTTTCAGATCAAAATATTTTTAAGATCATGAGAATCATTTCAGTCAAGTGTTTCAAAACTTTTGACCAGTAGTGTGTGTGTGTGTGTGTGTGTATATATATATATATATATATACATGTTCTTCCAATATTAGAATGTAGGAAGGATGACTCATACAGCTCCACCCCAATTATTATATTTAATCATAGGTTATTGGTCATTGGCAGCAGGACAGTGCACATTGGTGTTGCACGATGATAATTGCAGGTTTACGTTTTTTCACAGTGGAGGTTGCAATTTCTCAAGGTAAGGAATTTAAATGGAGCCATGGCAACCTGCCAAATTTTTTTATTTAATCCTCTCACTGTGAGAGAAAGAAACAAACACACAAACAAATCTCTTTTATTCCATGATTTCACAAAGCAACAGTGGAGTATCCTGACGGTGACACCATTTCCTTCAAGCAGAAACTGAGGTCTAGAAAAATAGATGAGTCAGAATTTAGATGAGATATTTACAGGCTGTATCACGTTTAACCATGTGCGTTTCAGAAACCAGTAGCTCTTCTTGCATGTGTGAGGAACTGTATGGGGAAGGTAATTTGGGGAAGAACTGAGAAAATATTATGGACACTTGTGACTTTGAGAATGTTATATATTTTTTGTTGTTGAGAGGGGTTTTGCTGACAGCCTTTGTAGCAGCAAATAATCTTTCTGTGATTGATCTCTCCCTTGACTCTCTACTTTTGCTAACATCCTTCTGCCTTTTACAAATACCTGGCTGTGCAGTGTGTGTGGAGAGCACTTGTGCCTGCAGTATATAAGAAGAACAACAGCACTATGTCATTATGTTTGGCTAGGCTTTGTGTCTGACCAACAGAAAACTTTGGCATGGACAGCAGACATCTTTTCCTGGGGATTCAGTTCACACTGTTTGAAAGTAATTGTTTCTCCAGTTATAATGCACCTACGTGCAGGGTTGGGGAGTAACAGAATACATTTAACGGGATTATGTATTTAAAATACAAAATATTGAAAAAATAAATGTATTCCACTACAGTTACAATTTAAATAATTGGTAATTAGAATTCAAAAAGTATTTTAAATACTGAAGAGATTACTTTGCATTTTATTGTCATTTGTTTAATTTAATATTTAGTCCATTCAGATGGAAAACATTTATACATATAAATGATGCGATCCAAAGTGCATTTGAACAGCGGTGAAACACTTTCTTATGATGTGTTACATTCATACGAGCAGACAGAGAGGTAATTATAAGTAAGTTTGGAGCAGAAGAAATAGAAATACACCTTGTGTAAATTGTCATCTTTACGCTGAGCTAAAATGCTATTTCTAGCCATTTTACATGCACATGTTACCAGACACGATCATATTTATTATCAAGAAAATTCATGTTGGATCATAATTTCTTTTTTTCTTGTAAGACCTTTGATATTAGGGCAAAAATTGTGTTCTTGATAATAATTTTTGTATTGTTTTCCTGTAAAAATATCTAAAAATCCTTATAACAAGATCAGTTTGATTTATCTTATTTTTTAAACAACACTGCATGAAATATCTGCAAGATATTTAGTTTTTTTCATAGAATGTATTTTTAACATGTGTATTTATCTTACTGTACTGGCAGAGTTTTTATAGTCAAAACAAGTGAAAAAAATCGACCTGTGCTGAAGAAGTAATAGAATATGTTACTAATCTTAAGTAATCTGTAGTGGAATACATTTCAAAAGTAACCCTCCCAACCCTGTCTATGTGTGTGTGTTTGTCTGTGTGTTCCTGATGTGCCCTCCCAAAAACCTTGTCCTGTGTTCTTTCTGTGTTAACTACCATGTTCAACAGTGAGCTACTGGTCTGACACACACACACACACACACACACACAGATGCCATCTGTGGTACGCAGCAGCTGTATCAGAGATGCAGACAGTCCTGCAGAGTGCCCTTCACCCAGTTAGACCACACACACTCTTACAACTTGATTATTGAATGATATATTCTCCTGTTGTTTTCCTCCCAGTAGGTATCCTGAAAAGTTGTTATTTTATCTGTGGAACACAAAAGGAGAATTTCTGAAGATTTAACAGCATTATCTGTTCATAAACACATACTTTTCACTAATTTCCAGTGCTATCTTATGACATCATCACACTTTTATTATACTACATGTCTTTTAAGGGCGATACATTATAGCAGTTCAAAGTGATTGTGTCTTTCAAGCTCCAAAAAGGACCTAAAACACAGCCTGATCTATGTGGCACTAAAAGTGAGTAACATTATATCCCAAACAGATGAGTTTAGGTAAATGCTGTTTCGGGTTTTACATCAACAAAACCGATGTCCCTTCCCTAAACCTTCAACCTAAACCTAACCATTGTGTCATAAAAGCAAATGTTAGATGAAAAATTATACTTCTATGACACTTTTGGCTCACATGTCGTCTCGAATGCTCTTCTGGATTCATCAGTCCATCACGTTGCAAGTGCAACACTCTTATCAGTTTAACTACCACGCATCTTGATTGCATTTGAAGCTTGTAAATGTAGTTGGTTATGTAAAGCAAATGCAAAAATGTATCAAGTCGTGTGTTATAAAAGTGAGATAAGTGTCATAAGATATCATTGGAAAAGAGCAAAAAATATGAGATTATGAATTTATAATCTGACGTTTTTACATTTACATTTACATTTATTCACTTGGCAGACACTTTTATCCAAAGTGACTTACAAAAGAGGAAAAACATAAGCGAATCATCTTAAGGAGACAGTGGTACAAAAAGTGCCATACTACAAAGTTTCACTATCATCAGCAAAACAGATTTAATTGCAACAAGAATTGTTAAATTTTTTTTTTTAGTGACTGTTAAGTGCTCTTGGAAAATGTGTTTTTGCCGTTTTTTGAAGATAGAGAGTGAGTCAGCTTCACGGATTGAGTTGGGGAGGTCATTCCACTAATGTGTTATGATAAAACTTAATTTTGGTATGACAAGGCGACGTTCCTTAGCCGACCGCAGGCTTCTGGTGGGAACGTAGCTCTGCATAAATGTTTTTAGGTATGCTGGAGCTTTTTACTTATGATTTGTGTGATACTGAACTAGGTATGCAGTACTAGTATCGGCTCTGATACTGACATTTTTTAACCGGATCGGGTATCGGATGAGACCAATGAAAATATAAATATATAAAACTATAAAGACAGACTCTCAAAGGTCTTCCTGGAATGTTCTTCCAAAATAAAAGCCAGAAGTTAAGAATTTACCTTTTAAATATATTGCTCTAAACTCTGATTATTATTATTATTAACACTATATTACAAATTACAATAATATTGAAGTTGAGTGAGTTTGAATGGAAATGTAGAAAAAATGTGCAAAGGGAACTGGGTTCATGTCTACTGAAGATTTTCAATGAAATTATTGTTAATTTTGCTGCATTACTACTCTACTGCATTATCCAGTAGGGTAGTTAACAATAAAGGTTTTCTTAATGGGCTACATAAAAAATAAAAAATAAATTCTCTATTTATAATGAAATAATGTGTAGTTAGAGGTTTGTGTTTCTGTACACACAAAAGTGTACTCCAAGCAGTTCCACATAGTGAGGTATACACAGATGAGCAAATTTGGAGGCCAGGGTGCATCCTGGTGCCATCATTTCCCCAGGTAACCAGCGCACATGGCCGTCTATGTGTTGTAAAAGAAAACAGGACTCATCAGACCAGGCAACCTTCTTCCACTGCTCCAAGGTCCAGTTCCGACACTCGCGTGCCCATTGTAGTTGCTTACACTGGTGGACAGGGGTTATCATGGGCAATCTGACTGGTCTGCAGCTATGCAGCCCTATATGCAGCAAGGTGCGATGCTCTGTGTGTTGTGACTCATTCCTCCCATAACCATCATTAAAATGATCTGTGACTTGAGCCACAGTAGACCTTCAGTCGGTTCAAACCAGACGGTATAACCTTTGTTGCCCTCACACATCAATGAGCTTTGGGTGCCCATCACCCCATTGGCGGTTTGTGGTTTGTCCCTCCTTGCACCACTGTTGGTAGTTACTCACTACTGCTGACTGGGAGCACCCCACAAGCCTTGCCGTTTCAGAGATGCTCTGACCCAATCGTCTGGCCATAACAATTTGTCTAGTCTGGCCCATGTCAAAGTCGCTCAGGTCTTTACTCCTGCCCATTTCTCCTGCATTCAACACATTGACTACAAGAATGTATTGTTCGCTTACCATCTAATCTACCCAGACCTTGACATGTGGCCTTGTTATGGTATGATCAACGCTATTCACTTCAAATTTAAGTGGTCATAATGTGAAATAAAAACAGGACTTAAATATAGATCTGTTTCTCACCCACACTTATTATATTTCTTCGGAAGATATTAATTAAACCACTGGAGTCATATGGATTACTTTTATGCAGCCTTTATGTGCTTTTAGAGCTTCAAAGGTTTGGTACCCATTCACTTGCATTTTGAGGACCAACAGAGCTGGGATTTTAGTCATACACATCTGGGATGGCATGAGTAAATGATGAGAGAATTTTCATTTTTGGGTGAACTATCCCTTTATCGTCATTGCGCTTGCATGGTCCTGCATGAATGTACATAGTGCAAATCATAGAGCAGTGAGCCCACAAGCAGAGTAGCATTAGATACATGGATGAGATGTGGGATTGAAAGCCCGCGTTATGCCCAGTGTAACAGAGAGTAATGCTTGTGAGGAAAGCAATCATGAACCTGATGGGTGGACATTCTGTTCCAACTCATGAGCTTGGCTCTCTTAAAGTGAACTGATCTAACTCTTTCTGTTTGGTTTCTCCCCTGCATTTGTCATGGTGATGATGACCTGACAGACCATCCTGGCCACGCTGAGATGAAACTGCGGCAGCCCATTTCCTGCCTCCATTTCTCCCTGCTCCCCAAAGAAAACAGGAAGGAAATAGAAGAAAAAGGGTTCTTCCTTTTCTCCTGTATATTTTATGCCATTTATTTTGGATGTCTGTCCATCCCTCTCTCCCTCCCCTTTTCTCTGTCTTTCTCTCACACATATATGTACAAACACACTTTGTAATATGAGAGTCTCAACAGATTGAATAATTCCCTTTGTTAAAATCCAAAGGGTTTTCTTCTACAAAGGTTAAAAGAAAGACCCTCCAAAACATCTCCCAGGAGCACTAAAACATTCAATAAAGGAATAATTTTTCTCCAGTAGTCACACTTTTGTCTCAGAGGAATTTATGGCAGATTCGAGAGGAAACAACAAGGCATGAAAAACGTTAGGTAAATAATATAAAAAGTAAATAAAAAGTACAATTTGTAATTAATAATAGGTAAACTAACTGATGTCTGATGTTAAATTTCAAGTTTGTAATTCAGCACAGTTATTTTTTTGTTTAAAGCGCAAGGAGCATTCCTTTAAATATTTGTTTTTGAGTTACCCTACTGGTATTTTTTCAGATTTTCGTATTATTTTTTGGGGTTCAAGACTGAAGTACTGAAACCCTATTGTAATTGCAAGGATTTTTATTAGGGATTCAAGGTGGTGATATAGTGATCATGTTTATGTTTTGGCCCATAACTCCTAAACTGTTTGTCGCACACAGTGTCTTACATCATTGAATTCCTTGGCTCATTGGATTATATATGATTTCATTTTCACCATGAAAATTGTTGCATTAATTTGCATAATTGAAAAATCTACTTTTTCAAACTCCTCTTAGGCCGCATGTCCGATTCGCACGAAAATTGGTGTGCGTCTACTATGAACCCTCCTGACAAAAATGTATCAAAGGAATTTTGATTTGGTGAAGCGCTGCGAAGATATAAGTCAACAAATTAGTCAATTTTGTATGTATTGACCAATATCTACCAAATCAAAAGGCCAAATGTTAAAAAAAATGATACATATAGACAACAGGACAGTCTGAGGATGCATTTTGCCTATAGGGGATGCTACAACAAAAAAACGTTCATAACTCAACAACCGTATGATCAATGAAGTTGAAAATTGGTTTGCATATTGTAGGAGCCAAAGGCTAACATACCCTACAATATCAGTGGGACAAATAAAAAAACATGGCCACCAGCAGCCAATCAAATTTCAGCAATAACTCCACAACCGAGTTGAATAATCAAAAAATAATTTTTTCCCTATTTCTCTGCACCAAGACCTATAAAGTGTATATATTTGTTGTATTGTGGCCGTATAAATGGTGTGTAAATGACTGTATATTACCCATTATTACCTTGGCCCAAGAGGTCTATGCAAAATTTTACAAAAATTGGCCACAGGGAGGCGCTCTAGCATTTTACATGCATGTAATCATTGTATGTGTTGCACAAAGAAACAAGTTATTCATGCCATATTGTGAATCTCCTCATTCTGAACAACTTTACCTTAAGGACCATTGGTGGGAAACAAAACGTTCAATAAATACTTGAGATTATTTAAAAGATGACTAGTTGTAGGAACGTAAGCAGTGCAGAAAGATTCTCTGGTGTCCCAAAATGAAAAGTTATCAAAGAAATGTTGACATTTTGATTTATCATCAAACGGTATGCCAGAAAGTTCGTAATGGGCGTGGCTACTTTTCCAAAATTAGTCATAACTCTTGAACAGAATCAGATATTGGCACCCAATTTGGTCCACATATGTATGGATTAATTGTAATGACACACACACAAAAAAAGAATTGTGCATCTCCACCTCTTGGTGGTGCTATAAATGTAAAAATATTCAAATGGATCTAACTATGGAACGGCTGGGCCGATTGACTTAAAAATGGGCAAGCTGTGTTTGTGTTTAAGGTGCCATCAAGGTCTATAAGGACAGTCATATACCTAGAAAAAGATGGCTGCCATCCACCAAATCATATTTTAGCAGCAATTTTATCTAGTCCTAGTCCATTCACCTGATCAGAACCAAACCAGTGCAGAGAGATTCTCTGGAGTCCCATTATTAATAATTATTAAAAAAGTTTTAAAATTCGATTTAATGTCGCAAAGCTAACTTTCTCCGGATCAGATTTTCATAGATAAATGTGGATGGACTCATTTCATATGGCCTAGCAAGCAGTTTTGGAGCATTATGTGAGATTAAGGGTAAGATGTACCCCTGAGGGGGTAGTCTGTGTAGTCTGTGTAGTCTCATGTGGTTCTGGGTTTGTCCTATGTTGTTTTATGTAGCACCATGGTCCTGGAGGAACTTTATCTTGTTTCGCTGTGTACTGTACTAACTGAATATGGTTGAAACGACAATAAAAACCACTTGACTTCACTTGACTTGACTAAAATCGGCCCAAAAATGCCCCATAGGCATATTATAACAAGGGTCTTGCCCATGAAACAATTTTTTTCCTGCTATGACAAGACAATGAATTTTGTGGGATCAAATCGCCCAATCTGAATTTTGTAGAGACATAGAGATAGGCTCATTTCACTCGAGCTACCAATCAGTCTTTAAGAATCATCTTAGAAATGGTGTACACACGCCCTAGCAACCATTTACAGCATCCTAGCAACTGTCCAATAGACTTCCATTCAAAATGGCTCAGAATTAAATCTTCAGAACAGAATGTATTAAACACTTGGGGATTGGATCTTTTGAGTCAGGTTAGTGATCACCCAATAAGAATATATCTGGTTACTGGCTAGCCACACCCTAGCAACCATTTAGAGCACCCTTGCAACCAGCCCCTTTGACTTCCATTAAAAATGGGTGAGAGGGATATCTTTGGATCAGGATGTACTAGAGACATGACAGTTGGCTTGTGTCACTTGGGTGATTAATCAGTCTTCATGTATCCACTTGAAAAACAACTTAGCCATGCCCTAGCAACCATCTAGAGCACCCTAGCAACAAGCCCCATTGACTTCCATTTAAAATGACTGAGTGTGAAACTTAGCAAAATTTAATGAAAGCAAATTTTAAGTCATTATTAATTATAAATCTTTCATAAGAGAAGCTTGTTCACTCTTCTTCACACTTGAATGTACAGTACATGCACAGTACAATATGGGTGATATGGCTACGAAAATTATGTCTCTCAATTTTTTCAGCTAATTGAGGATATTAGTTATATCTCTAATATCTCAACAATTATGCATTTCTTCTGAAATGGCTTAAAAGTTATTTGTTTTTCAACTATATGTAGTCAAATAGAGGAAAAATGTTTAATGTATCTAGTTAAAAATAATGAAGGCATGTTTTCTTCAGTTTTTAACTAAATTAACTCAAGAAAGAATTATATTTAATTGTTTTAATTATATGTACCACCCATATACAGTGATCCATAGTAACCTAATAAAAAGCATTATTTACCTACATACACTCACTGAGCACTTTATTAGGAGCACGATGTTCCTAATAAAGTGCCAGATGTGCTGTTGTAGCCCATCTGCCTCAAGGTTTGATGTGTTGTTCATTCAGAGATGCTATTCTGCTCACTACAATTATACAGAGTGGTTATCTGAGTAACAGTAGTCTTTCTGTCAGCTCGAACCTGTCTGACCATTCTCTGTTGACCTCTCTCACAAGGCATTTCCCACCACAGAACTGCTGCTCACTGGATGTTTTTTGTTCCTGGCAACATTCTGAGTAAACTCTAGAGGCTGTTGTATGTAAAAATCCCAGGAGATCAGCAGTTACATAAATAATCAAACCAGCCCATCTGTCACCAACATTCACTGTCATCTTTTTTCTGTGATACTGTGTAGCATTTTTAGATTTGTATAATAACCTGTAGCGGTAACTAATGTTTACAATTGTGCAAATGTGTGAGCCTGAAGCACTTAGCATTCCAATGCACACAAACCCCTCTGAGACTATTGAAAACATCCCGCTTAACATGGAACGTTCCAACAACTTTGGCTAACGTTATCTTAGGTTTGTAATAAATTATGTAAATAAAACATTAATGGACAATCCTTATTAAACTTAAATAACATTCTACTAATTTTAAGACAACTGGACATTTTCATGTTCCCACAACCACAATGTAATGTTTGGAAAATGTTTTAAGAACATACATTTATGGGGCCTGGGTAGCTCAGCGTATAACTCAGAGTATTGATGCTGACTACCACCCTTGGAGTTGTGAGTTCGAATCCAGGGTGTGCTGAGTGACTTCAGCCAGGTCTCCTAAGCGACCAAATCGGCCCGGTTACTAGGGAGGGTAGAGTCACATGGGGTCACCTCATCGTGGTCGACATGAGTGGTTCTCACTCTCAATGGGATGCTTGGTAAGTTGAGCATGGATCGCAGAGAATAGCATAAGCCTCCCATGCTGTGAGTATCCGTGGTGTCATGCACAATGAGCCATGTGATAAAATGCAAGGATTGAGTGTCTCAGAAGTGGTGGCAACTGAGACTCATCCTCCCCCACCCAGATTGAGGTGAGTAACCTTGCCAACCCGAGGACCTACTATGTAGTGGGAATTGGGCATTCCAAATTGGGAGTAAATGGGGATAAAATAAAAAAAGAAAGAAAAAAAACATGCATTTATTAGCTGGAATATCAAAGTGCATCATGAGCCCCACGTGTGCACAAAGAACATGTCACCTGTTCACTCTAAAAGCGCATTCAAAGTATTTGTGACTTAAAATCTCATTATCACATATCTCTATTCTAATGTTCTTTTGATTATTTGTTCTGCCCCGAAGAACCATAAAATGAGAATAATGACACACACTTTAGGAAATGCAGTTGCGAAATAAAAAATGCTTTAAAATTATTGCAATATTTACAGTTTGTCATATGGATTACTTTTATACTGCCTTTATGTCCTTTTTGGAGCTTGAAAGTCTTGGACCCCATTGACTAGCATTGTATGGATATAAACACATATATAAATACATATATCAAAATATCTTACAAGTTTGAGACAGCATAGGAGTGAGTCGATGAAAAGTTAATTATCACAGGTGAACTAATCCTTTAATTTCAGTTTGAATAGGTGTGTATGAGAGAGTGAGAAATGTGACAGCAACTTGCCCCTGCTTTAAAAAACCCTGTAATATTATTTAACTGTATTTATACATCAAAGCACATCATTGCTTAAAGCAGCAAACACTTGCTTTAATAGAATGAGATGGAAAGCCATAGCACTGGTCAGATATATAACTCATTAACTCACTGATGTGAAATCTATTTCTCTATTTGTCTCAAAGTATAATGCTTGCCTGTGAGACCAAGACTGAACAAACCAAATCTCATTAGAGGAAAAAATAAAACATTACAGTCTGAAGCAGGTGCATGCGCTCATGTGAGTATGCATGTGCACTGATGAATATGTGTGCTCACGTGACCTACTGCTGAACTTATTTATGGTTGTTAAGGGGAGATTTAATTGATTACACTGGCTGTCATGTCCAAATGGAGAAATCCATACTGCCTTCATTTATAGAATGAAAGTAAAAGCTCAGCGCATGAGCATTTGATCTGAGAACTTATAAAGTTAAGTAGTGCGTGCAGCGCTTCTGCTATGTTCTTTACAGTGCCCTCATTGCCCCTGGCTACTTTTAATTGGATCTCCCTAGACATGTAAACATCACATTGAGTATGCAACAATGAACAACAGATAGGGGAGAGCAAACAAGAAAGAGTTGCCTTGTTAGTGAATCAATTAGTTGGTTGCAGTGCCTGAGACCCTCGTTTAAATGTGCGGTCCACAGAGCGACTTAGAGTTTGTGCACTGGAGATCAAAACATATTTGTCTAACAAACATTATGCACTGCCTGTAAATTTAGAACTACTGTAGAAGAACGTGGTAATAGACTTATTGTTATAAAGGCTGGCATTTTTCTGGAATTATTTCACAGATTGACAGAAATAGGAAGGGTTTCGGGAGGAGGTTGCAAAAGATTTAAATTCTACCATGTAAATTGTAGCAGTGTTTGAGACATTAATATGATATAACAACAAGCCAGACATGGAGCTCTGACCAGCCCCGTTCTAATAAGAATGACCTACAATTTTACACAGGCCTGAATATTTATCATATACCTGAGGAAAATGTCTGGCCTTTAAAAAATGGGCCAGCATGGGGCTTTTACTCAACAGTTAATTAATATTTATCATTCAGAGTGGAGTTAAAAAAAAATCTGTTGGTCCTCAGGAAGTCCCTTTTTTCTGTCTGACTTCAGACTTTTAACACCAAATAATATTATCAATGAAACAGTGCAAGTTAAAGGGGAAGATAGTTGGTTGACACAAGTTAAGGCCCTGATATACTTCAGGAGAAGTTCTTCTGTGTTTTTCATTTAAATATGAAATAGTAAATTCGGAAATGTAAATTCCAAAGTTGTTGTTACGTGTACATGTAAAACCTTAACTAGTGTGAAATTAAAATGTGTTATCAATGACTATATGCCTCATTCTGTCAGTAGAATTCACACTCGATGATAACAATACATATGCAGTAGTAAATGTTTAGTTTGTCTTGTATAGATTCTGAATTCATGACACTAAAGCGCTAACGATGGCGGCACGGTAGCACGCAGCGGCCACTCCGGATCCAAAATGGTGCTATTTTTGCCACTTAGCCCGACTTTTACGGCACATGGACATCGGAGCAACCGGTGTTCGTGTCTACCACTGCCAGACACCGTTAAAATATAAGATTCATGCAACATCCAAGCAGCATGTTGATCTGCAGGAGTTGCTATGCAAACTCGGCTTGCTGCGGAGACCAGGCCTCCAGTCCTTGGCGTCGCCTGATGCCAGTGCCCGGGGGAGGGGACATCGTAAGCGGTGTGCAAGGAAGCGAAAGCGCGGCAAGAGGGCGGGGGTCCATGCTAGGCTAAAAACAAACCCTAGCTGGCCGGCTCTCCCGTCTATCCTACTCTCAAATGTTTGCTCCCTGGACAATAAACTGGACTACATCTGACTCCAGCAGACTACGCAGCATGAGCTTAGAGACTGCTGCGTCTTTGTTTTCACGGAGACATGGCTCAGCGACACAGTTCCGGACGCCGCCATTCAGCTAGACGGGCTTGCCTCGTTTCGTGCCGACAGAAATGCAGCTCTGTGCGGTAAGACTCGTGGTGGTGGCTTGTGTGTTTACATCAACACGGAATGGTACAATAACTCTATGCAAGTCTCTAGTTACTGCTCATCGCTGGTGGAGCTTGTGACTGCTAGATGCAGACCTTTTTATATACCATGGGAATTCTCCACTGTTATTATAACCGGAGTTTACATTCCCCCCAGCACTAATGCTAAGGAAACGCTCTGTGTACTGTATGGGGCTATGAGCGAACTGCAGAATGCTCACCCTGACAGACTGTTTATTGTCGCCGGAGATTTCAACCATGCGAATCTCAAGACAGTGCTCCCTAAATTCCATCAGTATGTGGACTTTGCAATGAGAGGGGTGAAGACGCTTGATTTTGTTTACACAAACATTCCAGTCGCGTACCGGGCGGAGCCCCGCCCCCACCTCGGCTACTCAGACACATCTCTGTTATGCTAATTCCAGCATACAGACCGCTCGTCAGACGCACAAAACTACTCCAGAAGCAGGTAAAAACCTGGCCAGCAGGAGCCATCTCTGCTCTTCAGGACTGTTTTGAGTGTACTGACTGGCACATGTTCAGGGAGGCTACAACATATGGCGACTCTACCAACTTGGAAGAATACACAGCATAAGTGACCAACTACATCAGCAAGTGCATTGATGATGTTACCTTCTCCAAGACCATCACCACATGCTCCAACCAGAAGCCGTGGATGACTGCAGAGGTGCAGCAGCTAACGGACTGGTGTAGAGCCAAAAACCTGTCTCAGAATGTTTACAAAACAAAAGAGATGGTTGTTGACTTCAGGAGAACACAGAGTGACCGCTCTCCGCTGAACATCGACAGCTCCTCTATGGAGATCGTCAAGAGCACCAAATTCCTTGGTGTTCAACTGGTGGAGAACCTCACCTGGTCCCTCAACATCAGCTCTATTACCAAGAAAGCCCAGCAGCGTCTCTACTTTCTTTGAAGGCTGGGGAAAGCACATCTCCCACTCCCCATCCTCACTACATTCTATAGAGGGACTATTGAGAGCATCTTGAGCAGCTGCATCACTGCCTGGTTTGGGACTTGCACGGTTTTGGACCGGAAAGCCCTGCAGAGGATAGTGAGGACAGCTGAGAAGTCCTATGTTGTTTTATGTAGCACCATGGTCCTGGAGGAACGTTGTCTCATTTTATTGTGTACTGTACTAAATTTATATGTTTGAACGACAATAAAAACCACTTGACTTGACTAACACATAAAATAATAATTATAAAAATAAGCACAGATTACACTTTGCTATTGTAATTTATGATGACACTGAAACTGCAAAGATGATGATTAACTATGATTAAAAGAGTAATGATGGGCAAAATACGGACAAAACAATTGTGATAGAGGCACATCTTTGTGCAGATGTGTGAATGGCTTACTCTACAGATGGCACTTCACATTGAGTGAATGGGCACTTCCGACTATTTGAGTAGATTTGATTTCTTTTGTGGACTAATTAAATAAACAAAAAAATCTCATGCCATGGTCTTGCACACAGGTGTGTTCATGTTGAATACTGACTGATAAACTTAAAGTAGTAGATGAAGCCTCACGTCACACCTACCAATAACATGAACCGATGGCAATAAGGTGTTCATCAGCTGGTTAGAAGTTTTCCTAAAAGTTATCCCATGTGAGCTGTTCTGAACCACAAAAACGAATGCATAAACACCTTCTTTTTGGCCAGATTTTGTTCTAAATGACGTCATACCCATTTGTTCAAATGAAGTACCTATATGCCTTTATTCTCAGTTATTTGAAGTTTGCATTTTCTGCTTTGTCAGTAGATCGCCAGTCTTTTCAGCTGTAGTTTAGGCAATAGCATAGGTTGCATGTTTTTTATTTTATTTTAGAATACCAATTCATCTGTTTCAGTCACAACACTTTTTCCTTGCAGATGTTATATTTTTGACCCTCATGTGAAATGCAAAAACACCAAAGAAATGATATCAAGAAAATGTCAATAATTGCTTATAATCCATTTCAAGTCTTAGGAAAGATTTATACAGATCTGAAGTCAGCACAAATATTGCAAATTTGACTTAAACCGACATTTACATATATTTTATCTCTTTTCGCTAGCAAGCCTCCCAGTAAATCATTGCAAACATCTCTAATTCAAATTTCTTGTCAGGTTTCTGGTCTGATTTGGTCCCTTTATTACAAAATATCTATGATGATCCTGTCTGTATGAAACTAAGAGGTGCTTTTAGAGCAGCTGAAATGATGTAAATTCATGAAGAATACATACAAAGGGTAGAGTTTAACTACTGTGCTTATGTAAAAGTGATTTTATATCATGGTATCAGTCTATTTCACAATTTAGTTATTATAACTGCAAATGCCTATTTTTGTACAATCCAGCGAATACTTAAAGGTGTACTCAGTAATTTTTTTCTCATTAAATAAGTTTAAATCCTAAAGACATGAATTGTAATTTTGCAATATATGTAGGAAATGATGACCACTCACATTAAAAAGAATACTCCAGTCATATCAGTAACATTATAAAAGTTTTTTTTTTTTTCTACATGGAGATGGGTCTGCACATAGTGGCTTCCATGTTAGTATCACATGACCAGCCAAATACTACTTGCTTAATCTCAGTAACTGTTCTGTTATTTGACACATTCACTTATTGATTAAAGTAATAATGGCTGACTGTGAATACTAAATTTCTGCAATGGCATCTGAAACTGAAAACAATTGATTTTAAATTATGCTTCATCCAAGTCCTAGGTGTCAGTGTAAGTCCAAGTTGACACAAAGACAAAAGTTACTGAGTGCACCTTTAAAGCTACACTGAGTGTGTTCCACTTCAAAATTGTATCCCCTTTCCTCACTAACTTCCCTCCGATATACGTCATTGCTTACATTGCGTGAGTGCACACTCACAGATTCAGGTAAAGTTTAGTTGTAATTTCAGAGGCTTACAGTATGTATAAATCTTGTCAGTAAAGTATAAATAAATAAATATATATATATATATATATATATATATATATATATATATATATATATATATATATATATATATATATATATATATATATATATATTGCCCGCACTCATTCAGGTTTTGTGCTCAGGAGCCGAGACAAGGTTCCGACCATTTCAGTGGCTAGTACAGCATCGTGGATTCAACTGGGGCCATCTAATGCTATTATACACATCGGGAAAGGTGTTCTTTTCCTTTCCTATTCTTTCAAGGAGAAAAGACCCCATGGAGACTACATCCTGCCCAAAAGGTGAGGTCAACCTTTGGCAATACAACATATGGGCTCACCAGCCGCACATGGAAGAGGCACGGTAGTAGGTCCGGTCTTGAAGTGGAGAAGCTCTACAAACACTGCGAATGGGGATCACTGCCCTAGGTAGAGTCAAGTCTGCCGACAGGGAGACCGTACCGAGGAAAATACATAACAGGGGGTTACCAGAGTAATCAGCACCTGTGGAGCACCTATCCAAGTACAGGGCATATTAGTACCCTTAGTGGGTCTGGCTGCGAACTCCTCTGCCGAATTTGTGAGCCACAGAGCTAGGGAGGAAGGACATCCAGTGTCTACAACATTGTGAACTGGACTGGTTGTAAAAGTGCACGTTTTTGCCTCAGGGGAGGGGAAAGGTGCTATACACAAGCAATACACCTGACCAGCTGTTCCGTATTACCAAACTCTACCTGTTCGTACCTGAAAGAACACAGGACGAAACCGGCTCAACCTGAGCCGGTTTCGTTGCTCAGCCTGCTGCTCTGCAGATGTCTGCTAGAGAGGTGCCATTGGCCAGTGCCCACAAGGATGCCACACTCCATTTAGAGTGTACTCAAACCTGCAAGAGGACAGGCAAGGCCTGGGTCTGGTAGGCCAATGCGATGGCTTTCACGAACCAGTGGGCAAGCCTCTGTTTGGAGACAGCGTTCCCTTTCAGACAAAGCTGCTCAGAGCGTCTAAAGTTCTGTGTGCGATCCAAGTAGATACGCAAAGCATGCACTGGACACAGCAACGATAAGGCTGAGTCTGCCTCATACCGAGGCAGCAATTGCAGGCTCACCACCTGACCCCTAAAAGGGGTCATGGGAACCTTGGCACATAAACCGGTCGGAGTCTCAGGATCACGTGAGTCTTCCAGACTTAACTCCAGGCACGTTTGCTGACAGAGAAAGCTTGCAGGTTCTTTAACTTTCTAGAGAGAAGGGTCGCGATCTCCGCATGCTGGGTGGTGGCGTTCTCGCCCTGCCCTGAAGTGAAGTGGTTTCCGCTGAACAGGGGCGGGCGACTGGTGAAATGAATCAAGTAGCCAAATTGGATGGTCCTGGCCAGCCACCGTGACAGGTTGGAAAGCGTTAGCCACGCGTCCAAGCTCCTGGCGAGGGCACTAAGGGGACGATTGTGTCTGACCTACCTGGGGGTAGGGCCTCGTGGTGGGTGGAGCAAGCAATGTGAGGCAGGGAGTGTCTGCTTCCTGTGGGTGGGTTCTATGTTGGGGCCGAGAACTGGGCTTGGGCTGTGGTGGAACTGCCTGGGTTTTCGCACCACACGGGGACGCCCTCGGCAAGCAGATGGAGTACGGAGCAAAATGCACTGTATAGCTTCTGTGTGCTTCTTCACCGCCGAGAACTTCTGGGCAAAGTCTTCAACAGTGTTGCTGAATAGGCCGATCTGGGAGATGGGTGCTTTGAGAAAGCGAATTTTGTCGACGTCCCTCATGGTCTCTCTTAAGTGGCGCTCCTGGACCACCAAGGTGGACATCGCCTGCCCGAGTGTTCACGCCATGAACTTCGTCGCCCAGAGGTCGAGGTCGGTCACCGAGCGCATCTCCAGCAGCACGTCAGGATCAGGACTACCCTTGTGCCGCTCTTTCAGTGCCTTGGCCTGGTGTACTTGCAGGAGGGCCATACCATGCAGGGCGGAATCGGCCTGTCCAGCAGAACTGTAGGCTTTGGTCATCAATCCCACCAGGTGGTGGCGTTTTGCGGGCACAGGTGCACCACGACCACCTTATCCACCTGAGGGACCTCCGTGTACCCCTGGGCCACCCCGCTGTCGAGGGTAGTGAGAGCGGATGAACCTGGAAGTTGGTTTCGGGCAGCAAAAGGTGCCCTCCATGACTTCATCAGTTTGTCGTTCACTTCCGGGAAGAAAGGAGAGGCACCCTAAATAACCCCACCCCTCTCTTTCTTCCTCATAAAACAATATATAGGCATCATGCCTGGAGTTCTCAGAACTGAATTATCAGATGCTTTCATTTTATCCTATCAGGCACCCTGAACCCAGGAACCAATCATCAGCTGCGAGGGCTCAGGGGAGGATGGAGGGTTGCAGTATCCAACCCGATACTCGCAGAGGCCCAGGCAAGAATAGCGGTCAGCTCTGCGTCTGCCTCAGGCTGGGCGGGCAGACCCGAAGGTCGCAGCCCAGTTGAGTCCTCGGCATTTGACCAGTGCGCTCTCCGATGCAGTGATCGAGAACTCATCCTGCTCGCGAGCACCGAAATAGACGTTAAGCTGGCCATGAGGCGAGCTGGTTTCATCTCGGAACTCAACGGGGGCAAACGAGCGTGCTGGGGAATGTGAGACCATGCCCATTGAACTCTCCAAATTGTCTCCAGCACCATCTGAGCAGGCCTCATATCCATAGGTAGAAGGCGCAGCATGGGGGGTGGCTGGAGTGGCTTTCCCCTGGAAGAAGGCAAGCTGCGACCGCAACGTTGCCATCGTCATACTTTTGCAATGAGAACAGGAACCCTCCACAAATGCTGCCTCAGTGTGATCGCTGCACAGACATGTGAGGCAGCACCCTTGGCCATCAGAGGTGGGGAGATAAAGAACGCATCCAGGAATCACACAAAGACAGAAAGGCATCTTTATAAAGGTGTCAATGTGTTTGCTTTTAAAGTGGAAATATACTCTTTTAGCAAAATTGACTCTCTTAGTAGCGCTGTCGAAGTGCCCAGGGGCGTAATCTACACTAGGCATGCAAAAGTAGAGAAAGCCACTGGAATGCGCCATATATCCAACAGCATACGCTTTTCAAGGTGAATGAAACAACAGTAGTATTCAGCTCGCTGAAACACAACCGCTCAGCTCCAAAGAAAAAAATCTGAATGAGAGTGGGCATTCATTCTCCTTTTATATACCCCTATGTTTGGGGGAGTGGCATGCACATTCCACTTGCCAATTCCATTGACCTTTTCTCAAAGATTGAGGTGTTTCGGGGTTCTCAAGAGCGACCCCTATTGTCACTACATCAACACAACATCGAGTTAGTGACAGAAGGGGAACTCCATTAGATGTTGGTTAATGGAGAAAAATAACGCACGCACACCTCCCCCCCCCCCCGTCCTGGAGGGGAGGATTTACCCTTTTGGCTGATGAAACTGAGTAGGATGAGGGGAGGGAGAGGGGAGAGATTAAGAGACCAGGAGAGCCCGAGAAAGGGAGGACAAAAAAGAAAAACACTCCGGTTCGCCAGCCCTGAACACACTCCTGGTGGACGGCAGCAGGCTCCTCTGCCTCCAGGTGGATGGCAGCGGTGAGGACCCCAAGACAATGTATAAAATTTCGTTGTTGTGTGGAAAAGAGGAAGCTGGGATGTGGTTGAACAATACATGTAGACATTTATTGCTGCACTCTTCAGTGGCATACAATTAGACACTGCTTCACACTGATATGCAGACATACACACACACACACACACACACACACACAGAGAGAGAGACAGCTTTGTGCAGCTCTCTCTCTCTCTCTCTCTCTCTCTAGCATCCCTGGCTGCTCCTTATCTCTCCAGCTGATTGGGGCAACACAGCGCCAGGCATGCAACCTCACGGCCCAGCCACACTCTCCTCCTCGTCACAATATTCAAGCAGTATATCAGGTAAACAACTTTGCAGAACATTAAAAAACAAGTTAAATCCATTTGGAGAGTGATTTCACTGCACTGCTATCCTGACTCCTGAAACCTTAAGTGGACTGACTGAACAGATGTCGCACTCGCTTTCTGCTTCCCGCTTCTTGCAACACAACAGGATCTTCTTTCTCAACATACGGATATGACATAAACATCCAAGGACAAATGACATATGCCTGTGATTTCATGACAAATCTGACCTGACAGCTCAAATTCCTTTAAAATAAAAATAATTATTGTAGGCTTACTTTAGTGAGGGTAAGACAAGGAATCAGGGCAAGACAAGGACATGGTTTTCAACATGGAGTTTTTATGTACTTAGACAATAATGAAATTTTGTTAATTGTAATCAAAAAAATATGACAGTGAAGCTTTAAAGAAATAGTTAACCCAAAATTGTAAATTCTCTCATCATTTACTCACCCTCATGCTATCCCAGATGTGTGACTTTCTTTATTCTGCAGAACACAAAGATTTTTAGAAGAATGTCTTAGCTCTGTAGGTCCATTTAATGCAAGTGAATGTCGACCAACGATTTGAATATCCAAAAAGCACATAAAGGTAGCATAAAAGTAATCCACAATACTCCAATGGTTTAATCCATTTCTTCTGCAGCTTTCCAATTGATGAGAACAGACCAAAATGTAACTCCTTTTGCATTGCACATATTGCCATTGCAGTCTTTAGGCCTGATCATGATTTCAAGCTTGATTACAGAAGTGAATAAAAAAAATAGATTAATATTATGTAGCACTGACTCTAAATTCTGGATAACTCATATTTTAAGCCATTTAAACAGCTGATATACACACAAGAGTATGCTCATCAATTGAATTTTATATAAATTTCAACTGTGCTTAGCAACTGTAAATAATTTAACTTTGCTTGTTGTGTACAACCAACTTTATACATGTCCCTGTCTGTAGTTTCACATTTCTCCTTGTTCCTTTGTCGCTCTCACATGTAAATAACAGTCCTGCCAAGTGCCCTTGTTTCTTATTGATACCAATAACCAACCTGCTAACTGATAACCATGCTGATATATAATATATTATTTATCTACCATGGCATAAATGGTTTTAGTTAAATCTTTACCCGTTAACACCATCTACCATTGCTCAGTATTACACATATCCCCAGCCATAAAATATTGCTACTAAGATAGCTGATACAGCACACAGCACTTTCAGTACAGTCCTTCATTTCCTCTGTGCCACTGTGCCATTTCACGCCATTCCTTTCCTGTCATCACCTGAGATGAAGACAGCGAGAGTGCAGTTGTAGACTGGAGTTGGACCTAAATAGCTGTGACATTGATGGCACACCTCAAAATCCTTTCTTGCACTGACTGTTCCACTCTTCTCAATCATGCCCCCATTTATTAGTTTCACTTCACTTCCTCTGGTCCAATCTCATGAAGAGGTACTTTACCTAGATTTCACTAACATCAATATTCTAATGGGCAGTAGTGGGATTATGAATATGGATTAAACCTGGGCAAGATTCTCCAGGTGAGTTGTGCCTCAGCAAACCTGTATCACTTAAGAGAATTAGATAAAAAAAGACAAACAGAGTCCCTTTACAGGCCAAAATGTCAATAAGCATTTAGGTAATGCAACTTTATTTGTAATTTTTTGGGGAATATTGTTTTTACAATAAGAGAAAAGCCTAGGTGTGCTCAGTCCCAGTATTCTGGGTGGTTAGACAAACGGATCTCTGGCAAAAACTGTTAATACGGACATTTCTCGGATCAGAAGTGACCTTTAATAAAAGAGTCAACCTAACCCTACTCAAAGGCAGCCTTATTTTATATTTACTTAGCAGAAAGAAAAAGAAAAAACTCTCATTGAGGCGTAGAAAAAGCTCTGAAATATCCTTGACTTTTTGCAGTGCTAAAAGTGGGATAGACTGACCTTTAAATTGAAAAAGTAAGATTTTACTGGTGCACTTCTATTACAGAATAGAAGTGGGGAAAACAGAACTGGAGGGAGACAGTATGTATGAAATAAAAAGTATATGCATTGCTTTGTGTTCATATACTGTATAAACTTTTATTTTGGAGCTTTTTTTAATACACGAGAGAAACACATCTCTACCCAAAGGCACTTTCTTAAAGGTGAAGTGTAATTTCTTTAATGTTACATTACTTTCTCCTATCTAAATATGCAGAGAGAACTAGAAGTAAGCCATTGGTAAGTTGATTCCCCTGAAAAGCTCTGTGTGTTCAAACATTGCATTCTGTTTGTTTAAGTTCCCTGATATAGGGAAATTTGTTTCCCCGTCTCTCCTCACTTCGACGTTGTGTCGAAGAAGCGACACTAGGGGTCTCTCTTGAGCGCCGAATATGCCTCTGATCTATGAAAAAAGGCCAATGAGAAGTTGGCAGACAGTATTTGCATACTCCGCCCCTGGACATATGGGTATAAAGGCGGGGAAATACGTGTAGTTCATTCAGAAATTTTCTTCGGATCTGATAGTCGTGTATGCAGTGAACTGCGAGTCACACACCTGTTCCTCTTCCTCTGAGCTGATTCTGCTGTTGGATTTACGGCGCAATTCAGCGGCTTTCTCCTTCTCTGCATGGCAGTGCAGTTTGCCCCTGGGCGCTTTGACAGCGCAAAATTTAAAAGAGTTTATTGTTAAAAGAGTGATTTTCTCAGTAAAAGAGTATTTTCCTCTAAAAGAGCAATACACAGCAGCGTTGAACGTCCCTTTCAGGATGCTTCTTTATAAAGTACATTCCTGGATACGGTAGAGTGCTCTCCGCTTCAGACGGCCACAGGCGTTGTCTCGTGTGTCTGGGCTGCGATCACACCGAGGCAGCATTTCTCACTGCGAGAACATGACCATGGCAACATTGCGGTTGCGGCTTTCCTTCAACCAAAGAAACGCCACTCCAGCCACCCCCCGCATCGCTCCTTCTTCCCACGGGACTGAGGACGATGCGGCTGGTGATGGAGGGGATCTGGGGATGGCAGCGGGTGCTGTTCCGCTGGGTACGCCCCCTCAGACAACCCGCCCCCCGGCACGCTCATTGACTCCTGTCCGTGCTCAAGGCAACAGCGGCTCGCCTCATGGCCAGCCTGTCTATCCTCTGGAGCTCGAGGTGGATAAGCCGTCTGACGCGGACGGCTCATCTGGGCTGCCGCCTTCGGGCCAGCATGCCCAGGTTGAGGTGACGCACAGATGTCCGACAGTGTGGGGCTGGACTGGAACCCTCCCCACAGCCGTTGTGGCTGGATAACTGGTTCCTAGGGTCTGTGCGCCGCTCACAGCCACGCCGATTCCCCAGGTGGACAGGGCGGTTGCGATCCACCTATGCCCCTAGAACGCCGCCACCTGGCAGGGTCGCCCTGTGCTCCCCTCCAAGGCCTGTAGGACAACGTCATCACTGACCGCCAAAGCCTACAGTGCCACCGGACAGGCCGCTTCCGCCCTGCATGCCATGGTCCTCCTGCAAGTCCACCAGACCAAGGCACTTAAAGATCTGCACGTGGATAGTCCTGATCCTGATGGGCTGCAGGAACAGCGCTCAGCAACCGACCTTGCCCTAAGGGCCACGAAGGCCACAGCGCAGTCACTCGGGCAGGCGATGGCCATACTCGTGAACTTGGTCGAGATGCGTGATACGGACAAGACACACTTCCTCAATGCCCCTGTTTCCCAGTTCGGCCTCTTCGGCGACACCGTCGAGGACTTCGTCCAGCAGTTCTCTACGGTGAAGAAGCAGACGGAGGACATTTCACACATCCTGCCCCACTGCAAACCTGCTGCCACGGGTCATGCCCCATCTGTTCGCCGAGGGCATCCTCCTGCGGCTAAGAAAACCCTGCTCTGCCTCAACCCGGGCCCAGCTCTCAGCCTGTGCGTCGAGCACCCCCCAGGAATCACACGCCCTTGTCACCCTGTGGAGAATACCTCACATGGATTTACTGATGGGGAAGTTCACATATGGAATGAAGCCACTGGGAGGACCCTATCAACGGAGAGGGTATACAGCAACAGTGGCCGAGGCAGAGCGAAGCTCTGTAGAGGGGAAACACAGGGTTCACCTAAGGGGAAACCGAATAGTGGAAATGCATCATACAGGATTACCGAGGGGGAATCACCACAAATGGAGCACTGAGCCCAAATACGTGAGTCATGCCCTGAGCCCAGAAACCAATCATCCAGCCGTGAATTCTCAGGGCAGGGTGGAGGGTTCCACTCAAGCCCGATGTTCGCAGTCGCCTGGGCAAGCACGGCTGCCAACTCAGCATCCACCACATCCTGAGCATCCTGAGTGTCGCTTCTAACGGCCGAGGGCGTGAGCACAGTAGATTTCTGAAAGCAAAAGCCCACCCTCCAATGCTGCGACCGATAACTCATCCTCATCACAAGCCCCAAACGAGACATTAAATCTGCCCTGAGGCAGCATTGCTCATAAACTCTACCATGCAGAACGAGTGTTTTGGAGGGTGGGAGAACCGTGGGTATTGAGCAAGCGGAAACACTCCCATATCCACATCCAGATCACCCGCGGTGCTCGTCAACCCCGCCGTCTGAGATTCAAGATGGAGTGGTTCAAGAAGCAGCCACGGTGGCTCTCTGCTTCACAAAGAAGGAAGAGAGCTGCGACCGCAACTTTCTCATGGGCATGTTCTCACAGTGAGAATTTGATCCTCCACAAAAGCTGACTTGGCATGCTGGCGACCCATGCACTTGAGATAGATTTTGTGGCCATGGAGATATGGGGAGAGATAACGGCCACACCCAGTAACACAAAGACGAAAGATCATCATTATAAAAGACACCAATCATGTGTGCGAGCTCTTTTAGAGGAAATATACTCTTTTAGAATATACTCTTTTACACCTGTGGATGCACGCCATCTCCTTTTATGCCTGTATGTCCATGGCGGAGAGCAGCATGCAAATTCCACTTGCCAATTTTCATTGGCCTTTTCTGAATAAAGCAAGGGGCTCTCAAGAGCAAATGTCTAGTGTCATCGACACAACGTTGAGTAAGTGACAGACAGGGAATAATGGTTAACTTTAACCACCTTCGGGCCAGAACGCCCAGGCTGAGGCAGATGCACAGATGTCCGATATACTTGACCGGGCTGACGCTAGCGTGGGGATGGACTGGAACCCTCAATCCTCCACACAGCCATCGCTGCTGGATGATTGGTTCCTGGGAACACCGCGATGCTCACAGCCACGCACACCCCCGGTCCCATTTTTCCCAGAAGTGCATGATGAACTGACGTCTACGTGGAGAGTGCCGCTCTCGACGGCGGAGCAGCCCACGGGTACAAGACGATTCCCCAGGTGGATAGGGCTGTTTCGCTTCACCTGTGCCCCGAAAACCCGACCACCTGGCATGGTCACCCTGTGCTCCCCTCCAAGGCCTGTATGACGACGTCTACACTGACTGCTAAAGCCTACAGTGCCGCAAGACATGCCGCTTCCGCCCTGCATGCCATGGCCCTCCTGCAAGTCCACCAGGCCAAGGCACTTAAAGATCTGCACTTGGGTAGCCCTGACCCCGTCTGCTCACCGAGGGCATCCCCCTGCGAAGAAACACCAGACTGCTCCGCCTAAACCTTGGCCCAGTCTCAGCCCACGCGTCGAGCGCCCTGCAGTAATCAGACGCCCCCCCGTCGTTCCTGTGATGGACAACCCAGGGACCAAGACGTTAGCTCCGGAGCTGGAAAGCAGACCACTCCGTTCTCCGGTGGAGGGCTGGGAGGAGAATCCTTTGTTTAATTTATTTCATTTGCCGCACCCCCTAGTTGGGGCTGCGGTACCCACATTCTCAATAACAGAGCTATTTCCTTTGTCTCTGGGTCACCTGGACAGCAAATGCCGTTCTCACGGCACTCTGTCGCCACACCTCAACAGTCCCAGCATGCTGGACGCGAACCCTCTGCCCTCAGCCCCACGACTGTTCCCCGGCTGGCCGGTTCGGACGAGTCCAGAGGACGCCTCTACCAGAGCCCTCCTCCTCAGTCACGAACCCATCCCCTGCTGGATGCAGGGAGCATGGTAAGTGCTTCAAGTCTTTTCTCAGCACCAGAGCCTTGGGACACGACATCCCTTCCCGACGCCGAAACACCTGCTCCGCACTACTGCAAAGCCCCACCGAGTACATCAAAAATAATCGTCCACTTGGTGCCCCTAGCACGGAGCTTGGATGCGTGGCTTTCACTTCCCAATCCGTCATGCTGGCTGGCCCGGACCATCCGACTCGGTTACGCAATTCAGTTTGCGATAGAGTCTGTCCCTCCAACCGAAATGAAGAAGGGTCTCTACAGCCCTTACTTCATTGTACCCAAGAAAGGCGGCGGCTTACGACTGATCTTGGACTTGAGAGTTTTCAACCGAGCTTTGCACAAACTCCCGTTCAAAATGCAAAAACACATATTAATTTGCGTCCAGCATCTACATTGCTTCGCAGCAGTAGACCTGAAGGATGCGTACTTCAACGTCTTAATATT
Organism: Moxostoma hubbsi; assembly: GCA_032164185.1. Lineage (NCBI taxonomy): Eukaryota > Metazoa > Chordata > Actinopteri > Cypriniformes > Catostomidae > Moxostoma > Moxostoma hubbsi. The sequence goes on from JAVLUX010000035.1 coordinate 20,163,590, forward strand.
GCAACGACACCGACCCTTCCTTTGGTTCACGTTCGAAGGCCAGGCATATCAGTACAAGGTCCTCCCCTTCGGCATGTCTCTGTCCCCTCGCGTCTTCAACAAAGTCGCAGAAAAAACAGCCCTTGCCCCGCTCCGAGAAGCCGGCATCTGCCTCACCTCCTTCTGGCTTGGCACAGCGGTTCCTTTAAAACTTTTCCAGAGGCTCCTTGGGCTTATGGCATCCTCCGCAGTGGTCACGCCACTGGGGTTGATGCATATGACACCGCTTCAGCACTGGCTTCAGACTCGAGTCCCGGGACAAGCATGGCGCCACGGCACGTACTGTGTGATAGTCACCCCCTCCTGCCAACGAACACTCAAACCCTGGACAGACCTCTGCTTTCTTCGGGCAAGAGTACCCTTGCAGCAGGTGTCCCGATGCGTCCTGGTCACGACCGACGCCTCCAAATTGGGTTGGGGCACCGTGTTCAACGAACACGCAGCTGCGGGCCATGGAAAGGGGCCCCGCTGCACTGGTATATCAATTGCCTAGAGTTGCTGACTGTTTTCTTTGCCCTGCGGAAGTTTCTCCCATTAGTTTGGGACAAACATGTCTTAATCAGGTCAGACAGCACGACCGCGGTAGAGTACATAAATCGTCAAAGGCGGCGTACGCTCCCGCCACATGTCATGACTTGCCCGTCGTCTCCTCCTTTGGACACAGCACCGACTCAGGTCGCTGTATGCCACTCACATCCCCGGCAACCTCAATGTGGTAGTGGACACACTGTCACGACAATGCTTGCCTGGAGGAGAGTGGAGGCTCCACCCCCAGGCGATACAGCTGATTTGGGATCGGTTTGGCAAGGCCCAGTTAGACCTGTTTACCTCCCAAGTGACCTCCCATTGCCCGCTCTGGTATGCCCGAATAGAGGCTCCCCTCAGGGCGGACGCACTGGCACATAGCTGGCCCTCTGGGCTGCGCAAGTACGCATTTCCCCCAGTGAGACTTCTTGCACAAGTGGTGTGCAAGGTCAGGGAGGACGAGGAACAAGTCACCATAGTGGCTCCTTACTGGCCCACCTGGGTTTGGTTCTCGGACCTCGTACTCCTCGCGACAGCCCCTCCCTGGCGAATTCCCCTGAGGAAGGACCTTCTTTCTAAGGGACGGGGCACACTCTAGCATCCACGCCCAGACCTCTGGAACCTCCACGTCTGGCCCCTGGACGGGACATGGAAGATCTAGCTGGTCTACCACCTACCATCATAGACACGATCAACCAAGCCAGGGCCCCTTCTACCAGGTAACTTTACGCCCTAAAGTGGTGCCTGTTCGCAAATTACTGTTCTTCCCAGACTGAAGACCCACAGAGGTGCACAGTTAGATCAGTGCTCTTATTCCTTCAGGAGAAGTTGGAAGGGAGGCTGTCCCCTTCCACCTTAAAGGTGTATGTTGCCGCTATCGCAGCTCACCATGACTCAATAGATGGCAAGTCTCTGGGTAAGCACGACTTAGTCATCAGGTTCCTAAGAGGCACCAGGAGGTTAAATCCTTCCCGGCCAAGCCTGTTCCCCTCCTGGGATCTCTCGGTGGTCCTCGCTGGTCTTCAGAGATCCCCCTTTGAGCCGCTAGAATCAGCCGGACTCAGGGCCCTCTCCCTAAAGACAGCCCTGCTGATCGCGCTCGCCTCCATCAAGAGGGTCGGGGACCTGCAAACGTTCTCTGTCAGCGACACTTGCCTGGAGTTCGGTCCGGCAGACACACATGTGATCCTAAGACTGCGACCGGGCTATGTGCCCAAGGTTCCTACCACACCCTTTAGAGACCAGGTAGTGAACCTGCCAGCGCTGCCCTGGGAGGAGGCAGACCCAGCCCCTTCGTTGCTGTGCCCGGTACGTGCCTTAAGCACCTACATGGACCGCATGCACGACTTCAGGCATTCTGAGCAGCTCTTTGTCTGCTTTGACGGACAGCAGAAAGGGAATGCTGTCTCCAAACAGAGGCTCTCCCACTGGCTGGTGGACGCCATCCTGTTGGCCTACCACACCCAGGCCGTGCCCCCCCTTGCGGGTCCGAGCACACTCAACAAGGAGTGTTGCGTCCTCGTGGGCACTGGCTAGGGGGTGCCTCTCTGGCAGACATATGCAGAGCTGCGGGTTGGGCAACACCCAATACCTTTGCGATGTTTTACAACCTCAGGGTTGAGTCAGTCTCCTGTGTGTATTTTCTGCGGTACGGTCCCCTTACGAGTGGACCTGCGTCTCCCTTAGGCAGTTCCCGCTGCACTTCGGTCGCCGTGTTGTAGCAACACCCCCCTCCTCGAGGCTGGATCTACCACCACGCTATTCTTTCCCACATGTGACTGATGAGGCCCATGTGATGTATTTTGAAAGAATAGGAAAATGGGTAAGACCCCCTTCCCACGATGCGGTATGTTTCTCTCAGAAACATAGAGAGAAAAGAGGCCTGGCTAGGCTCGGCCCGTCCCAGTTTGGCAAGCGTCGCCTTGTTCCCCTGCTTGGGTAAATAGAAGGATTCCGACGTATTTTATGGGGCATTGGGGAAGGGTACATGCAGTCTGACACAGCTGGTCATCCTGGCACGTGAAATACCTGCCCGCTCCTGTGTCAGCAGTACACATACACGGCTCAGTGCATGGCGTGATTTGAAGTGGACCCCAAGTGTCGCTTCTTCGACACGACGTCGAAGTGAGCGACAGATGGGGAACGTCTAGGTTACGTATGTAACCTCCGTTCCCTGATGGAGGGAACGAGATGTCGTGTCCACCCAGCCACGTCGCTGAGCCGAGCCACTGAGGCTCCTCAGAAAAATCCTGAATGAGATAGTATTTCCTCGCCTTTATACCCATATGTCTGGGGGCGGGGTATGCAAATACTGTCTGCCAACTTCTCATTAGCCTTTTTTCACGCATCAGAGGCATATTCAGCTCTCATGAGAGAACCCTAGTGTCGCTTCTTCGACACAAAGTCTCGTTCTCTCCATCAGGGAACGGAGGTTACATACGTAACCTAGACGATAATAAAAGTGACATGTTTGTGATCTGAATTTTTTCACAAATCATCACATAATTTGCATGCACACCATATGTTTAGATCAGGTCTAACACAGGGCCTTGTTTGTGGGTAGGGCTTTTGACCCATTGTATTAGATCAGGAGAGTCAATAAGTTTTAAAAAGTCTTTAGACAGTGAATCATTAACACAGCATAAATGTACACTAAAATCTCCCAATATTAAAAAGTGATAATATTTTGCTCAAGAGGTCTGCAAATTCATTGCTAAAATCTTTGTTTTGCTTTGGAGATCAGTAGATCCGTATCACTACTAGTGGATTTGTAGATGTTATTTTAAATATTTGGTTAAATATTTTGGTTTCAGAAATCCCGTTGGAGTCATGGTGAAATAGGCTTTGATGGAACACTGAAGGACTCCGGAACAATCAGATGAATCCAGTCATTGGATTCTTCTAGAGTGCACCAGGAAACAAACCGTTTGTAATCCCGGGTGACAACATGGGTTTGTCGACAGGTTGGATCTGCTCTCTGGAACAGCAGGTAAATTTTTATGCTAAGCGTGACACCTCCGCTCTTCCCCTATCTTTTTCTACATTTTCTCTGAGAGATGTCATAGAAGGGACGACGTAGATTAGAGGGTATATTTGCCAGAAGTGGAGGAGGATAAAACCAGAGTGTCCAAGAATATTGCTTTGTAAGTTTTCCAGGGTTGTTAGAATATTTAAAAGCTGTGTGCAGTCATAAATCAGCAGGATAGAAATGTGGCGAACAAAGCAGGTTATCAGGAACAAATAAAATAAATTGGCAAATGGAGCTCCCACTCCAGATCGACGGCTTGCATCACACAGAGGCGCTATCTTTTAAACTTTAGCTATAGGATGTTAGATCATCATGGTTACTGTCGTAACATCCATTCCTTGATGGAGGGAACGAGACGGTGTGTCAATTTTGTTGTAAAGCAGTTCAAGGGAAAGGAGGAGGCGAGAACCGGCTTGACAATATAAATAATATTTTAATAATCAACTTAAAATACAAAACACACACATGATGGACATGTCTGTAAATGATCTCTCTCTTGTCGCACCACCATCTGCCATCGGCCTTTATCCCTCTCGGAGGCTTGATTAGCCTGATTCGGGACCGGGTGTGTATCATCACACCCGGCCCTGCCCTCCGCCCTGCCACAGTGTTTAGGGGTTTCAATTAAAGTTCAGTAACTGGTTAGTTTAGCGGTGTTGAGTTATGCTATTAGCTTAGCTGTACTGTGTTTACAATATGGCGTTGGCAGGTTGCGCATGTGTGGTTAGTTGCCCCGGAAGAGTCTCTTTAGGACTTGCCGTGAACTTTTGACGCCATAGCAACTAACATCAGTGATTTGTGATCTAGGTCAACACTAATGAAAACAGTTTCATCGATGAATATGAACGTCAGAGTTCCACAATGCACAAATAATCAGTAATCATTTAAAGTGCCCAAATGCTCCCACCAATATATGTAGCGAATTTGGTATGATAAATGTACACTGCACGGGTTAAAGTGTTGTGTATATTACCTTATTTACTTATTTGTAACAGAAACAGTATGTGTGAGCTAGGAATTAAACTAAACAGTTCTATTTCTACATTACTTTGTAAGGAAATTTATAATGGAATCAGTCACGTTTGACAACCAATATAATTTACATAAATGACAAATAACTAGATTATTTGTCTGAATAAAATTCTCCACCATTCAAATCACAATACAATGTCTTGTTGTATCAGCTCACAATTTCTACTGTAGGGAATTAGCTTTAATAAGAGAATTATGGTTAATTATCTTATTGGAGTAATATTATTCTCATGTCTTATTGACAATAATATTACACATATAGGTATAGCTTTGAAGCGAAATCTTTTAGAAACAGGGATGAGACTATTTAGCAAAATATGCCACCATCAAAATATCTTTACATGGAAACATGAATAATTAATCATTAATTATGAACATTTGGATCAGTTCATAGAATTAACTTGAGGTAGCTGAATTAACATTACAATCAATTTATCTGTTCGTCCAGTGAAGACTCAGTATTGATCATCTATCAATTCTCAGAAAGGATATTTTTCATGGCCACACAAAAAATAAATCTTTCTTAGCATGGAGCTGAGATCGAATCATTAAATTTACATTGATTTACAAGCAGAGATGTACACAAAACTTAATTAAGTAATTAAAACTAAATTAGAACACATAACTAATCTAAACAAAAATATACATGGAAAAGGGGACAAATTAAAATAAAATTAAACCGGAACAGAATAGGGGAAATTAAGTTGTGAAAATAATCATTTAACCCTCTGTGGTCTGAGGGTGTTTTGGGCCCAGGAGAAGTTTTGACGTGCCTTCATGTCATTAATGGCTAATGTCTGATAACACTGTATTCAGCACAAACTGGGCTACAATAATATGTGAGCAACATGTATGCATGTTTGAGAAAATAACGTTTATGTGTGGTTTTTGAAAAAACAAACATTTTAAGTCATTGAAATAAGGCCATATAACACATACTAAATATTTGTCCACAAGACTTTTGAGAACTGGATCTTGTAGCCAGTTGAAAACATCCTGATCACTCGTTCATACAAAACAATATATTAATTAAACTTTTGTAAAACAATTTTAGTGTTAGAAAGGTCATATGCGAGGAGGCGTGAATTATCACGAATATTGATGTGATTCACACCTGAGGAGACAAAGACGCCTCCCCTGGGCCTATCAATGTGAGGAGACTCAAAATCAAGTTTTAAGTTAAAAGAATTAATCTGACTATACATTTTCTTTACATAAAGACTTCACTTTTTTATACCTATACTACTGTTTAAAAGTTTTAGAAGTCTCTTCTGCTCACCAAGGCTGCATTTATTTGATCCAAAATACAGTAAAAACAGTGATATTGTGAAATCTATTTACAATTTAAAAGAACAGTTTTCTATTTGAATATATTGTAAAATGCAATTTGTGATCAAAGCTGAATTTTCAGCATCATTACTGTAGTCTTCAGTGTCACATGATCCTTCAGAAATCATTGTAATATGCTGATTTTCTAATATGGACATATGTAAAGTGCATTTTACTAATTTAACCTGAACACATATTTCCAAGCACAAGCTTTGTTGATGATAATGAAGCAGCGTAAACACTAGCTAAAATATAATCTAAACATTCATATAATTTTTCTATCATATAACATATCATATTTATATCATATAGCATACAGTTTAAATGCCTGCTTTAGCCAAAAAATATTTAAATGTAACTAAAACTTGCCTATTATGACAAATTTCAAAATTCAATACTCTGAATCCTGGCTGGCAAGTCTGGAAACAGTCCCACTAGTAAAATATGTACATGTTTATATAAAAGAGCATGTCAACTAATGTAAGTAAAACTAAAAGACTTTCACTTCCGAAATTGTATCCTCGGCTGGCTCAAGTCACTCTTCAAAATACAAACGTTCATTGTAGTCCCGCTCTTCTGAGGAAAATGTTAACTCATCGTCACTATCCAGGAGTTTCCTCACCTCTGTATCATGCCATCTTCCAAATGCACAGAGAAGTGAACAAACTTAAGGTTTTTAAGGCACAGTCAGGGGCGTTTACCATTTGCATTGATCACCTCAGCACATTACCGTATGAATAGCACCCTCTGCCCGTGGGTGTGATCACATTAGGTATAATTAGCTGAGCCAGGAGAAAATGTACATCACTTTTTTTCATACAGATTACATTGCAGGAGAATTTTTAAAAGTAGACATTTTAAGCTTTCTTTAGAAAATCATATGTTTCATGTTTGTGTGATAAGTATTCGCAGAGTTTCAGTTCATTTTTGTGACGTGTTTCAGAAATATGCTCACGCACACAGAGACTGCTGAAAGCGCACCCTTTTTATTTTCTTTATTTTACAAAACACAATGTTTTGTTGTTATTGTGAGTGTACACAAATAAAAGTAGACCCTTTATAGTCTCTAATGATGTCTTACATTTATCTGAATGCCCCAAAATTATGGAAAATTTTAAGTTGTTTCCACCGTAATGACAGAAAAAAATCCAGCAGGATGTGCCGGTGCATCCGTCGAACCACAGAGGGTTAACCCTCTGAGAGAACTGTCAAGTTCTTAATTTAAAAAGCACCTTTTGTTACAAAGGGGTTTACCTCTTATACTAAACCTAAGTTCAGTTAGTTACTGGTATGATGCTTGCAATTGCCTTGGCTGTTGGAGAGGAGAACGTCTTGATGATTCCTCGAGTCGATGGTATTCAAGTTGCAATCAATTTCTTCTGTGGTGAATGAAGAAATTAGGATGAACTGTGGTGTTCCTTGACTCTATGGTTGAGGTAGTTGCACATGGCTTGAGGTGTTGAGGCAAGCCAGCCTGCAACCTTGTGGTCAGCACGACTAGGAGCAGAGGAAAGAGAGAGTCAGGCGAAAGAGAGAAATAGTAAGAGGCGGGATGTGTATTTTTAACTTCTACTGGATGTCCCTCCTCTCGAGTCTGGCTTGACCAATGAGAAAGGTGTAATTTCCAAGTGGGAAATGTTCCTTTGTTTTGAAGCTGACTAATTTGCATGATTGGGGTTAGTTTAAGCCCCTTTATGCTCTGATTAATATAGTAAGCATACCATGCATGCTGTCAGAATTATATATATATACCATTGAGCAGGATGTCACACAAGGATTCATTTGGTAGGAAACATGATACTAAATAATTTTACATTAGCTGGTAGTCCTGTCATAAGTCATGCATAAAACAGTATACAGTACAAACAATTTACATGACATTAATGATCCTATACACAATGTCCTTGGGATATACATGTCAATTTACAGACAATTTACATTTAATGAAGAGAAGTCTGATGTTATGAGCTTTGTGTCCATATCTTCTGGGGGAAAGATTGCTCTGCCATGCAGCTAACCTCCCCAGCTTGGAATGTCACTGATGTCCACTATTTGCTGGACCTTGTAAAGACAGTGTAAAGGCTTGATAATGATCAGTGGGGGAGCACACATAACAGAGTCGGCTTGGGCCTACTTGGACTTTTGCTTGTTACAGTCTTGAGACATCTGTTGGCTTATTAATTAATTAATTAATTAATAATTGTGTGTCTGATTGGTCCAGATGCTACAGTAGTGACACTAGGGGTCTCTCTTGAGAGCCTCGGTTACCTCTTATCTTTGAGAAAAGGCCAATGAAAATTGGCGAACAGAATTTGCATGCCCCTCCCCCAGACATATGGATATATGTCATACATTGGTTCCAAAATCTGGGAAGGAGGAGGGATGCCCATCGCAGAGTCCTCGACACTGCCGTCCACCCAGGGAGCACCGCTGCCATCTGCCGGGTGACGGAGTGGCCGGACCACCCGGACGCGGGGAACGGCCGCTGTCCGTGGGGCAAGTGGGGACTGGATTCCCTGACCGCCTGGAGCGAGGGAGCCGCTGCCGGGTGCGTAGGAGTGCCCTGCCGTCCCCAGAGATGTGGAGGGGTCGAGGGAAGACCACCGTCCGTGAGGGGAAGAGGGAAGTAACTCCCCGACCGCCCGGAGCAGTAGGGCCGCTGCCAGGGTAGGAGGAATGTGGCAGACGGGTCGTAAAGTGCGCCCCTCCCCAAAGAGAGGGGGGGTGTACGTCATGCCGGTGGAACCCCGGACTGGGGTAACGCAGGGAGGATTGTGGAGTGGAGGGGGGTGGGGCCGGGCTAGAATGTCGCACGCCCGGTCCCCAATCGGCCTGATGAGGCGCGCGAGGGATAAAGGCAGCCGGTGACAAAGGTTCGAGAGAGAGCTCAATCTCGGACATGTCCGTTGTGTGTTTGTTTGTGCTTTTGTTTAGGTTTTCATTAAAGTATTATTTATATTGACAAGCCGGTTCCCGCCTCCTCCTTGCCCATCCTAACCCCGTGTTACACTCCACTCTCCACTGAGCGTTACCTGCCATGACAGCGTGTCCACTGTGGCATTGAGGTTGCCCAGGACATGAGCTGCTGGTGACTCCAAAGGAAGAGATGGCGGGCGAGTTGCGACATGCGTCGATAGCAAATGCCACCTTGGCAGTGCTGCGGTTCAGCGGTAGGAATCTGCGCAGGGCAAGAAATACAGCCAGCAACTCGAGGCAGTTGATGTGCCAACCCAGCCGCGGCCCTATCCAGGAACCAACAGCTGTGTGCCTGTTGCACACGGTACCCCAGCCCGACTGGGAGGCATCTGTAGTAGCTATGATGCATCTGAACACTTCCTGTAGGGGACTCCTGCCTGTAGAAAACAGAGGTCTATCCAAGGGCTGAATAAGTGACGGCAGGAAGGGATGAGGGTCACATGGTATGTGCCGTGGCTCCATACACATCTCGGAACTTGAGTCTGAAGCCAGTGCTGAAGCGGTCTCATATGCATCAACCTGAGAAATGTGACCAGCGCTGAGGATGCACCAGGAGCCTCTGAAGGGTCTGAAAGTACTCAGGAAGTTCAGCACCGACTGCACGCACTCGCTTGTGAAGCACGCTGTCATTAAGAGTCTAAATCCATGCCGAGAAAAGAGATGCATTTCTGCGTCAGCATCTTGAACAGGAGTTTGTGTAAGGCACGGTTGAGAACTCACAGGTCCAACAATGGCCACAACTCACCGCCTTTATTGGGTATGATGAAGTAAGGGCTGTAGAAATGCAGTGTGGAGATGTTTTCGCCCTGCACAAGGTGAAGTGGATGCCAGGCGAACTGAATCATGTTAGTTTGGGGCAAGAATATCTGTTTGCTCAACCAGTGACAAATAGGAGGATTGCTTGAAAACAACCAATAATTTTGCTATTACATTTAACATTAATTGTCCAGATTTACAGCATGCAAACCCCTCTTTCCACCCACTCCAATGGTTGTAATGTCATTGTGCCCTTGAACATTGATTTAACCTCCATCTACTCAAGGAGCACCATAGTATGACTGGCTTTGTGCACAGACCCCACATTCTCTGTGACTGTTTGTGTTTAGGTAGAAATCCTCAGATTGGAGATGCAAAAAAAATGAAAATTCACTGATTGAAAATACATTAATTAAGGTTTAATACTCCCATTTGATTAGATAATTTATCCCTTGAGCTTGCAGGATGGTTTACCCTAAATAATGATGGGAATGGGTCAGAGAGAATTTTGTGGAATTATATTTGTGTTTAATTCCTGCATCAGGTCAATCTGAGATTTGCTCTGAAAACAGAGGGCTCTGGCTTTAAGCATCTGTTGCTAACACTTGGATTAAGGTATTATTCACAGACCAATGCTTATGGCCTCATAAGTATATCAGGTAAGTTGTCAAAGCTTGCCCTTTGGTTTGACTAAAGGTTTAGTCCTGGAGGGCAAAACTTTATTGCTCTATGAAGTGTTGCATTCACAATAATTAAACATTAACAATCATTAATTGTGTATTTCATAAATAATTAGCAATGTTAATTGTGTCAAATGTTGTCTTGTCTAATTGTGCACACCAGTGGCAGAGCCAAGGGTGGACCAGAGCCCACCCAAATTAGACCCAGGCCAGTCCAGAATATTAGAGATAATTCTATGACTTCAAATATATATTTATACAACAGTTAAAAAAATGCATACATTCTGATTTCTGAAAGTGTGAAAGAATTGTTTGAATAAGCTACTTGGTGCAAAATACATTTGTGAGAAAATTTGGCCTATCCATTTTTATTGAGCCCCACCCAAAGTAATTTCCTGGCTACACCTTTAGTGCACACACCATGTCAAGTCAAGTCATTTTTATTTGTATAATGCCTTTCACAACTCACATTGTTTCAAAGCAGCTTTACAAAAAATCATGCATTGGCAGAAAATTAAACTGTAATATCTATAATGTCTTTAGAGTCATCATTGTGTAGTTTGATAAAATACGATTGTGGATTGTGTTTAAAAATAAGTAATTAAATAATAATTGTATTTATAACCCCAGTGAGCAAGCCAAAGGTGACTGTGGCAAGGAACACAAAACTCCATAAGATTTTGGTTAATGAAGAAAAATAACCTTGGGAGAAACCAGAATCTGTGTGGGGGCCAGTTCCCCTCTGACTAACATGATGAATATAATGCCAATATTACTTATGTGTAGTGCAATTCATGGTGTAAAATGATTAAACTAAGTAAGTGTTAAGGGTCAGTGTTTAAACAAAGATTTTGTATGAACTATAAGATTAAAGACTAATGTCTTTCAAGTCCATCCTGGATTAACATAGATGCAATTGTCCTTGTTAGTTGGCTGATGAAGAGTTTGTTGGCAGTTAATTGATAGTCTATGTATTCCATTTCAAGAGTGTAGTCCATCATTAGACAGAAGTGATGCAGGCAGAGATCAGTTAGGTGCATCGCAGTTCAACCTGGCCGGTAATTTCGGTGAGGTCTATCCTAAGTTCAAGGTTCAGGCAATGACATATGATGCATCTCAAGACTTATGGTTGGAGCTGGCATCAGTTCATCATCTGAAATCCATTGTAATAGACTGAAGTGATGTTTGTCTGACACCGCCTGCTATTAAACATCATCACTCAGTGACACATAGCAGTGGAGTGCAACACGAAGCAGGAATGGAGCTGCATCCAGCCAGTTCTGGTGACCTCAGGATAGGAGTCCCGAGGTTGAGACAGGGAAACAAATAAAAAAGTATTAGCATAGATGCCATTCAATTTATTGATCATTATAGATCATGACCAATGTTTCTGGTTTTTGGTTCTGGCAGACCTAATTAAAGCAGACTTATTGTGAGTTGATGGATAAATTAGGTGTATGCCTAGCTAAATAGATGAGTCTTTAGTCTAGACTTAAACTGTGTGTGTCTGCATCTCGAACAGTGTTAGGGAGACTATTCCATAGTTTAGGAGACAAATATGAAAATGATCTACTTCCTTTTGTGGATTTTGATATTCTAGGAACTAATAACAGGCCAGAATATTGTGATCGTAATTAACATTATGGAGAATAGCGTGGTAAAAGATGATAAGATGAAATGGGGCTAATATGATTATATTTATTGGTTATAGTCAGCAGTATGTCTGCTGCATTTTGAACCAATTGAAGTTTGTTTATTGATCTTGCTGGACATCCTCCCAGTAATGCATTTAATTAATCTAGTCTTGAGGTCATGAATGCATGAATATGTTTTTCGGCATCAGCAACAGAGAGCATGTGTCGTAATTTAGCAATATTTCTTAGGTGGAAGATTGCTGTTCTACAACCATTGGTAATTTAATTTTCAAAGGACAGATTGGTATCAAATATAACATCTTATATTTCTTCTCTGTTGAAAATGATGTAACAGTACAGCCATCAAGAGTCAAATTATATTTTAGTGGCTTATTTTTAGAGGTTTTTGGTCCAATAATTATTACCTCTGTTTTGTCAGAATTGAGTTGATGGAAATTTCTGGCCATCCTATCTTTTATTTTATTAATTTACTATAATTGCTAATTTGGAGAATTGTGAAATCTCATCAGGTTTTCAACAAATATAAAGTTGGGTATCGTCAGCATGTTTCATTTGTAACTCTGATAAGTACAGGATCTGTACTATGATGAGGCCTAAATCTTGACTGAAATTGTTAATATATACAATTTCTCTGTAGAAATGAACATATTTGGGAGGATACTACCTTTTCTAGTATTTTCGACATAAACGGGAGATTTGAAATCGGTCTATAATCAGCCAGATCTCCAGGATCAAGTTGTGGCTTCTTAATAAGCAGTTTGATAACTGCCATTTTAAAGTTTCTTGGGACATGTCCTAAGGTTAGCGAGGAGTTAATAATATTAAGATGAGGTTCTGAAATTACAGGAGGTACCTCTTTTAAGAGCTTAGTTGGTATTGGATCTAACGAACATGTTGTGGCTTTTGATGTTTGGATAAGTTTGTTAGCTCTTCATGATCTATGACAGCGAAGGATGGCATTTGCACATGAGGAAAAGTATGAAACACTGTTTTCTGAGGAGCTATGACAGATTATTACATAATTTCTGATTATTTAAATGTTATCTGTAAAGAAATTCATGAAGTCATTACTCTTGTAATTTAGTAGTCAAAAGAATAGTTCTACCTGAATGATAGCATGGTGTAGATTGAGTGACATTAGCTTATCCCAGCATACAAGAGATGAGATGTTATCACTCTGCTGCAGAATTTCTATTTTATCAACATCAACTTCATTTGACAGAATTAAATCTAGCGTATGATTATGGGGATGAGTTGGTCCTGTTACATTTTTTCTGACTCCAAGAGAGTTAAGAATATCGATAAATGCTAATCCCAATGTGTCATTTTCATCATCTATGTGAATGTTGAAGTTACCAAAAATTAAAGCTCTATCTACAGTAATTACAAGATCTGATAAAAAAAATTAGCGAATTCACCAAGGAAATCAGAATAAAGCCCGGGTGATCTATAAACTGTAGCAAGGGTAAAAGATGACATTGTTTTTTTATTTATATCTGACTGTCACATTAGCATTATTACTTCAAAAGACTTAAATTTATATCCTGTCCTCGGAGCAACTCGAAAAACTTGCAAATTGTAGCAACACCTTCTCCTCAGCCCTTCAGACGAGGCTCATGTTTATAACAATAACCTGGGGGAGTAGATTCATTTAAAGTAATATATTCATCCGGTTTAATCCAGGTTTCAGTCAAACAGAGAACATCCAATCTATGATCTGTAATAATTTCATTAACAGTTATTGCTTTGGTAGAAAGATATCTAATGTTTAGTAGCCCTATATTTATATGATGTTTATCTTTAATTTGTTTGTTTTTTTTGAAGTTTGACCTTAATCAAATTTTTTCTAAATGATTTAGTGAGGGTTGTGTGGTTGATAGCTCGGGGAACAGACACAGTGTCTATGAGATATCTAGGTGATACTGTCTCTATGTGTTGTAGTTTTTGTGACCCGTGAGATGTCTCAAGGGAGCAAGCAGAAGTTCGGATGAACCAGTTTGTCTGCTTCCTGATCTGGGCCCCAGTTAGTAAGATACTATCATTATTAAGACTATGAGCCAAATAGAGAGGAGAGCGGCACCTTCCCTGGAGGAATGGAGTCCGTCTCTCTTTAGCAAGTCACGTCTACCCCAAAAACTCTTCCAATTTTCTATAAATCCTATGCTATTCTCCAGACACAACTCAGACATCCAGCCATTCAGTGACATTAATCGACTATAAACCTCATCACCACGATGACCAGGGAGGGCACCAGAGCATATTACAGTGTCTGATATTGTTTTTGCAAATTCACACACCTCTTTAACATTATCTTTTGTGATCACCAGTGGCGATGCCGACATGAATAACAATTTGAGAAAATATACATTTAGCATTAGCCAGCATTTGTAAATTTGATTTGATTTGATGTCAGACGCTCTGGTACCTGAAATGCAATTAACAATAGTGGCTGGAGTCTCTTTTTCCACATTCCTTACAATAGAATCGCCAATAACAAGGGCTCTTTCAACCTAATTCTCAGTGGATGCATCACTGAGTGGGGAGAATCGATTGGAAATCGTAACAGGAACTGGAGAGTGGTATCTCTTTGCTGAGTGAGTTTGCCGCTGAGACGTAAACCGGAACCAAAGTTTGTGTGTTGCCCACTGTACTACTAGCATCCGAAACAGTATCTACCTGCTTCTCTTTCTCACTGAACTCCACTAGCATTCAGATACATGCCTCTAACACATTAACCTTCTCCGTCAGCCTGACTAATTCCTTACATTTATCACATGAGAATCCCTCAATGCTGACGAAGGAGGCTATTGTAAACATGACTTGTAAGCATAACATGAGTGGATGCCATGACTTTTTTGTGTGTTTGTTTTTGGTTGTTCCTGAGCGGTGATGGTTTGAGATTGATGTGAATCCCCCAATCAATTGTTTGTTGTTGTTGGTTGTTCTTGATAAGCGGTTCTTTTAGATCGATGCAATAATCTGTGTAACACAGAGGTAATATACACACAGATGAAACAGTAGAAAAGTAGAAAAACCTGAAACACTCGGTAAAATTACAGGATAAAACGATGAATGTATGAGAATAAGAATAAGCAAGGCTAAGCAGCCTAAGCAGGCTACAAACACAAACACTTGTGCAGCGTGCCATCAGCAGCAGGAAGTCCAGCAGACACTATTCTTCCATGCACCGCAAAATACCTCTAGTTTTGTATTCATCCACTTGCATTCAATTTTCCGAGCTTTTCTCTTGAGAGTATGAGTGTGATCATTGTACCATGGTGCAGGGCTTTTTTTCTTTAATGTTCTTTAATCGAAGGTGGGGCGACACTATCATGAGTGCTAGAGATGATTGTATTTATATTTTCTGTTATTTCATCAAGTTATCTAGGCTTTGGGGTTTACTGAGTGTATGAGATAGATCTGGAAGATTATTAGTGAAACTATCTTTAGTGGTCGAAAGAATAGTTCTACCTGAACAATAGTGTAGTGTAGACACTTTTAATTACATGAACCATATTAATGTACTCTGCATAGGCTCGTACATTTTATTATTTTAAAGTCTATGGGTTACAGCATAATTAACTCATTTCCTTCTTGGATTAAAGTTAATAGTTAATTTTAAATGCTAGTGACACATGATAATTAAGAACACATTCATACACAAGCATTGCACATGTTCACATAAATATTAATAATGTAACTAAGTACAGATGCGAACATATGGTTCTGATGTAATGTAAAGAAATTGTGAGCGTTCAGAAAGTAGAGCAGGGAATAAATAAAAAATAGATAGATAAATAAATGAAAATCTCTTGTTTCATAACTTGTGCTAGTTGGCTTCGTGTGCTGCTCTGTATTGCTCTCATTACTCTGCGGAGTTGCTAAGCAACCATCTCCAAGAGAGCTACTGTAGCTAGACATGAATCTTATTTAGTGTTTATTATAGTGTTTTTTGTTTGTTTGTTTTTAATCAAGGTCAGAAAGAAGTATTTACATTTCTGCATTTTTGAGGTTTAAGCTACATTTCTTGCCAAGAGGGCCAAATCTAGCTGAGGAAAAATATAGCTGTTAAGACAAATTCTAACCAATGTAAACAGCTAAGTAATGTAGTTAATGCAATGTTATAGGCAACTTATGTGTTGTTACAAGGATAAGTTCACATTAAAGAGTGCTTAAAATCAGCTCAGTGGTTTCAATGTTTTTTGGGTTTTTTTTCAGCATAATTAACCTTACCCTAATGTGCATAATTGTACATGGGCCCTACACTATATAGCCAAATGTATGTTGACAACCCCTTTCAAATGGGTTTGGATATTTCAGCTGCACCCCATTACTGCATAAAATAAAGAATACCACCATGCAATCACCTTTGACAACATTTTTAGTAGAACTGGGGGTACCTTTTCCACTGCATCATGACAATGCTCCTGTGCACAAAGAAGTATTTTACTTAGTCTGGTGGGGAAGAACTTATTAGACCTGCACAAAGAGCAGACTTGAACCCCACTCAACACCTTTGGTATGAATTGGAACACCAGCTCAGAGCCAGACCCCATCGCCCAACATCAGTGCCTGACTTCACTGCTCTTGTGTCTGAATTGGAACAAATTCCCACAGCCATGTTCCAACGTGTAGTGAAAAGCCTTCCCAGAAAAGTGGAAGCTGATGGAAGTGTATTATTGAAAAAGCACACTGAATTGAGCTAACTGAGAAATAAACACCTTGAATTAACGTGCTTGCATTTTTGGGGATGCAATTTCATGAGGTTGTTAATTAAGCTGTTAATATTTAAATTGAAAACATTTAATACATAATTCCATCATTAAAATTCAGTAATAAATATTCACTTTCCAAAGATTACGTCTAAAATATTCAGTTTTTCTAAAATTATCTTTATTATTCGACAGGTAATATTAGGTCCATTATATTTCGCTTTGCAAAATCACCTCTATAATTTCACTGGTTCAAATTCGGTTGGAAATTCAACATTGTACATACTGACATTGCAGGAAAAGCAGTAGAGTGCCTGATGCTACTGAGGCCTATAGCAGCAAGTGAACATTGTTCATCGGCACTCTGCTGCTTTTCCTGCAATGTCAGGATGTACAATGTTGAATTTCCATCCGAATTTGACCAACTGAAGTTTTAGAGGTGAGTTTGCCAGTCGAATTATTAAGATGAAATTTTTTGAAAAACTTTGTGAACTTTGGAAGGTGAATATTTATTGTTACATTTTTAATTATGACATTTTGTGTGAAATTTTTTCAATTGAAGTAATTCACAGCTTAATTATACAAAAATATTAAATTGCATTCCAAAAAATTTAAACACTGTCAAGACTGCATGGTGTTTATGTTTCGTAGTAACACTTTTATCCAAAGCAACATACAGTACACTAGGAAATCTCTCTGAAGCAACCTGGGGTTATACATGCTTTGGTCAAAGGCACAATGGTGATACTGTAGCAGCTCATTCCTTGCATGGATCAAACCAGCAACCTTCCATTTACATGCCCTGAGCTAACTACAGTAGTATGCCGCACTACCCTAATGTAAGTGGTGTTTTAGTTTAGTTGTAGTTGTATTCACCTTTAATTTAAGGATTTCTACAAGAACACACATGCATACAGAGGGATTTTAGTACAGAGTCAGGTGCTCTTTCACATGGAGTTTAAGTCTCATGTTCAAGGGCACAATGACATTATGAGCAGCAGGGTGAACAGCAGAATGTTCTAGATTTGGACACTGACAAAATATATTTTTGGTCAGAGACTCTTATTATGACTCCAAAAAAGATGCGCCAAGTTAAAGTTTTGGTGAGCCCAAAATTTACTAAAGTATGTGAACATAGACATTTCTAGCTGCAAGCAACATTTCCTGTGTTGTATCATACTGCAATGTGTCAGAATGCAATTTATATTTCAATGAATATATGCATTGCATTCTCATCGTTGCCACAATGGAGTGCTAAAGTGTGTGTGGGGGCGAGGGCATGGTCGAGCATTCATCTGGGGAGAGAGGAAGCGGTAAGTGTATTCACCTGAGATTAATTGCTGCTTATTGTGATTCCTATGTTCACAGTGAGTGCCGGGGAGATAAAAAACTGCCCAAAACCCCAGAAAGGGAGAGAGAGAACCTAGCTGACAATCTGTGTGTGTGTTGGCCACTGTTGGCTGTTGTAAAGATTTACCATCATGATTGAGGTGGAGGTGTTTAATTTATAATATAAAAGTGATATGGAATGAGTTGGAATCGCTGTTTCCTGCTTCCTCATTTTATTGAATCTTTACACTGGTGCCGAAACCTTCCAAAGAGGAAGAAGGATACGCTCCCATGGTGTCATCACCTGTCTTCAGGTCCCTTGCCAGCATCCACCAGGCCATCATGGACATGCACGTGGAGCAGTAGCAGCATTTTGAGGCTATCCTTCAGGCCCAGGAAGAGGACCGGCAGATGCTGCAGAGCTTAGCACCCCAGGAGGCAGCACCGGCTGCCACCCGTTTCCTGGCAGCAGTGAACTCTCATGTGCTGCTCACGAAGATGGGGCCTCAAGATGAACTGGAAGCCTACCTTGAGCTCCTTGAGCACTTGGCCAAAGCCCTGAGATGGCCACAGGAACAGTGGTGGTACCCACTGCTGACCAGGGAAGCCCAGATCATGATGCAACAACTTCCAGTTGCCGTCTTACTGGACTATGTGAGGTTGAAGAAGTCCATCCTGCAACGTGTCAGCCGCAGACCAGAAGAACACTGCCAGTGTTTCTGCTCCTTGATGCTGAGCGAGGTCAGCCTCCTATTTTCCTTTGCTCAGCAGCTCAGTGATGCTTGCTGGTGGTGGGTGCTGGCCAAGGAAGACAGTGACGCCAATGATGTCATCAGCTTGATGGTGCTGGAGCAGTTCACCTCCCGGCTGCTGAAGGCGATGGCCATGTAGGTACAGTGCCACCGGCTGGTGTCGCTAGACGAATCGGTCCTGCTGGCTGAAGACCATCTGAAGGTGTATTCGGAGGCAGTTGCGCCCCACGCCCTTTCCCCCCTGCCCATCCCCCCCCTTCCTTCTGCCCAGTTCCATTTCCCTTGAAACGGGGGAACATTCCCACAAGACCAGCTCCCCGATCATGGGGGCTCCCTGCTCTAACAAACCTCCTCTTTCCCCTCTCTTTCTCTCCGGTGGTGTCCGCCACCATGAGTGTGGGCAGGAGGCCTGGATCGGTCTGCTGGGGTTGCGGGGAGCCCCGTCATATCTGAGAGCATTGCCCTGTATTGGATGTGGGGGCCTTGATTCGGATCCCCGACACCCTACGGACCACCCCCGGTCGAGCAGGGATGTACCAAGTTCCCTTGAATATTAAGGGGGTACATACCAAGCCTTGGAGGATTCAGGTTGTAATCAAACCTCCATTCATCAATGCTTGGTTCAAAACAGGGCATTGGAAACAAACAATCGGGTGAAAGTGAGGTGTGTGCACAGGTATATTCATGATTATCCTGTAGTGACTGTCATGATAATGTTCCGGGGACAAAAGCATAATGTTGAGGCGATGGTTACTCCACGCCTCACCCATCCACTAATTTTGGAACTAATTGGCCAGCTAAGTGGCTCGAACCCCTGTTATTTAGGAAAATTGGGAGGAGGTGCCTTCACAAAGCAAAAATTTTATTCAATACGTTTGTGGCATGGGGACGTGGTCAGGTGACGAGCCTTACCGCTCTCTCTCTCTCTCCCACAGACCGACACATGACCACATCCCCATGCCACAGCGTTCTTGTCCTGAGACCAAAACTCCACACACTGGGGCATCTATCACAGGAGAATTTGCTACAGGCACAAGAACTACAGTCCTGGCTGTATAACTGGAGCTTGGCTACAGGAATTTGCAGCGGTAGATAAAGCACTTGTACAACTGCCCATATCGAGCTCATAATTACTTGTGAAGTGGCAAGGGCCCTTTGAGGTCACACGGCGAGTTTGGGAAGTTGACTATGAAGTAGTGTGTATGGATAGGGGCTGAGCTCGTTAAATTTAACACCTCAACCTACTAAAACCATGGAGAGAGGCAGTCCCCGTATGCTTGGTGATGGTAGTTCCGGAGAGGGAGGAGCTGGGGAGGTGAGTCTAAAAGTTCACCCCAGTCTCTTGTGGAGACCAACTCTCACCATCACAATGTACAGAGGTTATGGGAGTGGGCAGGCCAGGTTGTTCTCCCAACCTGAGTCGGGCAGTGGGGGTATGTGGGGGTGAGTGCATATCTGAGCGTTCATCTTGGGAGAGAGGGAGCGATAATTGTTTTCACCTGAGATGAATTACTGCTAATTGTGATTTCTATGTTCACAGTGAGAGGCGGGGAGATAAAAGGCCGCCCAAATCCCCAGAGAGGGAGAGAGAGAACCCAACTGACAAGCTGTGTGTGTGTTGGGCGCTGTCGGCTGTTGTGAAGCTTTACCGTCATGCTTGAGGCGGACGTGTTTAATTTATAATATAAAAGTTGAATCGCTGTTTCCCACTTCCTCATTTCATTGAACCTGTACAGTGTGCATTAACCTTACCTAGATGTCTGTTACTATAATTTTTTTTCTTCTGTTAGGTCAAATACTGTCATTTCAAAGAAACAGTTTAACCTTGCTTAGTTAGATCTTATACAAATGTATTTAGGTCTTATGGTTACAGCTGTCTACCTAAATAAAAAACAGTTCTGATTTAATAGCACAGACATTTGTAGGAAAAAAATTGGGAGAAATGGGGGAAAGAATAAAAGTTCATACAGTACAAGACAAATGCGGTGTCTGCATTGTCAATGCAGTGTCACAGCAATTTACCTGTTTCAATCACCTTTTCTTTCTTTTGTGTGCTGTCTCAAAGAAAAGATTAATAGAACTTGAATTTATTTTCATTACTGAAGTATCTGTAAAATGACATGATTATTTTAGCTGACTAGCAAAAAGAAAATACACAAAATGATTTACTATCCTCAAGTTCTCCCTCATTGTGCTCCCTCCTTTCTTCAAGAACCCTAACACTTCTCTTTTCCCACATATATTGCCCACTGTTGTCAAGGTCCAAATCATTATTAACCCTCTGGTGTCTGAGAGTGTTTTGGGGCCAAGAGATGTTGACAGTTTGACATGCCTTGACATTTGTGCTTTTTTCAGTTGCTTAAAAACATATTAATGGCTAAAGTCTGATAACACTGTATTCAGTACAAACTGGGCTACAATAATGTGTGAGCAACATGTGTGTACATGTTTGTATTTTGGAAAAAAATAATTTTTGAGTCATTGAAATAAGGCCACATAACACATACTAAACATTTGTCCACAAGCCTTTTGAGAACTGGAACTTGTAGCCTAGAATTTTTGCTATACAATTATGTGAAAACCATCCTGATCACTCAAAATATTAATTTAACTTTTGTAAGACACTTTTAGTGTTAGAAAGGTCATATGCGAGGAGGCGTGAACTATCATGAATATTGATTGTAATTAACACCTGAGGAGACAAAGACCCCTCCCCAAGGCCCATCACTGAGGAATGTGATAGAAAGAGAATGAATGTGAGGAGACTTTTAAGTTAAAAGAAGTAATCTGACTATTCATTTCTTTACATAAAGACTTCACTTAACATTTTTAGACCTACTCTACTGTTTCAAAGTTTTAGTAGAAGTCTCTTCTGCTCACCAAGTCTGCATTTATTTGATAAAAATACAGTAAAAACAGTGATATTGTGAACTCTTTACAATTTAAAAAAAGATTGTAAAATGCAATTTGTGATCAAAGCTGAATTTTGAACATCATTACTGCAGTCTTCAGTGTCACATGATCCTTCAGAAATCATTATAATATGCTGATTTTCTAATATGGACATATGGACATTTAAAGTGCATTTTACTAATTTAACCTGAACACATATTTGCAAGCACAAACTTCGTTGATGATTATGAGGCAGCATAAACACTAGTTAAAATAATTCTAAACATTAATATTTTATTTCATATTACATATCATATTTATATCATACAGCAATTTAAATGTCTGCTTTAGCCGAAACAGCATTTAAATGTAACAAAAACTTGCCTATTAGGACACATTTCAAATGTCAATACTCTGAATCCTGGCTGGCAAGTCTGGAAACAGTCCCACTAGTAAAATATGTAAATTTTAAATAAAATAGCATGTGAACTAATATGAAAGTAAAACTAAATGACTTACTCATCCGAAATTGTATCCATGGCTGGATCAAGTCACTCTTCAAAATACAAACGTTCATCGGAGTCCCGTTCTTCTTCTGAGGAAAATGTTTAACTCTTTGTAACTATCAAGGAATTTCCTTGTCTGTGTATCGTGCAATCTTCCAAATGCGCAGAAAAAAAAAAAAAGTGAATGAACTAGATGTTTTTAAGGCACAGTCGGGGGCGTTTACCACTTGCATTGATCGACTCAGCATATTACCGTATGAATAGCACCCTCTGCCCGTGGGTGTGATCACATTAGGGATAATTAGCTGAGCCAGGATAAACTGTACATTGGTTTATTTCATACAGATTACATTACAGGAGACTATTTTTTTTTTAAATTTGAATTGTTTTAGACATTTTAAGCTTTCTTCAAATATATGTTTCATGTTTGTGTGATAAGTATTCATGGAGTTTCAGTTCATTTTTGTGACGTGTTTCAGATATATGCTCGTGAACATAGAGACTGCTGAAAGCTCACCCTTTTTATTTGACAAAAGCACATGGTTTTGTTGTTATTGTGAGTGTACACAAATAAAAGTAGACCCTTTATAGTCTCTAATGGTGTCTTACACTTCTGTGTGCCCCAAAATGACAGAGATTTTTATGTTTTTTCCGCTGTCTCCCGCACCATCCTCCGCAGTCTGCCTTTATCCGTCTCAGAGGCTTGATTAGCCTAATAAGGGACCGGGTATGTAGACTCACGACCCAGCCCTGCCCTCCGCCCTGCCACAGGGTGTGTAAATGAGTGAGTAAAATAGATGGACTTGTCCATCTTACTGTATATTGTGGTTATGGCCATATTTTATTGATGAGGTTTGTTACTGCCACAATATGAGTTAAGTATGTACAACAGGACCATACACTTAAAATATATTGGCCAAAACATTCTGGCCTTGTACTTTTTTACCACATCATTTTCAATTTTCAATTCACAATACATTTTCAAATGCACAAAAAATTTTACTCTGTATGTGGCATATAGGTTGTTCAAATCTTTTTCCTCCTCTTTTTTGTACTCTTCAATTCATTCAATCACTGGTACATGCTGTTCAGATAAGACTGGAGATGTCAGTTTAATGACCATCTACATTTTAAATAAAAAATTTCCATGTAGTGCAAGAGAGGTGAGGTAGCTGAGCTCTAACCCTGCAGTCTGCTAGATGAACTTCCCAGATAGACTGAAAGTGGGGCAGTTGGCAGGAGTGAAACCCCAATTAGACAAAAGTGACATGTTTCCGCCACCCACCCTCTGTATGGAAACTTTTTCATTTGGCTGTCTGGGCAAAGGTTGCACATTTCCTGGGGGCGATTTCATCTAGAGCAATGATAGTAAGTTTTGAAGAGTTGAAAGCACTTTCCAACAGCCATACAGCAAGTCCATGTGCGACCTGTGATAATCCTGGTGTTTGTTTATTTGTTTGTTTGTTTGTTTTTGTAATAGGCCTATATTAATGCAAACTAAAAAAAAAAATGTCAGCATCATTCTCAAAAAAAAAAGGCGAAATTATTTATTTGAAAATAATTTTCATATAAAATTATAAAATTGTACTACTGCACAATCCAATGTTGCACATTGTTCACATTGCATAATAATATTTTAAAAATGCTTTAGCTAATATACACATGAATGCCACATATACTAAAGAAAATGTAAAAATACTTATCTTAATGCAAAACAGAATGGAACGGTTTGGTGTTGTTTTTGCAAAAAAAGAAATTGAGGTTTCTGTGTGTCCCCTTACATAAAAATCCCTCAGGCAGAAATAATCAGCAAAGCTTAACTAAAAATAGTGTATACAATAGTGCAATATAATAGAGCAATTGTGTTTACAGTATGCCATATTTCATACGTTATTGTTAGGTTTTTAATTATGTTTTAATTGTAGTACAGGAATACCCTATTTTGTTTAACAGAAAATTGTTCTTGATTTAGAATGAATTAAATATACAGTAATAGTACACAGAAGCTGGTAGTTTGTATTTCCATGCAAAGCCACAAAGGCACCTTGCATCTTTAAATTATGTTTTTAACTGGCACATTGTTAACACTGACATGTCATAATTGTAATAAAATTCACTTAGCCTAGGATGTGTTTTTTTCTTTGTTTTTTCTTCTCAACTGGTAATAATGCTTAACCAGCATAACAACATAAGCTTAAGAAAAGTGGAAAAACAGAAATTAAAGACAAATTATGCCCCTACATGTCGTTGACATGGTGCAGTGTGTGATGATGGTATGGATGAGTTTTTTTGTAATGCGCACGACTCGGGTTCAGTTCCCCTTTTTTCCCACTTTTCCCCATCCTTTTCCCTGTCTCCACCATTAATATTTATTTTAATACTTATAATAACAAATGAAAATTAATATATAGGTTGATTGCCTCTAAGTGATTTGATAATGATGGTTGGGGCATTGAGAGAATTGTTTGACCTGAGTAAAATAACCATAGATTTAATATAGTAATATTGTACTAACCATGTTTTTTGTCAGAAGCCATACTTTTAATGCAATTAACCATGGTGTTACTACATTTATATCTTGTTGATATAGTAACCATGTTTAGTTTTGTGGTTACTATGATTTTACTACAAAATTCCATGATAATACTATTTGACTGTACTAAAACCATTGTAACTTTTTGTAAAGGAAGGTTACGGATAGGGGTTGGTGTAGGTTGTGTAGGACACTAAATAGACACAATAAAAACACTGCAGTGAAACCGCTGTATGTTAGTATTTAATTAGGAGTGCAAATAGTATCTTCCACTATTTGCACTTAGTGCAAAGAAGATGCTTTTTGTTGCTATTTTCAGCACATTTAGTGCAAATATTATATGAGTTTTTTTGATTAATGAGCCTAGAGTTAATTTTTTGTTCTTTACACTGTACATTTAACATAATAATTAAAATTGAATCTTGTCTCGGACTCAGCCTCTTCTGGTCTCGTACCTTACCATTACTCAGATGAGCAGGTCTTGACAGGTAGGTAGCGTTCTCCTGGTATCCGACACACCCAGATTACCCTGTCAGACTGCAGGACAGTGAAGTGTGATTCGTCAATCCAAAGAACACGTTTCCACTGCTCCAGAGTCCAGTGGTAGCATGCTATACACCACTCCAGCCAACGCTTGGCATTGCGAATGGTGATTTGAGGCTTGCATACAGTTTTTCGGCTATGAAAACTCATTTCACAAAGCTTCCAAAGCACAGTTCTTGTGCTGATGTTGCTTCCAATGGCATTTAAGATGACTATGGTGAGTAATGCTACAGATGATGATTTTGAGGCACTACGTGTTTTAGCTGCCCCACTCTGTGAGGTCTACCACATTGTGACTCATCTGTTGTTGCTTCTAGAACAGCAGTTATAGTTGACCAGCGCAGATCTTTTAGGGTACAAATTTCACAAACTGACTTGTGGCAAAGGTGGCATCCTATGACAGTGCCATGTTTAAAGTCACTGTGCTCTTCAGTACTACCCATTGTCAGGGGTGTAAAGTAACGAATTACAAATACTTAACTACTTTTCCCCAAGAATTTTACTTTTTTAAGAAGTTAATTTTTTTTTTATACTTTTACTTGAGTACATTTTAAGTACTGTAACTGTTCTTTTAATGCGCTATTTTCCCACCGTCAGTGTTCGCTACTTCCCTGTCCTGATTGTATTTTTTTCTATCAACATGATTGCTTGGGAGAATCTTGTGACACCCATCAAATCACATGTAAAAAACCTGAATGGCAGCTGCAGGTCTGGCACCAATTGTGGAGGATGCATCAAGAAAAGTTTACAGCTGAATATCTCGGCTGTACCTGAAAGTGCTTTTCGCAGTGAGAAAGGCCAATTGCTTGATCGTGTAATGTGAGTTTAACTTGCTCAAGCCAAATATCAGCATTTATCCTGCCTCTAATTTAAAGAAACATATTGAGGTAATTTTAATATTTTTGTTTACTAGATTCTGTGAGTATATAACATAGCCTCTATAATCTCACTGAGATTATTGGGATGCTGTGAGAGATTATTACAATGTTATCAATAGGACTGGGAAATAAAATTATCTGGATGTTTATGGTAAAAAAGAGAAAGATGTCCTCAATCAAACTTTTGAGTAGTTTTCAATATTTAGCCTATGTTCTACATCTAGAACAGGGATGTTCATTACATCAATCGCAATAACAAGACAACCACCGGTTGGTTCATCTAGATGAAATATAAAAGATTGACTTTTTATTTCCTGACGTCTGTTGCTGCATGCTGTTTGATTAACAGGTGGTTAATGTTTGAGCGCTAATGCGGTTATGTGCCTAAATTATCAAATACACTTTCTAATTCTGCCAATGCCCATCTTGATGAGGCATTAATGTAAACGCAGTCGTTTATGTCTAAAGTGAACACAGTGGGACAAAAAGCGTATTTGCATCAAAATGTTGGACTTGAAGTGTACATGTAACCGAATTGAGCAGTGTCTAGTAGACTATGTCATATAAAGGCTATTAATCAAACAACAATAACAAGGAAACGAGAAAACCACTCACTATTTTTGGCCGAAATACTTGAGTAGTTTTAAAAGTAATAGAATAAAACAGTGACATTTTTAATAATACAATACTTTTTTAAATATTGTTAGTTTTTTAATAATGCCGACCCCTGATGTAGAGAGTGTGTTAATTGGTATAATAAATTACCAGGAAAGTAGAGATGATAAAATAATTTATAATTATGTTTTGCTTTTATAAATATAGAAAAGTATAATGACAACACAACTATTTATTGGCTTAAAAGATACAAGAACTAAATCAATGTGGAACATTGTAATATTTTACTACTTCATTGTGCTTCTGAAGGAAATAGTTCACTCAAAATTTTTAGAAGAATATTTCAGCTCTGTAGGTCCATTCAATGTAAGTGAAGGGGTGCATAAAAGTAATACATACAACTCCAGTGGTTTAATCCATGACCTCAGAATTTATATGACAGGTGTGGGTGAGAAACAGATGAATATTTAAATCATTTTTTGCAAAAATTTTCTCTCTGCCTAGTAGGTGGCGATATGCATGAAGAATGTGAATCACCAAAAACACAAGAAGAAAATGAAAGTTAAAGTGGAGATTGACTGAGCAGGGAGGAGAATTAGTAAAAAAGGAATTAAACAATGATCTGTTTCTCACCACATCTGTCATATCTCTTCTGAAGACATGGATTAAACTACTGGAGGCACATGGATTAGACTACTTTAATGCTGATAAATGTGATTTGTAGAGCTTCAATATTTTAGCACCGATTCACTTTCATTGTATGGACCAAAGTATCTGAGATATTCTTCAATCTTAATTTGTGTTCTGCAAAAGAAAGAAAGTCATACACATCAATGATGAGAGAATTTTCATTTTTGGGTGAATTATTCCTTTTTAAGGGTGATGTAGCCCCTGTACCAAACAGCTTTTCCCATGCCTGCTCTACCTTCTCTATTGTGCAGGACATGACGTGCCAAGTGATCCTGCTTATTTAGCATTTTTTTGCATTCATTGGATTGTTTGAACATGTTTTTTTATTAAGGGAAAATTAGACCCTACACATTAACTGATTTTAATGTAATTGTTACATACATTATGATTTAAAATGGTGATCAGTGGATTTAAAGTAACTTTTTAATGTTTAATTTCTGTTATCATGTTTCACTTTTATTTTTTGGAATCATATTCATGTAGTGTTTATCATTGATAAGTGATGAATTTTAAAAGTTGGCATAGTGTTCATTATAATGGTGCAAAGATTTTGCAACTCAGTGCTCAATACTCACTACTCATGAGTACTTTTAAATAAGCTACTCTTTTACTCTTAACTGAGCAGTTTTTAGGACAGCTACTTTTACTCTACTCACACTACATTTTTTGGGAATGCAAAAAAAGAATTAGAAAAAAATATTTTCACTTTTCTCATGCACAAACTAGAGATGAAATAGACCACACCACCTGCAGCGAAAACGTCCCTCTTCTGATTCAGATCAAACACCATAATGGTTCTGAATCTGATGTTCTCTCTGTTGCTAATAAGCATTATGGATCATTTTCCTGGGTAGTAGATGTTGATATATGTGAGTGTGAGCTTTCGTAGAGGGGCTGCATCTCTCTAGAGAGACTCCAGATAAAAATGACCAGGATCAGCACATCTGACAGGGCTGCGTCTTTCTCTGTGTTTAATATGCGCAGGAACCCGCATGGATTGGGTGTAAAAACTGGAATGAATAATTGATGCGGCATGGTGCCGCAAAGCACTTTCTTTCAGCTAATTGGATTTAAAGAGAGAGAGGTATGAAATATTATCATTCAGCCTATGTGCACTGAAATGTTTGGAGAGGTAGAATAATAACATCCCCTCCGCACCCCGCTCATTAATCCAGGTTACCATCTTCTTAGAAGGTGACTATTTGATATTTTAATGGGCACTGGCACAATACAATTGGTATAGATACAGAGCTGACTGTGATGACTCTCCCTGGTATACTGCTCCATAATCTGTTATTATATACGTTCCGTATATCTGATTGGACGAGAGACTTTCCATGAGTACTGATTGTCTCACACCATCAGCACTCGGACGTTTCACGGTGTGTATCACTCCGCTTATGTTTGATGTTTGTGCCATTCTTAACTAAAGTGTAAGAGCAGTGCAGATGTGTTAAGAGCCATCTGTCTCTTTACATTTCATTTTGTGACATTACATATTTTTGTCAACAGGTGGAGGCAAAAGACAGGTATAATATGAGCCATTTGGTGACATGAAGTGAGTCAGCGTCACTCAGTGTTTATATTCAGCAACACTCCATGATAGATTGTATTACTACTACACTACTAAAGCTAGGCAATAAAAGCTGGGAGACACAACAGACTGATTAATTACACAAACTCAAGGAGCTTACCACTTACTGGAGTTTCCACATTGTAGAGGACATAATATAGTGAATGACTCTTGTGCACCAGCTACCGCGAAATATAGAGGAATACATCTGTTTGGACGGCTATTCTTCCACTGAGAAAATAGGATGCATTTCACAAAAACACACTACAGCATCATCAACAGGTGATCGCACATGCTCCATCTCTCGCTCGCGCTCTCTCTCTCTCTCTCTCTCTCTCTCTCTCTCTCTCTCTCTCTCTCTCTCTCACTCTCTCTCTCTCACTCTCTCTCTAACACACACACACACACACACATCCCTTTTTTCTCCAATAACATGTTAGAAGTAGTTCTGAAATTATGTTTTTGAGAGGCTTGGACACATCATTTGGTTTGAACCAGCAATGGCAGATTCTGATCCATCGCCTAAGAAACTGTACTCAGTTTTTCCTAACTTTTTTTTTAATTTTCTTGTTCATTGAACTGTTGTATTTAAGCGATATCATACTCGCAATTGTGCTATATGGCCCGAAACCTGATATAGGACCACATCACACGCTTGTTCTTGTGACATTGCTTAAAAATAAGTATTATAACTATTTATAATATAACAATTTAATAATACTACATGTAATATTCTAAGATTTTATGTACAGTACATAGTTTATAATAGGTCACGCTACTAAACAAAATTTGAATAGTATGTTACATCGTTTCGTACACCAACCAGGTTTGGTCAAGCAATTAGTCTGTCCACACCGAATGCGACAGTGCTTTGCAATGCCACACAATGACAGTGAATCAGAATATATTTGATATTTAATACACATTTATGGAAAGTGAGATTTGGACCAATTCGATTTCATAGTTGTTGAGGCTTGTCGCAGAAATAGAAACCAAAAAGTTGACAAAATGTTCTTGTACTTGGTGGTTAGGATTTACCAGGGAGAGATTTCATGCACTTGTCAATTTATTAGTATTATATAACTGTTCAGTTTTGGGTAATTTACTCAAAAAATAATTTAACTACAGATCTGATTACAAGAATTTAAAATGTAACCCATACCTGTTGACAAAATGTAATTATATTACAGAAACTGATTACTTTTCTGTTACATACAGCACTGTGTTATTGTTAGAGCATTAAATCGATACTTTTTTTTTTTTACATCAAATTAATTGCATGATATGCAATTAATTAATCAGATTAATTGCAATTAATCACATACATTCAGTAAATATTTGTTGAAAAAGGCCCCCAAATAAAGATAAATAAATATATAATAATCAAAATAATTATAAATATAATAGAGTTATACAGAAGTTCCGGACCAAAAATCTGATTGGCCGAGAGACGTTCCAAGAGTGCTGATAGCACAGACCATCATTATTCTGACAATTTACTATTTGTATAACTCCCCTTGTGTTCGTGCATTCCAAACTAGCATGTAAGAGCAGCTAGATATGTGAACTTTTATTTGAAGGTTTGTGGCAACAAAAGGCCATCTTGTATGTGCTATGAGCGAGTTCAGCTGACGTTGCCGAACTGTCAGAGCGCAAATTTCTTTGAAGTCATCCGGAATTGTCTCTCACTCTATGATCGCTCAGATTACTACCTATAGCTGAGAAGAGATCATTTTCTGAGTCAGTGTCGAAATGAGTGTTCCCCAAGAAATATACAAGAATAAAACTGGCTTCCTCGTCAGAGCTTGTGCATCCGCTTTGGAGTAACTCCACTGGCTCACCCAGCCAGCCTATCTCGTCTCGCTCTAGCGGTACTTTTATGGCATACTGTATGTTGTGTTGATGCGGCAGTGGCGGCAAATAAATTTGGACAAAATGCAGCATTTTTAGCCTAAAAACGTGTCTTGAGACCCCTGCACTCTACTCCGTCCAGCTGTCTTTGATTAGCTGTCAGTTTGTTGTCTGTACCAGGGGGCAGTAATTATCTGTTTAGCAGGTCCCCACCAGCCTCTGCTTGTAGATGCTGGAACTGAACTCTCTGTGCTTAACAGCATGTTTCCCAATTGATGGCCATTCAGAACCAACCATGTATTCTGACGAAATAATATATATATATATATATATATATATATATATATATATATATATATATATATATATATATATATATATATATATATATATTACAGGAAACATTTTGATTTCAAATATTTATTTACAGTCTTGTGTCATGGTTATTTAAACTATATTGATTATAGCAGCATGTTAAAAACCATATAGTGAATTAATTTGTAATGCATTATTCATGAGACATCAATCTGGAATAATGTGATTTTAAAGTAATTATTAGGTCAATACGTTAATTAACTCTTGCTATTTGTAGAAATCAATGAGCTCATAATTATGATTAAATTAAATATTCTAAAATAGAATTATTAGAATTTGTATTAATGTACACCATTATACAGCAATAAGGGAAAAAGTTAATTAGTATAAACGTGATAGTAGCTGTCAGGATTGGATGACTGATATATTTTATTTTGCATTGAAAGGCAACATGCCAACATGTGCAGCTTTTAATTGTGTTAATCATCATATACATCAGTGTCTGATGTGAAATTCCAGTGGTAAGATATTTAATTAATTATTAATGTGCAGTTTGTGTTGTGAGGATGTCATTTATCTATGGCTGTAGATCAACTCACATCACATCTGGTGCCAAGATGGCACCTACTTCCAGGGTGGTCACGGGAAACCTGCACCAACTGAGCACCGCAATAGAGATGAATGGGAATGCTAACTCATAGCTCTCTCCAGGTATTTTAGAGCTCCTTCGTCTGTACAGCTGGAGCTGCGCTTACTGCTCCCTGCTGAATGAGACTCACAAAACAATGAAGGTGGCATTTCAAGCTTGTATTGCTCCATTGAAATAAAAATGTATTTTTAAGTGGTCTCATTATTTGTGTTAATTATTTTTAACACCTTATTTTTATATAGTTTTTATATATATTTATATTTTTATATCACACTATATACATTAAAATATATAATATATTTACAAATATTGTTATAATTTTGGAGCTATGCTATATACTGTATATAATGTACTACGTATGCTATATACATTATTTTATGTGTGTTGACAACTTGTTAGAAGCTATGTTAGAAGTATTTGATGTTTTGAGGGACACTGGCACAATACACTTTATTATAGATCCAAAACTGACTGTTATGACTCTCTCTCTGCTGACCTCCTTTGCATTATGTTCAGCATTTAATATGCTCAGGCTTAATGCTATTTTTCCCAAAGATTTGCATCACTTTCAGAGAGATATTCCAGCCTTTCTTAAGATCACTATGAGCAACAGCCTTCAGAAAAGGAAGGACAACAAAGCACTCATATGTAATGCCTTGGAATTAACTCTTTGGAAAATCAGCCTAAAGCTGCTTACCCTCTGAATATCTCTGAATAACCACAAGTGGTTTGGCTTGAGCAGTGCAGTCTGGGTAAAATAATGAGACACACAAAGTGAGGGGTGTAAATGGGTGGAGAGAAAGATAAAGGGAGCCAGGAGAGTGTAAGAGAAAGCTAAAATTAGAAGAAAGCAATAGCGGATCCTGGCATAGGCAATATAGGCAATCGTCTAGGGCGGCAACGCGCTCTCTGGGGTGGCACGACAGGGTACCTGATCTTATATATTGATCTGTTTCTCATGTTGTTGTTGTTGATATTAAGGGGGACGCCATGTCGGATCTCGCCTTGGGCACCAAGTAAGCCAGAACCACCACTGGAAAAGGGAATAAACTGCAATCCTTGTTTCTATAGATGTCAAAGAGACAAACATGAGAACATACATTCTGAGCTCAGCAAGTCTGTAAAAATAAAATCCCAGTAGACCGGAGAGAACAATTTACAGCCATGCTCTTACGAAAGGTTTCTTCAACATACTGGCAGGCAGGAGCAATCCATCTGTTAGCAAAAAAAAAAAAAAAAAAAAAGGGTAAAAAAGAGAAAGAATAGTGCAACAGAAAAATAGAGAAAGAGACCAGCCTAATCGCACAGTATCACGCAACCATGTATAAAATGGCAGTTTTTACTAAATGTTTTACAAAAATATTTTTTTCTTTTAGGTGTACAATTATAAAACAATACTGTTCCAAAGTAACACAAAAAGTATTTGGAAACATTTTTGTTTAAACATAAGTGGAACATGTCCATATGAACACCAACAGTTAATCTCTGAGGACCCCTGAGGGAAAATGACTTCATACATCCACTAAGACCCCATTTATACCTGAAATTAAGATGTGTCTTGGGTGATCAGATCACATGTGGTCAGGTAAAACACATCGCTGTTTACACCTGGTCTCTTAAATGCATCTCATGTGACCACTTGTGTTCGGATTAGGAGGGGAGTGTCTCTGTTTCATGACATCATACATCAATCACTATGTCAGTGAGTTACTTCATGATATTAGAGCGCAACAAAGTCTGAAAATACAAAGAAAGCACAAACGAAACGGTGTGCTGTTTCTCCTAGATGCCCATGTTATGCTAATTTACAGGTTCATAATTTTATTCTGGGGGTCTACTAGAATAGGTTTACATGCTTTAATGTTCATAAAACACAATTTTTCAGCCGTAACATTACAGCTTGTAGTTATATAAGACTCTTAGATCGACCATTTTGTTACAGAGTTTTAGGTAAAAGCCGGCCAACTGCTAAATCGTAAATCCTTACCAAAACAATATAATTACATAGCAAGTTAGCTGAGCACTACCATGGATTGCAGACGTAAAATTTGTAAAAATAAATCCATCTCTACACTTGATCAATATTCATGATAGTTAGAACAACAAACAATCTGCATAATTCTAAACAACTGCAACCCACAGGTGATTAGCAAAACTATTTCAACACAATAACATTAGCTAGCTGGTTAGCAGAGGCCTATATCTGTGCACTGGGTGTACACCATAGCTACAACACACAACTCTCGGTAACAGATAAATCCACATATAATAAAATATACTTACAGCTTGTGATCCTAAAGCACCAGATTGTTCCAACAAAGTGGAACATCTTTCAGGAGTAACTGACTTGAAAATCCGGCATTGGTTGTGGTTGTACTATTGAGGAATAGTGCTAAAAATACATTTTAACCACTGATTCTTCAATTCGTCTGCCTTTGGAAGTCCAAACAAAAGGTTTTGCTTTTGCAGTGAAAAAAAACCCACATCTTCTAGACATAGCGACAACACTAACCCAACTCATCCTGGCCTCTGCTTTAACTATGTTTGAGAGATAGAACTATTATCTGTGAGAGAGTATAACTCCCTTTTCTGTAGACTTTGTGCTTTGTAACTTTTCAGACATTTTACATGCAAAAAGAGCTATATTACACACTAGAGGAAAGGTAAAATCCCAGAAAGCATAATAGGGCCTCTTTAAAGGAACTTCAGGTGTCCCTGCTTCTCGTCTGTGTTGATATCAGACACACTGAAGAATTCCTTTTAAAGCTACCATAACCGGCAAAGCTTAAACACTTGTTTTAGAGCAGCTGTTGATTGACAGGATAGCAGTGATGCTTCACTGCTAAAAAATATTCTTATGTGGGCTGGAATGAAAGGTACACATTTTTTAAGCATATTTGACATTTTTTTGTAAATTAAATGGTTAAATTACACCTACTATTGAATTTACTAATACCTGAATCAGTGCAGTAATGAATTAACGTTACTTTATTAGTTTTACTTAACCTTGGATCAAATGTGTCCTTGCTGATGTTAAAGGCTATATGTTCACTTGGGGATGAGGGCTGACACAGTTTAATAGATAGCATGCTCTTCTCGAGATTTATGTAATTTTAAAAAGAAAGAAAAAACAGTCAAACCACTGTAAAACCTCTTTTGCATGGAGGTAGAATGTTTGATCACAGCTGAATAAAGGGCATGGGCCAATAAAACACCACATCAAAATCACACAAATTTAATCTGTGTTTTGAACTTTCTTAACTCTGATTAATCAAAGAAAAAGAGGAAGGAAGAGAAAATAAATCTTGGCAACTCTATACCACTTTTATGAGGAGCATGTGTGACTTTTCTGACCCTAATGCTTGTTTTCATTGCATTACAAAGCAGGGATGACTACAGAAGTCTGTCTTCAGGTGAAGCTGAACAGCATCCATGAGAGAGCACATTCTCTCAAAGACTGAAAAATTTCAAACAGTTTACCAGTCACTTGATGGCAGGGAGATTCACAATGAGAAGATAGCTTGTATTGCAGGTGGATGTTTTAGAATGAGATAAAAAGAGTGTGGAGAGAGCGCAACAAACAACTGAGTCTCATAGATAGTGGAAGACAAACATGTCCAGGTCACATTCCAGACTAACATAAAATACAATTATATATAAAATTGTATTATACATATATATGTCATGGAGCAAGCGTCGTTCAACTAAACATTGCCTGCAACCACCCTCTAATTTGTTCACTCTCAGTTATTCACACAATCAAATTTAATTCACAAAATAGTTTGATGATAACAACCACTTACAATTTACATATTAATGTAGTCCAATGGGATGTGTGCATTCCATTGTGTTTACTTTCAGTTTTCAGATAATTTGTTGAACTTCTCTGAAGGGGTCCTTGAGCTCATTTGTTAGAGCATGGAGCTAGCAATGCCGATCATGGGTTCGATTCCCAGGGAACATACAAACTGATCAAATGTTTCACTAAAACTACTGTATGTCACTTTGGATAAAAGTGTCTGCCAAATACATTAGTGGCATACATAAATGTATGTTTCTAAAACATGTCAGTAGTGTAATTGTTATTTGCACTTTGTTTACTTTTTATGTATTGACTATTCAAGTGTGATAATATTGAGAACTGACTGAGTTATTTTGTTTCTGATTGAACTGTTCATTTCATTGGACTTTTGAATTTGAGGGAAGGAGCCTCAATTATAAATGAACATCTAATGATAGGAGAAATGTTCCTCTAAAAGAAAGTTGCTGGACTTTTGCCAGATAAATTGTAGCCTTTGAATGAGTGTATTTGTGGATATTTTCTAATGAAATTATGTTTTGTTTGGTTTTCCAAATATTCCAATTCTTTGAGTAATTCTGGTCTGTTTGGCAGTGACAATAAATCACTTTTTGGAGCTTGTGACTTTCCTGCTGATAGCTGCTTGTGGGGTGCTCCCGGTCAGCAGTAGTAACAGGGTGTTGGGCGTCCAAGGCTCATCGATGCGTGAGGGTAATGAAGGCTATCCCATCTGTTCCGTACTGACAGAAGGTTTACTGTGGCACAAGTTACAGAAAATATTAACGTTACGGGAGGAATGTGTTACAACACAGTGCATTGCACCATGCTGCATATGGGGCTGTGTAGCCGCAGACCGGTCAGAATGCCCATGATGATCCCTGTCAACCGCCAAAAGTGCCTACAATGGGCACATGAGCACTGGATCTGGACAATGGATCAGTGGAAGGAGGTTACCTGATCTGATAAGTCCCATTTTCTTTTACATCAGGTGGATGGCCGTGTACTTTTGCACCATTTACCTGGAGAAGTTATGCCACCAGGATGCTCTGTGGGAAGATGACAAGCCGTTGGAGGGCATGTGATGTTCTTGGCAATGTTTTGCTGGGAAACCCCATGTCCGGTCATTCATGTGGACATCAATTTGACACGTGCCATCTGCCTAAACATTGTTGCATTCCAGGTACACCCCTTCATGGCAATGGTATTTCCTGATAGCAGTAGCCTCTTGCAGCAGGATAATGAACCTGCCACATTGCACACATTGTTCTGGAATGCTTTGAGGAACATGACGAAGAGCTCAAGGTGTTGCCCTGGCCTCCAAATTCCCCAGATCTCAATCCGATTGAGCATCAATGGGATGTGCTGGACAAACAAGTCCGACCCGGCAGGTCCACCTTGTAAATTAGAGGACTTGAAGGGTCTGCTGCGAATGTCTTGCCAGATAACACAGGACACCTACAGGGGTCATGTAGAGTCCAAGCCTCAGTGGGTCGGCGCTGTTTTGGAGGAACGCGGAGGACCATCCACATATTAGCAGGTAGTCATATTGTTTTGATCTCTCACTGATCTCTGCCAGCATCCGTCTATTGATGGACTACACTCTTATAATGGAATGCATAGACTATCAATCGCCAACAAAATCATTCATCAGTCAATTAACAAGGACAATTGCATCTATGTGAACTTCAATTAATCCAGGATGGACTTCAAAGACATTAGTCATTAATCTTACAGTTCATAAAAAAAATCTATGTTTAAACACTGACCATTAACACTTACTTAGATTAATAATTTTAAACCATGACTTGAACTATACATAAGTGATATTTACATTATATTCATGATGTTAGCCAGAGGGGAACTGGCCCCCACAGTGAGTCTGGTTTCTCCCAAGGTTATTATTCTCCATTTAACCAATATCTTATCGAGTTTTGTGTTCCTTGCCTCAGTTGCCTTCAGCTTGCTCACAATGGTTATTAATACAATTATTATTTAATTACTTATTTTTAAACATGATTAACAATCGTATTGTATCTAATTACACAATGATGATTCATCGACATTATAGACATTACAGTTTTATCTTCTTTTAATGCCTGATCTTCTGTAAAGCTGCTTTGAAAAGATGTGTGTTGTGAAAGGTGCTATACAAATAAAATTGACTTGACTTGATTTTTGGATCATCAGTGTATGTATAATTATATATACTGCATAAAGAGAATTAAGCATGTTTTAGGACCTTTAAAATATTTTGCATTGTGACAATTACACATTAAATTACTTTTTTTGTTTGTAATTCCCATTATTCTCAGTGGTGAATCTAATTTGTGAATTTGTGAATCTAATTTGTCCAAAAGAAAACGAATAAATAACTAATGTAATAAATATTCAAAGGAGTACAAAAAATACTGTCATAGTGAAATCAGTGCTTTCAATTTAAACATTACAATTGAAATAAAAATCAATAATAAATATAGATTTTTTCACATTACACTATTTAGATATTTTTGCAATAGAATAATAAGAATTGGAGGTGGGGAAATATGTAGGATCAAATTTATCAAAATGAAAGCTTTAAATAAATCCTGAAATCACTAAACAGATCAATAAAGGTGTTCCATGTATTTCAGTTGACTAGCTTTGCATCCATTTTAACTTAGGTTGATTTTCATTAACTTGCACTTTGTTTAAGCTTTGCTCTTGTCATTTTAAAAATTTTGCTTTCTAAGGGTCTGTTCACCCAGAATGTGTTTGTTAAAAAATCTAGACATGGTACAATGAATGATAAAGCTTGCAGGTGTCTCGAGCTGTGTTTTAAAAAGTCCTTTTTGACTTGACATGATGCTTTAAAAATGCCTGGCTCTTGGCTTCTTCTCTTTTATGCTGTAAAAAGTCAGCAAGGCATTTTGCAAGGGACATGAAAAACATTAGTCTAGCCTAGCGCACGTTTACGAAAAATAATCCCAAAACAGCATAGATGGACTTAAAAACATACCCTGTGCGAATGGAACCTATAAATAAATATTTAAAGGTGACGCCCACTTCCGCTGAGTGATAACTTTAACCCTGAAAACAAAAAAATAGGCTAGAATTATTAATTTAACTATTTATTTAAATACTTAAGATTGTATTTAATTTTGAGATATTTTGTTCAATGTAGGGAATGCTTAATTTCAGAGGTGGGCAGAGTAGCCAAAAACTGTACTCAAGTAAAAGTACAATTACTTCAAAAACATAATTACTCAAGTAGAAGTAAAAGTACTAACATAAATAATTACTTGAGTAAGAAAGTATCCAATTAAAAGAGTACTCAAGTAGTGAGTAACTCGTTACTTTCACAAATGACATAATAGACATTTACTCACCTACATTATATTCCATTACATAATACACATTTAACATGTATTATAAAATTATTATTACTATTAATGGAAATTCTGTCATCATTCACCATCATGTTGTTCCAAACCCTTATGACTTTCTTCCATGCAACACAATAAGGAGATATTAGACAGAATGTTTGCCTGAGTCATTATTTACTTTCAGTGAATGTTTATATCTAAAATGTTGCCACCCATTCACTTGCATTGTATGGACCTACAGAGCTGGGAAATTCTTCTATAAAAAAAATCTTCATTTGTGTTCAGCAAATGAAAGAAAGTCATACACATCTGGAGTTGCATGAAGGTGAGTAAATAATGAGAATTGTAATTTTTGAGTGAACTATCCCTTTAAGGGCTCTTGTCAGATATGGATGAATTTGTCAATTAGAAGAGAGGTTTGGAAACATTTCTAGTAATTATTACAGTGAAAACATGAAAATGTTCCACAAGGACATTATATATAATGCTGAAATATAATACCTTCTTTTGCTATATCATAGCTTTTAAAGTCCTGTTTGGATTCTTATTTCAGTGTAGTTACAGTTTTCAGTGTCATAAGTATTTAGATTGTTAGTTCTGTACAGCAGTACCGCCGCTCTCAAAATGCAGAGTACACAACCTACGTAGGGCATTCCTGATCGTGGAACACTCGCTGTGTCTGAAACTGCCCCTATCCACTATATAGTGCAATATTTCGAGTTTTTGCTATTTTGTAGGAGTGTCTGAATTTTGAGTGAGTCACTCTTTCCCTACTTTTGTTCACTCATTCTTACTCACAATGCACTCTAATTTCAAGTGTACATTTCAAGTACACTCAATGATGTTTAATTTCCCTCAATCCACTACGGGGAAGACGTATGAGCTAGGAGTTTACTGTTTCCTTCACTCCTGCAATGTTTTATTTTATTCTGAATGTAGTAAATGACTGTTTGACAAATCATTACTTGATTAAAATAACATAATAACATATAGAGAGACAAAACATATAGATACATTTTAAAATTTACTCTATATTGAAAATGACCATCTCATTACACAGAAAATCCTGCGTTAGAATTACAGCCAAAATTTACCTCAGCATGCTGCCTGAAGTTGAAGCTGTGACTTTAATCTTGAAATATCAGCTTGTCTTGGTGTTAAATGAAGGCATTGCATGACGAAACTATATTTTTTTTCACTGTGTGGAGCGAAGAAAGTGCTTCACTTTGAAGAGATTGATGCTGCTGCACTGATGACTTGAGTGACAGTCTCATCACTCAATTGGGAGCATCTCATGGAGCTGTGAACTTCCGCTCTCGTAAAAGTCCCATTCAATAATCTCTCAATAAATTACATATTCATTGAAAATTAACCCAGTAATGTCCCGACAGTAATGCCACACATTGTAAAGAAATAAAAGTTAAAAACAATCATTAGAAATATACTTTATTTATATTAACTTTTTTTTAATTAAAATTTTCCCTAAAACATTACTCAAGCAAATGTAATGGAGTAAATGTAACGCATTACTAACCACCTCTGCTTAATTGTCATGAAAAATTTGTCAGAATGCAAATTTTAATGGTCATAAAAACAGGCTTAATTTTCAATGTACTAAATAAAAGTGAAAATTCCTTATTTTTTCAGGTGAAACAGGACTTGGACTTATTCTTGAAAGTTTTTCTAAGATTTATATTATACCACTACCAATAAAACAAGATAAAATGAAAAATGGCAGTAGAAAAATAACCGTTCAGGTTCAGATTCATCTGCATTATATCCCAAGAGATGCCTGTAAGTCTTTTAAAATGGCAGTCGTCAAAATGATTATTTTGGGTTGTTACAGACCTTCCTCTAAGTGTTTTGGCAATGCTGTCTAACCAGATCACAGATCAGATTTACTGCTCTTTACACTCTGAGCATCTGGACATCTGCTTCTCTATAGACTTTTTTATTAAATGTTCTGCATCATTTAATGCAGCAGCTGCCGCACTTAAATTCCCTGAGAGCCAGAGACCTTTTCATTGTCTTATTAATGGAATATCATTAATTTCCTCTGAACATCCGAGCGCCTCCCTTCTAGTTTGGTGACATTTATAGTCCTTGGCAGGAACAGGTATCACACAGAGAAAAGGGGAGTCTGTTCCACTGAGATATACTGTATCTGAGGTGTTTGGAGGCCCGGGGTGATTATTTGTGAGGATAGAAACAGAGAATTTATCTATCAAAAGATTCAATTCGGTTCCTTTCACTGCAGGTTTAATAGAAAAACGGCCACAATAACCATGAACTCTAGCTGTTCAAATTTTCTGCCTCTTGTTATCTTTTTATTAGCCATCTGTGAAGTACGAAGATAAAATACTAGAATTACGAGTCGTGTTTTTCCTCACACCAGGCCTAAAACAGGAGGTATGCTTCATTGATTGAGATATAATTAAACTAGAAGGTGGGACGATCAATGCTGCTTCCACCTGCTTAAGGCAACTAAGTCCACTGCAAATCAACACGGAAGAATGCTGCAGTGTTTCTTAAGATGGCTTCAGTCTCATAAAATGTGTGCATTAGAAATCATCTCATTCTCTTGCACTTTACTACACAGACCAACAAAATGTAATGTGTTTTAGATCAGGTGATTCAAGATAAAGTAATATTAATCACCTTACAAACCGTGATATGGCTTCACGAGTGCAGTTTTTTTTTGCTCTCTGTTGATGTATTTCTTATACAGTGCAACAGTTGGGTTCTGAAATTCAAAATCTAATACATTTTCTACATTAGGGAATAGATTTTTGATGATAACATATAAGACAGGCCTACCACGAGCTCTGAAGCTGTTAATCGATGGTATATGCTGTGTTTGAAGCCATTAGTCCTCGATATTTCAACTTCATTACAAAAAAAAAAAGAAAAAAAAAGAAATGTTAAATAGCATAATTTCTAGAATAGAACTACACTACCCATGAAGGGTGAAAAAAAAAAATCACCAATCAGAGAATTGCAGGCTCTGCAGCCACCACCCACTGGCATGACGTACTGTGAATGACAAAATTGAGTCGTTCTACCTACACTCTTAAACTACTTGTACATTTGCAAATATGTCAACATTTTGCAATCAGATCTAAATATATTGTTTCTACCCATAATCAACAACTTTAATTATTTTATATTTTTCTATCATTTTGATCCAAGTATTTCATTCTCAATGCTTCATGGTACTGTACTTCATGGTCTCATTAAAGAATTCAAGTGTACAGTCTTGTACACTTGAACTTTCAAATACTTTTTGCCTCAAAGTTTGTAAAAGTGCAATTCACCTCAAAGATGGTTTGTTTGGTTTAAGGCTTAGAACTCTTTTACATATTATGAAATACTTATGTAAAAAAATAATGGGAAAAATACTTATGGATGCAAGATGCCTAAAAAAGTG
Organism: Moxostoma hubbsi; assembly: GCA_032164185.1. Classification (NCBI taxonomy): domain Eukaryota; kingdom Metazoa; phylum Chordata; class Actinopteri; order Cypriniformes; family Catostomidae; genus Moxostoma; species Moxostoma hubbsi. The sequence goes on from JAVLUX010000035.1 coordinate 20,206,036, forward strand.
GACGGGCACTGTTGTGCTCTATTGAAACAGTAAGTTTGGACATTTTAAAGGGCTAACAGGCTTTAGATTCATCACAGCCATTAACCATGATTTGCTACTTGCCGATCATTTGCAGGGAAAGGGACATTCTCATTCTAGATAGCATCTGATTGGACAAAAACCTGTGTAGTGGAGCATGAGTCATCAGTACTTTCTTTGGGTCCGTTTTCCTAGGTGAGAAAGAATGTGCATTTTAAATGCATATTGTATATTTACTATAAAGTAATTTTATAGTAGCTACTGAGTTGTCCTGACCAAAAACTGTGCAAATGAAAGTTATTTTTTCTCTTTCTTCTTCTTCTTTTTTTTTTAAAGTTCATCCAATGTTTATGTGTGCACACTCGGGAATACATTTTACATTAATGCTGATGGGCATCCAAAGCGAAAGACATTGAAAAATATTTACAAAAAGAACTTTCCAAACACATTTATTGGGCCGATAACATTAATCAAACACAGTGTATGACCATTGTAAACAATGAAACAGAAAAAAGGCATCAGCTCTTCTCCAGAAATTCAAAGTGCGCCAAGCATAAATTATTCAACTCCCCCCCCCCCCCCCCCCCCCAACATTTTATTTTTTTAAATGTTTATTTGTATCTTTACATATTCATTTTCAGCATGAATAATTATATTTACAAGGCCAAGACACTCATTTTATCACAGACAATATCATCCGGAATTCTTCTGTATGACGATTTTTGCATGACAATAAACCTGCCATGTTGTTGCCTCTTCCTCCTCTCCACACCGTGAGTGAGAATAAAGATTGAGAATGCAGTTATGATTCAAGGATGTCTCTGTATTGGTCAGTGGGTTCAATGTCCTATGTCCTTTTTCCCCAGACTTATAGCAAGTTGTCCATATGTACAAAGGCTAAAAACATTCAGTTTCATTGGTGAAGAGGCTATGAAATAAATATTAATTTTTTAAATATTTTTCTCCCAAAAAAAGGTATCAAAACATTTGTATAGTTATAACTGTATGTCACTAGTTTTGACTTGATGTATGAAATTGGATCTCTTTGCCAACTGTGCAAAGTCTCTTCTTGCTGGGGTTTCTTTTTTCTTAAAAACGTCATGACATTATCGGGCAGGACATATGTCAGTCTTCATTCTATTCCTTCATTTCTCTTCATTCTGTTTCTTGCACTTAAGTGTTCTTGGGCTGGTCCACATCCTCACTCTATTTCAGCAGCCATTCATTCACTGTAAAGGGTAAAATGAAATATTATTGTGAAATTTTGTACAGAACCTACTCTGATACTCTCTTTTCTCCACTTTTGTCATGAGATTACAGAGATTACTTCATACAGAATGCAGTTTAACATTAAAAAAATATATATTTTCTGATTGTAATTAAAAACATTATTTTCTAACAGCTTTTCATTCAGCATTAGCAAAATGTCTACATCTTTTACAATGGTACACTACGGTATTGTGATTACAGTATTTAATGCGAATAATGAAACATTTTTCCAATATATCAAACAAACACCAATACCTCTATTATATGAAAGTTTCTTGATATCTGAGAATAAAAAAAAAAATCTAATTATAGCCAGTTCACATAAAAAATGCCATTATTAACATTAAATAGGCTTAACATTAAATAAAACTTTTTTGTTTTCCATTTACTGTATTAACAATAATTATAGAACATGACCAATAATTTAACAACTTAAATTGGAGTATTCCATGTCAAAATAACCCCATTTCAGAAACTTCCCCAACTGAAATTTTTTATTTTGTTATTCAGTATGTGAACCGTTTGGAATTACCGACATTTATGTATAAATTTGTCTAAAAATCTGGTTTAATTTTACATCTAAGTTACAACAATGAACAAACACAATCTGTTTTAAATAATACCACACAAATAATTGTACTGTTCTTGTACATATTGAATACATCATTGTGTACAAATTGTCTATAAATGGAGACAAATTAGTACTGTAGCAACTCTCCCCAGAAGTGGCCATCCAGCCAAGATGACTCAAAGGGAACATTGCAGAATGCTCAATGAGGTAAAAAAAAGAACACTAGAGTGAAAAACATTGCTGCGCACCTAAAAAGACCACCTGACACTCTACAATGCTACTGGGAAAAAATTTTGTGGACTGACGAAACTAAGATGAATTGTTTGGGAAGAACACGCTGCACTACGTATGGCATAATAAGGGCACAGCATACCAACATGAAAACATCATTCCAATGGTGATGTATGTTGGAGGGATGTATGTTGATGTATGTTCATCATGATTTAGGGCTTCAGTGCCAGGACCACTTGCCATCATCGAGGGAAAAATGAATGAATTAAACGAATTCCCAAGTTTATTAAGATATCCTACAGGATAATGTCAGGGTAGCTGTGCACTAGTTGAAGCTCAGTAGAAGTTGGGTGATGCAGCAGGATAATGATCCTAAACATCAAAGTAAATCCACTACAGAATGTCTTCAAAAAAAGAAAATCCTCTTTTTGGAGTGGCCCATTCAGAGCCCAGACCTTACCCCAATAGAGATGCTGTGGAATGACCTCAAGAGAGCCGTTCACACCAGAAGCACTTCTGTAAGGCAAAATGGTCCAAAATTCCTTCTGAACCTTGGGCAGGTCTAATCCGCAGCAAGACTTCTGATTGAGCTTACATGGAATGATAGTTTATAGTAGTAAAAATAAATAAACAATTAAAATAAATAAAAAAACTTTTAGCTTGGAGTTTTTTTAATGAAATGAAATACTTAAATATTTCAATTATAGCTGTCAGAATTAACATGTTAAAGCATTAAAAAATGCTTTGTGAAAAATTATTCATTAAAAAAGTTTAACACGTTAATCTTTCTTTTTTGTGATTAATATTGTGGAGGGAAAGAGTGAACGAGGTTTAATGTGCATTGCAGTGAATATGCAACCAATGGGGAAAATAGTTCTTTCAATTAGTCAAACTACCACTTAAATTTTGGGAAACAATTAATATTATTTGAATTGGTGCAATTTGAGGGCATTTCTTTCTTAATACTGTGGAAGGCTTTCTTTGGAAAATGTTAATAAAGCATTATATTGTTATATATTGTTTTAATTTCTTTCCCAAGATGGAAATAAATACATTTTGACAAGAAAATAAGTATATATAGTGTCAAATTATAGCACTTTCAAAATCAATGATTAACTACAAAAAATTATGCGATTAATCGCAATTAAACAAAATGAATTGACTGTCAGCACTAATTTCAATACTGCACAGCAGTCTTTGTTTGAATGAGCACTGTGTCCTCATTAGCAATTCTGCTCATGTTCAGATGAATGGACAGCAAAAGAACTGTTTGCTAACAAAATAGTTATCACTTTATGTATAATAACATAATGAATGTTAATTCTAAATAAAAAAATTCTTTAGTATTAAAAAACACAAAACTTTTGGACACAACATCAGTATCAGATATTTCAAGATCACTCATCTCAGCATAGTGCTAATTCTATCTGCAAGATGCAATAACACTTCATTGCTTTCAAGAATTACAATTTTCTCCTGCACTGAATATCATCACCTCAAGCTAAAATGTAACATTCAATTAGCCTGCAAACACCTCACTGTGCTTGTTTTACTAAAGTATCGTTTCTTCTGTCTTTTTTGGTTAAGATACATGACTTAAGATGCTTAACCAACACTAACTAAATGCCTCATTTCACCTCCAAGATATTTACATCCTTTAACAACTCAAATGTAATGAAAGAAGGACTCTTTTTTTGGATGGCAATTTACCCTTTGGGGTGGTAAATTCAACCACTCAAACATCTGCCACACAGACTTAGAATCATCAGTCAATTCAAGAGTACAAGAAATAGTCTATAATGAAATTGTGTGATAAGAGCAGGCTAGATAAGTTTGTTTCTTTGTTCACAATGCTTTGGTGCTACAGGGGTAAAACAATTTGTACAATAATATCTCAGGCGTTGTGATAGAAGCACAAACAATATCATGTGCAGCAGGATCTGAAGATGCCCATGGCTCCCAGAGTAGACTGCTACTTTACTGAGATTCGTGAACCTCTCCAACAAGCGCAGTCAATAAATGATGCATGTTCATGAGGAGATTAGTTCTAATTATCTCAACCCTTTCTGCTGGATGGCACAGCAACCAGTGAGTTTATTTTTTTATATATATGATTAGCGGTTTATCAGTATACATGGCATTTGAAGAAATGGGTAATTATATGGTTTTGAGGTTAAATATTTGCTTGTAAGCTGCTGAATAATTTATTTTACATCTAATATGTTATGAATGCTTGTTTATGGGCATGTGCTCTCATGTTTACAGAAAGCATAATTTTGAATAGTTAAACAGCTAAACATATCTTAAAGGGTTATTTCATTTTGTTCCCTGTGGAACCCAAAAGAGGAATTTTGAAGAAACTTCACACAGATTTTTTTCCATACAATGACAGATTATAATAGGGATGTATCTTATGTTTTTATATAATACAATAAAGATACTTCAGTAATCCAGTTAATAGTTATTTTTATTCTGTTTACTATTTTTAGAAATCTTGCATGTCCACTGCTTGATAAGCAATCATTAAAAGCCTCTATAACACCAACATGCTCGTGTGTTCTGTTATAGATGAAATTACTCTGAAGTCACACTGCAGGCAACCATGCTTCCGGGTTCGTTTAATCATGTTTGTAAATGTTAATTATAAATGGAAATCTGTCATTAACAGTGAAGAGATATGTGTAGGTTCTTTCTGCATGACTGGGAAAAACAAGTTTTCACTCGGTTCATTAGGTCTGTATGATTATGTCGGACATGTAACAGGCTAATAAATACGTATCCGCACGTTTAACACACATCTATAGCCTGACAAATGTGTCATTTAAAAATGTTAATACCAACAGGCAATATGCATCTTTACTGCTTAAAATATTGCTATACATACAGTAAATAATTACAGTATATTTTTCTTCAATATCATCATATATTGAATATTCAAACTTAATAATGCCTAGGTTACTGTTGTAACCCCCGCCTTGCCATGAACTTTGGATGGCAGCTCTGCCGTCATTGGTGTGTGAATGTGTGTGTGTGTGTGTGTGTGTGTGTGAATGGGTGAATGAGATGCAGTGTAAAGTGCTTTTAATACCGCTAAGGTTAAAAAGGTGCTACATAAGTGCAGACCATCTACCATACACCCTCCCACCAGAGTAATGTAACACGAAGCATAATGTTATAAATGTAAACTAAATTTAAAAAAAAACTTTGCAGGAGTTATGCTTCTAAATAAGGTGGAAATGCACAGTGGTGAATTCCCAGGGCCAGCAAAGCCTTCTCTGCTGGCCTAACATGCCATATAAATAAATATTTTTCAATATTCTTTCTCAATCACCTTTTTGCCTATGTATTTTAATCACTTTCCACTCTTAATGAATCTACAAACAAATTGAGAAAAACAAAAAGTTTATCCAGTCAGAATTTATTCCTTGATGCTTACAAGTGAAGCGTGACAACTGTTTCACAAATCACATGCCAAAAGCCATGCTCGATAGCCGAAACAGTGCATGAGTCTGAGCTCCACCCCTTCAGGCCTTCAGAATTTCAACAGAATCCCTCAACAGTGCAAATGAATGAGCTACTAAAGTCAGATTGTCAGATTAATCAGCCAATAAGATTGATTTAGTTGTTCTTGGTGAGTGTGATCTTAAGGATATGTCCCAGTGGAGGCCTTCTAGCTGGCCTTGAGTGACGCAATCACTGTACATGATGTACATAATTTGAAAGCGAAGAACACGAGATCTTGCTTATGAGTTGACTGTCATTCCTTCCGCTATCACCATTGAGAAAGAGATCCTTATGGATTTACAAACCTGAGATGTTCTGCATGACCGTGTGATTGCTTAATTTATTAAACAGAAAAGGAGGAATGATTCAGGAGGTTACTAAGTGTAAATTAGGCTACTTGAGCATTCAGTGTCGGATCAAGTTTTGAAAAGTAGTGCTGCGTTCATTCAACTCAGAAAGTTGGATTTTACAACGTTCTACAAGGAAAAGTGCAATGAAATGCATCTTTAAGTCAGAATTTGTAGAACTTCTCAACTCCGATTTTGCCGAGATGCAGGGGCATGGTGTCACACAAACATGTTGACACTCAGGGAGATATACAAAGTAAGTGATAAACATTCACTTTATTAAGTAATATCGAAAAATGAAATAATTTCTACTTTACATGATATTAAAGCTTGTTTAACAAATGCCTGCAGAAACATTAATTATAAAACATTATAATCTCTTTTGATAATCGTACACCTGAAGCACAAATGCTAGCACTGCAGCATTGTTTATCAGTTGGGTTGCTAGGAGACATCAGTAATGAGAGTCAAACCCCTGCTAAGCTAACGAGATTGTTGTAGTTCTGAATATCCGGGAATGGAATGTGTTTATGGTTGGAGATATCAAGTAGGAATATCCCACATCCAATTTGAATGGAATGCAGCAAAACCATAAACTGTGACTACACGAAATGTATTGCAAGCAACATTTAATCACAAACATTCTAGGATTTTTCAAGGTATTATAGACCTCCTTGGTAGATTCATATGAAATATTTTGATTTGTCTGTTCTGGAGACGTTCGTTTCACGAAACAGTCATGCTGCAGTTAAAATTAGGCTTTCAAGAATTTAAAGAAAAGGAATGTCATTTTCAAGATTATTCAAGAATGTTCCAACAAGCATCTTCTGTGCTTCAACACACTCGCTTTTGTTCAAAGGGTTTAACATGGTTAACGTTAACAATGACCTAGAAATAGTGCTAAATCTTAAATATTTCATATTAATTTTACACCATAACATTTCTTTGTTTAAATTTTTCAAAACCAGGTTTAAATTGGATTTTGAGTAAAATATTTTCTACATAGACTCAAATATTTCAACCCCACTCTATGTTATTCCATTTCACCTGTAGTGTTGTCCTGGAATCAATGAGGAAAGTTTTTGAAACAACTTTTTTACTTTTTGTTTCATCATGGGATAAACAAACTTTCACTCTCTAATTCAATTCAGAGATCATATTGTATGAGCGACAGAAACACTGACACGAACCTCGGTACTGTAGCTTCTGTGCCCTGTTGTTGGGGCAGTCCTTGCCCTGCATGCTGAAGTTGATGTTGGTGCGGATACAGCGGTTGTTCAGAGGCTGTACTGGACGCACATTGTCACTCATACTGAGGAATATCTGTGAGGGCTGATTCTGACTTAGAAGTCGCATGGAGTGCATCTGTAGGGACAACATAAACACACAGAGCATTTAACATCGGCTCTCTGATGGCAGGTCAGGAAATTATCACACACTTAAAATAATCATAACAGATCTATTTCGAAAACATCTAGGGAACCCGCATTTTGTAAGACTAATTATTATGTGTGATCCACCAAATATGTGGGTATGTCTCTCAGGAACAGATTATACTGTATACATTAACAGTTTGTACATCTGTTGTGCAAAAAGTGACATGTTTCATCCTCAAATAGTATGGTGATAGCCGAGTCTACATTCATTTACCTGCATCTTTGTAACGTAAATTGGCTTGTTCATCAGAATCCACGTTGCGGTCTCATAGCACGGTGGGATTGTCATTGACCCTTCGTAAGTAATAAAACTTGATGTCTCTGGATACACCTCCTCAATGTTTAGCCCCGAGAGAAGATATGCATCATCTACACAAAGGGAGGGAACACATCCTTGAATATTGTTGCTTATTCATTAAATTGAATTAATAAAGACAGTCTAGAAAGCCAATTTATAAAGATGAATGTCACTTTAATATTCAAAATAAATCATAAACCTAATGGCATACCTTCCAGCCACCTCTTCAAAATACAATAGTGAAAGGATGGTTCACAAACTTTTTTTTAAATTCTGCAATTATTTACTCACCCTCATGTTATCCCAAATCCATAGGCTGTTATTTTTTTCTCCCATGGGAAACAAAGGGATACATTTCATGCTCCTCTTTTCTATACAACAACAAAAAACACATCTTCCAAGCAACAAAAAGGACAAAAAGTCTGATGAATCCAATTTGTAAACAAATTGCGGTTAAACTGATTCTTTTCAATAAATTGATTGATCCAGTTTATGAATAAAGCTGATTCGGCTCTCGGTTCGAATGCCTAACTCAATGATCCGGTTGCAATGATTCTTGAGTTAACAGCTCAATGGTGGAAAACATTATCAGTGAATTATGACTTCAGGACTAATGATTTCAGGCTCACAGAAAGCTATCATATGGCTTCAGAAGACTTATAGAATATAGAATATAGTGCACAAGTCATATTAATTATGTTTATAGTGGCCATTTTGTGTTCCACATAAAGAAAAAATAACAGCATATGGGTTTGGAACAGGGTATGAAATTAAAAAAAAATTTGAAGAAAAATTTCTCAACAAAAAACAACTCCTGAGATCGTTTGCAGTGTTCTCATAGACAACACTATACTTGCAAACTAAAAAACTGAGAAGAGTGACAATTTATGCATGGCATGTTTCGGGAGAAGAGCTTGTGCTGCGCTCATGTGCAGCAGATCACCACAGGACATCTAAACCCATGGCAAATCAGACACACGCCATCAACAACTTTTCTTTCTTCTGTTTTTATAAATATAATCAAGTATGTTTTTTCAAACATGCATCTTTGTTTCTAAGGGCATTTTCTTGTCAAATGTCACTCCGAGACATCTTACTGGTTACCCACCAAACCAGGGTTTGAAACGAACACTCTTCAACCCGGCTGGTTGGCGAGTGGTAATTTCAAACCCTGGTTTTGTCATCTCGGAGTGACATTTGACAAGAAAATGCCCTTAGAAACAGTGAGTAAATAATGACAGACTTTTAATTACAAAGGAATGTCTAAAAATGATGTCCAAACAACAACAGTAAAGCACTAACAGAAAACAGTAACAAAAAACCCTGCAGTTAAAAAAAAAAACAAAAAAAACCTGTATCTTTGCCTGCCAACACTCCAGTCTTTTTTAGCTGGATGTACTGTGTGCTTTGCCTTTGATTTGGTGAATGGTCAGTGACAGCTTGTGTTATTTTGACTTCACAAAAGAGGCCCTACATTAAATAATGTGGGGCTGAATTTATGAGTAGCAGAACATATTGAACCCACCTTTCACTGACAACAGACAATAGGTTATGATTCACGTCAGCCAGAGGAAATAGTTCATTATTCTACCCCTATTCCATTAATTACCACTCCATCTGAGGCTGTGAAAATCCCTGCATGTTTGCAATTCTGCTAGCATCATCGTGCAGAACTCTGATAGAATAAATAATTCCTTTTGGCTGAGGAGGAGGGGAATACGTTTAAAAAATACATGTGCTAGCTTCACTACTGGTCAACAAGGGCTAGTAAGATTCAGCCAGCATGAAGGAGGTGGGGGAACAAAGCGGGAGGCCAGGGAGGTGGGATGGGGGGTTCTGACAGCTGTCAAAGCCCACACTCCTCTGCTCTTCCCCTGATAGTTCTGTTGAGTCCTGCCTGAGCTCGGCTAGCCTATTTTCATGCACCACTGGGGCCTGGGAGACATGTACCAGCCACCAGGGGTGAGAACGCTTTATCTATTCATTCACTCTTTCACCCCTATTAATTCAATTATGAAGCCATTTTTCAAAACTCCATCTGGTGAGCTTAAGCATAATGCCATGGAAGATTTCCACTACTCTGCATTTCAGTGTAGCCCATGACATATTACTAGTATGTGCTCCGTGCTCTCTAAAATGGATAACTTTTTTCCACACCTATGGCTTCCTCACAGAAGCCTCATACATTCAAACTTGGTTTTTCAAGTTCATAATCTTTAGCATACATTTCAATTAATACAGTATAAAAAATGTATTAATTAAATAAATAATAATAATAATAAAATCATTATAAATATCTTTGTTTCCATTCATTTAACTTGTTTAACTTGATTCAAAGTGGTCACAAAGTGCAAGGAAAACCCCAAAATGAACATTCTGTCTTTATTTACCTGCCCTCATTTTGTTCTATGACCACATGACTGTTTCTTACATATAAGAAGGTATTTTGAAGGGAACTTTATGAATAAAACTGCTCACAGTATGATCTTAAGTTTAAATAATTTGGCAGTCGCAGTCTCCGTTTGTTGTGCATATCTTAGAAATCTGAGCTTGTCAAGAGTAACATTGACTAAGATACTATATCATACATATTTTCCATTTTTTGAAATGGCTATGTTAATGTTTAAAGCCTTGCGAGCGAGTTATATGAGAACATGCCTGTGTCTTTCTCACTCCTCAAGCAAGTAGCACACAATGTGTGAGGTGAGGGAGGTGAAGCGATTTACTTCTTAATTCTTAAGTCATTCTTAAGTCACCGGCAAAGAACAATCACAGACTGTTTTATAGAGCTGTATAAGGCTGGGATATCACTGCAAAGATTTTGCTGGTGATACAAAATTAAGCAATATCGTGAATATCAGGATGATTTTAACATGCTTCTATTTGTCCACTTGATTTATTAAAGATGGCATCATGAGACAAATTTCAAGATCTTTCATGTCTGCACAATTACTCAAAATCTTGATATAGTTATATGTGAATATAAAACCGCAAATAGCTGTGATTAAATCAAATTAATAGCCTTTATGATCTATGTGTTTTTCAGAGTGAAATATGCGCTGTTCTGCGTGTAAAATAATAATAGCAGCTATAATAAATTAAATAATTTTTATGAATTCTACAAAGCTAAAATGTTAAATGGAAACAATAAATCAAATATAGCTACATTTAGAAATGGGCTTTTAATTTATTTCTGATGCACTTCAAGTTTAAATGTGCAATCGGTAATTTTTTTTCCTCAAAAAAAAAAAAAAAAAAAAAAAAAAACTCCTAAAGACATGAATTGTAATTTTGCAATATATGTAGAAACTCATGAGCTCTCTATGACCATTAAAATGAAGACTCCAGTCATATCAGTAACCTTAAAAAAAGCTGTTTTATTCTACATGGAGAGGGTCCTCACACAAGGGCTGCCATGATATTAAAGTAATCATGGCTGAGAGTGAATTCAAAATTAATTACAATGGCATCTGAAACAGAAAACTACTGATTTGAAATTATGTTATAGCTGAATACAGATGCTGCACATCCCTAGAGGGTCAGTATTTTTTTATATAATGTACAAAACAATATGCAAAGAAAAAAATATAGGCCTACATCTCATGACCAACAATATAGCTCATGGTGAGGTAAGATTATTTCACTTACTCTTATATGTTATTCTTGTGATGGTGTCTCTGTTCAACATTCGATTCAGAAATGAATTTGAGGTCTCGGATATCTGAAATGGAACAGATGACAAGGGAGGGAGGGTGAAAAAGAATGAAAGCAAGGGAGAAGGACAGAGTGATAGATAGGAGAGGGAAAAAGAGAAGAGGAGGCGTAGGCAGGGGAAAGGGTCGAGGCAATATAAAGAGAAGTAGATTATTAGTGACAACTTTATTTCTAAATGGAAAAAACACGACTGAAAGAAATAAGAAAGAAAAAAAAACTCTTAAGGGAAGTGAAAGGAAAATCTCCCAGTCGTTCAAGTTTATAATCTAAAAGACTGAGGCACTTGCGTCATGTCATTTGAAATGTACTCAGTCCATTAAGGTATTTAAACACTTTACTCAACTGCAGCAGGATGAACCCAATGTTTTTATTTTCAAATAAATGACACCTGATAGAATCACTTACGAAACACACTGACGAGTTTGGCATGAATACCTACAGACAAGTTCTTCAAAAGTTGACAGCTTTTTAGTAAGAGAGCTTTGACAAGGCCAACAAAGAAAAGAGTGATCTTACATTATTTTGACTCCAATTTAATATGCTAATTTAAAACACATTCAGTTTCAGCAATTAAAAGAAAAGTGCCTCGCGACTACAACACAAATCACTTTTCTTCTGACCTCTCATTTAGAGAACGTTGAAGACTGAGGCTTAAAAGTTTTAATCGCATCCATTTGAGACTTTCTGAAATATTACCTGGGGCCGCAGTCAGCCATTATCTCTTCCAAGAAATAATTAGGGTGGACTACACAGTGTGTGAAAAGAAATGTGGCTACGAAAAAGAATAGCTAACTATCCATCACAATCAAGGGTTTTGCCTTTCCAAGAAACAACTTATCCATGTAGCTGTTTGTACAGGACCACAAATATAATGGTTATGTAATGGCCTCCTCCATTTTGTGGATGTCTCTACAATGATGCTGCATTTCTGGCATCCTTTGCATTCATACTACAAGACTCACTTGGGAGTCCTTCCTGCAGGTGTAACGCCAACACAGGGAACACATCATGTGGTACCACGGAAAAGGTATTTGGCCATGACAGAGTAAGAATAAATGCAATAAAATATTAATGTAGTCACAATGCTGCTGCTCTCAGTCATATCACTGATTGGGGAGGGCAGTCTATGAGCACTGTAATCTGAAAAGCATCAAACACAGGTCTTATATATACATACATACATATAGGTGCATCTAAAAAAAAATTAATATCGTGAAAATTATAATTTTTTTTCCATCATTTAATTCAAAAAGTGGAACTTATTCATTGAAATATTATGAGCCTTTTTTGTTGTAATTTTGATGATTACAGCTCATGGAAATCAAAAATCCAGTATCTTAAAATAATAGAATAAATATAATAATTTATAATACTGAAATGTCAACCATCTGAAAAGTATGTTAACTTATGAACTAAATACTTGGTTGGGACTCCTTTTGCATGAATTAATGCATTAGCCTGTGGCACTGCTGAGGTTTATGGAAGCCCAGGTTGTTTTGATAGCGGCCTTCAGCTCGTCTGTATTGTTGGGTCTCGTGTCTCTCATTTTCCTCTTGACAATACAGGATAGGCGAGTTGGCTGGCCAATCAAGTACAGTAATACCATGGACAGCAAACCAGTTACTAGTAGTTTTGGCACTGTGGGCAGGTGCCAAGTCCTGCTGGAAAATGAAAGCTTGTCAACCGATGGAAGCATGAAGTGCTCTAAAATCTCCTTGTAGATGGCTGCATTGACTCTCGACTTGAGAAAGCACAATGGACTAACACCAGCAAATAACATGGCACCCCAAATCATCGCTGACATTGGAAACTTCATACTGAACTTCAAGCAACTTGGATTCTGTGCCCCTCCACTCTTCCTCCAGACTCTGGGATCTTGATTTCCAAATGAAGTGCAAAATTTACTTTCATCTGAAAAGAGGACTTTGGACCACTGAGCAATAATTATTTGCAGTAATTCGTGCAAAAGGAGCCCAGACCAAGTATTGAGTGCATAAATTAACATACTTTTCAGAAGGTCGATATTTCTGTATTATAATTTTTTTATTCTAATATTTTGAGATACTGGACTTTTGATGTAATTACACACTTTATGTGTAATGAATCTAGAATATATGAAAGTCCCACTTTTTGAATAAAAATACGGAAAAAAAAAAAAAAACAACACTTTTCCACGATATTAAAATTTTTTGAGATGCACCTGTATATATATATATATATATATATATATATATATATATATATAGAGAGAGAGAGAGAGAGAGAGAGAGAGAGAGATAGATATATAGATATATATGTGTGTGTGTGCCAAAAATTCTGAAAGCTTTGTAAAATATAGCAAGAATTACATTATTGTAGAACATTTTGACACTTCGACACTTTGGAATCAGAGATGATCAATACAATGTCATTAAAACAAATGTACTATTCATTTTATTCAGCATCTCCACCTGTCCCAGATCATAGCTCAATACTGAATATAGAATAAACTGTATTTATATTTTATATATTATTATTATTAGTAGTAGTAGTAGTGCTGTCACGATACCAAAATTTCAGTAGTCGGTTCCGATACAAGGGAAATTTCAGGGATCTTGCTACCAATTTAGATTCCAAAATAAAGCAAAAGTATGCTAATATGGTAATGTGCTACTGAGCACACTCCTTTAGCCTATTAAAAGTTACAGTTCGATGTAAATAATAAATCTAAAGAAATTAATGTTTCTTTCAAGTGTTTCTCAATTAAGTATGCATTGCTTAAGTGTGTTTAAGAATGGGTGTGACAGGGCGGAGGGCGGGGCCGAGTCGTCATTTTACACACCCTGTCCCTTATCAGGCTAATCAAGCCTCCGAGAGGGATAAAGGGCGACTGCAGACAGTGGTGCGACAGAGACAGAACATTTACGGGCAGCTGACTGTCCTATGTGTGTGTTTGTGTCGTATGGTTTATTTCTTCATTAAACTATTATTTATATTGTCAAGCCGGTTCTCGCTGCCTCCTTTCCATTGAACTGCTTTACACTGGTGCTGAAACCCAGAAAGGTTATTCCAAGTGCTATCCAGTGTTATTCTCTAATATTCTCTAATAATGTCTTAATTTGTACGTGGCATTACTATGGAATCTGGTTAAAAAACTGCAGTAATTTTTCTGTGTGAAATCACGAAAAGCCCATGTGTGAAACAAAAGCCTTTGAATGAGCGCCTGTGAATTCCAATATGGTAAAATGCTCTCATCTCCGCTTTTGTTCACAAAAAAAGCTGGTGTTACGAGATTTTTGATTTTATAATTGTATCGTAACTTATAGTGGCCAGTTAAAGTGAATTTAGAGTGCTGTAAATACAATTGAACGCAACACATTCTGTGCATGAGATGTGATTTGTGGAGGGAGCACAGACAGAACCACCTCACATGCGCTCAGAACTGAGCTCCACAGAGCAGTGCGTGGCACGTGCAGACTGTTTGCTTGATTAGATAGCAGCCCTTTGCAGTTTAATATTCATAAGGTCATGTCTTGGTTTCGATTTTATTTTGATGGATCATTCAGCCCTACACAATGCAATAGAAAGTCGTGTTTTTGCGTTATTTTGCGGAACACGTTCTTTTTATCTTATCACATTGAATTCAGACTGCAAGCTCACAGCATGAGTATCATTCTCTTGCTAGTAGATTCAGTAGTTATTTGTTTTAAAGTTTAACTTCATTTCATCATCAAAATGGTTTCTAATCAAATTAATTCTTAAAACTTTAAGAAAAAATATAACAATTCCTTTTCAACTTACCATTGCATTTTTTTATTCAGTACAACATCACTCTTGTTTGTGATATATTGCTTAATTATTCTTCTTATTATTAATCATTATTTTTTATTATTATTATTAATACAATTATTAAAGGGAATATTACATTTTACTATACAGTTGGAATACATTTATGTTGCAATTTCAGACGTCTAGCTTTTATTTTGACCTGGTCTCTTTTTTTTTTACATGTGGTTTTGACGGAAGCTTCTGTCAGATAAACAGTTTTCTACATGGTTTTCTACATACCATTGTGATCATTAAAACACAAATGCTGTGATTTAATTAACTATATATATAGTATATATATAGTCTACATATAGTCAATGTCTGTTTTATTTTTTTTTCTCCACACATTCATTTAAAGCACGCAGCTCATGCAGACAAACATTGTAGCCTTTCATGGTTTAAAAATCACTAAGCTAAAACAAGCATGTGAGTATTTGGAAGCAGTCTTTTGTCAGTCAGACATTGTGCAGGTATCACATTGAGTCATAATCTGTACTACCAGTACTGCAGAAACACTGGTATTGTGAAATGTTTTAATTTTAGACTTGGTGCTGAAATACCAGTACTTTTGACAACACTAATTATTAATATCAACAATAATAATATATTTATATATTGAAGTTAGGATGAATGGGATTATGTATACACACACACACACACACACATACATACACACACACATATACACATATATATATATATATATATATATATATATATATATATATATATATATATATATACACACACACATACACACTCACCTAAAGGATTATTAGGAACACCTGTTCAATTTCTCATTAATGCAATTATCTAATCAACCAATCACATGGCAATTGCTTCAATGCATAGAGGGGTGTGGTCCTGGTCAAGACGATCTCCTGAACTCCAAACTGAATGTCAGAATGGGAAAGAAAGGTGATTTAAGCAATTTTGAGCGTGGCATGGTTGTTGGTGCCAGACGGGCCGGTCTGAGTATTTCACAATCTGCTCAGTTACTGGGATTTTCACGCACAACCATTTCTAGGGTTTACAAAGAATGGTGTGAAAAGGGAAAAACATCCAGTATGCGGCAGTCCTGTGGGCGAAAATGCCTTGTTGATGCTAGAGGTCAGAGGAGAATGGGCCGACTGATTCAAGCTGATAGAAGAGCAACTTTGACTGAAATAACCACTCGTTACAACCGAGGTATGCCGCAAAGCATTTGTGAAGCCACAACACGCACAACCTTGAGGCGGATGGGCTACAACAGTAGAAGACCCCACCGGGTACCACTCATCTCCACTACAAATAGGAAAAAGAGGCTACAATTTGCAAGAGCTCACCAAAATTGGACAGTTGAAGACTGGAAAAATGTTGCCTGGTCTGATGAGTCTCGATTTCTGTTGAGACATTCAGATGGTAGTGTCAGAATTTGGCGTAAACAGAATGAGAACATGGATCCATCATGCCTTGTTACCACTGTGCAGGCTGGTGGTGGTGGTGTAATGGTGTGGAGGATGTTTTCTTGGCACACTTTAGGCCCCTTAGTGCCAATTGGGCATCGTTTAAATGCCACGGCCTACCTGAGCATTGTTTCTGACCATGTCCATCCCTTTATGGCCACCATGTACCCATCCTCTGATGGCTACTTCCAGCAGGATAATGCACCATGTCACAAAGCTCGAATCATTTCAAATTGGTTTCTTGAACATGACAATGAGTTCACTGTACTAAAATGGCCCCCACAGTCACCAGATCTCAACCCAATAGAGCATCTTTGGGATGTGGTGGAACGGGAGCTTCGTGCCCTGGATGTGCATCCCACAAATCTCCATCAACTGCAAGATGCTATCCTATCAATATGGGCCAACATTTCTAAAGAATGCTTTCAGCACCTTGTTGAATCAATGCCACGTAGAATTAAGGCAGTTCTGAAGGCGAAAGGGGATCAAACACAGTATTAGTATGGTGTTCCTAATAATCCTTTAGGTGAGAGTGTGTGTGTATATATATATATATATATATATATATAGAAATATAAAAGAAACATAACTATATCCTGACAAAAGGAAGATATTAATACAAAAAAGTATGCCTCTTTTATAAGGTTTCACAGTTGTTTGCCTACTTTTTGTCACACCTTCAGATATTTATGAAACCATCATCTACATTATAAAGAAATTGTTTGGGATTTTTAGATAATTTCTCTCATTTTAAATAGGTCTTATTAGTAGATAGTAACAAAAACGAAATTACTTTTATTTATTTATTTGTTTATTTATTCGGCACACAGCACTACTCCATTTCACACACATCGATACATTCTCAAGGAAAGGCTGAACTTAAATCTTATATTGCCTTCCCTTCTTCCTTTAAACCATGCAGTCTTACAATATTATTAATTTTTTCCAAATTTTTAAATCCTAGCAATTCACAACTAAATGTAATTTTTTGTGATTAAATGTGATTATTCTGTCAACCCCTTCAGATGTTGAGCTGACAGTCAGTTTGAACCCATTATCAATTCATTCTTAATCAAAACGAATGCTGTATTTGTCAAATATAAAATAAATATTTGTCATGACAATACATGTTTTTGTATGTATGGAATTGACACATACTGTAATAAGTGATAGACAAGAAACACGATTTTGTGAGAACTTTAAGAGACAGGGGGTTGCACCAAACATTCTGAACATGTTTAACAGATGAATCCAGAATTATTCCTCGTTACATAAACCTTTGTTTTATTTTTTTATTTTCTGTAGCTTGTTGTAGCTAACTGTATAAAAGTAAATAAAATATTCTCATTTCACCAAAATATAATCTAAATAGTGTTTCATCATAGCATTAACCGACATCTTGCTTTTTTAATCTTAGAATATGGATAGTCCATATTGAGTCTTGATGCAAAGACTGCATAATTTGTTACTATGTCCTTTTTTTTATATGTTTTAATGTTTTGTATGTTGCATGCTATGTTGTGGTCAACAAAGTTGTAAGGATGTCCTGCCTCTCAGACTGTAAAACCAGTTTACCTACGGGTACCAATAAAGTAACCTATCTACCTACCTATCTATCTAATTGTTTCTATAGAGTCAGAGAGTGCATGAATTAAACACTTTTATGTATGGACAGACAGCAGAGGTGACTGCACTATGCTCAGTCCAGGGCAAAGATGACTGCCTGCCACTGATATTGGACAGGTTAATTAGCTTAGCTTGAACTCTTGTCCTGAGGGAGAAAATAAGGTAATGGTCTATCACATCTTTGCAGACATTTCTCCGCACAGTCATTTAACAAAGTGGGGGAAGTTATTTCTTAGCCATGTCCTTCCAGAGTGACAGGGAGATGCTGTCTGGTAATTGCATGGCTAATTGTTTCTGAGGTTTAGAGAATGTATTTATTTATTGAATGTGCTGAGGTTGAAATTGTACAATAACTTGTATCCTTTAAGAAAAAGATTGTGTACAACATTTATGCCAATCTGTGAGTTCACCTTCATGTGCAGTGGAGAGTGCACATGGCAGTGACATTATAAGGAGAGAAATGGCCCACTCATAAACACATTAATGGGAGAAATCGTAATGCTAAATATGACAGCTGTAGACCTGCCTTAAAAGAGCCAATCACCTTTTTTATCGAGGCTTCGCAATGCTCAAAATGGCGGCTGTACGAATGTAAGTCCCGCCTTACAGTTTACAGAGCCAATCATTTTTTAATAGAGACATCAGCTGTTTGTTTACTTGAGAATGTGTGTACACATTATTTGCTTGATTTTAGCTAAAGCAGCACAATTTAAGATACTATTGCTTTTAGATTTAATTGTTCATTTGGATTACATTATTTAAACGTAATCTTGACTAACAGTTTTGTAGATTTTGGTCTTTCCCTATTCAAGTACTTGCACTGTCATTCCAAAATGGTAGCTGAGTGACCTGGCTTGCCTAAAGTGAATTTGTCATGTAGTGATACACAGCAATGAAAGCACTAAAAAAAGCACTTTTTGTTTGTATGTCTAAAAGACATGCCAAAGTATTTTTAGAAAGTCAATCCACTCAGCGGCCATATTTGGAATGCTCTCATTCAGACACTTGAATGGCGCAAGACCAAAATCTCCAAAATGGTTGGTCAAGATTACAATCAAAGAGCATATTTCAAATTGGCAGTAAAATCTGACAACAGTGGTATCATAAATTGTTCTTCTTTACTTCAGATTACAAACAAACAAAACAAAAAACACAGTTTTCCAGGCTTGTCCATCTAAAGTGCATGCGCCTTCTCAAGTTCATTGACAGGTGATGGCTGTTTATAAAGGGCGATTGGCTCTTTTATCTGTAAGGCAGGACTTCCCTTTCTACATCTGTTGACCATTGGGCATTCCAATATTTCTCATTCATTTTAAAAGATGTGTCCCATCTTTGCTAAATAGTCTCAGGCAATACTCACCTTCATAAATATAGACACTATCACCAACCCATTTGGACTCTTAGCAGCTTCTGTGTAGTTTGTGTACAGTTCATGGTTGTAATGTATAAGCTGTACCTGTGTAGAAAAAAAGACAAAATGGTCATGTTAAAATTTTTTACTAGCTTTGACATTGTATTCAATGATTTATCTTTAGAGCATAAAATACAGATTAGCTTCTACCTTTGTCTGTTTACTGACCATCAAAGACATTTTGACAAAAGAGTGTCAGCTTCAATACATAGAGAAACTTTAAAAGGGATTGTATTTGCTCTTTTTCCACACACACACACACACACACAAAATATGGTTTTATCTGTATTGACTCAGTGTCAGCTGTGCAGGTGTTGTGAAATTAAATCCGTGTTTCTCTTGGAATTTCTGAAATATGAAAGCATCCTTGGGAATAATTACTGGTTGATAGCAATTTGGTTGGTAATTACTTAATTACTCTAAATGATTTAATCTTACAACCTGTTTTCACCTCAAATGAATATGAACAATGAGTCTATTTGACTGAGTTTGAATGAATGTCAATTTGAATGAGTTTTGCGGAGAGCCAAGCGTCAGTTTGGATAACAGCTTTTTTTGTCATTACAGATGGCTCTGAAACGAAATCACAGGTAAACAGCTGCTTCTGTCTTTCTTTGAATATGTCTGTCAAATTTAAATTCATTGTGAAGCACAGGTAATCTTCCTTCTGTGAATTGCTTGAGCACACACCGTCCCTCTGAAATAGATTTAAAACTTAGGGAGTTTGGATAGGGGCAGAGGACACTCTTTCTTTTTTGCTCCAAAAGCTGGGAACAATTATTGTAAAATAACTTTTTCTAATGAAAAGTGCACTCACTCTTGATTTGTGTCTCATCCAAGGTCTTATCCAACTAGTGCTCACTGCTAACAATATGATGATGACCATGTAGAGTTGTTGGGAGCATCATCATAATTTTCTTTTGTCAAACCAAGGGATCAGTTTCTTCCTTCTACCCTGACCTTAAAGTAAATTAAAAACTGTGTGGCTGATAGTAATTATGAAATATGCAAAAGGAGAGCAAGGGAGTGACAGATCATCTATAAACTTGATCAAGTGTGGAGGAACGTGATTACAGAGTGAATGTTAATTTGACTAGATTTTCTTTTGTGAAGCCAGTGCTTTCCTCAAACTCTCTAACTAACAAATTTGAAGAGTGGGGGGCAGATGCAACATTCCAGAGAGATCACAAGAGTAGAAGATAAGATTTGGAAAGCTGTTTTAGATGTAATTTCAGCCTCAGACACCTGCCCACTGTCCGTTTACGAACCATCTGATGCATATTGCACACAAAAATGGAAAACGTCCTGGTTACTTACGTAACCTCTGTTCCCTGATGAAGGGAACGAGACGTTGTGTCAATGAAGTGACACTAGGGGTCACTCTTGGGAGCCCGAGACACCTCTGATCTTTGATAAAAGGTCAATGGGAATTGGTGAGTGGTATTTGCATGCAACTCCCCTGAACATGGTAAATGGTCTGCACTTATATAGCGCCTTTTTAACCTTAACGGCATTCAAAGCGCTTTACACTGTGACTCATTCACCCATTCACACACACATTCATACACCACTGGTGGCAGAACTGCCATGCAAGGTGCTAGCCTGCCATTGGGAGCAACTTGGGGTTCAGTGTCTTGCCCAAGGACACTTCGGATTAGTGGCCAACCCACTCTACCAACCCCACCCCACCGCCCACGGGTATAAAGGAGCTGGCGTGCGAACCACTCATTCAGGTTTTGTGCTGAGTAGCCGAGAGAGAAGGTCCCGGCCATTTCAGCAGGTAGTCCAGCATTGTGGCAGGAGGGACACAATGTCTCGTTCCCTCCATCAGGGAACGGAGGTTACAGAAGTAACCAGGACACTTCCTATCTGAGACTCGCTCGACGTTGTGTCGATGAAGTGACACTAGGGTCCCCTCCAAAAACCCCACAACAAGCTGAACTGTGTTACGTGAACTGCCAGTGCGAGATAAGTCGACTGCCCTGGGACAAGTCGACTGCCCCCCAAAAAATAGGGACAGGCTAGCCCAGTCATACATTTTCCAGACTGACAGACTGAGACCACCGGTATGGGAGAAGTTGCTGTAATGTGCCATCAGAAATCCAGCAGATGTGAATGGGAAGCCATGGGAATTCAGCTCAGTGAACATAGACCGCTCAACTCCGAAGAGATAATCTGAATGAGCAGTTCGCCTGCCAGCTCCTTTAAACCGTATGTTCGGGGGAGTGGCATGCAAATACTCGCCAATTCCCATTGGCCTTTTATCAAAGATCAGAGGTGTCTCGGGCTCCCAAGAGTGACCCCTAGTGTCACTTCATCGACACAACGGCGAGTGAGTGACAGATAAGGAACTTTCTCTGATTGAATCTGATTGGCTGAAGTGACGCAACATCTGCGGTTTAAGGCACATAGGCTTTTTATATCAGTTCACCTAGAAACAAAGTCATGTTTACAAGGTACCAGGTTGATACAACAAGAATGAAATAAATTATTTGATTTTCTGAAAATTGCCAGGGTATAGCCTCTATATATGAACAATACAAACTGACTGATCGCTTTACATGCCAGTCAGAACCCTCTTTCTGTCTAAGTGGGCATTTATGGGTCAGGCAAATTCAAAAATATAAGTAAAAGTCAAAATATTTTTTATCAAATCTAGACAGGCTCCATTTCCAGCAACCATCACACCAACACCTTATTCTTGAGTATGCTAAATTGCTAATTTGGTACTAGAAACTCACTTGCCATTACATAAAACACAGTTGAAAGCTATTTGGTTTGATAAACGAAGCTTAACATTGTCTTTGTGTTTGATTTTGAGTTGCCACAGTATGCAATAGACTGGCAAGTCTTAAGGTCAATATAAGGCCATAAATGGAAAAATAAACAGCTTTCTCTAGAAACTCGTCAGTCAATCATTGTCACTTTACACCTGGCTGCTAACTCAATAACTGCTATGTCCATAGAACACTTTCATAGTATGTTATGTTTACATTTAGCATTTTAGAAAGTGTCATCTTTTTGCACTACTCGATTACAAAGGTGTACTGGTCGGCGCTGCACTGCCTCTCACTGTGCCTATTGTCCTGTTCCTTTTTAGTAATTTATTGTACTGTCCCGTACTTTTTGCACACGTTTGCACGTGCACTTTTTGTAGAAATGTTATTTAGTCTTTGTAGTCTCATGTGGTTCTGTGTTTGTCCTATGTTGATTTATGTAGCACCATGGTCCTGGAGGAACGTTGTCTCATTTCGCTGTGTACTGTACTAACTGTATATGGTTGAAGGACAATAAAAACCACTTGACTTGACTACATTACAGTCTTCAAAGACAAAAGACAAATGGCTCTAACAATGACAGAAAGAGATGTGGAAGGCCAGATGTGCATCTAAACAAGAGGATAATACATCAGAGTACATCTTGATAGTACAGTAAAGAGAAGACTCAGGGGCGCAAGCCCTATGGGAAGAATTGCAAAGAAAAAGCCACTTTTGAAACAGAAAAACAAAAAGAAAATGTTAGAGTGGGCAAAGAAACACAGACACTGGACAACAGATAAATGGAAAAGTGTGTTATGGATCTTAACCCTCTGGGGTCAACGGACGTGCCGGCACGTCCTGCTGGATATTTTCGTCATTACAGCAGAAACAACTTAAAATACTCCGTCATTTTTGGGTATACAGATAAGTATAAGACATCATTAGAGACTATAAAGGGTCTACTTTTATTTGTGTACACTCACAATAACAACTAAATCTTGTGCTTTTGTAAAATAAAGAAAATAAAAAGGGTGAGCTTTCAGCAGTCTCTGTGTTCACGAGCATATTTCAGAAACACGTCACAAAAAATGAACTGAAACTCCGCGAATACTTATCACACAAACATGAAACATATGTCTAAAGAAAGCTTAAAATGTCTACTTTTAAATAAAACAATTCAAATTTAAAACAAATATTCTCCTGCAATGCAATCTGTTTGAAACAAAGCGATGTTCAGTTTTTACCGGTCCATCTAATTATCTGTAATGTGATCCCACCCACCAGCAGAGCACGCCATTCATACGCTAATGTGCTGAGACGATCAACCCAAATGTACACGCCCCCCACTGTGAGGTTGTAAACAAAATTAATTCATTTTTCTGCACGTTTGCAACGATACACAGGCGAGAAAGCTCCAGGAATGTATGGAAGAGTTAACTTTTTCCTCAGAAGAAGAGCGGGACTCCGATGAACATTTGTATTTTGAAGAGCGATTTGATCCAGCCGAGGATACAATTTCAGACAAGTCAATTCGTTTTCATTAGTTGACATGCTATTTTATATAAACTTGTACATATTTTACTAGTGGGAGTGTTTCTAGACTTGCCAGCCAGGATTCAGTGTATTGACATTTGAAATATGTCCTAATAAGCAAGTTTTAGTTACATTTAAATGCTGTTCGGCTAAAGCAGGCATTTCAATTGTATGCTGTATAATATAAATATGATATAAAAATATGAATGTTTAGATTATATTTTAACTAGAGGTTATGATGCCTCATTATCATCAACAAAGCTTGTGCTGGCAAATATATGTTCAATGAGTAAAATGCACTTTAAATGTGCCCATATTAGAAAATCAGCATATTATTATGATTTCTGAAGGATCATGTGACACTGAGGACTGCAGTAATGATGCTGAAAATTATGCTTTGATCACAAATTGCATTTTACAATATATTTTGATAGAAAACTGTTCTTTTAAATTGTAAAAACAGTTCAGAATATCAATGTTGTTTCTGTATTTTGGATCAAATAAATCCAGTCTTGGTGAGCAGAAGAGACTTCTTTTAATGGTAGTGTAGGTCTAAAATTAAGTCAAGTCTTTATGTAAAGAAAATATATAGTCAGATACCTTCTTTTAACTTAAAACTTGATTTTGATCATTAAGTGTCCTCACATTCATTCTGTCACATTCCACATTGATAGGCTCAGGGGAGGGGTCATTGTCTCTCAGGTGTGAATCACATCAATATTTATGATCATTCACGCCTCCTTGCATATTACCTTTCAACACTAAAATTGTCTAACAAAAGTTAAATTACTATATTGTTTTGTATGAATGAGTGATCAGGATGGTTTTCACATCATTTTGTAGCAAAAACTCTAGGCTACAAGATCCAGTTCTGGCTCAGTGTCAGAAATTTACTTTTTCTTTAAAGAGCAATGTTTGCCATTCAAGTATAAAAATATGTTGTATCCTTTATGTCAAATGCTTCAATATAATAAATTAATTGACATAAATTTGAATAATCAATCTGAATAATTAGATATCTTATACTTTATGTGATGTGGTAATTTCTTTTTTTACCTTTGTTAGTGCATACTTTTTTTTTCTAACTATACAAAATGACATAATATGACTTGTGTAACATATGTATATGTTTTATTTCAAATAATGCAATTTAATCAATTCATTACATGTTCAATCTGAATAATCAGATAAGCTGTTAACCATATATGTAAATTAATAATAACTATTTTATGTAATAAGTATTATACTAGGCCCAGAATAGAATATTAAAAACTATATAAAATGTTACAAATAAATACTGTGGAATTCCTTAAAAAGGCATTTTTTTCCAGACATTTTAAAATTCCGACACATTTTTGTCACCTTTAGAGAAATTTTGCCCTGTGCCCTTGTTCATTTTTGGCCCTGGCCCAACCTTTTAGAATCAATGACATCATGTCTTGTCTTCACATTTGAACACAGTTTAACAGTTGTAGGAAATGTTCCGCAGGATGTACTTTAGCGCACACACGTGCACACACACATACACAAACACACACACACACACAAACGTCAGACTAAGAGGAGAGGTGTCTGCTACAATGGGAGGCAGCTCTTGCCTCCGGTGGGCCCCCTGACAAGCTCTTTATTGTGTGATAGCTGGCTTAGACCTACCATGGGCAAAATATGAAGACAGCAAGTCGATAGCAGAAAGAGGGGTGGACAGTGCTAACAGGGCAAATTAAATGCAGTCGTCTGGAACCACCATCCAATAGTGGACGAATCAGAGCATGCACTTATAAAGCAAATAAACGGAAAGTCCGGAAGTATGGAGAGCAATTCAATTTGATTACATTAAAGTTGAGCTTCCCTGAGAAAAAGCATGAAGCCTTTGTAACATGCCATGTGAATAGAACACTCACCACAGCAGAAAGGAGCAGAAGGCAAAGCTCAGCTAACTTCAAGGGAAATTACCAATTATTACAGAGTATGAATTTTATTTAAGAATAGGGCTACTGATCTCAAAGAGTCAATTCACCTAAAAATTTAAATTATGTCATAATTTATTCACAATCATAATTTTAACAACCAATGAGATTTTTCTTCTTCTGTGGAAAATGCCCAAGCTGCTCTTCTGATTGGTGATAACAACTGTTAAGTAAGACTTTGTAGGGAACATTTTCTGTTAATAACTGCTTTATATGGCTTCAGAAGACATGGAACATAGTATGATTTATGTGGACTACTTTTATGATGCTTTAAAGGATTATTAAGTTCAATACAAGTTAAGATCAATACACAGCATTTGTGGCATAATGTTTATTACCACAAAAAATAATTTCAACTTGCTCCTCCTTTCACTTAAGAAATTCTAAAACGTCTAGGTTACTACTGTAACCTCCATTCCCTGATGGAGGGAACAAGACATTGTGTCAAATGAAGCGACACTAGGGGTCTTTCTTGAAGGCCTTGGATATCTCTGAACTTGAGAAAAGGCCAATGAGAAATTGGCAGACAGAATTTGCATGTCCCTCCCCAGGACATAAAAGGAGGGAATCATGCATCTGTCTATTCAGGTTTTGCACTGAGGAGCCGGGAACCAGGTTCGGTCGTTACAGTGGCTCGATACAGTGTTGTGGCTGGGGGGACACAACGTCTCGTTCCCTCCATCAGGGAATGGAGGATACAATAGTAACCTATACAATCCCCTTCTGTCGCTCACTCGATGTTGTGTCGAATGAAGTGACACTAGGGGTCCCTATTCAATCACGCCATGCGCTATGTGCAAGCGGAACACATGGTCTGATGTTCTGTATTCCCGAGTTCTATGTGCTCGAACCTGAGAGAATACGGGACGAAACTGACTCAACCCTGAGATTGTTGAATCTTGTAAAGGTATTTGGTGTTGCCCAGCCTGCCACTCTGCAGATGCCTGCTAGGAAGGTGCCATTGGCCAGTGCCCACGAGGAAGCCACACTTCTCGTCGAGTGTGCTTGAAACGCACAAAGGGGCAGGCATGGCCTGGGTCTGATAGGCCAAAGTGATGGCGTCGACGACCCAGTGGGCCAGCCTGTGTTTGGAGACAGTGTTCCCTTTCTGCTGTCCCCCAAAGCAGACAAAGAGCTTCTCAGAACATCTAAAGCTCTGTGTGCGGTCCACATAGGTACGCAAAGCATGCACCGGACACAGCAACGATAAGGCTGGGTCTGCCTCCTCCTGGGACAGCACTTGCAGGTTCACTACCTGGTCCCTGAAGGGGGTCATAGAAACCTTGGGCACGTAGCTTCCTGACTGCGCATTCTGCTATCCCGCCAGGTGGCTGTGTTTTATTGGCACAGGTGGATTGCAACCGCTCTGTCCACATGGGGGACCGCCGAGAACCCGTGCGCCTTCTAGGGTAGTGAGAGCGGACGAGCGAAGAGGTCGGTTGCGAGCAGTGAAAGGTGCCCTCCATGACCTCGTCAGCTCATCGTGCACCTCCAGGAAGAAAATAACCGAGGGGGGCATGGCTGTGAGTGGCGCCCGGACCCGAGGAACCAATTGTCTAGCTGTGAGGGTTGCGGGGAGGACGGAGGGTTCCAGTCCAACCCCACGCTCACGGCGGCCCGGGCAAGCATGCCGGCCATCTGGGCATCAGCCTCAGACTGGGCGGGCCGACTCGAAGGCGGCAGCCCAGTCGAGTCTTCCGTGTCAGACGCCGGGACACTCTTCGATGCAGCGCTGAATTCCTCATCCAGCTCGGCGGGTCAAAGGAAGTAGTCAGACTGACCTCTCACCTCGAGCCCGGTCGGAAGCCAACAAGCATCCTGGGGGGGGGGGGTTCGTGGAGATTTACCCAGCAAAACCGAGCCAGCTGCCATCCCCAAATCGCTTCCATCGCCAGCCGGGTTGTCTTCAATACCGTGGGAAATCAGCGTCTATGACCGTCAGGAGCAGAGAGATATAGACCAGATCCAGGAGGTGGAAGGGCATCTTTAAAAAGACGCATCCTGAAAAGGACGTTCAACACCTGCTGTGTGTGCTCTTTTAGAGAAATTAAACTCTTTTAGGGACATAAATATTTTCAGAAGCGCTGTCGAAGCACCCATCGGCAAAGCTGCACTGGCGTGCAGAGAAGGAGGAAGCCACTGATACACGCCATAGATCCAATAGAAAACACTCTGCAGTGGTGAGTGGAACAGAAGTGATCTCAGCTCGCTGATCACACAACCGCTCGGCTCCGAAGAAAAAATCTGAATGGAAAGATGCAGGATTCCCTCCTTTTCTGCCTGTATGTCCGGGGGAGGGGCATCTTGTGGCTAGACGTTTGAAACTGAGTATTTTAGAGTTTACAGATTGGCATCACTTCCATTGTATGTGCCTCTCTGGAACACAGATTTATTTTATTATTTTTTTTACAGTTTTGTGGTAATCAAAATGATGGCACAAATGCTGTTGATTGAGCTTAACTTGTATTGAACCCGGAATTTCCCTTTAATAGTGTTTTATGTCCAGTAAAGAACTTGATAGTGCCTGGCCAGAAGAAAGAAATTTACACTGGCGTGACATAATGCACAGATTTAGCTGTTTCTGAGATAAATTGGCAATTAATTTACCAAAGTGGAATTCAACTGATCACAAAGTATAGTCAGGTCATCACTGATGTAAAAAACATAATCAATATTTGAAAAAGTAAAAGTTTTTCAAAAATATAAGCATCTAGACAGGCTCCATTTCCAGCAACCATCACACCAACACCTTATTCTTGAGTATGCTAAATTGCTAATTTGGTACTAGAAACTCACTTGCCATTACATAAAACACAGTTGAAAGCTATTTGGTTTGATAAACGAAGCTTAACATTGTCTTTGTGTTTGATTTTGAGTTGCCACAGTATGCAATAGACTGGCAAGTCTTAAGGTCAATATACACTCACCTAAAGGATTATTAGGAACTCCTGTTTTTTTACTGTCGCCAATGGCGACCTTGACAGAAATTACACTCACAAATAAATTTATTTGGTCACAAATGCGACCATTTTTAGTCGCAGTTTGGAGCCCTGCACAAGGATGATGATTTATCGACTTTATAGACATTACATTTTTATCGTCTGTTAATGCTGAACTTCTGTAAAGCTGCTTTGAAACGATGTGTGTTGTGAAAGGCGCTATACAAATAAAATTGACTTGACTTGACTTGACCTGTTCAATTTCTCATTAATGCAATTATCTAATCAACCAATCACATGGCAGTTGCTTCAATGCATTTAGGGGTGTGGTCCTGGTCAAGACAATCTCCTGAACTCCAAACTGAATGTCAGAATGGGAAAGAAAGGTGATTTAAGCAATTTTGAGCGTGGCATGGTTGTTGGTGCCAGACGGGCCGGTCTGAGTATTTCACAATCTGCTCAGTTACTGGGATTTTCACACACAACCATTTCTAGGGTTTACAAAGAATGGTGTGAAAAGGGAAAAACATCCAGTATGCGGCAGTCCTGTGGGCGAAAATGCCTTGTTGATGCTAGAGGTCAGAGGAGAATGGGCCGACTGATTCAAGCTGATAGAAGAGCAACTTTGACTGAAATAACCACTTGTTACAACCGAGGTATGCAGCAAAGCATTTGTGAAGCCACAACACGCACAACCTTGAGGCGGATGGGCTACAACAGCAGAAGACCCCATCGGGTACCACTCATCTCCACTACAAATAGGAAAAAGAGGCTACAATTTGCAAGAGCTCACCAAAATTGGACAGTTGAAGACTGGAAAAATGTTGCCTGGTCTGATGAGTCTCAATTTCTGTTGAGACATTCAGATGGTAGAGTCAGAATTTGGCGTAAACAGAATGAGAACATGGATCCATCATGCCTTGTTACCACTGTGCAGGCTGGTGGTGGCGGTGTAATGGTGTGGAGGATGTTTTCTTGGCACACTTTAGGCCCCTTAGTGCCAATTGGGCATCGTTTAAATGCCACGGCCTACCTGAGCATTGTTTCTGACCATGTCCATCCCTTTATGGCCACCATGTACCCATCCTCTGATGGCTACTTCCAGCAGGATAATGCACCATGTCACAAAGCTTGAATCATTTCAAATTGGTTTCTTGAACATGACA
Source organism: Moxostoma hubbsi (assembly GCA_032164185.1). Classification (NCBI taxonomy): domain Eukaryota; kingdom Metazoa; phylum Chordata; class Actinopteri; order Cypriniformes; family Catostomidae; genus Moxostoma; species Moxostoma hubbsi. The sequence continues at coordinate 20,236,077 of JAVLUX010000035.1, forward strand.
ATGAGTTCACTGTACTAAAATGGCCCCCACAGTCACCAGATCTCAACCCAATAGAGCATCTTTGGGATGTGGTGGAACAGGAGCTTCGTGCCCTGGATGTGCATCCCACAAATCTCCATCAACTGCAAGATGCTATCCTATCAATATGGGCCAACATTTCTAAAGAATGCTTTCAGCACCTTGTTGAATCAATGCCACGTAGAATTAAGGCAGTTATGAAGGCGAAAGGGGGTCAAACACAGTATTAGTATGGTGTTCCTAATAATCCTTTAGGTGAGTGTAAGGCCATAAATGGAAAAATAAACAGCTTTCTCTAGAAACTCGTCAGTCAATCATTGTCACTTTACACCTGGCTGCTAACTCAATAACTGCTATGTCCATAGAACACTTTCATAGTATGCTATGTTTACATTTAGCATTTTAGAAAGTGTCATCTTTTTGCACTACTCGATTACAAAGGTGTACTGGTCGGCGCTGCACTGTCTCTCACTGTGCCTATTGTCCTGTTCCTTTTTAGTAATTTATTGTACTGTCCCATACTTTTTGCACTCGTTTGCACGTGCACTTTTTATAGAAATGTTATTTAGTCTTTGTAGTCTCATGTGGTTCTGTGTTTGTCCTATGTTGATTTATGTAGCACCATGGTCCTGGAGGAACGTTGTCTCATTTCGCTGTGTACTGTACTAACTGTATATGGTTGAACGACAATAAAAACCACTTCACTTGACTACTGTAAAACAGATCAAGGTCGCGGGCAAGGAAGAGGCGAGAAACCGGCTTGACATATAACTTAAAGATTTAATGGAAAACTCAAAAGACAAACACATAGGACGACGGACATGTCCGTGAACGATCTCTCTCTCTCTCTCACATCGCCGTCCGCGAGTGGCCTTTATCCCTCTTGACGGCTTAATTAGCCTAATACGGGACCGGGCGTGCGTAATCACGCCCCGGTTCCACCCTCCACCGTGCCACAACTACATTACAGTCTTCAAAGACAAAAGACAAATGGCTCTAACAATGACAGAAAGAGATGTGGAAGGCCAGATGTGCATCTAAACAAGAGGATAATACATCAGAGTACATCTTGAGAAATTGACGCCTCACATGTCCTCAGCTGACAGCTTCATTGAATTCTACCTGCTCAACACCAGTTTCATGTACTACAGTAAAGAGAAGACTCAGAGGCGCAAGCCCTATGGGAAGAATTGCAAAGAAAAAGCCACTTTTGAAACAGAAAAACAAAAAGAAAATGTTAGAGTGGGCAAAGAAACAGACATTGGACAACAGATAAATGTAAAAGAGTGTTATGGATCTTAACCCTCTGAGGTCAACGGACGCACTGGCGCTTCCTGCTGGATATTTTCGTCATTAAAGCAGAAACAACTTAAAATACTCTGTCATTTTTGGGTATACAGATAAGTGTAAGACATCATTAGAGACTATAAAGGGTCTACTTTTATTTGTGTACACTCACAATAACAACTAAATCTTGTGCTTTTGTAAAATAAAGAAAATAAAAAGGGTGAGCTTTCAGCAGTCTCTGTGTTCACGAGCATATTTCAGAAACACAAAAATGACCTGAAACTCCGCGAATAATTATCACACAAACATGAAACATATGTCTCAAGAAAGCTTTAAATGTCTACTTTTTAATAAAACAATTCAAATTTAAAACAAATATTCTCCTGCAATGCAATCTGTTTGAAACAAAGCGATGTTCAGTTTTTACCGGTCCATCTAATTATCTGTAATGTGATCCCACCCACCAGCAGAGCACGCCATTCATACTCTAATGTGCTGAGACGATCTGTGCAAATGTACACGCCCCCCACTGTGAGGTTGTAAACAAAATGTATTCATTTTTCTGCGCGTTTGCAACGATACACATGCGAGAAAGCTCCAGGAATGTATGGAAGAGTTCCTCAGAAGAAGAGCAGGACTCCGATGAACATTTGTATTTTGAAGAGCGATTTGATCCAGCCGAGGATACAATTTCAGACAAGTCAATTTGTTTTCATTAGTTGACATGCTATTTTATATAAACTTGTACATATTTTACTAGTGGGAGTGTTTCTAGACTTGCCAGCCAGGATTCAGTGTATTGACATTTGAAATATGTCCTAATAAGCAAGTTTTAGTTACATTTAAATGCTGTTTTGGATAAAGCAGGCATTTCAATTGTATGCTGTATAATATAAATATGATATAAATATGATATAAAAATAATATGAATGTTTAGATTATATTTTAACTAGAGGTTATGCTGCCTCATTATCATCAAAAAAGCTTGTGCTGGCAAATATGTGTTCAATGAGTAAAATGCACTTTAACCCTCTGGGGTCGACGGATGCGCCGGCGCGTCCTGCTGGATTTTTTCGTCATTACAGCAGAAACAACTTAAAATACTCTGTCATTTTTGGGTATACAGATAAGTGTAAGATATCATTAGAGACTATAAAGGGTCTACTTTTATTTGTGTACACTCATAACAACAATGAAACATTGTGCTTTTGTAAAATAAAGAAAATAAAAAGGGTGAGCTTTCAGCAGTCTCTGGGTTTGAGAGCATTTATCTGAAACACGTCACAAAAATGACCTGAAACTCAGCGAATACTTATCACACAAACATGAAACATATGTCTAAAGAAAGCTTTAAATGTCTACTTTTTAATAAATCAATTCAAATTTAAAACAAATATTCTCCTGCAATGCAATCTGTTTGAAACAAAGAGATGTTCCGTTTTTACCGGTCCATCTAATTATCTGTAATGTGATCCCACCCACCAACAGAGCGCGCCATTCATACGCTAATGTTCTGAGACAATCTGTGCAAATGTACACGCCCTCCATTTGCTGTAAACAAATGTCGTTCATTTTTCTGTGCGTTTGTAATGATACACAGGCAAGAAAGCTCCTGGATTGTAAGAAAGATCTCAAAGTCTTGTGGACAAATGTTTAGTATGTGATATATGGCCTTATTTCAGTGACTTAAAATTTTTGTTTTTTCAAAAACCACACATAAACGTTATTTTCTCAAAAATACAAACATGTAAACATTTGTTGCTCACGTATTATTGTAGCCCAGTTTGTGCTGAATACAGTGTTATCAGACTTTAGCCATTAATATGTTTTTAAGCAACTGAAAAAAGCACAAATGTCAAGGCATGTCAAAACGTCTCCAGGGCCCAAAATACCCTCAGACCCCAGAGGGTTAAATGTGCCCATATTAGAAAATCAGCATATTATTATGATTTCTGAAGGATCATGTGACACTGAGGACTGCAGTAATGATGCTGAAAATTCTGTTTTGATCACAAAATGCATTTTACAATATATTTAGATAGAAAACTGTTCTTTTAAATTGTAAAAACAGTTCAGAATATCAATGTTGTTTCTGTATTTTGGATAAAATATATCCAGTCTTGGTGAGCAGAAGAGACTTCTTTTAACGGTAGTGTAGGTCTAAAATGAAGTAAAGTCTTTATATAAAGAAAATATATAGTCAGATATCTTCTTTTAATTTAAAACTTGATTTTGATCATTAAGTGTCCTCACATTCATTCTGTCACATTGCACATTGATAGGCTCAGGGGTGGGGTCATTGTCTCTCAGGTGTGAATCACATCAATATTCATGATCATTCACGCCTCCTCGCATATTACCTTACAACACTAAAATTGTCTTACAAAAGTTAAATTACTATATTGTTTTGTATGAATGAGTGATCAGGATGGTTTTCACATCATTTTGTAGTAAAAACTCTAAGCTACAAGATCCAGTTCTCAAAAGTCTTGTGGACAAATGTTTAGTTTGTGTTATATGACCTTATTTCAGTGACTTAAAATGTTAGTTTTTTCAAAAACCACACATAAATTTTATTTTCTCAAAAATACAAACATGTACACACATGTTGCTCACATATTATTGTAGCCCTGTTTGTGCTGAATACAGTGTTATCAGACTTTAGCCATTAATATGTTTTTAAGCAACTGAAAAAAGCACAAATGTCAAGGCATGTCAAAACTTCTCCAGGGCCCAAAATACCCTCAGACCCCAGAGGGTTAACCCCATTGAGCTTTTGTGGGATCAGCTACATTGTAGGTGCGTGAGAATTTCCCAACAAGACAGCCACATCTATAGCAAGTGCTACAGGAAGCATGGGGTGAAATGTTTAAACTATACACTGTGATCAGTTTAATGCCACTTTGGTGAATACAAGTACCAATTTATTTCTATAAGTGCAAAAACAGTACATTCCAAAGTGTATATGGAGTGTGAGTAAATGACTACTGAATTTGTATCTTTTGTGTGAACAATCCTTTTGAAAATGCAGTATATTCTCATGGTTTGAAGAAGGAAGAGTTATGTTATACAAAATTAGTTAACATGAACTAACAATGAACAAAACTTTTACATCATTAATTAATATTTGTTAATGTTATTTACAATGTATACTAATACATTTTTTAAATCAAATGTTGTATATTTTAATATTAGTTAACGCTCTATGAACTAACATGAACTAACAATGAACAATTGTATTTTTATTAACTAGAATTAACAAAGATTAATAAATGTTGTAAAAAATATCTTGTTCATTTTTAGTTTGTGATACCTAATGCATTAACTAATGCCAACAAATTGAACCTTATTATAATGTGTTACTGATTTAGTATGTGTCATTATTACATATAATAAAGAAAAACTGGCTATGGTGAAAGTTTGATTATTTAAAATTTTCTAACATACTTTATTGGTGCAGAACTAGATTATATTTAATACATGTGGAAAAAAGGATTTTAATATGCAAATTTACTTTGGCATCAAGCACTGAACAGTGATGGTAATGTGTTATTTTGCTGCTATTGATAATTAGAAATTAATTAAAGGGTGAGAAGGGGAATTGTGGGCTATAAGACAATTCTGCAAATCATTGTAAATGGTGTTAATTCCTTATTTCAAAGAGGCATAAACTATTTAATGTTTATGTTTTATGTTTTCCTGTTTACTCACATTTTTAAAAAAATGTGAGACACTGTTTACTTTAGAAACAACTTTTTTGCTAAATAAATCTGCATATATGCATTTATGTCTTCACATCTTAGATTATGACATCCTGTGATAATAAAGTGCATTCCTCCTGACAGAAACTATCATTTTATGCAACTTTATTTTTGTGTATCATAACTAAACTTTTCAACAGAATAAAGGGTCAGGCAGTTAATACAGGGGTTTTAAAACTGTTTAATGCCAAGTATGACCAAATACACTACACGGCCAAAAGATTGTGGATTAACAAGTAATTAACCCGATTGGCTATTCCATTAATTCCAGTAAAGACAAATCTTAATGATACAGCATACAGTGGCTTTGTAAAGAATTGTGTGTTCCCAAATTTTTGGTAACAGATTGGGGTGGTCCCTTTTGTGTTCCAGCATGACAATGCCCCTGTGCCAAAGCAAGGTCCATAAAGAAATAATGTACTGAGTCTGGTGTGGGAGAACTTGGCTGTCCTGCCCAAAGCCCAGACATGAACACCTTTGGGATGATAGCAAGCACATCTCACAGAATCAGTGTCTGACCTCAATGATGCTCTTGAGTCTAAATGGGAGCAAATCCATTCAGCTATATTCCAACATCACTTGGAAAGCCTTTCCAGAAGAGTGAAAGATGATATACCAGCAAAGAGTGGGATTAATCCCTATGGTTTTGAAAAGTAAATGTTCAACAAAATAACAGGAGCCAGCTGGTATGTGACAGCTGTTTGGTATGTGTAAAACCTCACTTCCCTGGCCTCAAGAGGCACACTAGCGACTGATGCTAGCAGCTGTATTCTTTAGCCATGATACAATTTTTGCAATTCAAAATTTACGTGGCGTGTATCACTTTTGGCTGCAGGTTTACAGTTAAATGTCCAATGGGGGCGCCAAAAGCTAGTAAATGGTGTTGTATTCAGACACTGTTTTAAGGTGTATTTTAGATTTTTTTTTTTTTACATAAATCCTTAACCTAAAACATTTACCTGAACCTAACCAATAGTGTCCAATAACATCCTTACCAATTCAATGCATAAACGTCTCGGTTACGTATGTAACCTCCGTTCCCTGATGGAGGGAACGAGACGTCGTGTCGAAGAAGCGACACTAGGGGTCTCTCTTGAGCGCCGAAAGATACCTCTGATCTATGAAAAAAGGCCAATGAGAGTTGGCGAACAGTATTTGCATACTCCGCCTCCGGATACGGATATAAAGGCGAGAGAAATACGCTCGTTCATTCAGGATTTTTCTGAGGAGCCGGGAGTGTTCCGGGCATCTCAGCGGCTCGGATCAGCGACGTGGCCGGGAAGACACGACGTCTCGTTCCCTCCATCAGGGAACGGAGGTTACATACGTAACCGAGACGTTCCCCGTCTGTCGCTCACTTCGACGTCGTGTCGAAGAAGCGACACTAGGGGTCCACTTCAAAACTCGCCATGCGCTGAGCCGTGTACGTGTACTGCTGACACAGAAGCGGGCAGGTATTTTGCACGTGCACAAGCGACCAACTGTGTTCAGGCTGCACGTACTCTTCCCCAATGCTCTGAAAAAGCGTCAGCACCCTTTTGGTTACCCTAGGGGGGAACAAGGTGACGCTCCCAACAAGGGAACGGGCCAAGCCTGGCTGGGCCTCTTTTCTCTCTATGTTTTCTCGGCATAGAGCAAGAGCAGCCGGGGCCCTTACCGCATCGAGGGAAGGGGGTCTTATTCCGAAGTCCTATTCTTTTAGGGGGAAAAGACCCTGCGGAGGCCACACCCGCCCAGCAGGGGAGGTATAGGTGGCAAAATACACCACATGGCCACTTTGGGCATGTGGGAGGAAATGGCGCGGTGGTAGATCCAGCCTCGAGGAGGGGGGAGTTGCTACAACACGGCGACCGGAGGGCAGCGAAGGACTGCCTAAGGGAGACGTGGGTCAGCTCGCAAGGTGACCGTACCGCGGAAATACACACAGAAGGAGTCCCGTAGGAGGCCTGATCTGTGGAGCACCTATTCCAGTAGGGGTAGCCGGAGGTACCCGTAGTGGACTGGACCAGCACGTTCCTCCGCTGAACTGCTGCGGGCCCGAAGGGCTAGGGAGGAATCAACCAGGGACCTAGGTCCTCTGGGACAAAAGCGCACTGTTTTGCCTTGGCAGAGGGAAACGGCGCTGGAACAAGCGGTTCACCCGGTCAGATTGTCGACGTGTACCGAGTTCTACGGGCTCGGACCTGAGAGAACACGGGACGAGACTGACTCAACCCTGAGATCATAAGGGTGTTAGGTGCTGCCCAGCCCGCAGCTCTGCAAATGTCTGCTAGGGAGGTGCCCCTAGCCAGTGCCCATAAGGATGCCACGCTCCCAGTGGAGTGGGCTTGAACCCATAAGGGGGGCATGGCCTGGGTGTGATAGGCCAACTGAATGGCATCCACCACCCAGTGAGACACCTCTGTATGGAGACAGCATTCCCTTTCTGCTGTCCTCCAAAGCAGACAAAGAGCTGCTCAGAGCGCCTGAAGCTCTGGGTGCGTTCCAGGTAGGCACGCAAGGCACGTACCGGACACGACAGTGAGAGGGGCTGGGTCTGCCTCCTCCCGGGGCAGCGCTTGTAGGTTCACTACCTGATCTCCAGAGGGCGTGGTAGGAACCATGGGCACATAGCCCAGTCAAGGTCTTAGGATCACATGAGTATCTGCCGGACCGAGCTCCAGGCAAGTGTTGTTAGTAGGGAACGCTTGCAGGTCCCCGACCCTCTTGATGGAAGTGAGCGCGATCAGCAGGGCCGTCTTTTCAGGAGAGGGCCCTGAGCCAACTGATTCTAGCGACTCAGAGGGAGGGATCTCTGAAGACCGGCGAGGACCACCGAGAGATCCCAGGAGGGGAACAGATTTGGCCGGGAAGGGTTTAACCTCCGGGCACCTCTTGGGAACCTGACGATTAAGTCGTGCTTACCCAGAGACTTGCTGTCTACTGGGTCATGGTGAGCTGCGATAGTGGCAACATACACCTTCAAGGTGGATGGGGACAGCCTCCCCTCCAACCTCTCCTGTAGGAACAGGAGCACAGACCTAACTGCGCACCTCTGTGGGTCTTCTGCCCGGGAAGAACACCGATTCACGAACAGACGCCCTTCAGGGCGTAGAGTTGCCTGGTAGAAGGGGCTCTGGCTTGGTTGATCGTGGCTACGACCGTGGTTGGTAGACCAGCTAGATCTTCCGCATCCCGTTCGGGGGCCAGACATGGAGGTTCCAAAGGTCTGGGTGCGGATGCCAGAGCGTGCCCCATCCCTGAGAAAGAAGGTCCTTCCTCAGGGGAATTCGCCAGGGAGGGGCTGTCGCGAGAAGTACAAGGTCCAAGAACCAGGCCTGAGTGGGCCAGTAAGGAGCCACGAGAGTGACTTGCTCCTCGTCCTCCCTGACCTTGCACAGCACCTGTGCAAGAAGTCTCACTGGGGGAATGCGTACTTGCGCAGCCCAGCCGGCCAGCTGTGTGCCAGTGCATCTGCCCCGAGGGGAGCCTCTGAATGGGCGTACCAGAGCGGGCAGTGGGAGGTGTCTCGGGAGGCAGAGGGGTCTACCTGGGCCTTGCTGAACTGTTCCCAAATCAGCTGAACCGAGTGGGGGTGAAGCCTCCACTCTCCGCCAGGCAAGCGTTGTCATGACAGCGCGTCCGCTATCACATTGAGGTTGCCGGGGATGTGAGTGGCACGCAGCGACTTGAGTCGGTGCTGGCTCCAAAGGAGGAGACGACGGGCGAGTTGTGACATATGACGGGAGCGTACGCCGCCTTGGCGATTTATGTACGCGACCGCAGTGGTGCTGTCCGACCTGACTAGGATATGTTCGTCCCGAATTAACGGGAGAAACTTCCGCAGGGCCAAAAGGACGGTCAACAACTCGAGGCAGTTGATGTGCCAACGCAGCTGGGCCCCTTTCCAACGGCCTGAGGCTGCGTGCCCGTTGCAAAAGGCGCTCCAACCCAATCTGGAGGCGTCGGTCGTGACCAGGACGCGTCTGGACACCTTCTGTAGGGGCACTCCAACCCGTAAGAAACAGGGGTCTGTCCAGGGGTTGAATGTCTGACGGCAGGCGGGGGTGATTGTTACCCGGTGCGTGCCGTGGCGCCATGCTCGTCTCGGGACTCGGGTCTAGAGCCAGTGTTGGAGCGGTCTCATATGCATCGACCCCAGCGGCGCGACCGCCGCGGAGGATGCCATATGCCCCAGGAGCCTCTGGAAAAGTTTTAAGGGGACCGCTGTGCCTGGCCTAAAGGCGGCGAGGCAGTTCAACACTGACTGGGCACGCTCATTGGTGAGACGTGCCGACATTGAGACCGAGTCTAACTCCATCCTGAGAAAAGAGACGCTCTGAACTGGAGTGAGCTGGCTCTTTTCCCAGTTGACCTGAAGCCCCAGACAGCTGAGGTGCCTGAGCACCTGGTCTCTGTGGGTGCATAGTAACTCTCGCGAGAGGACAGAGATAAGCCGAAGGGGAGGACTTTGTACTGATACACCTGGCCCCCGAACGCAAACCGCAGGTAGGGGCGGTGTCGGGGCAGGATGGAAGTACGCGTCCTTCAGGTCTACCGCTGCGAACCAATCTAGATGCCGGACGCAGGTTAAGCGTGAGCATTTTGAACGGGAGTTTGTGCAACACTCGGTTGAGAACTCGCAGGTCCAAGACTGGTCGTAAGCCGCCGCTTTTCTTGGGTACGATGAAGTAAGGGCTGTAGAGACCCTTCTTCATCTCGGTTGGAGGGACAGGCTCTATCGCGTCTTTGGCCAGAAGAGTCGCGATTTCCGCGCGCAGGGAGTGGGCATGTTCGCCGTGTACTGCGGAAAAGCGGACGCCCATGAAGGGGGGCGGGGGCCTGGCAAACTGAATTGCGTAACCGAGTCGGATGGTCCGGGCCAGCCAGCGAGACGGGTTGGGAAGTGAAAGCCACGCGTCCAACCTCTGCGCTAGGGGCACCAAAGGGACGATTAATTTTGACGTACCCGGTGGGGCTTCGCAGCGGGGCGGAGCAGGTAGGGCAGCGTTGGGCGGCGACGGGGCGACCCGCGGCTGAGGTGCTGAGACAAGACTCAAAGCACTTACCTTGCTCCGCACACCCGGCAGGGGGCGGGTTAGCGACTGAGGAGGAGGTCCTGGGTAGGCGTCCTCTAGACTCGTCGGAACCGGCCGGCCGGGGGACAGTCGTGGGGCTGAAGACGGGTGGTCCGTGTCCAGGAAGCCAGGACTGTTGATATCTGGGGGCAAAGTGCCGTGAGAACGGCATTTGCGGGCCAGGTGACCCAGAGACAAAAGGAAATAGCTCATTACAGAGAATATGAGAATGTGAAAATTAATTCAACAAGAAAAGATTCTCCTCCCGGCCCTCCACCGGGGACGGAGCGGTCTTACCAGCCTCCGGAGCTAACATCTTGGTCCCTGGGTTGAACGTCTACGGACAGCCTGGGAGCCTTCCGGGTCCTCGAGGGGGTCCGTGAGACGGGGGCGTCCATTTCCTGCAGCGTGCTCGACGCTGGGGCTGAGAGCTGGGCCCGGGTTGAGGCGGAGCAGGGTGTTTCACAGCCGCAGGAGGACGCCCGTTGGCGAGCAGACGGGGCATGGCCCATGGCGGCAGGCTTGCGGCGGGGCAGGATGTGTAGTGGCCTCCGTCTGCCTCACCGCTGAGGACTGCTGGGCAGAGTCGTCAACGGTGGCGCCGAATGGACGGAGCTGGGAGACGGGGGTGTGGGAGAAGGTGTGCCTTGTCCGCCTCCCGCATTTCGACCAGGTCCAGTCCACAGGTGCGTTTCTGGACCACAAGGGGTGGCCATCGCCTGTTCGAGTGCCAGCGCTTCTGACCTCCGTGGCCCGGGGGCGCGGTTGGTCATCCAGCGCAGTTCCTGCCGCACATCAAGAACAGGACTACCCAAGGTGCAAGTTTTGAAGTGCCTTGGCCTGGCATTGGTTGCAGGAAGGGCCGTGGCGTGCAGAGTGGAAGCGGTCTGGGACCGTTCCACCGCGAGGGTAGTGAGAGCGGAGGAGCGAAGAAGCCTTGGCTTAGCTCAACTCGTTGTGCACGTCCGGGAAGAAAGGAACGGGGGGGGCGTGGCTGTGAGCGGCGCACCTGCCCGCGGAACCGATCAAGTAGCCCGGGAAAGCATAGCGGATCTCCGTGCATCAGGCTCAGGCTGGGCGGCAGACCCGAAGGTGGCGGCCCAGGCGAACGATCAGCATCCGATGCCGCTGTAACGCTCTTCGATGCAGCGGTGATGTCATCCAATTCTGAGGCAAGCAAGCGTGCCGGGGAGGCGGGCGGTTCGAGGGGGTTTACCCGGCGAACAGAGCCCGTCATATTCCCCAAATCGCCTTCATCGCCCGCGGCGCCTGCGCCGATCCCGTAGGAAGAAGGCGGAGCGCGGGGGGCGGCTGAAGTGGCTTTCTCTCATTACAAAAGAAAGCCGTGCGACCGCAATGCTATAACGGCCATGTTCTCACACTGAGAAGATGAACCATTGGAGAGAATACTCATCCCGAGCTCAGACGGAAGCAAACAAGCGTGCCGGGGAGGCGGGAAGTTCGAGGGGATTTACCCGGCGAACAGAGCCCGTCATTGTCCCCAAATCGTGTTCATCGCCCGCGGCGCCTGCGTCAATCCCGTAGGAAGGAGGCGAGGCGCGGGGGGCGGCTGAAACGGCTTTCTCTCATTACAAAAGAAAGCCACACGACCGCAATGTTGCCATGGCTATGTTCTCGCATTGAGAACATAAACCATTCATAAAACATTGCTTGCGTGCGATCGCAGCCCAGGCATGCAAGACAGTGTTTTATGACCGAGAGAGGTGGGGAGAAATCACCGCATCCAGAAACTACACAGGGGCGGAAATTACATCTTTATAAAGACGCGTCCTGAAAAGGACGTTCAACGCCGCTGTGTAATGCTCTTTCAGAGAAATAAACTCTTTTATGGAGAGAATCACTCTTTCAACTCTTTTAACTCTGCGCTGTCGAAGCGCCCAGGGGCAAACTGCACGCCGGCAGTGAAGAGAAAAGCCGCTGTAGTGCGCCGTAAATCCAACAGCAAAGCAGAGCGTCAGAGGATCAGAAGCAGGATCAGTTGTGTTACTCGCAGCTGACTGCATACACACGACCATCGGCTCCGAAGAAAATTACTGAATGAACGAGCGTATTTCTCTCGCCTTTATATCCGTATCCGGAGGCGGAGTATGCAAATACTGTTCGCCAACTCTCATTGGCCTTTTTTCATAGATCAGAGGTATCTTTCGGCGCTCAAGAGAGACCCCTAGTGTCGCTTCTTCGACACGACGTCGAAGTGAGCGACAGACGGGGAACTTAACCATTACCATTGTAAAAATATATACGAGTTAAAGTTAAAAAAGACATCCTTGCATTATCAATGCCTAAACATAACCATTAGGGTTTGAAAATGCAGAACTGAAATGAAAAAGCACATTTTCTGAAGCAACCCCTTAATTTCCTGCTGCTTCCATGACACGTAAAGTCAGGTGTCAGCTTGAGTTAATGGTCCTTTGACTTCAATTCCAACACCCTATCAGGTGAGCTACAGCTAATTATATTGGAATAAGTGTACATATGTAGGTGAGTATCTAATAAGCATTAAAAAATTTAGTTTTTCAAAAGATGCGTTTGAGTAAAAGTGTCAATATCCTAAAAAAAAAAAAAAACAGGTTCTGTCTAATAGAGAGAAAAAGTATTTATAAAGTCAGAATCAACCATAATGTCACGATTTCAGTGAAAGGATTTCTAGTGTTCGGCTTTCCTGTAAACTGCAGAGAATTGTAACTGGTTTAATGAGTTTTTGAAAACTGTATACTTTGGTTGGATTACTTTACATCTTATACTTATTAGATTCTCATAGAATCATGTTACTATACCTACATTTTTGATAAATTATTTTTTTCGTGCCTAGAGGTGCAAAATCAACAATGGCTTGTATTCACTATTACACAAATCACGAGTAAAACAACAGATTACCAGTTCATAAACATATACTTTTCGCGTTGTTCCTCACACAATGCTATTTGACATGATAACACTTTACTACTTTTAAAAGCTTGTATCAACATGATAAAATTTTGCGGTAGCTCAACTGACAAAGCATTACACTTGCAATGCAAAGGTCCGGGGTACAAGTCCTGAAGAGCTTGCGAGTCAACATGTGAGCCGTAAGTGGCCCAAAAGCACAAAATGACTGGGTTGCCTCAGCATTTTCATCTCACTTTTGCTTTAATGACACTATTGGTTAGGTTTAAGGTTTGGAGTTGGGAGGTAGGTTTTGTTCATTTAAAACTTGATAGAGAATTAACCTTAAAAACCTTATCTGTTTTGGAGAACATTTAACTCAATTTTAACACCACACATTAGACTTTTCACCTCGAAACTGCCGTGACACATGTAATGAAAAAAAGTCACCGCAGTCACCTAATTTTCATAAAATCAGGCCGGGGTTAAAACACTAAACATAATGACTAACCAAAAATGATTAGTGCAAACTAAAGCAGCATGTTTAGAGAGGTTCACTGAAGCATGTGAAATTAAATGGGTAACATAAAACAAACAAGTACCACTGTGAAAAGCTTTCCAATTGCTTGTGCATGCTTCCAAGAGCTTCTAAAATTCATTACATTTTTCTTTGGCTGTTTTCACCCAAGCTACTAGGGGAAAATTGAGGGATACCACATAGGCAGGTTTTTAAATGAAGTTTCTGAGAAAAACCTTAAATATTTTAGCACTCATTTCATCAGTGGCGTTTCATTTTCAGCTTGCGAGTGAGACCGCCTTCATGGATCATGGAAAATGAAGCGTGTATTAACTCAGAGGTGTTGCAATGCATCTACAGTGAGGCAAATTCCCTTTGGGTGCCATGAGCATCAGTCAAACATAATCTTTTATTATTAGAGAACAAATGGTAGATAACAAAGAGAGAGAGAGAGATGCTTATTGTTAAATGACACAGAGGCAGACATCCAAATAAACGTTAAAAGCATGGTTGATTTTTTGGATGCAAAACAGTCACTGGTGGAGAGGTATTGCGAATGTACTTGCTGTTTTAAGTTATAACATTCTTTAACTCTTTTCTCTTTTCAAGGGCAGGCATGGTCCCAGTTTATTTGGTTCATTTAACATTCTCAGTTTCTTTTTCCAAAGCTTCTCCATCATTACTGAGTGCAGGGGGTGGCATGGATTTCAGGCTTCTGAAGCATGTGAAGAGTGCTGCCGAAGACTCTTTCATAAACGTGTGCAGATGCACTCCCGCAAAAACACCACACCTTTTTAAAAACTGATTTGTTTGGGGTAAGACCCCACTGTGACTATTATGAGAAATTTAAAAGGTTTAAAGGGCTCAAAAATAATGATGTGTGTGAGTGTCTATCAGGCCAGTGCTGCTTTGTTGCTACACCTCATGTTTGTTTATGATGTATATCATTTTTAGGCCTTGTTAATGCCTTTATGCCAAACTTAAAACATTTGGTTTTCTGTAATGTTGTGAACATTGCTGTTGCATACTTAGCTTTAAACTAAGGTAAAGTTATATAGCTGGCTAACATACAGTTGATGTGGTTTGGTAGAAATTGAAAGAATTATTTGTGATAGTCTTAGAAACATCAATTACAATGGATTGAAAATGATCAACAAATAAGTAATTTTTTCACCATATTCCATCATTTTCCAGCAAAAGAGAGTTTATAGCTGTCATGGTGTTATATAACTCTTTAGTTAAAATTAGAACATAATACATGTTTTGTTGTAAATGTTTTTTTCTTAAAGCATACTTTGTTTTTCTAAAAGCAAATTTAATGTTTAATGAAAAACAGAATATATATATATATATATATATATATATATATATATATATATATATATATATATATATATATATATATATATATTTGTTTTTTTTTTTTGTTTTTTTTTTTATTTGATTCTAAAAATAAAATATTACTGTCCCAACCAGGCCTGCAGAAAAAAAAATCTTATTGTTGAGCCCTGGTTAAGAACTGAAGAGTCAAGAAAGACCGAATGTTTAGCAGAATCAATGACAACTACAGCAGAAATGAATGATCGTTTGGCCTCTACTGTCTGTAAAGACAAGTAATGGTTTAAACACAAGAGTGAAAAACAGATTTGGCCTTTTGGTGCCCGGGTCACGCTTCGTTTTGCCCTGATAGACTGTTAACACTTTGTTTTATTATTGAATTATCAGCTGGCTGCCTCTGAGGGAGAAAAGAAGTTATAATTATTAATTACTGCGGATTTGCCTATCAAGCTCATGCTTGTTTTGTTGCCACACAAATCGTTGTTCTTATTATGCTCAAAGAGAAATGTCAGGGCTTCACAGGCTTTATCAAATGATGAAGGCTGCATTGTAGTGCAGTGCCTGCTAGAATTACACTTTGAGCATAATTGAGATGCATTCTCCTGCTATTATTACTCTGTTAGTGGGTGACTACTTAGATTGGAAAAATTGCTGTATCAAAGTATTGTGATATTTTACTTCATGATACTGTAAAGATAGTTTAACACCAAGTATCAATACTTTTGTAAAATTTTTCCCATTAATATTTAATTATAAGTGTAAGTATACACAATGCAACATAATCGTAACACTTTACAATGAGGCTCTATTCATTAAAGGTGCTATATTTAAGATTGACATCAAGCATTTGAAATGGGTTCTGCAGTCCAAATTCAAAATATTGGAAGCTCATGCGGGTTGCCAGAATGTTGACATGCAAATGAACCAACTCAGCATCTGTTTTAAAGAATTTCTGGGCTTTAAGCTGTCTTCATCATCCAAAGGCATCTCTAATATTTATCCTTGTTTTACTACACCTCTGGTCATGGTGGTTTTTAGACGGATGGCAAGGCTTTTTAGGTCGGGTGGAATCTGTTATCTCTGATCCAGTTCGTTTGCTGGCTTCCATGAGGGCAGCACACAGTGTTGTATGTCTGCAAACTTGTTCAAATCTGGCAACCCAGCGGTGTCCTAATTCCCCAATGAACTAACAATGAAAAATATTTTTAAAGTATTTATTGATATTAGTAACTGATAATTTCTTTCATTAAAAGTTGTATTTGTAAACATTAGTTAATGCAATATTAACTAATAGGAACTAAAATTGGGCAGCAGCATTTTTATAAATAAACATTAACCAAGATTAATAAAATAATTGTTCATTGTTAGCTTATGATACACAATGCATTAATTAATATTGACAAATAGAACCTTATTGTAAAGTGTTACCAACACAATTTGGCATTACGCTAAAACAGTCAATAATTTATTTTTGAACAAAATACAAACACAAAAAGAGCTACAAATATAAGTCTAGAACTTGTTTCATTAGTAAGGATTGTAAGAGTTTTAATTTAATGATAAGCACGATGGAACCAAAAGTAAGTTTTTTTTTACTGACTCTGACATACCTACATAAATACACTATGGTATGGCTCTACAATGCAGTAAAGCAGGAAGTTTAGCACTTGTGCAAAGTACCAAAGTCAAAAGAGTAAAACATTGCAATATATCAGTTTTGAATGGCAATGCACTGGATAAAGAATTACTATCGTAATGCAAAACAAATCTATCTAGCCTGTTCAACGCCTATTAAATATATTTATTTTCAAATTTTCATATTTTTTGCTATGTTAAAGATTATTATTTATCTTCATGCCATCAGGGCCCAAACTTTACTTTTTATAATCTGATGCAAACCAATTCATGAAATATATGCTCTGAGGAACACTTTTACAATTCATGCATAAAACCACCAAAATATGCATTTGTTTTACAGCTATACTTTTCTATTCTGTGCTGAGCTTTGTTTTCAGCCTACACCATCTGTTGAACTATGAGGCAAGCTATCTTTACACTTTGCATAGATGGTCAACTAAACAGATCAATAGGTCCATAAACTGTCAAAAAAAGCAGCTATTGTGGTCCATTATGGTCGGGTATGACCTGCAAAGGCAAAAAGCAGTAACTACATTTTATGTCAAAAAAGATAAGACCAAAATTCAGTCTCTAAGACAACAAACTATTCTATGACAGATGGGTTTGGCTCAACTATGCTTAGATTCAAGGAAAAATTTTGTGAAAATGTGATAATCCACATTTGGGTGGACAGTCAAAAAAACATTTAAGCAATTTTTCTCAGTTTTCTGAAGGTGTAGCAATCGCATTTTGGCTTTGTAGGGCAGTGTAGCCCACTCATGATACACAGGATTGGTAGCCTCACCTCCCCAGAGAAGGCCTGGCCGTTGAGGAGATGCTCAGAGCCCTGTCCATCCTCACTGCCAAAGTGTAACCTGATCTCCTCAAGTCGGTGGCTGTATGTCATTGGCCCACCAGAAATGTTCACCAGGTGCTCTTTGTCCAGTCGCAGTGATACATGGCGGCCTGTGTTGTACATTGTCCCTCCCACCTTTAGAAAAAAAAAAATAAAAAAAAAATAAATCACAAATAAATAAAACAAGTATTGCAAATCAAAAGGGGGAAGAGAGTGAATTAGTGTCTTGTGTTGATCTACTTCAGGGTGACAAAACAGCCCAACAGCCAATCAAACGTAAAGTAATTTTTATTTTTATAGCACTTTTCACAGCACACATCATTTCAAAGCAGCATTACAGAAAATTATGCTTTAACAGAAAAAGCTGTAATAGTAATGTCTTTGAGTCATAATAGTGCAGTTAATAATAAAAAAAATAATTTACATGATTGTAAACTACGCCTTAAAATAAATAATAATATATTTAGACCCCCAGTGAGCAAGCTTAAGGTGACTGTGGCAAGGAACACAAAACTCTAAGATGTTGGTTAAATGGAGAAAAATAACCTTGGGGGAAACCAGACTCAATGTGGGGGTCAGTTCCCCTCTGGCTAAAAAGCATAATGCCAATATTAGTTATTTATGTGTTGTACAAGTCAAGACTTAAAATTTGTAAACTAAGTAAGAGTTAAGGGCCAATGCTTAAACACAAAGATTTTGTATTAACTGTAAGATTAATCAATAGCAAATGCTTCTGTAGATATCATTAGACTGCAAGACGTTTTTATTGTGTTTAATTGCTGATTTCCCAATACAAAATGTACAAATATAACTATCCATAATCTGTCAATCTTTTACCATGGAAATTAAAATGGCTGTATTTTCAAATGACATCGAGCCAATCTCCCTACCAGATAAAAATCTCTATCCCCTAAATACTTTCAAAAACCTTTCCCACCTTTGGAAAAATATAAACTGGAGAGTACAAAATATTTAATTCACATTTATTTCATACTAGAGATGCACATATACAATTTTTTTTAGAGATTGGGTACAAGTACAGATGCTTACTTTTTGTTACTCACTGATACTTTTATTTTTTGTAATGATTTGATATTATAGCACATAGGATAGCATATTTAATATTTTCAAGGACTATAGTAGACTATAGGATAGGATATAGTTTTTATGAAGTGTAAATTTATTGGGTAAGAGATAATGGAATCATATACTTATTTACTAAACACAGACACTTTCAGTACTTGTGTAATTTTTGCATGAAACAAAGAGCTTCTGTTACTTTTGCTGCCCTTGATTTACTTACATTTGCTCTTAATAATTAAGTCACAGTGCGTGTCAGATGACTATAAGCGATTGCTCTTAATTTTTCAGTAATCCTGTTTATAGTCTCTGCTCGGTGGCTTTGTCTGTTGTTAATATGATTTAATTTTTTATCAAAATGATCGCGCTCTTTTCATTTGGTTGGCAAGCAAGTACATGCTGAGGGAACAGACAGCAATCAAGTACATTCGCAGAGACAAGCAAGCATATTGAGCACATTCTAATGTCCTCACTCTTATATTTGTGAATCATAAAAAAAAAAAAATTCAATTATAGTTCAGTGATCCACAAACTGCCCAAAGCTACTCGCGAGAGAAGAAAGTGCGCTTCACACATTTGAATGTCTGTCGGTGTCTCTGCACGTGCTCTATGAATGTGCTTAATTTCCGAGCACAACAGCAGCTATACACAGTTAAGGCCTATGTTGCGTGGTATCAGAGCATTTTAACAAGTACATGAGCAACTGCAGAGCCAGAGCCCTAATTAAACTACGTCAATACTTCAACTAAAAAAAATTACCAGGAAAAAAACTGTTTAAAAGCAGCTCAACTTGGCAACCCTGTTCTACAGACTAATTTTAAAGGAATAGTTCACTCAAAACGTTTAAAAATATGTCATTTACTCACCCTTGTGTAGTTCTAAACCAGTAAGATTGAAATGCAAGAAATTATATAAAGCAAAACATCCAAGTTTCTCTTTTCCAATGAATGTAAATGGTGACCATGATTATCAAGACAGATTTTCAGTGAATAATGACTTAAATTTCAGTCTGTTACACTTTTTGGAGCTTGACATCCACTGGTCCCCATTCACTTTTGTTGTATGGAAGAGAGCAGCTCTGAGATTCTGTTAAACTTCTCCATTGGTGTTCAATAGAAGAAATAACGTCAAAGGTTTGGAAAGACATTAGGGTGAAATAATTTTCATTTTGGATGATCTATCCTTTAATATATCTAAACTTTTCCTGAAAAGATTAAAGTTGGCTGTAATTAAATTATCCTTTCATTGTGAAACTACTGTAACATGTAAATAATAAGCAAAGAAAGAAGTTGGTGTGACAGATGGTGGAACAAAAACAAAATAACTGTGTCCTCCGAGCCTGAAAAGTGAGAATCTGCCTGGAATCGATTTGATCAGAGGCGCTAAGAAGAAACCATGGAGATACAAGAACCTTATTTAAATATATTCAGGAGCTGCTCCAAAGTGAGACATTGATATTATAAACACAATTCTAGAAAGAATTCCATACCTCTTATCTAGCCTTTTCTTTTTTGCCTTTCTCTTCCTCTTTCTTTCTGTCCATCTTTTTTGTTTTATGACTTTGCCTTCAAAATGATTTCCCCTCTCCAAATTCACAAAGAAAGAGGCCTACCCACACATTGTAAATATTTTATAGAACCTCTGAAAAATCAATGATTTGTGTAGGTTAAAAAGAGAGAGAAAGTGGGAAAAAGAAAGTGTGTAAATAGGCGTGGCATGGAAGGGGTATGAACCCAAGCTGCACTTAAAGGATTACCAGTCTTTGAGATTACCTTGCTGGACTGGCCCAGAAAAGTGTAAGACATTTGAAAAACCCATGAAGAGGTAATTTCTCAATGATTATTCATGAACTACAGATGGCAAAGTTAGGAGAAAGGAAGGCAGGAAAAAAGATTTTCATTGTGCAATTTCAATTAAGAAAAGCCCTGTTTATGTTACATGACATTCCAGCCAGTGTGTGTGAGAAAATTTCTGCTAATGTCACAACACAACTGAAGGATCACAAAAGTTGAATATCCATTCAACTATATGAATTTGTGAGCATTCTTCCATTATCGACAGCCAGTCTATGCTGACCTTCCTTAACACTGAACATGTATGGACTTCAAATTTTGTATTTTATTTTTATAATGTTCCCAGCAGATTTCAGATATCATAGAAAAACAGACCACAACAAATAACAGATATCTTGGAATAAGGATTTACACCCACGGTTAGCCCAGTAGAGTTCAGATGTTACCAAAGGGTATGAATATCATTACATGGAGAACATACTCTTCTCCCTTGACTTCATGCACTTGGGTTCTCATAAGGTTTTGTCTGTGCATTGCATCTTCTCAGCATTTTAATCTTCCCAAATGCATTGAGCTGTTTTGCTTTTCATTTCACCTCATAATTTGTATTAATGAATTCAAAATCATGCTAGTAAATGCTCTGCTGCTCTTTAATTTGTTGATCTGAAAATTCGATGGATAACAGATCACAATTGCAAAATACCTCTGAGCCTGACAGTTTGGATTAAATTACGCCTGATGCATTGTTGCATTGCAACTTATAAAGGGATCATATACATAACAAATAACTCACAGCAAAAAATAATTTTCTTACTCTGTATACTGTATTTGCCTTACATTTCTTACAAATGAGATTTCATATCTTACTGAATATTGTTTTGCTTCTCAATAAAAGTACCTTGTAGTAAATATGCCTTGTTTTAGATGCTTAGATATTACTAGTGAAAAATAACACAACAATACTTACCAGTAAGAAAATTATATATATATATTACAGTACACAATAAAGAATGAAAAAAAATCCTTCTGGAGAGCTCTTTTCTATCTATTGTACTCAGTAACTTTTAAACCACCATCAATACTATCCCAAGATGGTCTTTTGTAAAGATCCAATAAACTTGTGTTTATGTGGGTACAACATCCCTGCCAGCATCAAGCCATTGGCTAGTTGTTAGATGTAGGTACTTCTCTCTGGTCAGGTCATCATCATTAGATGGTTTTGAAAGTAATATCATGAATGTTATTGTAATGTTCTAGTGAGACTGCAAGTAAATAAAGAAATTAGCGAAGCACAGATTCTGTCAAGGGGATTGACATTATGAGCTTCTGTAAGGATTAAAAGACTAATATCTTAATGAAAATGATGTAAACTGATTCATTATACAGTCTCCAATACATTGTAGTTGTGTAATCCTCATAGATACAGTAATACTTCACTCACACTCATGAGAAAAACGATTTCTACAACATTTAAAAAATGTAAGTATTATAGATGTTGTAAGATATTTTAGTTATTTGTTGAATAAAGTTAAGAGTAAGATGATAGTACTTAAAAACAAACTGTATGTTAGGAATATATGTTAATTAATTGGAAATCGTTCCAATGCAAGTGAGCTACTTTGAAAACGGCAGGTTGCCAAACTTCAAGTTACTCTGATTTAAAGTGGTTAAATGGTAATCAAGCTGCCCTTTAGAAGTGCACTACAGTAAACCGTAAAGTAAAAATTTTTTTTTTTAACAGAACCTGTTAGTCAAAGTTGTGTCAAAGTTGTGTCAACCACACTTTCAGAACCTTTTTAACCAAGTTAAAATGTTCAAAGGAAAAATTGCCAAAGGGGAAAAAAAAAAGCAGGAAGCAAAGCAATGGAAGTCTTTCAAAACTAGCAGAAGAGATTTACACAGAGAAAACTATGAACCATGCATGGCTGTTTACTAAATCAGTAATGTTTTTTTTCATTAGATTGTGACAATAATATGTGTCCTCCTGTTCACTATATGTGCATTCCTTGTGCATCCAGACTCTTGCATGCCTGGTCTTTCGTTTCAACGCATCAATACATATGCAGGAAATGCAAACTGACCTCTGAGACTAAATTACATTTTGAATGGATCCAGTTTCTAAAAATTGTCATTAGCGCTAGTGCTGGCAGTTTTAATTGCTAACACACTGCTAAGCAGAGGATTACACATATGCTTCAGCATGCCACCCCATGACCCCTTGCAAAAAATGTGCATTAGCAGAAATACCCCACATTCACATATCATATTATTTGGGTCCGAACCGCGGTCCAATTGCATCATCAACGTGAGTACAAGGTGCAACTTTTTTTACCACAAAAAAATTCTACCCCTAACACAAACCCCAAACCTAAACATAACCATTAAAGGAGTAAAAATGTAACAGAGTGACAATGTAACCTCAGAATTGCATTCAACATTGTTAATGTGAATGGATTACTTGCTGGTTCCCATTGGACCAGAACCCATGTCTAGGAGGTTGCTCACGCAACACAATATATAGCGATAGATGGAAATGTGTTCACACTTGAATTGATGCAAAATTGTCTAATGGGGTATGCCGGTTGTCAGTAACTTGGCAAAATGGGTCAATTTCAGTTTAAAAAACTTTTGGAAACAACATGTCAATTTGTAGCCACAACAGTCAGCTTTGACAGTGTTTCCTACAGGATTTTGATAGTGCAGAAAGAGGCTCTTGCTACCACACAAAAATACTGTATACTGTAAAATACACAAAAATGTGTATTCCTTTTTTAAATACCATTTACAGTATAAAAACTACATTCTGAAACTGTTGTGGATATTTATTTTACTACACACTGTCATGTGAACAACCCTTGAGCCAAACGCTGACGAAACAGGCACTGTTTGGAGACATTGCTTGACGCGAGTGCCGTATACTGGTAAATATATAATTATATAATTAACAATTTACCAACATCACCATGGGATAGATGAGCTGCAGGTGAGCCTGAAACTCAGCACTAATTCAGACAGACATAAAACAATAACTAATGTGATTTGGGTGTTCATTGACAACTATATGTTGCCCTACTCCGTTGATAAAGATTTGGGGTTTCAGTGTATGATTAAAGCACTCGAGCCGTGTTACGACATCCCTTCTTGTATCCATTTTAACAGCAAGGATATTCCTTCTATAGTGATGTAGACCTTTCAAATGTTGAATATATGTTGAGTTGAGATTGAAATGCACTTTATGTTGATCCAAGTAGCATAATAATGCAGATATTAAGATAATAGTGATTTTGTAATCAGATAATTAATATTTTTAAGGACCCTAACAAGAATTAACCATGGTTTTAGTATAGTAATACTGTAGTTACCATGACAGAACACATGGCAGAAACCATGGTTCTGATACAATTAACCATGGTTTTGTCTATATAGTAACCATGGTTTTACTATTGTATTATTGTAACCATGGTTGAATTTGTGGTTACTTTGTTTTACTGAAAATACCATGGTCAAACTATGATTATGGTAAAACACCAGGGGAAACCTGTTAAGAATTTGTAACTTAATAGAGTATACTTACTTTTGATTTGGCAGTAAAAAAAAAAACTTTTTCTGAACATAGCAATTATCGAAATGTACCGAAACCAAGACACTAAAACAGTGATACAAACCGAACTGTGAGAAATGTGAACCTTTACAGCACCAGTAATTAGATTGATTTTGGTTTCACCAACCTCAAAAATTTGTGTTTTTCAAAATGCTTTCAAAAAGTACACAACATAGTAAAATTTTCGAATAATTTTGAGTCTGATATATATAAACCTCCTGTTCAGTGAGCGATTGAGTCATCTGAGTTGATTCTGTGAGTTAGGGAGATGTCTGATCGATTCAGTCCTTGATTCAGTCTGATTCGCCAATTGATTTTGATTGATTAATTTAGAAGAACAAATATACTACATCTTTAGACTGAAAATTTGGTTTTGCCATTCAGAATCTGTATCTACAAGTTTACTTACTGGCTATAGGATTGCCTTCTAGTAAGCTGGTTTTGTTTGCCATTTTTTTTATTTAATAAAATGGGTAAAAACATATGCATAAATTTCCCTATTGCCTCTGCTAAGATTGTTTCTTTTGTTCCAGAGCCAGTTCAAGAAGTTTAATAATGAGATCCTTCAAAGGAGGAAAAGGAGAGAGGGAAACATGGGCGGATGAGGTTTGTGAAGGTCTAGTGGCTTTTCTGTAGCTCCTGACTCAATAAATTACTTAAAGCCAGGTGTCCCAGATTTAAGGTTCACTTTCAGGACTATTATCATACCGGTATGAGTCGCCATGGAAATAAACCAGAAAAGAACAATAGCAAAATAAAAAAGTACATGCATGTGTACATATACACAAACATGTACATACAAAACACAACCCCTTCTGGTGAGCAAACAGTGTACTTGTACATTATGTACAGTGTATTTACCCACAGTACATTTATTATCTATTGTATTCAATTTTGTTTGTGGGGAGGTTAAGTAGCATAGAGACAGGTTTAGTAATTAGGCATCCATATACTGCAGAATTTCACAAGGAATCTCCCTGAGGATGAAATCCGAATCCAAGCTCATAGATGCCAAATTTGCTTTGATTACAATGACAAACTAGATCAAGAGCCTTTAAATTGGGTGTTATAAACCTGAGCAGACTGTTACAATGAAAACAAGTGTAATCAAGTGACTGAAACTATAAACTAAAAACTATACTGGGAAAATCACAGAGGGATTATATAGCCTACAGCATCCAGTGTGGTAGATAGGTGTCAAGTGAACTGTATCATGGTCTGGTACTGACAGCTGAACAAATGTTGGTTTTGTGGTGATACAGAACACTAGGTTCTAAGATAAAGAGAATTCACTGACTTCAAAGACTATTTTGAGAAACTGTCTTAGAGGCAGAGCAGACTGAAGATGAGAGGGAATATACAGTGATGCTCTAATCAAGCAATAAGCCAAGAGAGCATTACAGTGATTTTACAACAGTAAGTGGTGTTCTTAGAAACGTTGCAAAGTGGAGAGCCTGAAACTCTCTTAAACTAAAATATATAAAAAAAGACACAAATAAGTTACATTTATAAATAACAATAATAAAAATTAACAAGTCTTCCACTAAGTAAATTGTTTATTTGCCTATTTGTAGGCTGTTTATTGTTAGATATATTGGATATAACTAATAAAACACAAAAATTATGTCAATCGACAGCATTTGAGGCTGCACTACAAAAAAAAAAAAAAAAAAAAAAATCGACTCATCCCTGTTTCATAAAAAAATGTTGAAGTCACAGTGAGGCACTTACAATAGATGTGAATGGGGCCAATTATTGGAGGATTTAAAGGCAGAAATGTGAAGCTTATTATTTTTATAAAAGCACACATTAATTATACTGTAAAAACTCAAGTATTATTTAAGATGTAAAATGTTTTACTGTCATTTTAGGGTTTTGCGGTTTGTAGACATTACATCGTCATGGAAACTAAGTTGTAAAGTTGCTATAACTTTACACAGAAAAGATTAACAAGCAATTTTATCACACTAAAATCATGCTAACACATATTGTTTATATCTTGTTATGTCTTCGTAATGCTGTCGATTGAGCTATTCCTTTAGCATGCATAATGCTTATGTCTTGTGGCTATACTTTTAAAACAGCATGCATTTAAGAATTTGCGGACTGGAACCATTCAATTATATTGTAAGTGCCTTACTATAACCACAATTTTTTGTGGCAGTCAACATTATGACACAAATTCTGTCAAATCAGCTTAACTTGTATTCAACATGGAACATTCCTTTAACAAGGGGAATCATCGGACTGAGTTTGTTGTCATTGCAGGTAATCTCAATGCTGTGTGTTACAGGGATGAGATCGTCCTCCCTCATGTGGTACACTTCCTGCAGGCTCATCCTGCCATGACCCTCCCGCATGACAATGCCAGCAGCCATACTGCTTGTTCTGTGCATGATTTCCTGCAAGACAGGAATGTTAGTGTTCTGCCATGTCTAGTGATGAGCCTGGATCTCAATCCCATTGAGCATGTCTGGGACCTGTTGGATCGGAGGGTGAGGGCTAGGGCCATTCCCCCCAGAAATGTCTGAGAACTTGCAAGTGCCTTGGTGGAAAAATGGGGTAACATATCACAGCAAGAACTGGCAAATCTGGTGAAGTCCATGAGGAGGAGATGCACTGCAGTACTTAATGCAGCTGGTGGCCACACCAGATACTGAATGCTGCTTTTGAATTTGACCCCACTTTTTTCAGGGACACATAATTCCATTTCTGTTAGTCACATTTCTTTGAAACTTGTTCAGTTTATGTCTTAGTTGTTGAATCATTTAATGTTCATACAAATATTTATTACGAGTTTATTATACGTGTTGAAATAGTTAGTTAACTATTTTTCGGAGCAAGCTTTTAAGAAGCCTTTACACAAAATATTGTAAATCAACTTTAAAAAAAGAGGGGAAGAGGTGATCATGTGACATCGTAAAGACACTTCTGATTGGCTCAAGACACCTTTGGGGTGTGGCCAATCTCAACTTTACAAAACCTCCCCTCTTAGGATAAACTTCTCTCTCTTGCTCTTCTCTTAGCCCTTCTTCGGCTGGCTTCACTTCAGCGCCCCTCTGCCCAGGTTCTGCACAATGTAGAGTTCAGGAAAGCTTGGAACGCAAGGTCCCAGAGGGGTTCTCTTCTCTGCGCTATGACTCTGAATACAACGTAACTCATCATACTTTGTTTTTTTTTGGTGCCATTATGCACAGCAGAGTGAACATCAACTGCGTATATGTGCGCTTCATGGCATAACTCATCAGATGTCCAGGGAAAAGGCGGCTTGCTACTGCTTGCAAACTGCGTTTAAGGAGACAGCTGATTGCAAGGAATTCATCGCATCTTTGTTTACACTGAACGCTTACTCACGCTTGTGTCCAAGGTGAAGTTATCGCCACTCTCGTCTACTATTATACCCGATATTTATATCCTATAATAGTATTTATATTTATAAGGTGGATAGATAGATATATAGACGGACAGTATTTATAGTGTTGATTGTACTTGTATGTCAGTGTGGTGTCATTACTTTTTTGGGACTTTCAGGAATGTGTGGATCCTCGTGTGTTGTCAAAACAAATTATGTCGTTATCGGCTAAAACACATGCACAGGTTACTTTACTTCCTGAACGAGTGCGCACCAGAGTCTGAGTTACATTTGCATTCATGTGAATCACGCTACAGTTCATTGTAACCAAACTCAGATCACCTCCTACAGGTAGTCTTGTGTTTGTTACCGTGGTGCGCACCACAGTCCGCATGACAGCTTTCACTTTAACAATTTTTCATGTAAATTAAGAATCGAGGGTTCAGGGCATGTCTATAGACTACATAAATTACCACTTTCTCTGTTACAGATAATTTCCATTCACCTTCTGTTGCAGCTCACTCACCAACCTGTTTTATGTTTGCCTATGTGTGTTAGTTAATTGATGTTGTAGAATACAAATAAAGTCTTATTTGTATTCAAAGAGTATTTTGCTGTGGTATAGTTTGAAAAATAATCTCGTTACTTGACTCTTAAAGGTCTACGCTACATGCTCAAACATAATTCAACATATTTGTGATCATTTTCAATGGCCATGATAATAGTATTACTCTAAAAAGTGTCATATCAACTTCGCGTGGCCGAGTAATTAGACGTACACCTTAATTTGTCAATTTTCCTTTCTTGAGATAATATTCCATGTTGTATTACATGTTGTATTTTATTCCGATTTCTAATCTGATCATTTGTCATTTATCCTTCATATAATGGTGGTCGAACATGGCCAAGATTCCTAATTACATTATACAATTATTACATATTATTGGTGATGAATGCTGGCAGTTGTAAATATACCCTGCCACAAAGTCGCTAATTTCCTACAATGACACAGGACTGCTGTTGACAGTGAAGTGGACTCATTAGGATGCAGGGCAGAGGTGAGCTGTAAAACTGATGTCTTGCCACATATCATGGCATGCCAGGACAGAAGGAACACATTTTCACTGGGAAGTTTACAGTTATAAGTTATTATATGAGGCTAGGATGGGAGCAGTGGGTGGGCTAGGGATGTAGCCTAAAGCTTATAATTATTTGATAAACCGGCACTCATCCTCCCCTTGTGAATTTGCTGTCATCGCATAACTAAACAACATAATGGTAACACTTAAGGGGACTCCAATGAGTAAATAACTAATGCTAAGTGGCTTAGCGAGTCATTGAATGTGAAACACTTCAAACTACTTTCATGTAGAGATTGATACCATTTCCAAAAATATATAAACAGGTGTAAAAAAAACCTCTTCAAAAAGATAATCTTAATCCAAGATTACTATATACTTATGCCATTTTGTAGTGCAAGTAGTGCTAGTAGTGTGTTCACAATGAAAAATGCAATGACAAGAAGAGTTCTATGAGTACCTGTATGATACTTCTTCAACCACAAAAACGGAGTGTGGAATGTTGGACACTTCATGCACTCATGCAGCTTGCCCTACGTAGTGGATGGGTGGAAAAGAAAACAATTGTAATTAATTGTAAATGTGGCAACTAGTGAAACCTCCATGAAGACAGCACATTGCAAATGTCAGTTGATTGCTTTACCATCACCCCAAGCTATGTGAATATGTAGGTGATTTGAGTTAAGCATTGTAGTGAGGTTGGCTTATGTGCTAAAGCTAGCAGCATTACATGATGCACATTCAAAACATCTCTTCTTTCAGCAGAACTGTGAAATGTTTCCGTGTAGCGAAAATAAACGTTGGTGTTCTATTTAAGACAATATTACTCTCTGAAAATGTATTTACTAGATGTCTGAGTGCATAGCGTATACTGTAAGTGTACTATGCATAGTGCATCATTTGATACAGAGCTTTTACTGTATATGTTGAATGGACAGTTGTGGTTAGATTTAAAGTTATGTATGCTCAGCTGGTAGAGCATGGCTCTAGAAATGCAAAGCTCATGGATTTGCTTCTCAGGGAATGCACAGGCTGATAAAAACTTATACCTCAAATGCACTGCTAGTTACTTAGTAAAAAGGTGTCTACCAACTGATAAAATATAAGTGTGTGTTTTCAAAGCACAATTTCTTTGAGACAAGTCTTTGTCAAAACTCTTACTGCACTCTAAATCTACAGGAACAGATGTTTGCAACAAACAGAAGTTTTAACAAATATTTTTCTTAAGCAAGTTGCAAAAAAAAAAACTAAGAAAGTTTATATTCTGTATAAATATGTTTGAGCATTGTAAAACTCTATGAAATTAGTAATACAGTGAAAACTGTGCCTGTAGACCTGAATTTTTTAACATTTGATTTATTTATTTGCCTTACCATTCAGATGAGTTCATTCTTCAGGAAACTGCCATTCTTGGCCCGAGGGTTTTTTTTTTAAGAAGAACTGTGTATTGAGGGCTGTTTTGAGTGGGAGAGAGAGTGGTGGATCTACAGGGAATTTAACAAAGAAACACAACAAACCCATTCCTCTCTAAGCAACTAACATTTTTTAAGGGCTGAATATTAGATAAGCAAAAATAGTAAATCTCCTTTAATCAGCCAGATGACAGATAATAAACCTGATGGGATGATTGACAGTATAAGTAATTAAAATGTACAGTATGTACATTTCCGTTTTCAAACAAACCTGGAAGACTAGACAATGCAATGTTTGTACATGTGGTATGTACTGCATATACACTCACTTAGCACTTTATTAGGAACACTGTGGTCTAAACAGTTTTTAAACTTATTAAACTGCCTAAAGGTTTGACATGTTATGCATTCAGATATGCTATTCTGCTCACTACAATTGTACAGAGTGGTTGTCTGAGTTACCATTGCCTTAGCCAGTCTGGCCATTCTCAGTTGACTTCTTTCATCAACAATGTGTTTCCGTCTGCAGAACTACATTTTCCACCATTCTGAGTAAACTGTTGTGCGTGAAAATCCCAGGAGATCAGCAGTTACAGAAATACTCAAACCAGCCCATCTGGCACCAACAATCATGCCACAGTCGAAATCACTGCAATCACATTTTGTCCCCATTCTGATGGTTGATGTGAACATTAACTGAAGCTCCTGACCAGTATCTACATAATTTTATGAACGGCACTGCTGCCACACAACTGGCTGATTAGATAATCACAAGAAAAAGTAGGTGTACAGATGCTCCTATTAAAGTGCTTATAGAGTGTACACCACAGGGCTAAAAGTACAGTATTTTGACACCCCTTTTAGATGCATGGATCAGCTAAACCAATTACTAACAGGCACATAAAAACAGCCATGCCATCTCCTTAGACAAACAAACTCCCTTTGGAGAGGCGCTTGTTCCAGCATGACAAATACCCCTGTGCTCAAAGTGAGGTCTATAAAGAAATGGTTTACTCAGTCCGGTACAGACGAACTTGAACTTTTATGAAACATTCTTTGACAGCTAATCAAAACTGCCTATTATTGCACAGTAGCTCTACAGAAATTCTGACCAATCAGTATTACATTGCATCCGAAAAGTATTCACAGCACTTCACTTTCTCCACATTTTGTTATGTTACAGCCTTATTCCAAAATTGATTAAAATTCATTATTTTCATCAAAATTCTACAAATACCCCATAATGACAACATGAAAGAAGTTTGTTTGAAATATTTGCAAATGTATTAAAAATATATATATATATTTTGTAAAAAAAAAAAAAAAAAAAACCCCACACGTACATAAGTATTCACATCCTATGATAAATAATACATTTAATCCATTTTGGAATAAAGCTGTAACATAACAAAATGTGGAAAAATTGAAGCGTTGTGAATACTCTCCGTATGCACTCCATTCACCTTGGGGGTTGGCTGTCAGCAGTCTGCAGCTTCACAGCTCCACGGATAAGGGGTTACACATTGAACGCAAATCAGGAATGTTTCCCTTCCTGCAGATGCATCTCTAAGGACCCGTGGCAGTGGGTCATGTCCCAGATACAGATAAAGCAGGCATTCCAATGTTGGCCAAACAATATACATATAAAACACAACACATCAATGCTACTTGCTCTTCTTTTTTTGGTTTATAGCATCAAGAGAGGTAGTTACTGTACTCTGGTCTTAGCAGAAAAGCTTAACAAGTACCAAAAATAAATAACTAAATAACATGAAAAAGATCAGATCAGAGTTAGTTCATCATGAATGAATGGCACAATTGCTAAAGCTCAGCATTGTGAGTCATTATCTGATTCTTGGTTGGGCTTTAAGAGAAGATGCTTTTAAGCAAAGTACATTGCTTCGGGCTAGGTGAGGTGGACCTGCATGATAAAAGCGTGAACTCTGGGTCTCTCTCTTTGTTGTGACTCACAAGCAAGCACATTGTCTCTTTGAGAAAAATATTTTTTAATGGGTAGAATGTGCAGCACTTGTAATTTTCCAAATCAGGCAATGCAAATAATATATGGCACAACCTGGAATGAATAAATGTATGGAGGACACTAAGATTCACTGTCCTAAGGGGGCAAGAATGGTCAATATTTTTTACATCAATGCACAGTCTGCTGCTTTCATTATTGAAATTAATCACTAAATGTCTAATTGAAAGGGAATAATAGTGGCATTAGCGGAGATCAATGGATGATCAATGAAGGGAAATTATGGGTTTAATCATGTTGGTGTGGGGATTAGCGTTTTGGAATTTGGGGTCTTAACTGATGTTATATAGCTTACTCTAACAATAAATATTTTCTTGATCAACCATCTTGGTACGTGCTGGCATAGCTGGGTTTGAAAGCAGCTGAAGTACAAAATAATAATAATAATAATAATAAAATCTTTGACAGGTTTAGCTTTAGAAAACTGCATGAAGTTACATTTGCAACTAATAAACTGATAAAGTTAAGTAAGCTCAGATATTGGGCTTTGGTTCTTTCCTTGGTTCAAGTCACAAGAGACCCACCACAATTATGCATGCAATTAGAATGATGACATCATTATTGTCAATTTGATTTTGAATACTGAACATTCTAAATTCAGACTGAATGCATTCTTGCTTAAAAATGAATAAGTAAATAAATTGTGTTCAAAAACAAATAGAAAAACAATTGGAAAAAAACAACGCAAACTGATGCAAAAACATGTTCCCTTTACAAAAAGCTTTGCTAAGCGCTATGGGGAACAACCCAGTCGTGAACGAGCTGTGAATATGTGTGTAACACGTCAATGAACATTGAATTTATAGCCTCGGCTGATGTAGTCATTAGATGCACCTGTGGCCAGGCTATAAATGGATGCGTCACCAGGTGTCGTCAGATCCTTTTTTTTCAGAGCAATTCTGTGTGTGTGTGTTACACAAACCCTGTCAAAACTTTCTTTCCTCTGCTAGGTTTTAGAATTTGAGGCAGTGTGAAGTGAACCTTTTCTCCTTTCTCTTCTGTCTAGAATGAATATATATATATATATATATATATATATATATATATATATATATTTTATTTTATTTTTTTTAAAGAAAGAGAGAATGACTTTGTTTGGGGGAAGAGCACGCTGCTCTCGAGTTGCAGCAGTGGGGGTGCGAGCACTGTGATTTGCTTTCAGGCAAAGTGCTTCGCACTCGCCTCGCTTGCTTCCGAGAGTCAGCACACACTTAATTTATGGATCTGGCTGAGGAACGAGAGACGGGTTCATCCCTTTCGCTCGCTCTCTCCCCAGACCCAGCTGATCCTCGTAAGCCTGCGATCTGCTTTCGGGCAAAATGTTTCGCGCTCGCCTCCCTTACTTCCGGGAGTCGCCACATTTCATTCGGGGCTCTCTCCCCAGACCCAGCTGGTCCTTCCCGTGATCTCGAAGCGCACTTCGGCGCCACTTCGGTTCACGAGGGGCTGAACCTCTGTACATTTCACGCACAATCATAAAGCGCCTGAGAAATTACTCAAGGTGATTACGCGGGCTGTGGCCAGACTAAAGCTAGACTGGCCACGCGAACAAGAGACCCTCCCCCAAACGCTGGTGGCCAAAATAATTAAATAAATAAAAGAGGGCATGGAACTCTATATCAGTCCCTTCCTTTCTTCTATGACCTCCATAACAAGTATTTTCCTTATGGAGGAAATTTATACTTCCTGTGTCTTCGTGCCCTCAACGTTGGTGTATTCAACTATCGTGGGTGCTGAAGCTCGGGGGTATTTGGTGATGCCGCCGGTAGAAGAGACACCTGCGGGTTTTCTCTCGCCTGGATCAGCATCATCGCTGAAGAGACCTACTCTCCCCACAAAGATGTGCAGGACCACCTCCACGCTTGTGGGGAAAGCTTATCAGGCAGCAGGTCAGGCTGGTGTTGCCCTGCACACTATGGCAGTGTCACAAGCACACTAGGCTAAATCTGTTGAAGGACCTGAGTGTGGGCACCTCACTCAGGGGAAGGGGCCGTCGGCCACCCAGCCCCGCCCCGGTCCTTCTAGACAGGAAGCTCTAAAACAAAATGTGGCAAATCGTGCTCCCCCTCGTAAAGACTGGGGTCCAGTTCGTCACCCTCAGCAGCCCCAATGCAAGACCTCAGGGGCGTGATTTCTAAGAAAAAGAAACCCTGATGGTCTTGTACCCAGCCTTGTGGGGGTAGTTCCCCTCGGGACGGGGCGTGTGTATCATCCACTTCGGCCCTCCCGATACCCTCACGAAACCTCTTCACTCCTGCCGCCTTTGGTGTTTCGGGTGATAGAGGCTTCCAACAAAGAGTTGGGTGTACCGTTGCTTCCTGCCTTGATCCAGGACACGGAACACTCGACATCCCCTCAACAGGAAGTGTCAGAAATAATACCCATCTCAGAGAACCCGGCAGCGTGGAAACTTCTGCCTGGTATTTCTATGTGGGTTCTAGAATCAGTAGAAAGAGGCTACGGAATTCTATTTGCTCGCCGTCCTCCCCGTTTCAACGGCGTGGTTCCTACTACCGTGAAACCGGGACAGGCATGTCTACTGTGGAAAGAACTGCAAAATCTCTTGGTTAAAGGGGCCATAGAACATGTTCCCCTTCCAGAGAAAGAGTCAGGCTATTACAGCAGATACTTCCTGGTTCCCAAGAAGGGTGGGGGGTTGCGTCCGATTCTAGATCTTTGGGGCTTGAACCGCTCTGTGTTCAAGTCCTAGATCTAACTATCAAGACGATCGTGTCACAAGCCCAAAATCACGTTTGGCTGGTCACCATCGATCTTATGGACGCATATCTTCATATAGAGCCACAGCACAGGAAGTTCCTGAGGTTCGCTTTCGGGGGCGAAGCCTTCCAGTATCGGGTTCTTCCATTTGGCCTAGCCCTATTAACCCGCACATTCAGGGAATGTATGGATGCAGCACTGGCTCCTCTGCGACTCCAGGGCATCCGCATTCTGAATTTTATAGACGACTGGCTGATCCTAGCACAGTTCCAAGAACTGGCAGTTCAGCACAGGGATATCGTCTTGATGCATCTGGGGGTTATATGGAATTCGGTCTCGATGCAGGCACAATCGTCTCCCGCACGAATCGTTTCCATTCAGAACACCCTGAGCAAGGTCAGGCTAGGTCGAGGTTGCACTGCTTGTCAGTATCATTGAATACTAGGTCTCATGGCGTTGGTGTCCGCGGTGATCCCTTCGGACTTTCTGCACATGAGACCGCTTCAGCTGTGGCTGGAAGCCAGGGTGTTTTATCCGAGGGCTGGTCCCCTAAGGCAAATAAGGGTTACATGCCACATGCTTCGTTCCCTTTCTATGTGGTTCAGACCCCGGTTCTTACCTTGGGTCCCACTCTAGGTGCGTCTTGTTGTCGCAGGCTGCTAACGACAGACGCCTCCCTGACGGGCTGGGTAGCGGCCTTAAGTGGTCGTCCGGCTTAAAGGGATAGGAGGGTCATCAGTTCGGTTGTCACAGTAACTGTCTCGAGCTGATGGCCGTATTTCTGGCCCTGAAATACTTCCTCCTGAGGCTGCCATGTCTTGGTGCGGGTGGGCAATACAGTGGTAGCCTCTTACGTAAACCATCGGGGGGATCCACATTCACGTCAGCTGAATTTCTGGCACGTTGGATCCTCCTTGGGGCCCAGGGCAGCTCCTGTCACTCAGGACAGTTTCGTCCCTGGATGCCCGTGTGTGTGGGAGCAGATTTACTCTGATGTAGTGAATAAATCTAGGGCAGAAGAGGACCTCTTCGCCTCAATGATAGCGCAATGTCTCCTCTACTTCTCCCCAAGTCACCCAGCCCCCTTGGGTCTGGACTTAAAGGCACATACATGACCCTGAATCTGTCTGTATGCGTTTTTGTCCCCCGGTTTTTCTGCTCCCAGGAGTCTTGGCAAAGTTCGCCAGCAAGGGTCTTGCCTCCTCCTAATGGCGCTGCGCTGGCCGAACAGGATATGTTTCTCGAATGCCTCTCCTCAACGGCTCGCCTTGGGCGATTCCGAACAGGAAGGACCTTCTCATCACTGGCCTGAATTGTGAAACCTTTCATGCTTGGCCCCTAAGGGTACCAACTGAGGTTCACAGGGCTTTCTCTTGAGGTTATTGAGACCATTTCAAGTGCTAGGGCTCCCTCCACTGGGAACTGATCTGGGTAGATTTTACAGGGCAGAAGAGGATCTCTTCGCCTCTGTTGATAGCGCTACGTCTCCTCTACTTCTCCCTGAGTCACCCAGTTTTCCCCCCTAAGTTCATATTACAGAACCAGCTAACTGCCAGTTTGCTTCAGTTCTGGATTTTCTGTAGAAAAAAAAAACTGTCAGCGGGCACTTGCCTTGCCACTGCCAGGTTCTATGTGGCCTCCACTGCGGTTTGCCACGCCTTGGTGGGCGGAGTGCCCCCTAAGAGGCATCCTTGCTAGGACCTCTTTTTAGACCTCTAGAGTCAGCGTTTGGTAGACTTCTGACTCTCAAGATGGTTTTTCTTATGACAATTACGTCTCTAAGGAGACTTGGGTACCTACAGGCTCTGTCTCTTTTGCCGGCCTGTTTAGAGTTTGCCCCAGAATGACCAAAAGCATTCTTTGCACCCTCACACTAACTACCTGCCCAAGGTGCCTTTAGCAACCCTTGGCCAGTTATTTTCTAAGCCTTCTGCTCCCTGCTGTTTGTAACGCCGGAGCAGCTAAGACTTCTCAGACTTTGTCCAGTCTGTACCGTTCAGACTTATGTCCACCGCTTTTGCTAGTGGCGTAAAGTCAGGGCAGCAATTCTTCACTTGGAAGCCATGACTGGGGGGCGGTCACTTCCTGGCAGACTATGTCACTTTGGGTGAGGGACATTATCGCCCGGCCTACGAGGCGCGCGGTCAAGCTTCGCCAGTAGGTTTTAGGGCGCACTCTACCAGAGGGCTCTCCTCCTCTAAAGCCTTGGCTAGAGGTCTCCCTCTGCAGCAAGTTTGTGATGCGGCAGGCTGGTCCTCTCCGCACACATTCATCTGGTTTTATGGTCATGTTACCAGATGTTCATGCTACCCCGGGCTCTTATGCCCTTGGGTCGACATCTACGCTCATGTCTAAGCAAGTTTGTGATGCGGCAGGCTGGTCCTCCCCGCACACATTCTCAGATCTTATGGCTTAAATCTTTCATGCCTGAAAAAGTTTGTGATGCAGCAGGCTGGTCCTCCCCACACACATTCTTCAGGATCTATGGTTTGGATGTTCATGCTACTCCGGGCTCTTACGCCCCTGAGTCGACATCTACACTCATGTCTACGCAAGTTGGTGATGCGGCAGGCTGGTCCTCTCCGCACACATTCATCTGGTTTTATGGTCATGTTACTAGATGTTCCTGCTACCCCGGGCTCTTATGCCCTTGGGTCGACATCTACGCTGATGTCTAAGCAAGTTTGTGATGCGGCAGGCTGGTCCTCTCCGCACACATTCATCTGGTTTTATGGTCATGTTACTAGATGTTCCTGCTACCCCGGGCTCTTATGCCCTTGGGTCGACATCTACGCTGATGTCTAAGCAAGTTTGTGATGCAGCAGGCTGGTCCTCTCTGCACACATTCTTCAGGCTCTATGGTTTGGATGTTCATGCTACTCTAGGCTCTTACGCCCCTGAGTCGACATCTGAAGCTCATGTTTAAGCAAGTCTGTGATGCGGCAGGCTGGTCCTCTCCGCACACATTCATTAGACTTCTATAATTTGGATGTTCTTGCCACTCCGGACTCTTACGTCCTTGAGTCCACATCTCAGCTCATGCCTGAACAAGTTTGTGATGCGGCGGGCTGGTCCTCTCCGCACACATTCATCAAATTTTATGGGTTAGATGTTTTGCTACTCCGGACTCTTACGTCCTTGAGTCGACATCTCAAGATCATATCTGAGGCCTCTCGCGTTCTTGTGAGCACAATTCACAACCGTAGGGGTCCAGACAGCCCCAGTGCGGCGGCGTGGGCATTGCGTTCCCCATAGCGTTTAGCAAAGCGCAGCATCATAGTGAAGCTTTTTGTAAAGGGAACGTCTCGGGTTACATGTGTAACCCTTGTTCCCTGAAAAAAGCGAAACGAGATGCTGCGCTTCTTTGCCGCACTGGGACGTCCCAGGACTGCTCTTCAAAAAGAAGTATCTGACGACACCTGGTGACGCATCCATTTATAGCCTGGCCACAGGTGCGTCTAATGACTACATCAGTCGAGGCTATAAATTCCGGTCAATGTTCATTGACGTGTTACACACATATTCACAGCTCGTTCACGACTGGGTCGTTCCCCATAGCGCTTAGCAAAGCGCAGCATCTCGTTCCGCTTTTTTCAGGGAACAAGGGTTACACATGTAACCCGAGATCTTAGGTCTTAGGACATTTTTAAACTTTAAACTTACATTTTTTAAAAGCAGTTAACACTAAGCACTTATCAAAGCACACAGGGGCCAGATTCATGTAAATGTTCTCAGCCATTTTAATACTTATGATTTTCATATGTATATGAATCTTTATATACACACCGAATGTCTTCTTTAAAGTAATTTGTAAACATTGTTTTAAAAGACACTATATAAATAAAAGTTCTACTTGGTTAAAAGTATCAAATTTAAATTAATAGAAAAATAATTTAATAATTTGTCATAATTTTAATAATTAGGTTTAGGGGGTTTAAAATAAATCCCAACCAGAATTTTTAAGGAATATCAATACAATACAAGGCTGCCTTGCAAAAAGGGCTGGGTGATATAATATTTACTGTATTATCACAATGATTTTGCTGGTGATTTAAAATGTAGCATTGTCGAGGAAATCACAATGATTGTACTGTACTTTTTATTTGGCCAATACGTTTCCCGAAGAATGTGTGATTATATCCATTTCCCTATCTTTCAGGGCTGTATATTTCATCAAAATAACAAAAATATCATTATTATTATTTGTGATTATTAAACCACAAAAAGCTGTGTTTTAATGCAATGAATACATGGTCTGTGTGAACAGATGATGGCTCATGACAGTGTTTTTAGCACTCTTGGAACGGTTTGAATGAATTGTGAAAGCAAAGCCTGCATGTATACACATTCACACAATTCCAAACTTTTGTAACTGCAACAGGTTATACATAATATAAAAATAGGTAATGTATCACAGAAAAGGAGGTGACAGCGTTTCATCCGATTAGTAATGAGCAACACTGCAAGATGTCAAATGCACACTGCACTTTCAGTGTTTCACCAAAATAAAAGTTCCAATTGAAAGATAAAATATACAACAGCACTTTCCACAAAAATTAAAGCTCCAGGTTAAGTAAATTCAATGAAAATATATTACTATTGTCCTAAACAAATATAATTATATTCATTATAATAATAAAAATAATAATAATAATAATAATAATAATGCAGTATTATGTTGTACTGTATAGTAAAATTCAACTGGGTTCCAAAAGGGGGTGAACTTGTAATAACAAAAAAAGTTTTAAAGTAAAAATATATTTAGGTAAAAATGTATTTGTGTTACTGTATTGTTGCATTGGTGCATCAAAATGAAATGATTAAATATCATTCAAATAAACTTTTAGTACCACTTTGGAACCAATAAAAAATTACCGAGATATGAATCGAATATTGTCAATAAGATGAAAATATTGAGATATCATTTATATATCACCCAGCCCTACTTGCAAGCACTATAATACAAACAAGAGAAATATCACTATAGTGCTCACCTTGCAAGCACCTCCAATCCACAGCCTCTCTACCTTGCCCCATTGCTTTTTGAATGCACTGGATGTTTCATTCTTCCTGAAATAAAACATTAATGCAGTCCTTTGGGTGGGAGTGCATAAAAGGTTAAGTGTCTCTGAACCGATAAAGCAGTCTTGTGAATTAGTCAAGAATCAATCCACTCACAGCCCCCCATCCAGAACCCTGATTTATCTGCACACTTATGAAGGGTGTTGACTCCATGAACCTGAGAATTGCTTGCATATCTCACTCTTTACTCCACTGTAACCCAAGGGGAAAAAAAAAGTAAAATGTTGGTCATGGGATGTCATCCCAGTGGCCCTGTGGGAAATCTTCTCTTCCCCTCTTTCTGAATGATGCTCCTTGGCAATATTTTATCAACCCTCCAAAGAAAACACATAGACAACATATGCCAAAAAGGGGAGGGAACACACTATCGTGTAGGTACATCAGTTTATGGGCTGCCATTCTTTTCCAGGGGAGGTGAAAGATTAACTATCTGCTTCTCTTCTACCACTCTGTGTCATGCTCCTGGGAGGTAGTGACCTGCTGTTTTAGATGGATAAGCAATGCTTTATTCAATCTCAAATGCCAAGGGTAGAGTGAACGTTTGAAATGCCTGACTGAACTTGCCCCTCGGAAAAGCAATAGGAGTCATGCACTGTGGGTGCGTGGGATATTTAAAACAGGTTGGGAATATCAAAGAATAGCCTCTCCATTCAACAAAGAGGAAGAAAGAAGCAATAGGTGTCAAGCAATAGCACTAACTCATCCCAGCTGCTGATAAGCCATACATGCTCCCAGACAGCATTCAGTAACAGATTATACACATGCATGTGATCAGCATACATAAAACATAAGTCTACAAGGCTTATTTTTTTATGGGAAAATAATTAACAGTAAAAAATAAAACAATACTGTATATTTAATTAATTATGAAATAGTTAAAACACAAATTTTTCTTGACGAGTGTAACATGCTTCAGAGAGAGAGAAACGGTGTCTCTTTTGCCTCCTTTGTGTTTATTGTGTTCTCATTCAAGTCTTAAAGTGTCAATGAGAGGGGAAAACAGCAAAATACAGGAACAAATAAGTAAGAGGAGGCAGTGATTAACTGAATACACTCTCGATGTGATTATGTTTACCTTCATGTTCACAATCGGAACATAAATCGGCGTGAATAGGTCAAACTGATGGACTAACTTTGATGTAAAAATTTTAAAAAGTTTTAAGTTTGATGGTTATATAGACATTACAGCAAGACAAAGAGCTAGCTAGTCAGATAAACCACCAGATGGATAGTCAGATAAACCACCAGATGGATAGTCAGATAAACCACCAGATAGATAATCAGATTAACCGCCAGACAGACAGACAGACAAATAAACCACTAGATAGACAGAAATATTTGAATTTTAGATGGCTGGAGTTTAAATTAACGAGAAATACTGTAGGCCCACGTGAATATTTTGTAAATGGCATCAGCTGTGCAAAAATTGTATCCACTAGAATTGATAGCGCACTACTTCAGAACATTATGAAGGTCTGTGCCGAGTTCATTGGATTTAGTTTGAAAGCTCTAGGAGGAGTTTGTTTTAGAAATGGTGATTTTGGTTTAGGGAGTCCTTTACAAAAATTTAGAGTTTTGGCAAACCCCTTTTGACAAACATACCACTCATTATTTTCACATGCAAATGAGCTTTATAAACTCTTCATTGTTGCCACAAGTTTGCTGCAGGTTCACCACTACTGGTGAAGAGTCGCAAACTTCTGGCAATAATCTAAATTTATTTAAGGGTTTTAAAAACCATAAACAAAGTTTGTAAAATAGTTGTTTGTTAGCTTAATCAAGCCAACTTAAATTACACAGTACACAACTCACCCACTTGAACATCACTTAGACTTGATAAGACTATGAAGTTACTTGATGTGAATTTCACCGCTCAAAAACACAGTCCTATTCCTCTGGTGGCAGCTTGGAAAGCTTGGCAAAGGGCCACATTAAATGTATAGGCAGCATTGGCTCCCTTTTGTGGAGATTTTCTGAGTACAAACCAGCTGTTCCTGTCTTCTTCCCCATCTTTCCCAGATGCACACAGTCATACTGCCTTTCACATGGCCTTCACCAGGGACTCAAAGCTATCACATACAGTGTATAGATGGCCTCTGTGTCTAATACTGTTTAAACCCCCATTATAGAGGCCAAAAACTTCTGAGATCTGCTCAAAATGTGGGAGGAAGGAAAGTTCTCTTCTATAGGTTAGAAAAAATACATTTGGGCCGATAGTTATCGAGCTTCTCAAAGCAGAAAATCGGTACAACCTGGCAGATTACTCTGAGTGTTTCAACACTCATAACAAGGAAATTGTAACTCCTTTTGACACAAGAGCACTTGTGAAAATCCTGAAAGGCACAACGAGTTGTAAAGATGTAAAGAGTTGCTGTATAAAATGTGTATGGTAATCCAGAAAAGGTGATGTGTAACAAAACAGTCAATGCAAAACACGTTAGTATTATCATGAGGCTTCACTGCTGAAAAGACCAGCTTACAACTATACAACTAGCTCAGCGTGTGACTAGTCAATTAGCATGCCAGTTTAGCATACAGTTAGCCACCACCATGCATTTCCAAATTCCTTAAATTTTCCATTCTGTTGTTCCAGTTAGCTTACAAACTAACTGGTTAGCCTATATGCTTGGCATGCCACTAGCTAATTAGTCTGCTAGCTAAATTTATAATCTACAGAAGTTACTACAGCATTATAATAAAATCAAGATGACAACACTAATTTTGATGAATTGAAGGGATAGCAGTTTACTCTCTTCCTAAAGTACTTCAAGACCAATCCAGTGGAACTGAATCATTAACCGTTTTTCAGTTCTGTAGAGACTATAAGACTAAAGGACATCAGAGCCTTCACAGTAGGAGTCGTATAAACTGACTCGAGAGTCACTTCCAATAATTAGCCAGACTCCATGCTCTGACTGCATATGATTTTAAAGCTTGATAATTTACTCCCACATTGTGCTCCAAGCTATGGATATTTTTAGTCATGACTACAATTTTAGGGCAAATCATAGAGCCAAGTCTGAAGTGTGTGGTATCTAGGAGCCCAGACATGTTTTCTTTGAACATTCAAGCTGAATTCTTGGTAAGTAAATATAGTAAATTGCGTTTCTAAACATTAATTTAATACACCACATAAGCAACATACTGTGGGGTTCAAAATTCCACATGAAATTATGGAAAGTTATACCTGGAAATAAACAAAGTATAAGGATTATGAAAAATTATGTAATAGAAAAGTATTTAGAAACATTATTATATGCATTATTTGTAGTTCAATCAAATAAATTGACTTTGACCAAATCATTTGTCAGTTCACCTTGCTTCCAATGAAGCACACAATATCTCAGGTCATGCTGGGACAAAATGGATCATTAGGTTTTGCACAAAGTTGTGGATATAACAAATACTAAGAACTTCTGAAATGTATGTTTAGAGGCATATAAGGGAAA
This sequence comes from Moxostoma hubbsi, assembly GCA_032164185.1. NCBI lineage: Eukaryota > Metazoa > Chordata > Actinopteri > Cypriniformes > Catostomidae > Moxostoma > Moxostoma hubbsi. The sequence goes on from JAVLUX010000035.1 coordinate 20,279,018, forward strand.
GGAGGAGGCGAGAGGACCGGGTGTTTAAAATCATGACCTGGCTCCGCCCTCCGCCATGGCACAGTATCTTACTTCTCAGATTTTCAATCAAATTGTTGTGCTGATAATTTGGGGCCAAGCACCAAAGCTGTTATGTTGTGCTTACTACAATGCAGACATTATTCCTGCTTCAAATAAAAAAAATTAAATACATATTTTCTCAGAAATAGCTATAGACTCTCAACCAAGAATGTCTCTTTGACATCAGTCAGACTTGATTATGTGGCACAGTTGTTAGAGCTCTGGGCTTCAGTTCAAAGGACTGGGTAAACCCCACTTCAGCTGGTATACATTTTGTGACTCTGTTGTGCCAGAGCTCTTTGCAATGTGCTTAGAGAATGGCTTTAGGGTTTGGACCAATCATTGCTGCTTGCAGCAATATTATAATTTGGAGTCGTCTATAACAAAAATGCAAAAAAGAAGTATATTCAGTAATGATCTCAAACTTTTGGACCCCACTGTATATAAACCAAATAGCAACTGCAAATTTGTTTTACTATAGTGTGTGGGTGTTATATGATACATGAGCACCATCAATGTTATCGTTAGAAAGATGAAGGATTAATTCTGACAGAAAAAAGATTCAGAAATAACCTTCCTGGTTATATCCTCAAAATTATCTCTTATTAAGAGCTGGTCCTGTGAAGTCGGAGGGTATGGACATATTTTTTTGTGGTCCATTAAAGATTAAGCATTACAAATTAATTTTGATATTGCACCGAAAAATAAAGAACTGCAACCTCCATAAAAATAACAAAAAATATTTATATATATATATATATATATATATATATATATATATATATATATATATATATATATATATATATATATATATATATATATACATATACATATATACATACACACACACACACAGTACAGGCAAAAGTTTGAGAGTGAAAGATATTCTGTTTTCTAATTTATTCTCCAATTCCAGTTCTGAGCAAGTGATAGGTGGCAGCCCTGTGAGTCATGTTGGAACGCTACCTCATGTGCAACATGCTTTGACACTATTCAGAAACACAGCAGAGATTGTGAGGATTGCTTTCTTTTCCATTTGCAAATGTATTCAGCTTTGAGCTTTATTTTTCCTTGAATAAGTGCATGCTTCTACATTATTCTCTTCTCATAAACTGAACTATAACATTCAGAAGAAAATGTTTTCTAATTGTAAGAATTTTATGAACATAACAGCTCTCTGATTTGCTATATTATTTTCAGACTCTACTAACATCTCAGCAATAATTTGTGCTGGGTTTCCATAACAGGTACGATAACACCGTAATTTGATAATGTACCTGTAAAACAGTTCATGCTCACGGGCAAGGAAGAGGCGAGAAACCGGCTTAACATATAAATTATAGGTTTAAATGTAAAACTCAAAATACAAACACATAAGACAACGGACATGTCCGTGAACGATCTCTCTCTCACGCCCGTCTTCCGCGGTCGGCCTTTAACCCTCTCGGAGGCTTGATTAGCCTAAAACGGGACCGGGCGTGTTGAATCACGACCCGGCCCCGCCCTCCACCGTGCCACAGTCTGGAATTAAAAGAGCCTTACCCTTGAGTCGAACCCTGTTCCCGTGTCCTCCTTCCTGTCCTGTGACCCCGAACTGTTTACACTGGTTCCGAAACCCGGGAAGGAAGAGGCGAGAAACCGGCTTAACATATAAATTATAGGTTTAATGTAAAACTCAAAATACAAACACATAAGACAACGGACATGTCCGTGAATGATCTCTCTCTCACGCCTGTCTTCCGCGGTCGGCCTTTAACCCTCTCGGAGGCTTGATTAGCCTAATACGGGACCGGGCGTGTTGAATCACGACCCGGCCCCGCCCTCCACCGTGCCACAGTACCTGATAGGGACTGGTCACGATAGTTTAATAGTCTTTCAACAACTGACTAGTCGATTAGTGAGGTTTAATTGTTTTTCATGATTTTTTAAATGATTGTTTTTAGGCGTGTTGCTACAATTAGTATGCTAACAATGAGCGGTTTCATCTGTTAGACATTTTACCTTACATTAGGTACTTACAATGGAAATCAATCTGTAAACATAAAAATACTTACTATTTCAAAAGTATAGCCACAAGACAAACTATATGTGTGTTAACATGATTTTAGTGTGATAAAATCACTTACATTTTCCGTATATAGTTATAACCAATTTTACAATTTTGTTGTAATGATGATGTAATGTCAACAAACCCTAAAACGACTGTAAAAATGACCATTTGAACTTTACAGCTCAAAATAATTCATGAGTTAACAGAATAATTGATTTTTGTTTTTGTTTTTAAAAAAGAAAAATCAAAAATAATTGTTTTGTAGTAATCAACATAATGCCACATATGCTGTCCATTTAGCTTAACTCGAATTGAACCCACCATATTCATATAAGAATATTACCGAATAGTTATTTTGAAAATATGTAGTTTTGCATGTTCTGTCGGGGTAAGCGGTAACATGCACTTTTTACTTCAATAATCTTTTTCAATTCAATCTAACCCATTAAAAAATACTTTTCTTGGGGTAACAATGTATTCTGGTTGATTTAGTCATGTAAAATAGTATTTATTTTACTTAAACCAGATGTTACTAAATTAAGCACATTTTTAGGTTACCTGACTAAATATTTTTACAGCTTAAACCATCTAGAACCAGCAAACCTGGGCTAAAGGTTAAGAGCAGTGTTCTGCTCTCATCTGTATGCTTGGCCCTGTGTGCCCTTGTGATTGAATTTCGATGAAGTAGAGATGCCACTGGGAGTTTCTATCCAACTGGACAGGAAAGTGATCATCCTTGTGTTGATTTCAAAAACACATTACGTTACAGCACATCCTTGATTAATGGTGAGTTCACCCAGGAGTTTTACCCCGTGGAAGTTTGAAGGAATATAACAGGAAATGAAAACATCTATAAAAAAAATAAATAAATAATAATAAAAAAAAAAATTTATATATATATATATATATATATATATATATATATATATATATATATATATATATATATATTCTTAATTCGGAATTGAAACCCAGGAGGTCTATAATATCAGCAAGTTTGTCTTACCAGTACAGTCAGGTAAGGACAAAATTTGTTGGTGAGCGAGCAGTGGCAATCCATGAATTCAAAATGTACGCAACATCTACTGGTATAAAATTAACCGTTGCTTTAATCAGTTTACTCACTAATGTAAAAGATGTATTTTTATCCCAGACAAGTTTTAGTCAGTGCATGAATGCCAAAGTAGGCAGACAGCATAAAGGCTCCTCTCATTAGTAAATTGACCAATCAGAATAGATATTCAAATGACGCAAGATCATTTGCTTCAGTTAAAAAATGCATACAAAAAAACAAATAGGAGGCAAAAATCTGTCTCCTTCCACATAAATAACCTATGAGAGATAACCTTTTAAGCCAATTAGCTTGCACTTCAGTGCATCATTAGCCTGCATGTGGTTAAACATGACGTAACAAATGAAGAACAACTTTCATATTTGGTCAAAATATCCAGTAGATAAATCCCAATTATAAAGGATCTCAAAACAAGTGTAAGACTAAATGACAAGGCAATATATACATTTGCCACAACGAAGTAGCAGAGGATGGAGTTCCTCTGCACATAGTTGAGAAGATGTTAGATGGAATGGGGCTCTACATTCATTTAAAATGTTTATATCACCCATAGTTTGTTTATTGACAAGTGAGAGTTGTTGATCAAAAAGATTATAGGGTAACACTTAATTCATTTGTTAACATTAGTTAAAATGAACAAACAATACTTAAGCTTTTATTATTCTTAGAGTTTTAAAATCAAAAGTTGTATTTGTTAACATTAGTTAATGCACTATGAAATAACATGAACTAACAATGAACAATAGTATTTTTTTATTAACAAACAAACAAAAATTCATAATGTAAAAAATACATTGTTAATTGTATGTTCATGATTATTCATCAACTAATGTTAAAGAATGGAACCTTATTGTAAAGTGTTACCGGCTATAGCAGGTCTTTAATTATCAATACAATTTTAAGACATCAGGAAGAGATTACCTGTATATGGGTGCATAATTATTAGTAAAAACTATATGATAATTGAATCTACTAAAATCCTTTGTTATTTTCATCAATATTGATTAAATATCAGCCTTCCAAGAAATTTCCCTCATGGACTGCCAATGAAAGCGAGAGAGTAAAACACAATGTGGAAAGCAATTGGAAGTTATCATGAGACTAATCTGTGTGCATCAACACAATCTTAATATACATATCTGACCTTTACAAGGGGTCATCTCCTGCAAAAAAAATAACAAATTTGTACTGTCAGCCCATTCAATATTTTAATCGCATTTAACTGCATAAATTGTCAAAGTTCACTGCAAATAATCACAGATTTATGATTTGACTCTATATATAATTTCTCCCTTGTCAAAATGCATTTATTTCCTTTTTAGGAAAAAAAGCAAAACAATATGTAACAATATAATGCTTAATTGACATTTTCCAAAGCCTTCCACAGTATAAAGATAGAAATGCACTAAATACGCACCAATTAAGTAACATTAAATGTTTCCCATATCTAAGCGGGAGGTTGACTAAATCAAAGAACTAGTCCCCCCCATAGGTTGCATATTCATTGCAGTGGGCATTAAATCTCTTTAACACTCCTCCTCCACAATATTAATCACCCAGAAAACTGTGACTATCTGCTTTGCTGCTGCAGTCTTGAATCCGCTTTCATGATTCATGTGAGCGCGACAATGTCAGCGTCAACCGCACCTTCGATCTCCACATTAAAAGCGCTGCAGTCCACATCTCATTCTGCATTTTCATGCTAGTTAAGTCTTGACCTGCTTCTGTGGTAATTAAATTGTGCCTTACAGAGGCTGCAAAGTACTTGCTTTCTGTAACAAGTGCCATCTGGGATTGTTTTGTACATAAGAGGTCCTTAGCCATTGTGGTGTGTCTGTCAATGTAATGACTATGGGCAGACACACCGCAAAGGTTCCTTTGTAGCCCCACCACAGTTTTGCTGGTTAATGCTTTATTAATGGCAAATGTGTGAATCGCGATGAAGAACAATTAACACATTAAACGTATTTATTTTCCTTAAGGTTTATTTATAATGTTGGTAGTTATTTTGCTCAAGAACATTCAGAATGCAGTATTTCATGATATTTTTCTACAATGTCTCTGGCCCTCTGTCTGAAACACTCGGTTTCTATGCACTTCACCTTTAAAAGTTTAAATTTTACAAAAAAAAAGGCTAAAATATTTACAGAAAAAAATGCCCTTCTGAAAATTGTGTTTTCATAGTACAATGACTTCTTATATGTCAAAATATAAAGAAAATTGGAATCCTCATAACATGACCACTTTAATCTCATTATTAGCTAAACTTTTTACGCTAAGGGTTGCATAACCAGTTATTGAGTTTAGTTCTACACTCACCTAAAGGATTATTAGGAACACCATACTAATACTGTGTTTGACTCCCTTTCGCCTTCAGAACTGCCTTAATTCTACGTGGCATTGATTCAACAAGGTGCTGAAAGCATTCTTTAGAAATGTTGGCCCATATTGATAGGATAGCATCTTGCAGTTGATGGAGATTTGTGGGATGCACATCCAGGGCATGAAGCTCCCGTTCCACCACATCCCAAAGATGCTCTATTGGGTTGAGATCTGGTGACTGTGGGGGCCATTTTAGTACAGTGAACTCATTGTCATGTTCAAGAAACCAATTTGAAATGATTCGAGCTTTGTGACATGGTGCATTATCCTGCTGGAAGTAGCCATCAGAGGATGGGTACATGGTGGCCATAAAGGGATGGACATGGTCAGAAACAATGCTCAGGTAGGCCGTGGCATTTAAACGATGCCCAATTGGCACTAAGGTGCCTAAAGTGTGCCAAGAAAACATCCCCCACACCATTACACCACCACCACCAGCCTGGACAGTGGTAACAAGGCATGATGGATCCACGTTCTCATTCTGTTTACGCCAAATTCTGACTCTACCATCTGAATGTCTCAACAGAAATCGAGACTCATCAGACCAGGCAACATTTTTCCAGTCTTCACTGTCCAATTTTGGTGAGCTCTTGCAAATTGTAGCCTCTTTTTCCTATTTGTAGTGGAGATGAGTGGTACCCGGTGGGGTCTTCTGCTGTTGTAGCACATCCGCCTCAAGGTTGTGCGTGTTGTGGCTTCACAAATGCTTTGCTGCATACCTCGGTTGTAACAAGTGGTTATTTCAGTCAAAGTTGCTCTTCTATCAACTTGAATCAGTCGGCCCATTCTCCTCTGAGCTCTAGCATCAACAAGGCATTTTCGCCCACAGGACTGCCGCATACTGGATGTTTTTCCCTTTTCACACCATTCTTTGTAAACCCTAGAAATGGTTGTGCGTGAAAATCCCAGTAACTGAGCAGATTGTGAAATACTCAGACCGGCCCGTCTGGCACCAACAACCATGCCACACTCAAAATTGCTTAAATCACCTTTCTTTCCCATTCTGACATTCAGTTTGGAGTTCAGGAGATTGTCTTGACCAGGACCACAGCCCTAAATGCATTGAAGCAACTGCCATGTGATTGGTTGATTAGATAATTGCATTAATGAGAAATTGAACAGGTGTTCCTAATAATCCTTTAGGTGAGTGTATACACCCAGAGAGAACATAAGGCAGAATGCCATGGCAACACAAATAAGCTGTAGTGTGACACTTAACTACTTATTCACGGTAAATCCATAGCAAATACATATTGAACCCCTGTACTAATAAAACACATGGAGAGAACTCGGAGAGCATAGCCAGGAGATATTATGTTTGTCTTCTGGCATTTAGTCAGTATGGGCCAAACTAGTCAGCAGCTATGACACTGACAGGTGGTGATATTGAAATATGAAGTGGGGTATGGTAACTCAGAGGGGTGGCCTCTGAACAAATTAGTGGGAGTGGGATCGAGCATGGTAGTCCTCTGCAGGCTTGTGTAGGAGATGTGTGAATTGGCATACAGAAAGTCTGATTAAAGGCGAAGCCTTCTAATTAGCTATCTTGTGATTTTAAGACCTCCATATCCGTCTACTTATCCAGACATGTTTTATTCTGTCATATTATAAAGCCTTCAAAAACCCTAAACTAAGGATATTGGAGCATGTGGATGGTCATTAAGGACCAAGCAGAATAATAGACAAAAATGTATTATTTAAACAGGGTGATGAAACAAAGAGTGAAAGCTTGCACTCTGCTCCAGTTGGTAGAGAGCCAATATAATTATTAAAAGCTTCCTTCCTCTTTAAGATAAAATGAATGAGTCGTGTTCATATAATTTGACATTGCTGTGTAACTAAAACAACAAACTGACCTCAAAATGCAATGAAATGCTTAATTGCTGCAATAAAATATCCAGCTATCACAGGCACAATTTTCTGATAGTGGCGTACAAATTGGTTAGTTGCATGTTCTGTTTTCTCACAGCATTATCTCATGCATGGGTGAAAGAGTGCAGTGGATGTGTTTGATTCCTTGTTCAGTCTCGGTAATGATGCCACCAGCTTCTGCTGCATTGTTGATTGAACTGAAGGGCACTCTGGAAAAGGGTGAGGAATCATAGGCAACAGAAGCTATTTCAAACCAGCAAAATCAGACAAGAAATTTAATGACATACTGTGACACAGCAAATGATGTGTTCAATGTCATTAGGGAGTGGAGACACTTAATTCAGTTCTGTGCGACCACATTTGGAGGTGTTGGCAGGTACCTACAGAACCATAATACACCAGCAGACCCTGTGAGAATTGATAGAACATATTCAAAATAATTTACACATCAAATGTCTCTACCGCCATTGCCACTGAACTCACTGCAGCTTGACATTAAACTGCAGTTTGTGTCTTTGATTTGACATGCCTGCATAATGTCAACAAGGTCATGTAAAAAGAGCTTGTGGGATTCTGGAAAAAAGTAAAGCGACCTACTTTTCATATTGCTTTCAGTATGTAACTGGTGCTGCTTATCAACAGTCAATTTTAATGCTTCAAAACCTTGTGAGTGAGTGTGAAAGTATTAACATATTTTCTTCTCAGCCATCAAAAACTTATAGTACCAAACTTTCCAAAGAAAATAGCTGGCAGGGAGGTTATTATTGGGGTTGTTTAAAAGTTAAAATGGAATATTAACTAAATCAATACTGGTCATTTGGATACCATGCAAAGTAAAACAAAACTGATTGTCACTCTGTTTCACCCAACATAAAATTTTTCCATCCATGCTTCGTTATACTGTATCTATATTTAAAAGTGCATGCATCATCTAAAAATTAGGCTGTTTATAAAACATTCTGGGACACCAATTACAGTATATGGTCTCTTTACCTCTTCATCTACATCAGAGTCATTCCCAAAGCACCACTACACACACACATTGTGACTCAGAAACAACACACAAACAACTTAAATGCAAGGAGTCGCACACAAAGAAAACAAGGACCTGTGCCAACTGTGTATAAAGCCAGTTCCTCTCAACAGTTGTGAAATTAAATTCTCTCCATTTTAAAGGGGCCAGAAAGTACAGACTTTCACTTAATAAGCCGTTGACAAAGTAATTGCCTGTGAATTGATGGAACTTCAAACACCTGTTCGGAATCAGCTTCTCTTTTACATCTTCGCTTCTCTTGAAGTCCAGTGATGAATGTGCAGCTGGGGAAAACTGAATCAGCAATGATCATGCCAAGAGTAGACTGCTCCAAGGTAGCTCATGTATATCAGACGTCAACTTTTTTGTTAAAAAAAGACTTAAAAAAAAAAAAAGCAAAAAAACCCCCACCTTTTTCTTTAAGGCAGAGGCGGTTTAAACTAAAACCCAAAGTATACTTTGTTTTTGACGTGAACACTTAGCGCCTACATACAGTTGAATTCGATCCTGACAAAGTAGACTTTATTTGACTGTGCATACACAATACACAGAGGGTTGGGCGCATGCACACTACAACTGCTATGAGAGACTGGTCTATTTATCTGCAAGTGCTTAGACCTATAAATATATCTTTATAATCCTATAGACTCAAGTCCTACAAATGCAGTTATCTCCTAACCCCTTCAGTCCTCACACAAGCGTGCTTGACATGCGCATCCACTGTTGTTTCCACATTTGTCTCCTGTTGTTTAGTGGCGATAACATCTTTTGGGAAAGGCTCAACTGTGAGTATACACTAATTAGTACAAATAATTCCAGATGCATGCGCATTGAATGCTTTCAAAGATGCGTGGTTCCAAAAATCAGGGTGTGCGATTTCAATGCTCGAGCACTCTTCTGATTCTCAAAATTTTGTGTTTCGGCAAAGATAGCCTTCATCAGGGTACAATTCCCCATTACAGAGAGGCACAATATATAGTCTTGGCCATCAGTGAAAACATCAACAGCTGAACAACGAGTGGCTCACAAACTAGCTGTAATGCTGTGAAATATTAAAATGAAGTAAAAAATAACCAAAAGATACTACACTTAAACCAACACACACACACACTAGGGGTGGGAAACATGAGGTAACTGTCGATACAATATAATATTGATATTTAGGTTATGATATGATTCTTTATTTTTGGTGTTTTGTGATTTAAAATTACAATATATTATGTTATTTCACTTAATGTTTCACATTCGTCTTCATCAGACTTGAGCGAAATGTTTCCAAATCACCAAATGCATTGTTAAATTAATATAAAATGCCAGTTTACAAAACAAGGACAGTTTATTCCCTAATATCTATGTACAATGTAAAGCTATATGCATACAAAACCATATTGGCTAACTACATCTGTGGTTAGGTCAACATAGCTTGTCTTTCTAAAAACAAATGATAGAATTTATGAATTCAATAGTAGCTTTAACACTTGAATAAAATTATTTATTATAACACAGTTTCAATGCACAAAAGTATCATTGAGTTCACTTAAAAGGTTAGCCTATTTAATATTATACAAACATTGTCAAAATACCTCATGTAATGTTCTAATGTAAAATCGTGATAATTTTTTGTATGGGAGGATAATGTGTAAAGCATGATAACTGCACCTTCTTAGGGACTGTTGTTGAATTACTAGATTGATTTGGCAAAGATAATTTTTTTCCCACGTCACCATTTTATTAATGGGGAAAATTTTAAATAATAATATCGATATTTGCCATGTGAATACTGAAACAATATCATGAGGACAAATATCACAATACTTTATCATATCAATATTTTTAGCAGTGATAGTTGCTATTACCAATCTGTATTAGCCTACATCCTATTTACAGTCTTCAAGCAGAACATTTAACAAAAATAAATTTGTTAGGTTTTAAATGCAAAACAATAAATTAACTGTTCAAAACAGACAAAAATATGTGGACATTTACTAGCTGTCAAACTTTGTGGAACATGCCTAGAGTTAATGTGTTCAACTACATATGTAGTCACTCTGTTAGGTTATCCACTTAATATCACCTTGAGACCAGTTAAAAATAAATAAGAAAAGTGAAGTTAGTTCTGTAAAAAGGTGTAGCATCATAAAAGCTATTTGTATAGTTATTTTATATCGAATGAGTTGACATTCAGATATTTTTAGTTTGACTTAAGTGTCCAAAAGTGTCTATATCCAAATCCATATCGGTTGGCCACTATCACAGAGTTCATGTATGATTGAGGAATCTTGTAAGAACAGATATTATTTAGATGGGGAAAACCCTAGAGGGAGTATATAGGTACTGTATGTTGCTTCAGGTTGGATACTTTAACAACAACACATTGGGGCAAAGGGCACACTTTGTTCTGCATGTATCCTTTAGATCATTCTATGCTGCAACATTATTTAGATACAAGACAAAACTACTGTAACATCTGAGAAACGCCTTCTCAGAATCTGATAAATTATTATGTTTAAATACTGAGCAGTGAAAAGGGATTATGAGAGCTTTTTCCCACATCCACTATTCCTGCTTAAGATTTTAATTCTGCTTTAAAATTCCCAGGAGTTATCTTCTTGTGTTATGGTGGCAGAGAGAAAAAAGGAGTTCTGACTGTTGCCTGAACTGAGAAAAGGAGAAAAATAGCCTGAAGTGGATCTTGTGAAGGGTCTCAAGGGCTGCATTTGCTCTAGTGTATGAAGACACATGGCAAGGACATTAAGGGACTAATGAAGGCTCGAGTAACTTTGAAACAAGTTGTTCAGAAGAAGAAGCCTTGTTGATCCATGATTAGCACATTTTATTTATTTTTTTTACACCAGATGTTGTGTGAAAAACTTAAGACAAATCCTGCCCAAGAGGCAAAAAAAAAAAAAAGGATAATACTAGGAGGGCTAGAGAGAAAGAGTGGGTTGGAGAAAACATTTAGCTTAATTGGTACTTAAGAACGTCATGGAAAGTAATAGTCTGAAACATTGTCACATACCAAAATTGCATAAAAAAACATAAAACTGCACTCCTGACAGGGTTACTAGAGATCTTTTGTCAGAATGTTAGGTGTAGTCAATATTTGAAAATACTTTTTTCTATCAATGTTAATCTAATCTGTTCAAGGACTTTACATTTCAATGTAGAGCATAACAGATTTCATTACACTGGCACAGATGTGTCATTTTTGTGCTGTCATCTCTGCCAAACATACCCCCCTGATTTGGAGACTGGGAGAAGTGATGACACTATTCGCTGTCATAATCTCTGTAAAACTATGTAGCAGATAGGGTCTGCAGATTGATTTGTTCGTCCATTCTTCCCCACGGTACCCCTGCAGCTGTATATGAATAACAGATGGGATAATTTAGCTGGGAAATTGAAAGCCAGTCAGATTTTCGATAACAGGACTAGCCCAGTATATTATGGTGCTGCTGTCAAAAAACCTGAACCTGAAAAAATGTGTATGCTCCAAGATCATTCCACTGAAAACAAATACTGAAAACACCAGCATCTGCTGACACTCAATAATCAGCCATTTTGGCTGTATTTGGCAAAATTGGGTAATTGCAGTTGAAAGGTCTGTATGTATAGTTTGCAACTAGGGATGTGCAAAACTACATATATTCAAAAAGGACTAGTTGGTAGGCTGCCTGATCAACTAGTTGACTAATCTTTCTTAAGAAAGCCCTGTATAGTTAGGCTGGTTTTAGGTTACAATGACTCCAATTAAACACTTCTTAGAGGACACAGACATAAGATGCAGGAACAGAACGCAAGGTTTGAAAGACATGTTTTTAAAAGTTGGACTATTTTTTACTTGACACGCCTTCTTAAAAGCGCAACACTCATGCTCAAAAATGTGCAAGACATGGTATAACGGCGGTGCTTTGAATGGGCTACAATGGCAAGAAAATGTATATGAATCATTTGGAATGACCTGCATTTCTGCATTAGTCATTACAGCAGATAATTCTTAGTCATTACAGCAGAAACAACTTAAAATACTCCATCATTTTTGGGTATACAGATAAGTGTAAGTCATCATCAGAGACTATAAAGGGTCTACTTTTATTTGTGTACATTCACAATAACCACAAAATCTTGTGCTTTTGTAAAATAAAGAAAATAAAAAGGGTGAGCTGTCAGCAGTCTCTGTGTTCACGAGCATATTTCAGAAACACGTCTGAAATGGAGACTCCGTGAATACTTATCACACAAACATGAAACATATGTCTAAAGAATGCTTAAAATGTCTACTTTTAAATAAAACAATTAAAATTTAAAACAAATATTCTCTTGCAATGCAATCTGTTTGAAACAAAGCGATGTTCAGTTTTTACCGGTCCATCTAATTATCTGTAATGTGATCCCACCCACTAGCAGAGCACGCCATTCATACGCTAATGTGCTGAGACGATCAACGCAAATGTACATGCCCCCGACTGTGAGGTTTAATGTAAACACATTTCATTAATTTTTCTGCATGTTTGTCAGGACACACAGGCAAGAAAGCTCCAGGATTGTAAGGAAGAGTTAACATTTTCCTCAGAAGAATAGCGGGACTCCGATGAACGTTTGTATTTTGAAGAGAGACTTGATCCAGCCGAGGATACTATTTCGGATGAGTAAGTCATTTAGTTTTCATTAGTTGACATGCTATTATATGCTTGCAAATATGTGTTCAGGTTAAATGAGTAAAATGCACTTTAAATATGCTCATATTAGAAAATCACCATCTTATAATGATTTCTGAAGGATCATGTGACACTGAGGACTGCAGTAATGATGCTGAAAATTCAGCTTTGATCACAAATTGCATTTTACAATATATTTAAATAGAAAAATGTTCTTTTAAATTGTAAAAAGAGTTCAGAATATCAATATTGTTTCTGTATTTTGGATCAAATAAATCCAAATAAATTGGTGAGCAGAAGAGACTTCTTTTAAATGGTAGTGTAGGTCTAAAATTAAGTAAAGTCTTTATGTAAAGAAAATATATAGTCAGATTACTTCTTTTAACTTAAAACTTGATTTTGATCATTAAGTCTCCTCACATTCATTCTCTATCACTGAATGATGGGCCCAGTCTTTTGTCTCTCAGGTGTAAATTCATGATTATTCACGCCTCCTTGCATATGACCTTTCAACACTAAAATTGTCTTACAAAAGTTAAATTACTATATTGTTTTGTATGAATGAGTGATCAGGACATTTTGTAGCAAAAACTCTAGGCTACAAGATCCAGTTCTCAAAAGTATTTTGGACAAATGTTTAGTATGTGTTATATGACCTTATTTCAGTGACTTAAAAATTTAGTTTTTTCAAAAACCATGCATAAACATTATTTTCTCAAAAATACAAATATGTAAACACATGTTGCTTACATATTATTGTAGCCCAGTTTGTGCTGAATACAGTGTTATCAGACTTTAGCCATTAATATGTTTTTAAATAACTGAAAAAAGCACAAATGTCAAGGCATGTCAAAACTTCTCCAAGGCCCAAAATACCCTCAGACCCCAGAGGGTTAAACAAGTGAAGGTTTCATGTGAACATTATAGGTGACGTGTTTCTCTGCGACTTTAATGAACAATACCTTTGTCCTAAGAACTCCTTTAAACCTTTTGGTAGAAATCTGCCTGCATAATATACAGTAGTTGACCCTTGCCTCATAGCCAGTGTGATTTAATTATGTACCTTTGTTACCATTGTAGCAACTTCCTCATGTGACAACTAGCCCCTGTTTCCACTATTAGAAATAAACTAGATAAACTTTGTGAAACTCACTTAAAAATTGTGACCCATGCCTACCTACAACAAATCTTTACCTGAGTTTTGGGGATCATGAAGAATATCTTTGAATTTGGCAGATGCATGCTTTCACTGTAACTCACCTCTAACAGGAGTGTAGCAGCTGCCAAGTGACACATGATTTGTTGTACATGATTGTTGTTGTATTGCCAGAGAAGGGCTGTTCCATCAGGCACAGAGAGATGTTTGCAGTTTGAAAAAGCTCTTTAGAGGACTTCACTACAGCTGTTTGCAAAGGCTGGATTCAGAATCAACACAAGGGCATATTCTAAACAAGTGCTCTTAAAATGCGCAACAGAATGTGATTAGATAGTCAGGCTAATCAATGTAAGAACCGCAACCTTAGGAGAGGGTGTGCGGGGCTGCTAATCCAACCCTGTGTTCTTCCATGGCCTGTCTAGAAGGTTGGAAAGCTCTGCATGTTCCTCAGGCGTAATCCCCGGCCATGAGCTAACCCCAGCAAGAGTCGTTTCTGAATCATAACACGCCAGTGGTGTTTATCCTGTCTGGTGCCTCTCAATGCCCCCAGAGGGCCAGAGGCAAAATCCCAAACAAAAGCCTTGCTGCTCACTTTTTTGGTCCTTTTCAGAAGAACTACAGCCTACAGCTTGTACTTTCCCAAGTGGATGACAGTTACTACTGTAAAGAGACTATCTGACAAGATCCCTTTGTCAAGGACAAGTTCAAGAACATTCCAGAGCACACTGGGTGAAACTAAAAGGAAAAGTATATCAATTGCTCAGATAATGCATCACATAATCTAATGATACACTGAGTCAGTAGTCAGGGTGGAGAATTATGGGGCAATTGAGCATGGTGGTCTAATAGCACTGGGAGGTTGATTCCATTACTCTGAGCTCACAGAGCTGAGAGGCAAAAGACTTCTGCCAAGGAACCGCATGAGGAGCAGACAAACTACCTGCGAGTGCCGGGTACCAGAGGAGCTGTTCGTCTGAGTGTGTCAGAAGAACTGAGTTAGTACAGGGCACTCGATATACTGGCTCTCCGACTGGAACTGCTGCACTATCCTAATAATTCGCTGGCCGTGGTGCTGAAAAGTGCTGCCTTAAATTTGAGCTGTGGTGCTCTCCAAGGTGCTGAGCACTCACTGGGTGGATGACTGTATTAGCTCATTAATCTGTTTTTAATTACTTGCATCACAGAACTGCACAATTTCCAATTAATTTTAAGAGTTTTATTTAAAGAGAATGCTCCTTTGCTTTTCAACGGTCCTTTATTTAATGCAAGAGACAATGTTCGGGTTGTTAGCCTCACTCAAGTGCAAAAATATTGCTATATTAGCAATAGTGTAGATCTTAAAGGGATGTTTTTTTAGGAGTCCACAAATTGGGATGAACCAATTCAAACCAAATCTCTCAGACACTGAGAAGCAGCTGCTTTGCCTCATTTAAACTTTTTTCAATGACCCTCTGCTTTGTCTGAGTGCTTGTCAAGGCACTATTAGCATTTATCTACCTGCTGTTTAGTCCATTTGTCTTCCTTTTAAGGTGGCTCAGTGTGAGGGACAATACGATAGACCGGGGAGAAGAATTATTGCAAGAAAGGGGAAGACATCTTTGGGAAACTATTTGAAGAGAGTGTGAAGGATTTTCAACTCATCATTCTCCAATGTTTTGCAGATACCACAAGAGGAAGAGCAGCTGCCTGGGAGCTCACACCTGGGAACTTCAAAAAGACACCCAGATGCTCATGTCTGCTCAGAACACACCTGTGATGACAGACTATCAGAAGAAGTGAGAGACATTCACACCTTGTGCAGTGGCAGAATTCATTGAAGAATTCATTGTAACACAAATTCTTTCCAGTGAAAAACATTAGTTTTTCCTGTAAACTGAAAGCTAAAGTGTGTAATTTCTGTGCCACTAGCATCACAAACCGTAATTCCAAAAATAATGATTATTTTCAAACTGGTTTATACACTTGGAATTCAAATTTAAATTGAGTGAATCGATACCATGTGTTCTTCAATATTGTTCCTTAAAGCATGAAAAAAATTCTGAACTTGACAAATTTAATATATATACATATACATACTGTATATGATTCATTTAAAAGAACTTACTCAAAAAAAAAAAATCCCTTTTGTTTCCAAGTTTAATTTACACATGTGATATCAAGAGATATTTAGCTGATAAAATATTTTAGAATATTTTAGAACAGAGGATAATTGCAAAAAAAAAATTATTTAATATAGAAATTTCAGTAACACTTTTAATGAAGCCCATATTTACAATGCATTGTAAAGGCATCATAATTTTTTAGTAATGTCTCATAATACACCTTATAATATGTTATAACATCTCATAAATAATTGGAACCACAATTGTAATACATTATAATACTTACCTATTCATAGTTACACATTAGAGTATAATGCATTTTAACACAAGCAACATTTGATTTTATCTGCAGAAATTATAATGTATGTATATATTTGTAATATATATATATATATATATATATATATATATATATATATATATATATATATATATATATATATATATATATATATACACACTCACCTAAAGGATTATTAGGAACACCATACTAATACTGTGTTTGACCCCCTTTCGCCTTCAGAACTGCCTTAATTCTACGTGGCATTGATTCAACAAGGTGCTGAAAGCATTCTTTAGAAATGTTGGCCCATATTGATAGGATAGCATCTTGCAGTTGATGGAGATTTGTGGGATGCACATCCAGGGCACGAAGCTCCCGTTCCACCAAATCCCAAAGATGCTCTATTGGGTTGAGATCTGGTGACTGTGGGGGCCATTTTAGTACAGTGAACTCATTGTCCTGTTCAAGAAACCAATTTGAAATGATTCGAGCTTTGTGACATGGTGCATTATCCTGCTGGAAGTAGCCATCAGAGGATGGGTACATGGTGGCCATAAAGGGATGGACATGGTCAGAAACAATGCTCAGGTAGGCCGTGGCATTTAAACGATGCCCAATTGGCACTAAGGGGCCTAAAGTGTGCCAAGAAAACATCCCCCACACCATTACACCGCCACCACCAGCCTGCACAGTGGTAACAAGGCATGATGGATCCATGTTCTCATTCTGTTTATGCCAAATTCTGACTCTACCATCTGAATGTCTCAACAGAAATCGAGACTCATCAGACCAGGCAACATTTTTCCAGTCTTCAACTGTCCAATTTTGGTGAGCTCTTGCAAATTGTAGCCTCTTTTTCCTATTTGTAGTGGTACCCGGTGGGGTCTTCTGCTGTTGTAGCCCATCTGCCTCAAGGTTGTGCATGTTGTGGCTTCACAAATGCTTTGCTGCATACCTCGGTTGTAAAGAGTGGTTATTTCAGTCAAAGTTGCTCTTCTATCAGCTTGAATCAGTCGGCCCATTCTCCTCTGACCTCTAGCATCAACAAGGCATTTTCGCCCACAGGACTGCCGCATACTGGATGTTTTTCCCTTTTCACACCATTCTTTGTAAACCCTAGAAATGGTTGTGTGTGAAAATCCCAGTAACTGAGCAGATTGTGAAATACTCAGACCGGCCCGTCTGGCACCAACAACCATGCCACGCTCAAAATTGCTCTTTTCCCATTCTGACATTCAGTTTGGAGTTCAGGAGATTGTCTTGACCAGGACCACACCCCTAAATGCATTGAAGCAACTGCCATGTGATTGGTTGATTTGATAATTGCATTAATGAGAAATTGAACAGGTGTTCCTAAAAATCCTTTAGGTGAGTGTATATATATATATATATATATATATATATATATATATATATATATATATATATATATATAATAGGTATGCTTTAAGAAAAGTGACATAAGCAATGTCTTCTAATAAAAATCCCTAAGAAATTTAGTAAGACAATACTAAAGTAAGTCAAGCTGGACGTTATATACATTACACATGCACAAAATAACATACATTAAATGTAATTTTTTTTTTATATTACGAAAAACAACTGTAAAACTACAAGGTTTTTACTACAAAGAAATTCATATGTATGTTGATCACACATGTAGTCAATCTTATAAACACACCCAATAATTATATAATAAATAAATAACAATAAAACTGATTCTATATTGGACTCTATTCAATAACATTTTAATGTTTGTGCATCTTATTTGGAGCCTTATTTTATAAATAACTTCCATTATATAAGTTTGACTTGTATGTTATAAGTTTATGTTAAGGCTATTTATAAAAAGATATTGCTTTTGTAACTTAAAGCAGGCAAAGACCACTTATAATTTGATCACATCAAAAAGCCTTTTGACTGTTTACACTTTACAGCACTTATACGTTTAACTTTAACTAGCTTTTTAACTTGCTTTTTCACTGCTGAGGACAAACAGGTCACACTGGGTGAGAAAAACAAAGGTTACTGTAATGCACTGCCCCTTACATAAAGTTTCTTTGAGAGTCAGTAAACAGTACAGGGAGCACTTTGACCCCTCATTTTAATAACACTATTAGAGTCTAACTGAGACTCCACCATAAACACATTGGAAATGCTAATTCACCTATCATTAGTGCCTGATTTCAAGATTCTCCTTAGCAGTCTGGCACATGTTGTTTGCCTCCCAGCCCCTTACACATCCATTTGCTTACTGAGCTCCCCACCCTAATCTCTCTTCATAAATTTTCCAATGAACAACCAGCAGAGGGAGTGTGCAGACTAAAAAGTAAATGAACAGCGACCTTCATCAAGCTTGCAGGAATAACAAAACTACAGGACAGCATTCCTGAGATACACTGAACAGACAATATCTATTTAAATGCTTTGATCTATGAAATAATAGCAGCCTAGCACTGGATTGTCATTTCATTCACTGTCGACTGATCAAATCCAACAAGACTGATCTTTTCTCACCCTGTGAACAAATTCAAGGTGTGTTTTTTCTGTTGTTCCTCCCTTTTGTCAGACTGCCATCTGGAGAAGCTGGCTGTTCACACTAGGTCTTGGCTCCTTATTGGAGCCCATGTCTTTGCTGTGAAGTAAGAAGGGAGAACAAAGGGAAGGTGTGGCAAAATGTTGCTGGTAACTGTCTCTCTTGTGGCAGTAACCTATTGTGATGAGGGCAGACAGTAAGGTTGATGGGGGCTATTGAAGGGAGGGGAGCTCAGCGAGGTGGTGGCTGGTTGGAGCCCTGCTGAATTTTACATGAAGCTGTCGATACAAAACAGTGTTGCTGCTTTTTTCACCAGCACCTCCTGGGAACTCTGCTGCAGCAGAGGATGAGGAAGGGGCTGAGGGGGGGGGGGGGGGGGGGGTCTCATCTCCAACTGCAGTTTCATGTATTTCTTTGGAAAATAAATAACATGGCTCGCCCCTCTTGAGCCATCCACTATTGAGAATATATTCCTGCAACATCATGAATATTGCAATAATTGTAATTCACTTTTTGTTTGGCCATTAAAATTCCTAAAGACTGTGTCATTAATTTCACAATCCTCCCTTGTTTTGTTTCTGGCATGTATACAGGCGTTAAGAATTGTAAATTTTTTTTTTTAAATGAACTGATTTAAAACTCTGATTCATCGTTTCATTTGTCATCACTCAAAAATTTTCATGGAAGTGTCTGCACGGTATTTTTCAAATTGTTTTATTAAAAATATTTTTTGTAAATATTGCGTTTACTATTACTGTTATTTTGGTAAAAAATTGTTCTCCCCTTTTTCTCCACAATTTGGAATGCTTAATTTTCAATGAGCTCTAAGTCCTTGTGGTGGAATAGTGACTTGCCTCAATCCAAGTGGTGGAGGACGAATCTCAGTTGCCTCCGCATCTGAGATCATCTATCCGTGCATTTTATCATGTGGCATGATGAGCGTGTTAACGTGGAGACGTAGCTCGTGTGGCGGCTCACGCTTTTCTCTGTGGCATGCAAGCACAACTCCCTATGCTCCCCACCAAGAGAGAGAACCACATTATAGCAACCACGAGGGGGTTACCCCATGTGACTCTACCCTCCCTAGCAACCGGGCCAATTTGGTTGCTTAGGAGACCTGGTTTTGGTCCATCTTAATAACTTTATAGAATATAATTATGAAAACATGCTTTTAATATTTTTATCTAAATGTTTGATTATAAAATGGTTTAAAATTAGATTTAATAAAATATGTGTAGATATATATTGCTGTTTAATATTTTGCAGTGTTATATTGATGGAACTCTTTGGTTCTAATAAAGTGCCCGACATGGTCTTCTGTTGTTGTAGCCCATCCGTCTCAATGTTCAATGTGATGTGCATTCTGAGATGCTATTCTGCTCACTACAATTGTACAGAGTGGTTATCTGAGTTACTGTTGCCTTTCTGTCAGCTCAAACAATTTTGTACATTCTCCGTTGACCTCTCTCATCAACAAGGCCTTTCTGTCTGCAAAATTGCCTGGAAGTTTTTTAATTTTGGCACCATTCTGATTAAACTCTAGAGACTGTTGTCCCTGAAAATCCCAGGAGATCAGCAGATACAGAAATACTCAAATCAAAATCACTTAGATCCCATTTTTCCCCATTCTTATGGCTAATGTGAACATTGACTGAAGCTCCTGACCTTGTAATTTTATGCACTGCTGTCACATGGTTGATAAGATAATCGCATGAATAAGTAGGTATGCAAGGTGTACCTAATAAAGTGCTCAGAGAGTATATAATGTGTTCATTTATTTACAAACAGTTTGGAAAACATGCTTTGACTATTTTATTTATTTACTGTAATTACGGCATTTGAAATTTTGAATCTACTTTTAATTGATGTTTAATTCAAATGATGGTTCCTCAGATAAAAAAATAAATACAAAAAAAAAATCACTGCCATTTCAGAGCAACACATAAATAATGATATCACCAAAAGGCTTAATAATATAGAGATTTTCAAACAATATACATTTTTATTTAGCTATATCGCCCAGTCCTACAGTTACCTCAAGACAATTCAACCCTTGCGGGCAACTTTTTCAAGCTTTCTCAATCAGTACAGCTTTGTTCAAATAAATCCCTCTAATTTGGGCAGAGCAAAATTATAAGGCCAGAGCAGAGAAAATAGAGTTCTGAAAAAACATGAGGTACATTGACAAGGCAGGAGTGTTTATGGTCTCTCTTTAACAGGCAGTATTTTGTGGAATTAATCCCAGTGCCAGGCTCCAGCGCTGCTTTCCATCGACAGATTTGTAGTGTCTCCCTTCTATTGATTTCTCCCCTCTATTTATCACTCAGTGTTTACTGTAAGTGGGTTGTGTAGCTCTTTGTGTCTCAAGCTTTGTTGCTCTGCACTGGACATCTTAAACAGTGCAGAAAGAGAAAGTGAGTGAGTGGGCAATCTGGCTCGTGTTACGGAACAAGTTAGAGTAAAAGGTCTTTAGAGGCAGGAACGGAACATTGTATTTGTCTCCCTTCAGTGTACATTATGAGCAAATTTTCAACTTTTAATGGCTTCTGCACTTTGCCTCAGATGAAGTGCTGTTGGTGAAGTTAAAATATGTCTGTTTTAAGGGATTACTGCTATCAGCACTCAGAGGCAATTTGTCTGGAAACGCATCTTTCAGTGGGATAGAAATGCACATTGGATGGGTCTGCTTTCCATAACTTTGACAAATTACCTCATTACCTTACCTAGCTATGGATGAAAGTACAGGAAAGATTCTGTTCATCCCCCACCAACTACAGAGGCTAACATAAGGCTATTTTAAAACCAGTAAAGCAACACTATCTGACCGCATAGTTCATCATAGATGCCATCTCAGATATGTTTGTGTTCACAAACTCGATCATACCTTAGGCAAACACAAAGACAAAATACAAATGTCTATTCTGTGGACACTGAATATGATAACCAATATTTTAAAGCTGTGGCCAATGATTATTTTTTAATGAGCTCCTTTCATTAAAAAGGCTACTAATGCAGCATCTCGTTTCCTACTCGTTTCCTAAGGAGCCATGATTACATACTTAACAGAGAGGTAACATCTAGGAGGTAATGGAAGGTCCTGCAGGTTAGCTGTGGAAAAGATGTACTATAAAATGTAAACTTTTATTTAAAAATGTCAAGACATTTCTAATTATTTGAATGAACATTAACACAACAACTGAGTTGTATTCACTTTCGCACAAATTATGAGTAAATTAACAGTTTCATTAAAACACATTTTTCGCTCTGTTGCTCTCACAATGCTATCTTGTGGCAACAAAACACTTTTAATATAACATAAACAACTACATTTACAAGCTTATTCAAGCATAACTAAGTTGCACAGTAGCTAAACTGATAGAGTGCTGGATTTAACGCAGAAGACTGGGGTCTGAGTCCAGTAAAAAATTAAAAAATTAAATAAAAAAAAAATTAAATTAAATTAAAAAAATTAAATTAAAATTAAATTAAAAATTAAATTAAGTAAAACATGAAAGCTAAACGTGTCATAGAAGCGCCACTTCGTCTCTCTATCTCAGGCTGGTCTGACTGTCAGTTTACTCTGATTGTTAGGCGTCTCCATCAATACTAAAACAGAGTTTGAGCTGTTTTCATATAGCTGTCAGTCAGAGTGTGAGTACCACTAATAACATGCCATAAACATGACTCTCCTGCAAGGGAAAGCTAGGCTGAAAAAGATCAGCAAGAGGACATATAATGCACCTCTGCAAAGTAAACACAATGGAATAAGATGGCTTCACGTCTCCTGTGACACAACTGTTTCATCATCCAACCCTCTGTGGTTCCTTTGATGTGAGCGGTTATATATTCTGAAGAATAGAACTCACTGAGCAGCAATATTCTTTCAGTCAATATAGTCAAGCATCAAAGTAATATCCTTCAACTTGCTATTTGAGGTAGTCAACACATGATAGTCATTGCGTGTACCTATATGTGGGAAGCAGGGGTGTTTTCTCTAAGAGAAGTGCCTCCTCAAACAAACAAAATAAAAAATAATACAAAATATTAACAAAATAACGTTAAATATATTTTGTATTTATATTTATATATTTATGCATTTGGCAGACGCTTTTATCCAAAGCGACTTACAGCGACCCCCGGAGCAACCTGGAGTTAAGTGCCTTGCTCAAGGACACAATGGTGGTGGCCATCGACCTTCTAATTACCAGTTCAGTGCTTTAGCCCACTACGCCACCACCACTAACATCAGCGGAATTCAAAGCGGCTGGCTGAAGCCCACTGCGTCTCATTCACCCATTCACACACACACCAATGATGGCAGAGCAGCCATGCAAGGCGCTAGCCTGCCATTGGGAGCAACTTGGGGTTCAGTGTCTTGCCCAAGGACACTTTGACATGAGTCGTGTGGGCCAGGAATCGAACCGCCAACCCTAAGATTAGTGGACAACCCGCTCTACCACCTGAGCCACAGGTATTAAGATATACTAAGAAAAGATAGAAAATACATAGAAAATATGTATTAAGAATAATGTAAACAGACCAACAGCGAAACCAGGAGTAAAGTCAAAATACAGACGAAAAGTCACATAGTGACAGTGCCATTGTTGTGATTGGCTAATGCAATAATGACTGTCAATCATGTTTACAAATGGTCTGTAAATTGGCCTGAATGGGTCAAACTGGTTGGAATGGATTGAGTAATTACAGATCAAACAACTCACCCACTGAATAATCACCACTAAAAATAAATTAACTTGAAATGTATTGGAAACGATGATTCGTGAGTCGGTTTTTAGAGACCTCTCAGCTATATTAAAAGTGTATCTATGAAATTTATGACAAATTTGTTGTTTACTGAGGATTTGTTAACTAATGATCCAAAAGACTGCTACTACTAATTATAGCCAATTGCAGTGCACTATTTTGTAATGTAAAGAATATTTAAAAATTTGTAAACTAGATAAAGCTTTGATAGGGCTTAGATTTAATATTTAATATGCTTTATATAAATATACAAAAATGCATGGCTTTGTCTGTAGCCCAGATACTAAGGCTGTGAGTACTAAGTACTAACCCCCTGAGTTGGGGTACCTAGGTCAGAAAAGGTTTAAAAATCCTGATCTAACAGATTAAATCTAAAATTATACACTAACTAAATCCATTGAACAACCTGTTCTGAGCCAATAAAACTTTTGAAAACAAATCTTAGCACCTCCTTTCACAATTTTCCAATATTGTTTTCATTTTGCCAGATAGCCCGCCTTTCTATTCAATATTTCTGTGATTGGCTTGATCATTGCGTGTGCACTTATCCCAAACTTAGATAAAAAACAAGCAAGAAGCAACAAGGATGCACTTTGCAGCTTGTATTGCTGCAATTCTTCATACCATAGCTATGCAGAAAGCGATTTGAAAAGGTTAACATTACAGTTGTGTGGTGGAGGGCCACTTACAAGCAAAGATTAATAGCAAACAACAGAAACAACATTCCAAAAAAAATGTTATGTTTAAAAACATATTGATGAACACTTGATGAAATGTTGAAATTACTTTGTTTTAATGGTTCATATGTTTTATATAAATATACAAAAATATTATAAAATTGGTTGCTTGTTGATAGTGTAAGGTAAATGGTGTTCTATTAGCCTTTTGAACATCAAATGGAAGGAAATGTAAAACACCACTGTTGGAGAGCCAATCAGATATAACAGCCCACAACTAGCATTGAACATTATGACACTGAGCTTTACAAGATACTGTAAGCAGCCATATTATTTCTGTTATTTCCTTCCACTATACTGCATTGGCTGAGTTAATAGTCAGTACTTAGTGCTCACAGCCTTGAACTCAGAACTGCCGACAATGCCATGCATGGGTTTCTCAGAGTACAACTGGTCTAGAAATATCTGCTTCTTTCTCTAGGAGGTTTAAGAGAGTACTTGCCATATTAATTACTGTCCATTCAGAAAGAACAAAGGTTATTCACGACCGCTTCACAAAATTAGGTGGAAAAAGAAAGAGGAACGTTTTTACATAATTTCTGCACAAATGATCTTGCAGACATACACATGGTTGCAGTATATACAGTATAGTTTTATATCTATCTTTATATACACATACTGTACAAATATAACAATCACAAATCATCAACATCATCATCATCATCATGGTACTATTAATGATAATGGTGTCATATCATAAGGAATTGTAACCAGGAGGGCAGACGAGGAGTTGGATCTACTTGCAGTTTTTATTGTAAGTGCACGAAGCGAGGCAAACGATTAACACAGGTGAAAAAACATCCACGATGGGAAAACAAAGGTGTAAACAACAGGAACATCCACAGAGGGCACGAGCAGGAACACGGTGAAGGGGATACAAAACATGAACATATACCAAACAATAACCAACAAGGGACAAGGTAAAAATGAGGACTTAAATAAAAAAACAAGGGGAAACGTGAGCCAATGGAAAACCAAAAGTCAAAACAAGATAAGACAATAAACTGAAACCAATGACAAACTAGAACTGAAAACAGGGTAATTAAACAATAAACCAATGAGACTCAGACACATAGACAAGGAGGGAATTATGGGAAGTGTAGTTTAAGGGATGGCAAGGGAAAAAACACAAGGCAGACAACAGAGGATCGTAACAGAACCCCCCCTAAAAGGGGCGGATTCCAGACGCTCCTAAACAGAAAAACAACAAACACAAAAAGAAACAGAAAACAAATCATCCCAGGAGTGAGGGGGGAGCTCGGGGTGGGCAGACAGACCAAGGAGGGCACGAGGGGCAAACAGGCAGACCACGGGGAGCAGGGAGACCGAGGGGATGACCTCGAGGTGGGGGCTGTGTCAGGGGGTCAGGAAGGCGGACACCGGACGGGTAGTGGGTCAGGAGGCCGGGGAGAAGGCCACAGGACAGCGACAGGGTCAGAAGGCCTAGGGGAAGGCCACAGGACAGAGTCAGAAGGCCTGGGAGGAGGCCACAGGACAGGGTCAGGAGGCCTGGGAGGAGGCCACAGGACAGGGTTAGGAGGTCTGGGAGGAGGCCACAGGACAGGGTCAGGAAAAGGAGGAGTCTCAGGGGGAGCGGGCGGAGCCACAGAAGGCTCTGTAGGTGGAGCCAAGGAAGGTACAGGGGGCGGAGCCATAGAAGGCGGAGACCAGGAGGACTCTGGAGGCGGAGCCGTGGAAGGCGGAGACCAGGTAGGCTCTGGGGGCGGAGACATGGAAGGCGGAGACCAGAAGGACTCTGGGGGCGGAGCCGTGGAATGCGGAGACCAGGAGGAGTCCGAGGGGCGGAGCTGTGGAAGGCGGAGACCAGGTAGGCTCTGGAGGCTTGGAAGGGTCCGGAGGCTTGGAAGGGCCCGGAGGCGGAGCCGTGGATGGGTCCAGAGGCGGAGCCGTGGGAGGCGGAGCAGGCAGAGCCATGGGAGGTGGAGACATGGCGGACTTCAGAGGCGGAGCCGTGGAAGGCTCTGGAGGCGTGGACGTAGAAGGTGGAGCCGTGAAAAGCTCTGGAGGTGTGGAAGGCTCTGGAGACGTGGTAGGCTCTTGAGGCGTAGCCAACGGACAAGGTAAAAATGAGGACTTAAATACAAAAACAAGGGGAAACGTGAGCCAATGGAAAACCAAAAGTCAAAACAAGATAAAAAGACAATAAACTGAAACCAATGACAAACTAGAACTGAAAACAGGGTAATTAAATAATGAACCAATGAGACTCAGACACATAGACAAGGAGGGAATTATGGGAAGTGTAGTTTAAGGGATGGCAAGGGAAAAAACACAAGGCAGACAACAGAGGATCGTAACAGGAATAAAATTTTCCTTGATCTTTTGGGATGAGTTGTACTATGAAATTTCTACTGACAATTCAGCACTCAAAACTTTCTCCCATGGAAAAATACCATTTATTTGTAGGAGATTACAGAGAGAAAAACTGAACAATCTTTGCAGAATGACTTCTTCAATCCACACACTAGGATTCCCCTAAGATATAAAACTAAAGCCTCTGTCGCTAAAGTGCCGAGATGGCTTGTGTAACTCAGATAGAATGCACATCTACACAACATATTTAGCAAAGTCTAGACCCCCTTTTGCTTGTTCATACCTAATGGCTAATAGCCCAAATGGGATCACCCAAATAGGATCACGAGACTTTTAAAAGAGAGTTTAAATCATGAGTTTAACATGTGAGGATCAGGATGTGCCAAAGGCGGACGATTCACAAGGACCCAAGTAGTGGGTATTGGGCATTCCAAATTTGGAGAAAATGGGATAAAAAACAAAAGTAAAGCAGCATGAAACTTTTACCTTCATCTTATTTAACTGAACATTAAGTGCTATCATGCCAGGTAACTGTCAGCCCTATTTCTCTCTAAATTGACAATTTTGAAAATGTTCACCAATAATAGACTGCCGCACAACTTTAATTAAAGCTATAATTTTAAATGATGACCAAGACAGAAGGTGGTTATTTAACATTGGCACAAAATACACGTTTTTCAGTTAAATCTTAATTGAAACTGTTATTATATTAAAATTATCATGTGGACATGAATGAATACTGCTTGTGTAGCAAAAAGCTCTGCACTGACCAAAATAAATAAATACATTTATAAAAAAAAAAAACAATTCTACTTGTCAGACAAAAGCAAACATGCTGTATTTGTTCCCTGCACTTTGTGGAGAGTTTAGATGAGGAGACAAATCATACATTTATGTGAATGAAGATTGTGAAACAGCAAAGATCACCTGTTTTATGTAGCCTCTACTTTAACGGCTGTCTTGTCGGAATTCACCACAGATAATAAACTTTGGCCCTCAAGCAAGGCTGTTTTAATAGCATTGGTAGGTCATCTGTTTGGCACAAGGCTGTGAATTTCACAATCCAACATTCATCACGTTTAATGGCCGAGAAGAGTCATTGCATACACATACAGTACACCAGCTGTGCTATTTCTGGGACACTCCTTGTATGATTGCAACCTATCAGCAGTGTCAACAGATCAGTCTGCCAATAAAGGCTCAAAGGTCAATGCTTTTAGCTGAACAAAAGGGCAATTTACAACCAATTCAATCTTTCTCTCTTTCTCAATGCCTGTCTTTCATTCATCTATCCTCAACCCATCCATTCACAGTGTTCATATCGATCTGACTGAGGTGACTGTCTTACAAAATTTATGACAAGAACTTTAGAACTAATTAATGATTTTGGAATATGGAGCAAAGGAATATCTGAAGTGCTTGGACATAAACATGGTGATGGGTTTATCATTATAAATTATGAAGACATAAATTGGAGTGATCATTGTACTTGTTGCCTTCTATTACAGGCTGTAATACAACATTAGTTGTATATAATTTACAAAAAAATCTTCATGCATTTTTCCAATGTTGTAGACATAATACTTTAGGCAGGGGCGCAACTACACATTTGTTGAGGGGTATGCAACATCAATGCATGCACGCACACATGCACGCACACACACGATGGTGCGGCTATCCTTATGAGGATTCTCCATAGAAATAATGATTTTTATACTGTACAAACTATATATTCCCCTCTGGCAATTTTTTTCATGTGACAGTCGGAGCAACGTCGGTAGACATAGGGTGAATGGTAGCTATGAAGGTACCTCTTGATAAAATACAAATTTCTTAGCATTTTAAATGAGTTCAAATATGCATTTTTTTGTATTAAAGTTAAATAAAATACATCCTTTTTATATTACAAATATGTTATTGTTTAAAATTGTGGTTTTGTTTTTTTGTAAGGTATTATAAGAGATTTAAAAACTATGAGGTGCACCTCCCTTGTGATGCATATGTCACATACCACATTTTTGTGCCCCTGATTTTAGGCACTATGCAATTAATATTGCAATACATTTTTTCACAAAAATTTGTTTAAGAACAAACAATAACTGGACTCACTCCACAGATCCCTAAATTCTGTGCCCCTGAGTCAGGAAAAGTTGAAAAAAAAATTAATCGTTCAACCTGTTATAAGCAAATTAAACCATTGAAAAGGAATTTCAGCACCTCATTTCATATTAACCAAAACAGAAAATTTTCCATTTCACTTTTAATTTTGACAGACATCACTGCTCTCCATTTAAAATTTCCATGCTTGGCTTGATCATTTCCCAAACTTAGATAAAGCTATCAAGGAGCACCAAGGAAGCACTTTATAGCTTGTATTTCTGCAATTCGTCATACCACAGCGTTTGCAGCAAGTGATCTGAAAAGGTTTATATTACAGTTGTGCGGGGGAGAGCCACTTACAAACAAAGATAAATAGCAAACAACAGATTCAAAAGCTTCCAGTATCAGCCATCACATCACATGTTCTCTTGTTTCAGAGATTATATGATGGAATGTGAGTGAGACATATATTATACTTAGCAGATAAGAGAAGAAACACAAATCTATTATTCATATTTCAACCATATGCAGCTGGCAAAGAATGGAAGGCTGGACTGCAGATTTTTTTTCTTGCCCTTGTTGATAGCAAGGTCATGTGTACCTGAAATCACAGGAGACACTGAAAGTATAAGCGCAATAATACACTCTCTCTCACACACAAACACACATACTCAAGTATACTCACAAACACATTCTCTCTAAAGTGCTCAAGTAGCATGTATTACTAGACTCCATTAGGGGAAAGGGTAAGAGGTATATGTTTCCAGGTAATAGGAGCAGGCAATTTCATTTAGATGCTGGAGTGATTATGTCTAAACTAAACCCTGTTTTCTTCAGCAGGCCAACTAAAGCATATTTGAGTGAGCGAGTCGATCAAGTTCTCACTGTTATAGTGTATTCAATGTCTCAACAACCTCTCAAACTCATCAAAATGTACGTTTAAAATTTAAATGTCCAGGGTAAACTTTAACCATCATATGTGGTACTCTTTGAAAGATTAGAACCTCTACTTTTCACCGATGCTCATTAATTTGCATGTATTTTGATGAGGATATGACGTATCACATGCCAACGTAAAGCACGTGATCTATGCTTTCTGTAGACATGTCAATCAACCAGATCGTCATACCAGGGACTGAGATAATGGCATGAGTCTGTGGGTAGGTGGGATGAAAACAAAGCAGCGCAGAGATTTATACACTCATACATATAGCATAGTGCAAACTACGAGACAAATATTGCCCTCTCTAGTGTACAAATTAGCTTTTTGTCCAAAAATGGGATAAGAAAGGGAAAAACACCACAGAAGACGGGGATGAAGCACAGAAGAAGGGGTTTTCAACGTCTTGACCAACATGTACACGGACGTCCACGTGATGTACTGTATAAAAAACGGGACTCATTGAACCAGGGACCTTCTTCAACTGCTCCATGGTCCAATGCTTGTGTGCCCATTGTAGGCACTTTCGACAATGGACAGAGGTCATCATGGGCACTCTGACTGGTCTGCGGCTACGCAGACCCATACGCAGCAGGGTGCGATGCACTGGATGATGTGAATACTCCTCCCATAACCAACATGAAAATTTTCAGTGACTTCTGTCAAAGTAGACCTTCTGTTGGTTCGGACCATATGGGATAGCCTTCGTCTGGCCATAACAATTTTACCCTTGTGCCAGTGAGTGTCAGAACTGGACCATGGAGAATTGGAAGGAGGTTGCCTGGTCTGATGATTCCCATTTTCTTTTACAATACGTGGACAACCGTGTATACGTGTGCTGTTTACCTGGGGAAGCGATGGCACCAACATGCACTGTGGGAAGTTGACAAGCAGGTGGAGGGAGCGTGATGCTCTGGGCAATGCTCTGCTGGGAACCTTGGGTCCGGCCATTCATGTGGATGTCAATTTGACACGTGCCACCTACACCCTGCTTATTTCTCCTGCAATCAACATGTTGACTACGATAACTGATTGTTCATCTAATCTATGACCTTGACATGTGTCCTTGTTAGGAGATGATCAACATTATTCGCTTCACATGTTAGTAGCTATAATATTTTGTCTCATGGGTGTAAAATAAAACATCACTCTACACATGAGCAATATTTAGCCAATTAAATATTTTACAGCAGAGCATAAGAACAAAAATGCATATTCGCTATAGTAATTTCCATTAATTTATAACAACATCCTGGAAAATGTACATTTATAAATGTAAAAATGTCCTAATATTTTCAAGTTCAACAGGAGTGGAAGCCCTGTTATGATCTTACTATGCTTTCTGTAAATGTTTGTGGGAAATTCATGTGTAAAAAGCTGGACCTTAGAGAAAACTATGCTCAGCTTACTCGTTAGGTTTTAGCTGGCTGTTTGTTTCTTGATACTAGGCTAGAACTAAAACATGAAAGATCTTTACAAAAAAGTATTTTTACCAAACATCATTATTATTGTCACTAAGGACAAAGTTTTGAGTGGTAGAAGATCAAAGCGTACACTAACAGTGGCCTCTAGCGCTTTCCACACTGACTTGAAGAGGTGAAGGACACTTTCGCTGCAAGATCCAAGCTTTGTTCAGCTGTGCTTTGATGCAAACTTCATGTCCTAATTTCACTTGTCACACTTGGTTTCTCAGACCGCTGCTGCATTTCTCCTCCATCCAAGTCCAAATGTGTGCAAGCATGTGTCTGCATGCGCATGATATCTCCTTTTCTCTCAGCGTGTGAATGAACTTTTTATAAGAGTTCTATACATATTTCCTCTCAAGGTACTCTCTACAAAGGCTGCACAGGAAGAAGCAGAACTTCAGCTATGGACATGAAACCACTTGAGTGTTCTCCTGCAACTTGCACCTTGTGCTGCTCTTGTTGCATGTGCTCCGATACAGTGAGAAGGTATCAATGCAGGAAAGAAGCCTAAATCTTGCACGCATCACCTTTGCCAATTATAGATGTGGGGGAGGTAATCGAGGGATTAAGCATGATACAAATTGAGAAATTAGTTTATATTAACATCTTTAATAATAATTCATGTAAATGCTTGTACAAAATTTGCACTATTTAACACTACTTAGTGCTACTAACACACGCGGAAAGCAGACCTTTATTAAGAAGCAATATTTTTATTCATTTTCCATTAATAATGATAAAATTATTAAATGTTATAGAACAGTGCTATAATCGGGTACATATCCAGATGAGTGGTGTAGTCAAGCACACTTTCAGCCTTTTAAAGATTTTGCCTGTGTTTTGCCTTTGCTTGCTTTACCTGATTTGACAATTCCTTTAGTGAATCAGGCATTAAAGCAACACAGACAGTGCATAATAAACCAAATAAACCATGCTATCAGCAGGCACATTTCTTTCTTAGAGAACTCCCCCCAACGTGTTTTACTATTACCCTAAAGATGCCAATTAGACAGGAAGAGATGAGAAGAGAGAGGGAAAGAAGTAAAAGCCCAGTGGAAAAAAAGCTAACCAAAGATAGAAAGAGGGAGAATAGGGAGAAAGAGCGGAATAGAGAGTGAAAGAGGAGACATTAGCAAGAAGAGACAAAAAAAAAAGAATGATAGGAAGTTAAGGGGCCTGCTGTCAATTTCTCAGCACAATCGATTTTTGACAGAGAAGCTTGTGGCAAGAAAGGGAATTAATAACCCTCAGCAGAGTCCAAACAGTGCTGCTCACTGACTCCAGAGAGCTTTCCCTTGACCCGACACAGGAAGATTAGTGAGCTGTGACTTGCATCCCCTAATCCTGAATCAGTTTAAGCACGTAGATAATCCAAAGCCTGACGATTTTGAGTCTCCTAACAATGCAGAAAGGCCCTGCTGGGTGTGTTGTCTCTTATTTCCTTCACTGTGGAGATTTGGAGGGCAACGGGACAATGAAGCAGCACTTAAAAACAATATGAAACAGCATTTTATCACATTTATTTTCTGTAAGATTATTAAGTTTTGGGCTACAAATAATATATGGAGGCATTGATTTTAGTAATTGAAAATATCATATTATTGGTTAATATTATGTCTCCCCGCCTATGCGGCCTTTACTGATACACTAAAAACACTATTTACTCCATTTTATTACTGCTCTTAAAAAATCTTAAATAATTTAAAAACACTTAAAGTTTCTCCTAAAAGTTGTTTACTTATTTTTTTAGTGTTTGGGGTGCCGTAGGAGGAAAAAAAACACTATTAAGAGATGCGTATTGGCAACAGAACGGCAGAAAAAAATAGCAGCATTAACATTAATTCTGTTGGAATTAAGAGCCCGACAGAGTCAAACAGAGAAGAAAAGTTATACTCTATTTTTTTTTTTTTTTTTTTTTTTTTTAGAAATGATTAATGAGTATGTTAACTACAAATAATATATGGAGGCTCAGCATTCAACACCATAGTGCCCTCCAAGCTTGATGAGAAACTCCGGGCTCTGGGCTTAAACAGCTCGCTGTGCAGCTGGATCCTGGATTTCCTGTCAAGCAGACGTCAGGTGGTTAGAATGGCAGCAACATCTCCTCATCACTGACCCTCAACACTGGAGCCCCGCAGGGCTGTGTTCTCAGCCCACTCTTGTATTCCCTATATACACACGACTGTGTGGCAACACATAGCTCCAATGCCATCATTAAGTTTGCTGACGATACGATGGTGGTAGGTCTGATCACTGACAATGATGAAACAGCCTACAGAGAGGAGGTGCACACTCTGACGCGCTGGTGTCAGGAGCACAACCTCTCCCTCAACGTCAGTAAAACCAAGGAGCTTGTAGTGGACTTCAGGAAGAAAGACAGAGAACACAGCCCCATCACCATTAATGGAGCACCGGTGGAGATTCAGCAGCTTCAAGTTCCTCGGTGTCCACATCACTGAGGAACTCACATGGTCCGTCCACACTGAGGCCGTTGTGAAGAAGGCTCACCAGCGCCTCTTCTTCCTGAGACGGCTGAGGAAGTTCGGAATGAACCAGCACATCTTCACACAGTTCTACACCAGCACTGTAGAGAGCATCCTGACTGGCTGCATCACCGCCTGGTACGGCAATAGCACCGCCCACAACCGCAAAGACCTGCAAAGGGTGGTGCGAACGGCCAGAAACATCATCGGAGGTGAGCTTTCCTCCCTCCAGGATATATATAACAGGCGGTGTGTGAAAAAAGCTCAGAGGATTATCAGAGACTCCAGCCACCCGAGTTATGCTCTGCTCTCACTGCTTCCATCAGGCAGGCGGTATCGCAGCATCTGGACCCGCACCAGTCGACTACATGACAGCCTCTTCCCCCAAGCAATAACACTTCTGAACACATGATCTCTCACGATCAACAATCAGCACTGCACTTTATTAATCTTCATTCTGTCAAATATATTCTCCCCAATTCAATTAGTGTATATATATTTTTATATACCCTTATCTAGTGTATGTGTATTCTACATTGTGTGTATTGTTTACATTTGATATATAAATTGTTGTGTAATTATGTGTACAATTGTTATGTAAATTGTGTTGTGTAAATATGTTGTTTATTGTAAGTGGTTTATGTCTCGTCACTGTCATTACTGCTATGTTGTTCGGAACTGCACACAAGACTTTCACCTACTGTTGCTCTCGTGTACACAGTAGTGTGACAATAAAGTGATTTGATTTGATTTGATTTGAACTAAAAAAAGCTGCAACAAAATTCGAAGTACAAAGACACACTCAGTGCTTTAAGATAAAAAGCACCAGATTTTCTCACGCTTTAGGAAGCATATGCACGATCCACATCTTCTGTATGTTCGCACTTTGTCAGATCTGAAAAAAGTGCTTCAGATATTTCAGAGCAGGCAACCATATGGAGCAAGAGACCTGGGATAAATGAAGCTTGCTCCATAGTTTGCTTGATATAACATGGTTTAGCAGTCTGAGATGCCGATTTGTGAAAACTGGTGAAACATTCAGTTACTCTGAAGTCAGTTGGCCCGCTTTGAATTTCAGCACACATGAGAGATAAATAATTGAAAATAAAATGTTTAAATGAAAGAATGACTTTCAGATTAATTTTGCATATACCATCATGCAGGATGCAAGTAATATACACCAATCAGCCACAGCATTAAAACCACAAGCCTAATATTGTGTAGGTCCCCCTTGTGCCACCAAAACAGTGCCAACCCTTATCATAGAATAGCATTCTGGGGATGCTATTCTTCTCACCACAATTATACAGAGCAGTTATCTGAGAAACCGTAGACTTTGTCAGTTCGAACCAGTCTGGCCATTCTCTGTTTACCTCTGTCATCAACAAGGCATTTCTGTCCACTAGAGACAGTTGTATGTGAAAATACTAGGATATTAGCAGTTACAGAATTATTAGACCATCTGGCACCAACAATCATGCCACGCTCCAAGTCACTGAGAGCACATTTTTTCCCCTTTCTGATGGTTGATGTGAACATTAAATGAAGCATCTGACCCGTATCTGCATGATTTTATGCACTGCACTGCTGCCAAACAACTGGCTGATTAGATAATCTCATGGATGATTGTTGGTGCCAGATGGGCTGGATTAAGTATTTCTGTAACTGCTGATCTCCTGGGATTTTCACACACAAAAGTCTCTAGAGATTACTCAGAATTGTGCCAGAAACAAAAATAGTGAGTGGAAGTTCAGTGGACAGGAATGCCTTGTTGATGACAGAGGTCTACAGAGAATGGCCAGACTGGTTCAAACTGACAAAGTCTACAGTAACTCAGATAACTGCTCTGTACAATTGTGGTGAGAATAGTATCTCAGAATCCTATTCTGAGATGCGGGTTGGCGCTGTTTTGGAGGCAGCAATATTATATTAGGCAGCTAGTTTAAATGTTGTGGCTGATCGGTGTATAGGGTTAAAACATCTCTTGTAGCACCATAAACCTAGTTATATTGTATCGGCCAAGAACCATGCATGAATGGCTGAATCTATATTTAAAATAGATTACTGAATTTATATATAAAGTACAGTATATGTAAAAAAAAAAATTAGAAAAACATGTTCAATCAAATCAAATCAAATCAAATCACTTTATTGTCACACTACTGTGTACACGAGTGCAACAGTAGGTGAAATTCTTGTGTGCAGTTCCGAGTAACATAGCAGTCATGACAGTGACGAGACATAAACCACTTTACAATAAACAACATATTTACACAAAACAATTTACATAACAAATGTACACATACTTACACAACAATTTACATAACAAATGTACACAATACAC
The DNA here is from genome assembly GCA_032164185.1 of Moxostoma hubbsi. Lineage (NCBI taxonomy): Eukaryota > Metazoa > Chordata > Actinopteri > Cypriniformes > Catostomidae > Moxostoma > Moxostoma hubbsi. Next base: position 20,315,393 of record JAVLUX010000035.1, read on the forward strand.
ACAATGTAGAATACACATACACTAGATACGGGTATAAATATATATAACACTAATTGAATTGGGAGAATATATTGACAGAGTGATGATTAATAAAGTGCAGTGCTGATTGTTGATCGTGAGAGATCATGTGTTCAAAAGTCTTATTGCTTGTGGGAAGAAGCTGTCATGTAGTCGACTGGTGCGGGTCCTGATGCTGCGATACCGCCTGCCTGATGGAAGCAGTGAAAGCAGCCCTTGACTCGGGTGACTGGAGTCTCTGATGATCCTCCGAGCTTTATTCACACACCGTCTGTTATATATATCCTGGAGGGAGGGAAGCTCACCTCCGATGATGTTTCTGGCAGTTCGCACCACCCTTTGCAGGTCTTTGCGATTGTGGGCGGTGATATTGCCGTACCAGGCGGTGATGCAGCCAGTCAAGATGCTCTCAACAGTACTGGTGTAGAACCGTGTGAGGATGTGGTGGTTCATTCCGAACTTCCTCAGCCGTCTCAGGAAGAAGAGGCGCTGGTGAGCCTTCTTCACAACGGCCTCAGTGTGGACGGACCATGTGAGTTCCTCAGTGATGTGGACACCGAGGAACTTGAAGCTGCTGACTCTCTCCACCGGTGCTCCATTAATGGTGATGGGGCTGTGTTCTCTGTCTTTCTTCCTGAAGTCCACCACAAGCTCCTTGGTTTTACTGACGTTGAGGGAGAGGTTGTGCTCCTGACACCAGCGTGTCAGAGTGTGCACCTCCTCTCTGTAGGCCGTTTCATCATTGTCAGTGATCAGACCTACAACCGTCGTATCGTCAGCAAACTTAATGATGGCATTGGAGCTATGTGTCGCCACACAGTCATGTGTGTAAAGGGAATACAGGAGTGGGCTGAGAACACAGCCCTGCGGGGCTCCAGTGTTGAGGGTCAGTGATGAGGAGATGTTGCTGCCCATTCTAACCACCTGACGTCTGCCTGACAGGAAATCCAGGATCCAGCTGCACAGCGAGCTGTTTAAGCCCAGAGCCCGGAGTTTCTCATCAAGCTTGGAGGGCACTATGGTTTTGAATGCTGAGCTGTAGTCTACAAACAGCATTCTCACATATGTGTTCCTTTTTTCCAGGTGGGAAAGAGCAGTGTGTATTGTAGATGCAATGGCATCATCAGTGGAGCGGTTGTTACGGTAGGCAAACTGCAATGGGTCCAAAGAGGTGGGCAGAACAGAGCAGATGTGATCTCTGATCAACCTCTCAATGCATTTGCTGATGATGGGGGTGAGGGCAACAGGACGCCAGTCATTTAAGCAAGTGATTTTTGATTGCTTCGGTACAGGCACAATGGTTGATGTTTTGAAGCATGTGGGGACTACAGACAGGGATAGGGACAAGTTGAAAATGTCCGTAAAAACACCAGCCAGTTGGTTCGCGCATGCTCTGATGACGCGGCCCGGAATGCCGTCTGGACCCGCGGCTTTACGGATGTTCACCTGTCGAAAGGATCGGGTTACATCCGCAACAGAGACGGAGAGTGAACCATCATCTGTAGTATCGGCCGTGAGTGCTCTCTCCGCGAGGGCGGTGTTGTTGTTGTCCTCGAAACGAGCATAAAATGTATTAAGCTCGTCCGGGAGAGAGGCAGCGATGTTCATGGCGGAGTTTTTATTCCGTTTATAGTCCGTGATGGTGTTAATTCCCTGCCACATACTTCTGGAGTCAGTGGTGTTAAACTGTTCTTCAATTTTGTGCCTGTACTGGCGTTTGGCTGCACTGATGGAGTTACGGAGGGCATAACTGGCTTGTTTACGCTCCTCCGCGTTCCCGGAATTAAAAGCGGTGGTCCGCGCAGTAAGTGCCGCGCGAACATCGCCGTTAACCCATGGTTTCTGGTTGGGGTAGATCCGTATATTTTTTGTCGGAACAACGTCCTCTACGCACTTTCCGATGAAACACGTTACGCTATCAGCGTAAACCTCGATGTCGTCATCGGAGGCAGACCGGAACATCTCCCAGTCCGCGTGATCAAAACAGTCCTGTAGCGCAGATTCTGATTGGTCCGACCAGCACTGGATCATTCTGAGGGCGGGTGATTCCCGTTTCAGTTTCTGCCTGTAAGCGGGCAGAAGCAGAACGGAAGAGTGGTCAGATTTGCCAAATGGTGGGCGGGGGAGGGATTTGTAGACATCCCGGAAAGGAGAATAGCAATGATCCAAAACCCGGTCCCCTCGTGTGTTAAAGCTGATGTGTTGGTGGTATTTTGGTGCTATTGTTTTGAAGTTGGCTTTGTTGAAGTCCCCGGCAACAATGAACGCGGCCTCAGGGTGCGCGGTTTCCTGCTGACTTATACTGCCATACAGTTCCCTAAGTGCCCGGTCTGTGTCGGCTTGTGGGGGGATGTACACAGCAGTGATAATGACCGCTGTGAATTCCCTCGGTAGCCAGAATGGTCGACACAGAAGCATGAGAAATTCCAGATCAGGAGAGCAGAAAGACCTGATAAAATGTATATTCCTCTGATCACACCATGATTTGTTGATCATAAAACATACACCTCCACCTCTGCTTTTACCTGAGAGGTCTTTCGCTCTGTCCGCTCGGTGCACGGAGAAACCCGTGGGTTCGATGGCCGAGTCTGGAATCTCCGCGGACATCCAGGTTTCCGTAAGACAGATAATGCAGCATTCTCTCGTCTCTCGTTGGAAAGAGTTCCGCGCTCTCAGCTCGCAGAGCTTGTTGTCCAGAGACTGAACATTTGCCAGTAGTATACTGGGTAGCGGGGGGCGATTTGCGCGACGTCTTAATCTGATGAGAACGCCGGCTCTTTTTCCTCTTTTCCTTCCGCGGCCGGGCAGCCCAAACAAAGGGCTCCGCTGGCGTGTTTGTAAACCGCGGGTCGGCATTGAGGAATGTGAAGTCCGGTTTTCGGTGTGTGATTGCCGAACCAATGTCCAAAATGTTCATTACATTTCAGCGATTATGTTTTAATTTTATTTGATGCTATGTTGGAATTTAAAAATTAATATATATTTATATTAGAATTATGTGAGACGTTGGACACCGTGCTCTCAAGGAATCCGTATTGGCTTTGACCATTGAAAAACAAACTAAACACAATTTTGGTCGACAAGGACAGATTACGGTGCAGGATTATGAAATGTTCATTCTTGCACCTTTATTTGTTGTATTTCTTCCTTTATATCTCATACCTGTAACATTATTTACTATATTTCTAATGTTTTCTCATAATTTGTATATTACATCTTGCAATTGCGACAACAGGAGGCCTCCAAAGACAATGATACCCATTGGCCTTGTAGTCCTATATTCAGTCCTTGATGGCCAACCACTAGTGTTGGCTTTCCATAGTGACATGCTTTAGACATGTGCTGATTAACACTTCTTCCCATTTCCGAGCAATTAGGCTAACAATATCCTTAAACATTTTATAATGTCTGCTAAGACCTACTGTGGGCCACACAAGAGGAATGCCATTCACGGTGTAAAACTGAAAGCCATCATCTTTTTCGAGTTCATATCAAAGACCCAGCATGAATATTTCTATCTGCACAAAATAATTACGATGCAAACTGATGTCTGATTTATCTTAAACTTGACCCGTAAATGTTACATTCTTGAACGGCGACATTCTAGGATGCCTGAGTCATCACTACATTGGTTTGATGTAGAACTGTACTTCCTCTGGCTAAGTGAGTCATATTCACTGGAGTGACAAAATAATTACCGTATTCAATGTTACCACAGCAGCGACTGCTGATAGGAGAAGAGCAATCACAAACAGCTCAAGATGTCAAATATAGCAGGTTCAGCAGGTGCAGTGTATTTCGTGCACAATACATGAGATGAACAACATACAGTATATCAGAATGAAGAGTTGTTATGATGTACATATAAGTGAGTATGTCAAAAGTACATGTACTTTAGGACCAAAGTAGTAAGGCAGAGCGATTAATCTACTGTAAATAAAATCTAAATCACAGTATTACCTATTTTATTGCAATTATCAATCCATGAGGGCTGTGTTTAAATTAAATATATAATCTGAATGTGCTACCCACTGTGCTGCGCTTATGAATGTAGCTCTATCCTGTCTGAAGTATGTAGAGTTTTTTTAAGTGCACGTAAATGAGGTCTGTGTATTACGCATACTTTGAGCATGCATGAGGCTCATGATAAGAGTTTTTAGTGTTTCAGAGTGGATCTGTGCTGATACGTACAGATTCTCCCACTTTCTGAGTGACAGATGTGCTCTGAGTTTGGTTCACTGTGCTATGTGCACTGACAACCTGATAATTAATTAACTTAATAACTTATGAATTAGTATTATTATTATTATTAAATGTTTTATCACAATAATATAACATTCAAGTTGACTGGGATCCCAAAAAAATAAACTATGAAAAGTGGGCTGAGACCCATTCACAAAATAAGTGCACAGCAGACAGGTGTAATGTACAGTGGCAATGAATAATGTATGACCCCTTTGGAATTACCTGCATTACTTTATAAATTTGTCTTCACATTTGGTTTAATCTTCATCTAAGTTACAGTAATCAACAAACACAATCTGATTAAACTAATAATACACAAATTATTGTATTGTTCTTGTACATATTGAATACATTATTCAAACATTCAGGGTGTAGGTTGGAAAATGTATGTGAACCTCTATGCCAGGGGTGTCAAACTTGGTTCCTGGAGGGCCACAGTCCAGCAGAGTTTAGCTCCAAACAGAATTAAAAACACCTGAAACCAGATAATCAAGGTCTTCAGGAGTGCTTGAAGATTACAAGGAGGCATTTTTGAGAAGGGCTGGAACTAAAATCTGCAGGGCTGTGGCCCTATAGAAACTGAGTTTGACACTCCTGCTCTAGGATAATGATGACAACAAAAGCTAATTAGAGTCAGAAGCTGGCAAACCTGATATGTAATTAATGAAATTAAATTCAAGGCGTTTGTTAGAGATACTTTGACTGAAAAAAGACTCAAACATTGAATTTGCTATTCACAAGAAGCATCTGCTGACATGCACCATGCCTTGCAAGAAAAATCTCAGAAGACCTGCGATCAAGAATTGTTGCTTTGCATAAAGTTGGAAAGATTACAAGTTTATCTCGAAGATCTTTGATATTCATCTTTCAACTGTTAGACAAATTGTCAATAATTGGAGACAATTTAGTACAGAGGCTACTCTCCCTAGCAGTGGCCATCCAGCCAAGATGACTCAAAGGGAATATTACAGAATGCTCAATGAGGAAAAAAAGAACCCTAGGGTGACAGCTTAAGTCTTGAAGGAATCATTTGAACTGGTTAACATCTCTGTTCACGAGTCTACTATACAGAAAACATCAAACAAGCATGGTGTCCATGGCAGGACACCACGAAGGAAGCCATTGCCTTCCAAAACACAAAAAAAAGAACATTGCATTACAAGTGCTGGCTAATGGTAAACGAAGATTTTCTAAAATTGTTATTCATGTCGGCACTAATGATGAACAGCTTTCCCAGTCAGAGATTACTAAAGATAATGTTAAAGAGGTGTGTGAACTTGCAAAAACAATGTCAGACACTGTAAAATGCTCTGGCCCCCTACCTGCTCATCGTGGTGATGAGGTTTTTAGTAGATGTTTACTCCATACAAGGACAATATACTGTATATCTGATTAAATATTTTACAGCAGAGCGAACTAGAAACATTTATATGCAGAATAGAAATTTACTTTTGCATGTCTTTTAAGATTAGCATATGATTTATAGACAATTGGTAGAGTTTTTGGGGTAGACCTGACCTGCTAAAAAGAGACAGACTCCATCCCTCTAGGCAAGGTGCAGCTTACTTCTCTATTATTTTTGACTCATAGTCTTAATAGTGATAGTATTTGACTAATTGGGGCCCAGGTCAAGAAGCAGACAAACTGGTTAATCCAAATGTCAGCTAGCTGCCTTGAAATGTCACACAGGTCACATAAACTACAACATATAGAGACAGTTTCTGTTCCCTGAACTACCAAACACAAACCCCTCACTAAATCATTTAGAAAAAAATGTGATTAAGATAAAAAAAAACATTTAAGATAAACATCATATAAAGGTAGGGCTACTAAACATTAGATCTCTTTCTACCAATAAATAATTGTAAATTAAATTATTACAGGTGTAGCATCTGTACAGTAGCAATCCAACAGATGTCTCAAAGACTGTAACAAGTAAAGTTCCAAGTAGGCCCAAGCAGACTCAGAGATGTCTGCTCCCCCACTGATCATTATCAGCCTTTACACTGTCTTTGCTGACACTGGTCCAGCAAATAGTGGACATCAGTGACATTCCAAGTGGGGAGGTGTAGCCACATGCAAAAGCAACAGACTTTTCTTCATTAATTTATAGACAAACTGTTCTATAAATGAACATGTATATCCCCAGGATATTGTGTGTATTGATCATTACTGTCTCGTATATTGTCTTTTGTACTGTATACTGTTTTATGTATACCTTATGACAGAACCACTAGATAATGTAAACTTATTGGTATCATACTTCCTATCAAATTAAACCTTGTGTGACGCCCTGTCCATTGGTGTATATCACTTCCTGATAGCATGCATTGTATGCTTGCTATATTAATAAGAGCATAAAGGGACACAAACTGCCAGCTTACCCCAATCATGCAAATGAGTCAGCTTCAAAACAAAGGAACTTTTCCTGCTGGAAAATTGCAAAATTCTCATTGGTCAAGAGAAACTTGAGAGGAGTGACCTCCCTCGGGAGTTAAAATGCACTATCGGAGTGAACTCCTTCTCTTCTTCCTCTCTCACTCTTCTCTCTTCCTTCTCCTGGTTGCTGGACGTGTGGGACCGGGAACACCCCATCTGACCACGAGGTCGCGGGCTGGCAGGCCTCAACACATCGAGCCATGCGTTACTTCTTCGACCGTAATGGAGTCAAACTAACACTGCAAGTTCATCATCATATCTTCATTCAATAAGGAGGAAAGTGATTGCAACTTCAAAACCATCCACTCAAGAAACCAACAAGTCTTTGTCCTGAGATTGCATCTGGGCGCTCTTTCATCAGCCATGGTATTGCAAGTATTGTACAAATGAACTAACTAATCAGAGGTTTAGAATAAGATGAAAACCCCTTTGTAACAAAGGTGCTTTAAAGTAAGAAACGGATGGTTCTTTCAGATGATTAAATGACTCTTTGCTTAGCTTAAAAGCTTAGCTTAGTGTACATTCTTACAATCTTGTAAATCAACGTCAGTTTAATGATTCGATCACAGCTGCAGGCTAAGAAAGAGTTATTTTAGTGTGGCCATGAAAAAATATCCTTTCTGAGAGTTGATAGACAACCAATACTGAGTGTTCGCTAGATGAACAGATTAATTGATTGTAATATAAATTCAATGTAATATAATTCTATTAACTGATCTAAATATTTATTATTTTATGATTAATTATCCATATTTCCCTTTTAAAGATAATTTGACTGGTATATTTTGATAAATAATCTAATTTCTGTTTTTAAAAGATTTTGCTTCAATGCTATACGTAAATGTGTAATATTATTGTCAATAACCTTGAGAATAATATTACTCCAATAAGAGATCAATCATGATTCCCTTATTAAAGCTAATTCCTTACAATAGAAATTGTGAATGGATACAACGAGACGTTGTATTACGATTTTATGGGTGGAAAATTTTATTCAGACAAATAATCTTGTTATTTGTCATTTATAATGGCTCTTGAATGCGACTAATTCATTATAAATTTCCTTACATAATAATGTATAATAAGGATAGTTTCATTTAATTCCTAGCTCACAAATACTACCAAATTTGCTACACAGGGCATAGTTTGGACGCGCTGTTTGACTGAAACCTGGCTTAAACCGGATGGATATATTAGTTTAAATGAATCTACTCCCTCAGGATATTGTTATAAAAATGAGCATCTTCTGAAGGGTTGGGGAGTAGGTGTTACTACAATTTACAGTGAAGTTTTTGGTGTAACTCAGGGGACAGGATATAAGTTTAAGTCTTTTGAAGTAATAATTCTTAAAGGGTTACTTCAGGATTTAGCATTAAGCTTTGTATCATTAGAAAACCAGTAGTATTTTCGAATTATCGAGCTCCCCCCCCCCCCCCTCATATCCCCCTGAGACGAGAGATTTATGTTATTTTAGTCTGGAAAAAATCCTCTGATGAGGATTTTTGGGCCAGAGGCTTAAAACTACAGCCAGTATTCCGCATGTTTTCACCACGCCCATATGGGGCGGGATCTCACTCACAGAATGTGAAGATAGTGTCAGCCATCTTTCTGTAGACGCTAAGAAAACAGGCTCTTGCTCTGTGTAGAAAGTTTGTATACAAGTAGGCTAATCACGATGGCGGAAGGTAGTTTTGAAGTTGAAATGGCAGAAGGGGATTTCGAAGATCTGTTGCGAAAATCTGATGCTCGCGGCGAGATGGAGGAACAAGAGGCAGCCGGAGCTGCTGCTGTAGCAGGGGAGCAAAACCTGCTTGGCAGGCAGGAGGAAAAGCCTGGCCAGACTCGAGTTGGGGCGGACTGGTGGTGTCAGTGCTCTCGCTGTGCGCCTATGGAAACAGATAGAGAGTCCTATTGCTGTCGCGAATTTCAGCGATGCCATTTTCTTCTGGACGAGATCGCTGAATCTGCTGATGAAACAGCACCATTAACTTGAGCATGTATAACTGAGCACCCAAGTTTTGTACCACACATGGACAGGGGAGTCCTGGAAACTTATTTTAGGATCCCGAAGATAAATTGGAAACGCCAGCCACAGCCCGCAGGGACAAACGGACGGCTTAGTGTAAAGTAAGTATTTTGTTTGTTTTTCTTTTTGTTACTAAGACGTCATGTACAGAGTTTGGACACCCGGAATTATAATGTTCTTCCCGCATAGTCAGTCAATTTATCAACTAACTCACGATTTATAGAGTCACGATGTATCAAAGCAAGCCTAGTTGTATCATATTTTCAGATACTGCCGCCTGTAACCGGTAGGCGTGGTTTGGGAGTGGCCTCGTAAGGGCAGCAAAGCAAGTGCATTCTGGGAGTTGTTGTCTTTCAGCCACATGTGTAAAAAATACATTTTCTGCCTTTTCTCAGTCTAGAATGCTTCAAATTCAAAAATAATTTCACATTTATACTATATAAATGACCAATTTTAAATACACATTCATCTTCCCAGAGGTGAAGTATCCCTTTAATGTGACACCGTCAGATATAAATAAAAAAACTTTTGTATTTTGCCCTTGCTACAGTATATAGTTTCCCGGGCCGTACTCTGATTTCCTTGGTGAATTTTAAAATTTTCTATCAGATCTAGTAGTTAATATAGATAGAGCTTTAATTGTTGGTGACTTCAACATTCACATAGATAATGAAAATGACATATTGGGATTAGAATTTATCTGTACTCTCAACTCTCTTGGAGTCAGAAATTGTGACAAGACCAACTCATCGCTATAATCATACGCTAGATTTAATTGTGTCATGGAGTTGATGTTGATACTAAAGAAATTCTACAGCAGAGATATGACATCTCAGATCATTACCTCATCTCTTGTTTGCTGCGATCAGCTAATGTCACTCAATCTACACCACACTATCATTCAGGTAGAACTATTCTTTTGACCACTAAAGATAGCTTCACTAATAATGTTCCAGAATTGTCTCACAAACTGAGTAAGCCAAAAAGTCTAGAAGAACTTGATGTCATAAAAAAAATATAGATAGCAGTCTTCTCCAGCACTCTTGATAGTGCGCCCCCCCTCCCCCTTCGATTAAAAAAACTTAAGAAAAAAAGCCAGCACCATGGTACAATGATCACACTCATGCTCTCAAAAGAGCAGCTAGGAAAATGGAGCGCAAGTGGAAGAATACAAATTTAAGAGGTATTTCGTGGTGCATGGAAGGATAGTGTCTGTAGCTACAGACAGGCACTAAAAGCTGCCAGGTCAGCATATTTTAGCAAACTCATAGAAAATAACCACAACAATCCTAAGTGTTTATTCAGTACTGTGGCTAAATTGGTTGGGAATAAATCATCGACTGAACCAGCTATTCGGACGCAGCACAATGGTAATGACTTCATGAATTTCTTTACTGATAAAATTGAAATAATCAGAAATAAAATTAGAACTATGCAATCAATTGTCACAGCATCTCAGAAAAGTGTCTCATAATTTTCCTCACAAGCAACCTCAATCATTTGCTGTCATAGGTCACAAAGAGCTAACAAAACTTATAAAAAGACAAAATGTACAGTATTTTAGATCCAATATCATCTAGGTTACGGATGTAACCTCCATTCCCTGATGGAGGTAACGAGACGTTGTGTCAAAGAAGCGACACTAGGGGTCTCTCGAGCGCCGAATATGCCTCTGATCTATGATAAAAGGCCAATGAGAAGTTGGCAGCCAGTATTTGCATACCCCGCCCCTGGACATACGGGTATAAAAAGCAGGGAAATACGTGGAGTTCATTCAAGATTTATCTGAGGAGCCGGAAATGGTCCGGCCACAACAGTGGCTCGGCTCAGCGACGTGGCTGGGAGGACACAACGTCTCGTTCCCTCCATCAGGGAACGGAGGTTACATACATAACCTAGACGTTCCCTGTCTGTCACTCATTTTGACGTTGTGTCGAAGAAGCGACACTAGGGGTCCAATTTAAATCACGCCATGCGCTGAGCCGTATACATGTTCTGCTGACACAGGAGCGGGCAGGTATTCTATGTGCAAAGTCGACCAGCTGTGTCAGACTGCACGTACCCTTCCCCAATGCCCCACAAAAGTTGTCAGAATCCTTCTGGTTACCCTAGGCAGGGGAACAAGGTGATGCTTGCCAACCTGGGAACGGGCCAAGCCTGGCTGGGCCTCTTTTCTCTCTATGTTTCTCCGCATAGAGCAAGAACGGCCAGGGCCTTTACATGCATCGAGGGAAGGGAATCTTACCCAGTTTCCTATTCTTTCAGGGGCAAAAAGACCCTGCGGAGGCCACACCTGCCCGAAAGGGGAGGTAATGGTGGTGAATACATCACATGGGTTTTTAGGCGGCATGTGGAGATGGCGCAGTGGTAGATCCAGCCTCGCTAGGAGGGGGGAGTTGCTACAACACGGCGACCGGAGGGCAGCTGGAACTGACTAAGGGAGACGTGGGTCCACTAATAAGGGGATTGTACCGCGGAAAATACACACAGGGGGAGTCCGCATAGGAGTCCTGCCCTGCGGAGCACCTATTCCAGTACAGGGTAGATTAAGTACCCACAGTGGATTGGGTCGGAGAGTTCCTCCACTGAACTGTGGACCCAAAGGGCCAGGGAGGAATCGTTGAGGGATCCGAATGAGTGGGATCTCCTGGGAGAGAAAGCGCACAGTTTTACCTCAGCCGAGGGAAAGGGCGCTAGGCGCAAGCGATCCACCCGGCCAGACCATCAGCTTGTTACCGAGTTCTACTGGCTCGGACCTGAGAAAACACGGGACGATACTGACTCAACCCGGAGATTGTAAAATCTCACAAAGTTATTAGGTGTTGCCTAACCCGTTGCTCTACATATGTCTGCTAGGGAGGTACCCCTGGCCAGTGCCCATGAGGATGCAACACTTCTTGGGGGGGGGGGGGGGGGGGGGGGGGATCAGCAGGGCCATCCTTAGAGTCCAGCTGATTCTAGCAACTCAAAGGGAGGTCTCTGAAGGCCCGAGAGGACCACTGAGAGGTCCCATGAGGGGAACAGGCTTGGCCGGGAGGGATTTAACCTCACCATTACCCAAGGGTGCCTTCTCAAGTTTTGGAACAGTGCCAATTGTTCACGTGATATTAAAAAAAGCAAACAGTTTGTCAAAAATCTTCAAATTCAGTGAGTCCAGCGATATGAAAAATTCCTACGTTGGCCATTTTGTACATCAGCTGTTTTGAATTTAGGTATTAAAGGCTGTATTTTACAAACGACTTGTCGTATTGTTATGGAACTTGGTATGTGTCTTTGGCACCATGCTCTGAAGGGACTTAAAAAGTTTTGGGACAGCACCACCTTGTGGTCAAATATTATAATGCTATTTCTAAAAACTCTAATAGCTATTGACTTCTTTTGCCTACTGTCATGAGACTGGTCTTGATAGGTTCCGTGGTTCATGCTGAGAACAATGATACCAATTATGTCATGATCGAGCAAACTTCCTGTCCGCCATTTTTAAATGTTTTTCAAACTCCTCCTAGACCGTTTGTCCAATTTGCTCAAAAATTGGTCTGCATCATCTAGAGGTACTCACAAACGTATTTTTTTTGGCTTATAACTTTTGAACACTTTTGCCGAAAAATAATGAAAATTGTCTCTTTAGACAAAGTGCTACATATTGAGTCGAACGATTCCACATTTTCCTATGTCTGCCATTTTGAATTTAGTCATAAAATTGTGTTTTTTTTTGGGGACAGTCCCACCTTGTGGTCAAAAATTATAATGCTATTTCTAAAAATGCTATGCTGTTCATGGTTCTGATAATTGGCTTGACCAAAGTATAACTGTTTGCAGCTATTTGTTTCCATGTCTCAACCTAAAGATTCATATCCCGAGGTTACCAGAGCTGGCCAGATCCAGCTCCGTTCCTGCTTGGTGTCTGACTCCACTGCTATGTGTCTCTGAGTGATGATGACTAAATGCACCTGGTGCTAGCTAGATATCACTTCAGTCTTTTACAATGGACTTCAGAGGATGAACTGATGACAACTCCATCTGTAAGACATCGGATACTTCATATGCCACTACCTGAACCTTGGACTTACGATGGACCCCACCGAACCTCACCGAAATGACCTGCCGGTTTAACTGATATACCTCATTGATCTCTGCCTGCATCAACTTTGTCAATAAATCGACTACACTCTTGAAATTGAATACATAGGCTTTCATTTAATTGCCAACAAAAGCCTTCATCAGCCAACCAACAAAGGACAATGCATCTATGTGAACTTCTGCAGACATTAGTCATTAATATATTAACAGTTATAAAAAAAATATTTTTTTTTAAATACTGGACCTTAACACTTACTTAGTTTACTAATCTTAAACCATGACTTGCACTGCACATAAATAACTAATATTGGTATTACACCAGTAATGGCAGGTTAGCCAGAGGGGAACTGGCCCCCACAGTGAGCCTGGTTTCTCCCAAGATTATTTTTCTCCATTAACCAACATCTTTTGGAGTATTGTGTTTCTTGCCACAGCTGCCTTCAGCGTGCTCATGGTGGTTCTAAATGCATTTATTATTTAATTTGTATACACAATTTTCAATCATATGCAAATCGAACTACACAATGATCACTAAGACTTTGTACATTTTACAGTTCTATTTTTTGTTAATGCATGATTTTCTGTAAAGCTGCTTTGAAACAATGTGTGTTGTGAAAAGCACTATACAAATAAAAACTTGACTTACTGTTGCCAAAGGTAGATTGTCCAGTTATTAAATCCAAGGGTTCACTTGTCTTGTGGTAATAAATAATTGAGTGCTCAAATGCTTGTGGTCAAAATACCATTCTTGTCGAGATATTAATGTAAACGCAGTCAGTAGCTATGTTTCCATCCAAGTTGTAAAAAACCATAATATATATGTGATTAAAGCCGCGTTTCCATCCCATGTGCTCAAAACAACAAAATAGTCACTTCCGAAGAAATTGTGCCACTGTGACTTTGATGTGCATCTTGTATTCCTCAAATTCAATAGGAGGTTATTCTGGAAATGTGTTTCATCACAGTTTATGCACATTTCTTCTTTTCAAATAATACATGTATCCACCTCAAGCGAGCATATCTGTTTTTTATGTACATTTTGGAGATTCTGTTTGCATCTTGATGTTTCCATCCAGCAGTTTTTATGTGCCAAACCAAAATGTGCATAAAAATAAGTGGATGAAAACTTAGCTGTTTATGTCTTAAGTGAATGCAAGCAGACAGGACAAAAATTGGATATCTGTCAAAATATTGGATCAATTCATTGTACCTGGCAGTTTAATTATTTTTCAATATATCTTAAATACTTACTGCTTTTACATACCTCAAAAACTTAAAGATATTTATTTGTGTATTTGTTCTTTTAATTGTATTAATTATTTGGCTATTATGTTTTTTTTCTTTTACAATTTTTTTACTTAATTACTTGGAAAAACCTAAACAAAGTGTGCTTAACTGAGATATACTTAAAGACGACAGTCCATTGCTTTAATTCAATTTGTTCAAGTGTATGTTAATGTTTAACTTTTTATGTAAATTAATATGTTCCATATATTACAGTGGCATGCAAATGTTTGGGCACCCCTGATCAAAATTTCTGTTGCTGTGAATAGCTAAGTGAGCAAAAGATGGCCTGATTTCCAAAAGGCATAAAGTTAAAGATGACACATTTCTATAATATTTTAAGCAATTTAACCTTTTTATTTACATCTTTTACCGTTTCAAAATAACAAAAAAGGAAAAGTGCCAGAAGTAAAAGTTTGGGCACCCTGCATGATCAGTACTTAGTAACACCCCCTGGAAAGTATCCCAGCTTGTAAAAGCTTTTTGTAGCCAGCTAAATGTCATTCAATTCTTGCTTGCGGGATTTTCGCCCATTCTTCCTTGCAAACGGCTTCTAGTTCTGTGAGATTCTTGGGACGTCTTGCATGCATTGCTCTTTTGAGGTCTATCCACATATGTTTAGGTCGGGGGACTGTGAAAGCCATGGCAAAACCTTCAGCTTGCACCTCTTGAGGTCGTCCATTGTGGATTTTGAGTTGTGTTTAGGATCAATATCCTGTTGAAGTAATCCTCTTCATCTTCAGCTTTTTTTATAGATGGTGTGATGTTTGCTTCCAGAATTTGCTGGTATTTAATTTAATCCATTCTTCCCTCTACCAGTGAAATGTTCCCCTGTGCCACTGGCATCAACACAAGCCCAAAGCATGATCGATCCACCCCCGTGCTTAACAGTTGGAGAGGTGTACTTTTCATGAAATTCTGCTCCCTTTTTTTCTCCACACATACCTTTGCTCATTGTGGCCAAAAAGTTATATTTTAACTTTCTAAATGCATCAGGCTTGTTTAGATGTTCATTTGCAAACTTCTGACACTGAAAATTCTTGTGAGGACGGAGGAAAGGTTTTCTTCTCATGACTCTTCCATGAAGGTCATATTTGGGCAGGTGTCGCTGCACAGTAGAACAGTGCATCACTATTCCAGTCTGCTAAATCTTTCTTAAGGTCTATTGCAGTAAAACAGGGGTTTTGATTTGCCTTTCTAGAAATTCTACAAGGAGTTCTTTCTGAAAGTTTTCTTGGTCTTCCAGACCTCAACTTGAACTCCACCATTCCTGTTAACTGCCATTTCTTAATTACATTACAAACTAAGGAAACGGATACCTGAAAACACTTTGCTATCTTATAGCCTTCTCCTGCTTTGTGGGCATCAATTATTTTAATATTCAGAGTGCTAGGCAGCTGCTTAGAGGAGCCCATGGCTGCTGATTGTTGGGGCAAGGTTTGAGGATTCAGAGTATATGTAAAGCTTTGAAATTTGCATCACCTGGCCTTTCCAAATGATGATTGTGAACAAGGCATAGCCCTAACAAGCTAATTAAGGTCTGAGATCTTGGTAAAAGTCATCTGAGAGCTCAAATCTTTTGGTGTGTCCAAACTTTTGCATGGTGCTCCTTTCCTTTTTTCACTCTAAAATTGTACAAAATAAAAATAATACACTAATATTGCTTAAAATGTTGAAACGAATGTTTCATCTTTAACTGTATTCCTTTTGGAGATCTGTTCATCTTCTGCTCACTTAACTATTCACAGCAGCATACATTTTGACCAGGGGTGCCCAAACTTTTGCATGCCACTGTATTGTGACAACACATACATTCTTTTACAGAACATCTAATCTTAATGTGTGCAAAAACATCAGTACATGCCAGGGGTTTATTCAAGTGAAACTTCTCTGCATCGAAGTTGTACAGTAAAGTAGAACCACACTGGCAGATAATTTTGCATGCAGAAACTGTGTAAATGAGACCAAATATCCCATGCACTTCTTGTTCAAATTCTGGTCATTTATTTCACTGTATAATAAACGAGTATGTTACAAAAATTACAGATTGTAGTGTAGTGCATCTGCAAAAGCCAGAACTTTGTAAGCTTCCAAAATAAAAAGGGGAAGCTAAGACTAAGAGAGTGAGTGAGAGTGAGAGAGCGAGAGAGAGAGAGAGAGAGAGAGAGAGAGAAATAGGAGTGAGGTGGAATAAGAAGGAGATAACCAAGCAGTAAATGAGAGAAAGAGAGAGAGACATACAGAAATACAGGCAGAGAAATAGAAACATGGATGTGCAGGAAAATGAGAAGGTGCCAAACAGTGTAAACTTTGGGGAAGAATAAATGTCACTGTTCCAAAAAGACTGAAGCCATATTAATCTCTTGGATAGCCTTCAAGCCCACTGCACATTAGAGGAAATAGCCCAGCTAGACTACAGACCCATTCAATCTTCCCTGCATTCCTCTGAATCTTTTGTACAGCCAAGGCCCAATGCAATAAAGAGTGATTGAACATCGCTTGAGAAACCACCTTTAAACCAACATTTAAACAAATATTATTCTGCAATGTAATCTGTATGAAATAAAGTGATGTACAGTTTCAACTGGCTCAGCTAATTATCCCTAATGTGATCACACCCACGGGTAGAGGGCGCTATTCATACGGTAATCAATGCAATCGGTAAACGCCCCCGACTGTGCCTTAAAAACATAAAGTTCATTTACTTTTCAGCACATTTGGAAGATGGTATGATATACATGTTAGGAAAAGTCCACATTTTCCTCAGAAGAAGAGCGGGACTCCAATGAACGTTTGCGTTTTGAAGAGACTTGATCCAGCTGAGGATACAATTTCGGATAAGTAAGTCATTTAGTTTTACCTTCATATTAGTTCACATGTTATTTTATTTAAAATGTACATATTTTACTAGTGGGACTGTTTCCAGACTTGCCAGCCAGGATTCAGAGTATTGAAATATGTCTTAATAGGCAAGTTTTATTAACATTTTAATGCTGTTTCGGCTAAAGCAGGCATTTAAACTGTATGCTGTATGATATAAATATGATATGTAATATGATATATAAATAATCTGAATGTTTAGAATATATAACTAGTGTTTATGCTGCCTCATTATCATCAACGAAGCTTGTGCTTGCAAATATGTGTTCGGGTGTAAATGTGTCAAATATGATGTAAATATGACCATATTAGAAAATGAGCATATTATAATGATTTCTGAAGGGCAAGTGACACTGAAGACTGCAGAAATGCTGCTGAAAATTCAGCTTTGATCACAAGTTGAATTTTACAATTTATTCAAATAGAAAACTGTTCTTTTAAATTGTAAATAGAGTTCACAATATCATAGTTTTTACTGTATTTTGGATCAAATAAATGGTCAAATTTAAATGGTAGTGTAGGTCTAAAATTAAGTAAAGTCTTTATGTAAAGAAAATGTATATTCAGATAACTTAACCTCTTTAAACTTGATTTTAATCATTAAGTCTCCTCACATTCATTCTCTTTCTGTCACTTTCCTCAGTGATAGGCCCAGGGGAGTAGTCTTTGTCTCCTCAGGTGTGAATTACATCAATATTCATTATAGTTCATGCCTCCTCGCATATGACATTTCTAACACTAAAAGTGTCTTACAAAAGTTAAATGACTAAATTGTTTTGTTTGAATGAGTGATCAGGATGGTTTTCACATCATTTTGTAGCAGAAACTCTAGGCTACAAGATCCAGTTCTCAAAAGTCTTGTCGACAAATGTTTATTATGTGATATGTGGCCTTATTTCAATGACTTAGAATTTTTGTTTTTCAAAACCATGCATAAATGTTATTTTCTAAAAAAAAAAAAAAAACACACATACACGTGTGTTGCTTACATATTATTGTAGCCCAGTTTGTACTGAATACCGTGTTATCAGACTTTAACCATTAATATGATTTTAATAGACTGAAAAAAGCACAAATGTCAAGGCATGTCAAAATTTCTCCAGTGCCCAAAACACCCTCAGACCCCAGAGGGTGAATTCCCATTTACTTGCAGATAAGGTCTTTATCAATAACTTAAAACAGGATATAAAGACTTTTTTTGAGTTCAACAACAAACCTGAAATATTCATGGGGGTACTATGGGATGCGTTTAAGGCTTACATTAGAGAGTGCATTATCTCTTATCAGGGATATCAAAGGGAAAAAAGTAGAACTGAAGCAGTTCTACCTAGAACTGAGGTAATAGTAGTTCATATTTGAGAAATGGATATGGAAAATGCCAAACAGCCATATATTGAAAAGTATATATAAAAAAGCATGTGCTTAAATACAAATTTAACCAAATTCTCTCCTCTAAATTTCTAAATCCTTTCTATATGTAAAGCAGAGACATTTTGAATTTGGTGATAAACCTCATAAACTTTTAGCTTGACAACTTGTGTTGGTAAAGATAGTGGGCTAAAGCACATAACTGTTAATCAGAAGGTTGCTGGTTCGATCCCCACAGCCACCACCATTGTGTCCTTGAGCAAAACACTTAACTCCAGGTTGCTCCGGGGGGACTGTCCCTGTTATAAGTGCACTGTAAGTCGCTTTGGATAAAAGCGTCTACCAAATGCATAAATGTAAATGTAAACTTAGGAAAACAGCATCTGAATGTACAATATGTAAAATTAGTTCAGAAAATGGAGAGGTTCTCACTTCCTCTGGGGATATAAATAATAGGTTCCAGACATTTTATGAATCCCTGTACGCGTCTAAGGAAAGTATAGATCCTACAGTTATGGCTTAGTTTCTAGCACAACAGAATCTTACCTTGTTAAAATCAAGAACAAGTTGACAAGCTAGGTGCAGAAATTACTTCTAAAGAAATTTCAGGTACTATAAAATCACTAAAAGGCTGCAAATGCCCTGGTCCAGATGGATTTTGTAATAAATGCTATAAGGTATATAACAAGCTACTATCACCATATTTAAATAAGGTTTGTACTCAGGCATTTATAGATCAGTCTCTGCTGCAGAGACTGCAGTCTTTAGATGATTATTATTGTGGTTCTGAAAAAAGGAAGAAACCCTGAGGAGGTGGGTTCTTACAGACTTATTTCACTGCTAAATACAGATGGCACGTAGATTAAACGCTGTAACTGGAAACCTAGTGAAACCATATCAAACCGGATTTATACCTATACGTAATTCTTCTTCCAATTTTAGGTGCCTTTTCAGCATCATATACTCTTCCTGAGGTCTGGTGTAGGATCTAGACATTCTATTGGAAGGCTAGATCCTGGATGTGGAGAAGACATTTGACCAAATTGAATGGCCTTATCTACTTGTGGTTTTGACACTGTCTCATTTTTATGTATCGTGTCCTAAATTACAAAGTTTCTGGAAAAAAACTTTTCGGATATGTTGGACATACGTTTTGAACTGGATCCTATATTAATTATATTTGCCGTTTCGGAAGAATATTTGAGACTTAAACAGGTACAACAACTCATTCTTTTGTTTTGGAAGAAAAAGGAAGAGCCAACTCTTAAAATGTGGACAGAATGACAGAATTAACTGATACATTACATTTAGAAAGAATTAGGTACACCTTAAGGGATAAAATAATATTATTTGATAAAATCTGGTCCCCTTTTATTTATTTCCTTCAAACTGGAGATTAATATGTTTCTTTTATATCTTCATTTTCTGCTTCTAGTATCGGCTACGCAATATTCCCAATCTCCCTGCTGAGGAAATAATTGTGAGCATCTAAACTATGGTACACTTTCATCAACTCTCTCGCATAGATGTGCTCAGTATCAACAACACATCTGGATAAGTCACTTCAGGTAAACGTGATGTTCTTTAAGAAAATTAGTTGACTCTTATTTAAAGGATCCGTTAAAAGACACTTCAATTTTTATTTAAAATTTTTGCAAATATCTCTTTGTTCTGTTTTAGCTAGACTCTAAAAGGACATTCTGGTCATTTTATTTTGAGTTCTGGGTTGCTGCTACCGGAAAAGCTTGAAGGCCAGACATGGACAGTAGCATTGTAATTACTATGTTTTGAAAAGGTCCATATAGCTTTTCTGCCAACCGGCTCTGGGGCCATGTGCTGTTCTGAAGACTGCTCTCTTTTATTTTATTCTTACGTTTAATATATACTGTGTGGACATATTTATATTTATTTTGCTTATATTTTAATACTTGTTTCTTATATTTAGAGATTGTGTGATACACGCATACAACACCAAAACAAATTCCTTGTATGCGTAAAAAACGTACTTGGCAATAAAGCTTTTTCTGATTCTGAGGGCTCTGGGTTGCCAAGCTTCAAAATAATTTATTTTTGAGTGTTATTTAATTTGATTTAGGGCTGTCAATTAATGCTTGATTAAAAAAATATACATATACACTGATCAGCCACAACATTAAAACCACTGACAGGTGAAGTGAATAACATTGATTATCTCGTTACAATGGCACCTGTCAAGTGGTGGGATATATTAGGCATCAAGTGAACAGTCAGTTCTTGAATGTCATGTGTTGGAAGCAGTAAAAATGGGCAAGCGTAAGGATCTGAGCGACTTCGGCAAGGGCCAAATTGTGATGGCTAGACGACAGGTAAGATCATCTCCAAAATGGCAGGTCTTGTGTGGTGTTCCCGGTGTGCAGTTGTTAGTACCTACCAAAAGTGGTCCAGCAAAGGACATTTGGTGAATCGGCGACAGGGTCATGGGCTCCCAAGGCTCCCAAGGAGCAAAGGCTAGCCCATCTGGTCCGATCCCACAGAACAGCTACTGTAGCATAAATTGCTGAATAACTTAATGCTGGCCATGATAGAAAAGTGTTAGAACACAGTGCATCGCAGCTTGCTGCATATGGGACTGCGTGGCAGCAGACCGCTCAGAGTGCTGACCCCTGTCCACTGCCGAAAGCGCCTACAATGGGCAGGTGAGTGTCAGAACTGGATCATGGAGCAATGGAAGAAGTTGGCCTAGTCTGGTGAATCACGTTTTCTTTTAGAACATGTGGACGTTCAGGCACGTGTGCGTCATTTACCTGGGTAAGCAATGGCAGTGGGATGAACTATGGGAAGAAAGCATATATACAGTAAATCTCGTACTGTTATACCCCTAGGCATGACACAATGGCCAACAAGATCAATCTGCACATGAAAAAAGTACAAACAGAATGTCTGAACGCATCCTGTTTGACAGCCCCAAGTCTACCTCAGACAGAGAGACAAACTTGATTGCAAAATGGATTATTGTGGATTTTAGGCAATTGACATAATTAAATAAACTATATATTGACTTCTAAAGTTTTCTATCAATGCTTTCATCAGCCTCAAAATTTATTGTTTTTTAGTGATCTTCATTTGGGGGCTTTTTCAGCAAATATTGATATATGCGATAAATTGGAAATAATTAACATGATCTGATACCATGTAATAATTATCATTTATATCCATCAATACATTTTATTTAGTTTAGTCTTCAATTATTTTTAAGAATGATAAATGATAAAATACAACTAATAAATAGAGTACCTGTGACATATTGAAAAGGAACAAGATTTATCATTTAACAGATGTGTTAGACAATACTCTCTAACACTTGAGCACAGAGTAAAAGAGAAAATAGAGGTGGTTCACCTCTCTGCTTCTAATATGGTATAAATCTTTTAATCTCCTTTGAAGTGTAGAAAAATGGATCGGCAGAGCTTCAACAAAACGGTTTACTTCCAAGGATTTAAAATAAGTATGATAAATGAAAAGTTGTACACATGTTGAGAAATGCAGGGCAAAAAAGACGAGCAAAGCAAGTGAGATGGACTCCAATTATGCACAAAATGAACAAAAAATAGTGAAACCTCCAGGCAGATATTACCTCTTACCATTTTTCATTATATTTTATGCTGACACTAAACAAAGCCCATGGCATTCTAATTCTTCCAGGAGATGTAAGGTTAAATGTCAAGAATAGAGATGAGAGAGAATTATAAAGTGAAACTTACCTCATTCTGATTTCTCCAGAAACAATCATGTGCATGCTGATTGGCAGTGTTGGGCAAGCTACTCAAAAAAAAAAATTAACAAGCTAAGCTACTAACTACTCAGAGAAATTAGTTAAATTAAGCTAAAAGTTAAAATCAAGAGAAAGTTATAAGTTACACTACAAGCTATATGCCAAAAGTAGCTTTCTACATTTAAGCTACTATATGTTTTTTTCAACCGCAGATTAACAGAGCATACATCATAGACAAAGCATCTAAAAGACATATTCACATGATGTTTATCAAAGACATGGTACAGTATATTACAGTTTAGTGCAATACAGTTTACAAGTATACAGTATGGTGCAATACATACTGGTATGTGCACATAAAAACAAAAGAAAAAAAAAGTAAATTCATATTAAGACAAGCTACTTATACAAACCCATGTGTTCAACATTTAAAGTCACAATTTTTACATTTTATTTTCATATTTATACTACTATCTCTACAAACCCATACCAATTTAAACAATTTCATTTGCACATTCCTGTATAAAAACGTACATACGCTGTATAAAAGCATACATACAGTATACTATTCATCTATATATTCATCTGTACAATATAGAATACAGAAAAAGCAGCAAGACAAAGAATTACAGGATATATCATCAGAGGCCAAATTTCTTGCATATGTGCATGTGTGTTTGTGTGTGTGTGTGTGTGTGTGTGTGTGTGCGTGCGCACATCTGGGCAATAATTTGTATGTGTTTTCGTGTAGGCTAATACATGTTTTGTTACTCTTTTGGTTGGAAAATGTATTTACGTGCAAGTAGTCGTTTACAAGCTGCAAATGTCTTCATCACTGGTAATCAATAGGATGCATTTGCAGGTTTCAATTGATTGTAGATCCACTGCAACCAGTGTTATCTTTATTTTCTGTGTTATAAAATACTCCATGAGCTCATTGGCAAGTGAGAGCGTGCACAAATGTTTCAGCAGTGCAAGTGCAAAGCTTTCTGAGTCATTCAGATTGAATCGTGAACTGAATCAGACTGCCTTCCTATCATGCGAGACAAATTCATTTTAAAGAACCGACTCAGATGAGTGATTTATTTGTGATTGGACATCTTTAGTTTTGATTCAAAACTGGCGATAGTAAACACGGGTACAAGGCTGATGTATCTGTGTAGCTTTTGTCAATGCTATGCCACTACCTAGTCAAAAATATAGCGTTCCTACTGAAAAGCTACTTGATTCAAAAACTAGCAAAGCTTCCACCTCGCTACTCAGAGATGTAGTTAAGCTAAAATCTTCACTATTTGTAGTACTGTAGTACTGCCTATCACTGCTGATTGGTTGACAGAGTGACTGGTGATCTGATTCTGGCCTGTTTGCCCTCTGGCCTTGCACATCTCAGAGGCTTATATAGATCTCCAGTCTCCCCGAGCATATGACACATTACCAATACATCTCTTTCGTAATACTAAACGACAGTGCTGTGAGCCACTGCTTATACTAATTCAGTGATAAATCATCGATAAACAGCAGCGAGAGGCAGATAAAAATGTATGCTGGCTTCATCGAGGTTGTGTGGCCTTTAAGCCCCGTTTCCACCCTTACTGTGCTAAACATCCCCAGGATTGAGTCTCTACCCCCTAGAGGTAGTTGTGTCAGGCTTCATTCTGACACAATGAGGCAGGCACTGCCAGGCAAAAGTCGCAAGTGGATATACAACAACTCCTCTCCTTGCTGTGGCTTATAGTGGGACACAACAGCCTCTGTGAATTCATTAAGGATGCGGGGCTTCCAGCGGTTGTGTCGTTATGTAAAAAAACAGATCAAATTGAAAATGTTGTTTGCCAATACACTTAAATTTGAGACAGCTGAGGTAAAACAAACCACAGAGGGAATGTTTGTGAGAGAACAAACCACCGAGGGAATGAACAAAACTGATGCTGAAATGTTATTGGATGGGACAGGTGACCAGCTGATTATTGTCTGCATGGAGTAAAAAGTGTATCAAGATGGTGTGAGGAAAGTATGTACAAAATAGTTTAAACAGAAAAAATGTACAGATTATCTCTGCACATTTAAGAAATTTCATTATAGGGTCCTAAAAATATCAGGCGTATGGCACGCAAACAAAATTACACTCACAAAGACATCAAAAACATATAGTACAGCCAGAAGGGGTTTACTTCAGTTGTCTTCTACTTCAATTGTCACAGCATACAAAATAACTGTCCTTCACTGTGGTATCCAGCTGAAAAGATAGCATTGTGTTTAGCTGGCAATAAGCCCTCAAAGTTGCTGAGGTTGTCTTTGTTTTACATTGTCATGTTCACGCAAGTTTCATATCTGAAAGAGACAAGTCAGATGTGGGATATTCCTACCAGATATCTTCGACCTTGAACCAAGTTTTCCTGGAAGATTACACACAGTATAAAGAAAAAAAAATGGCAATGCTAGCATTTGTATGCAGTTGTGTTTTTATCAATAGAAAAGATCGTTGTTCGTGTTTTACATTGCCTGGAACTTTTCTCGCTCTGTCTTGTTCATGTCTTGTTCACGTAAGTTTCATATCGGAGAGAAGTCAGATGAGAGATAATCATAGTTTATATCTCCAATTGCCAACCATAAAGTGTTCCGAGAAGATTACGTATAAAGAAACAAAATGGCAAAAAAAAAAGCATCTGTTTTGCAGGTGTTTGATTATCAAAAGAGAGTATCATTTTCAAACATCTGCTAATTATCCATTGACCACAAAAAATGTAAATGTTTCCACTGACTTAATAGCTGAATGATGAAGTAACTGACTGTGTTACCACAAAACCTACCCAAAAACAAATATTCAGTATCACAATCTATGTTTTAGAGGTCGACGTATATATCAGTTTTATTGATTAATCGGTGCTGAAAATTGCTTTTTGGAACTACTGTTATCAGCAAAAATCAAGGAAGCAGTTTTTTTATTTTTTATTTCTCCATGTTTCTCTGTGTCTGGAGCTGGGTGATTCTACAGTTTGAACGGATTGGTTTTACAGTAAATCAGCGGCCTCTAGAGTCTCTGTCAACATTTATGGACTACTGCACAATTATAAATATTAGACACTGTGGTGATGGGGGCGTGGCCGAGCGACATCTGTAGAGAGCAAGGCCAGGATAGAAAGAGAGGTAAGGATTGACACCTGTGGGAAATTATCTCTAACAGCTGTTCTGTGTTGCAGTGAGAGCTGGAGAGGTATAAAAGAGGCAATCCAGACCGCCAGAGGAGAGAGAGTTGCCCAAAGCTGTGTGGATGTGTGCATTTATTTATGTGTGTTACGCTGAAAAGCCAACCTGTGTTAAAAATAAAAAACATTCACATTGACAATTCACATGGCTTACTCCTTCAAAGAGAGTTTGTGACTTGTCAAAGTGGTGCCGAAACCCCGGATGAGGAAGAAACACCGCCATGGAGTCCTCGCCTTAAGCTGAATTCAGCTAATCCACCAGACCAAACATCAAGCCATCCTAGACTTACGTGTGAAGCAGGATTAGTGTTTCCAGGTCCTGCTCTTAGCCTAGGTGGAGGATCGACAGGTATTGCCGAGCTTGATGGCCCAGGTAAGTACTCCAGCTGTGACCCTGGCTGCAGCCATAGCTCAGTCCCACATCACTCTCATGAAGATGGGGCCACAGGATGATCCAGAGGCCTTCATTAAGCTCTTCGAGCGGGTGGCTGGCCCAACACCCAGTTGGAAGACCGATTACAGCCCTTGCTGTCTGGGGAAGCCCAGCTCGTGGTCTATCAGCTTCTGTTCACAAACATCATGGAGTATGCGGACCTTAATCTGTAATTCCGAACAACACTGGCAGCCCGTTTGCCTTCGCCCAACAGCTCCACAATGGCTGTTGGAGGTGGCTGCAGGCAGAGGATCGCAACGCAGAAGCAGTCATCGACCTCTTGCTACTGGAGCATTTTGTCAGCCGATTACATAAAAGGAACGGCTGAGTGGGTCCAGTGCCACCACCCAGTGTCACTGACGAAGGAAATCCAGCTTGCTGAGGACCATTTGGCAGTGTATTCGGGGCCAGTGAGCCCTCTCCTTCTCTCTCTCCAACTTTATCTCTCCTCCTCTCTCTAAGGAGTGTGAACGGGGATGTTCAAAGTTACCCTATAGTGATGGTAATTATTCAATTTCGGTGAAAAAAGCATATTGTCAAGGCTGCAATTAGTCCCCACCTCACCCATCCACTAATCTTGCGTATAAATTGGCCAGCATTTACTACATTATTGAGGGGAAATTGTGTGGATGGGTCCTGTAACAAAATGCATTGTGTGTGGGGTGTGATTTGCCTACTCGGTGCATCTATGTCAGCTCCACTTCAGGATAACGTAAGAGAAGGGGAAGTCTTGGAAATTTTAGTCCAGATGGCTCATTGTTATCCGATGGCAGGTCACTTAGGGCAGGAAAAGACACTTAACCGTCTAATGGCCTGTATCTATTGGCCGGGTATTCGCAGGGATGTTCGCAGGTGGTATAAGGCATGCCGTGAATGTCAGCTGGTGAATCCACCGGCCACCCCAAGAGTGCCGAATTGGTATGGACCTCATCGGCCATTAGAGCGGATGGCACGTGGACATCACTTTGTATTGGTTCTGGTGGAATATGCAATGTGATATCCGGAAGCAGTGCCTCTGCGCATCATTTTAGCGTGAAGTGTTGTGGAGGCACTCTTCAGAATAATCTCCCAAGTGGGGATTCCAAAAGAAATGTTCACTGATTAGGGCACTACATTTATGTAGTAAATTATTAGGGATTAAATCGATTCGGACAAGCATTTACCACCCCAAAACAGATAGCTTGGTCGAATGATTTAATCAGACCCTAAAGAATATGATTCGTAAGTTCATGCAAGAAGATGCTAGAAATTGTGCCCCTGTTATTTGCTGTATGAGAGGTCCTGCAGGCCTCCACAGTGTTCTCCCCATTTTAATTAGTGTATGGGTGTTGACCATGCAGCGTTTTCAATGTCCTACTGGAAAATTGGGAGGAGGGACCTTCAAACAGCAAAAACGAAATTCAATATGTTCTTAATCTTAGAGCAAATCTCCACACAAAGGGGCAATTAACAGGATAATTTTCACCAGGCTCACCCGGCCCTCAATTCCTCCTCCAAAGTGAGTTTGTGACTTGTCACAGACACATACACTGCTTGGCCAAAAAAAAAGTTGCATACTCTAATAATTCATTGTACTGCCTTAAGCTTTGATTACGGCACGCAATCATCGTGGCATTCTATCGACAACCATATGCAATGTCACAAAAAAAATTTCCATCCAGAGTTGCATACATTTTTTGGCCGAGATCTTGTATTGAGGACGGGAGAGCCAAACTACTCTGTAAAGTCTTCTCCAGCATATCCCAAAGACTTTCAATGGGGTCAAAGGTCAGGACTCTGCGGTGACCAATTCATATATTAAAATGATTACTTGTGCTCCTTGAACCACTCTCTCAATTTGAGCCCAATGAATCCTTGCATTGCCATCCTGGAATATGCCTGTGCTGTCAGGAAAGAAAAAAAATCCATAGATAACCTGGTCATTCAGTACATTAAGGTAGTCAGCTGACTTCATCATATTACCACATAACGTTGCTGAGCCTAGACCTGACCAATTGAAGCAATCCCAGATCATAACACTACCTTCAGAGTCTTGTACAGTGTGCAGTATGCAAGACTGGTGCATCCTTCATGCACTTCCCTTTGTAACCTGATGCACCCATCGCTTTGGTATAGGGTAAATCAGCAATCATCAGGAAGCTCGGTTGAGGGGGATGTGTGCCCACTGAGTCTTGCGGTCAGTCAACAGCTGCAGGATGATGATCCAATTGATAAGCTGATTAGGGATGTGCAAAACTATTAATTTTCATAATCAACTAGTTGGTAGGTTATATGAACGACTAGTAGACTAGTCAGTGTTTGGGATAATAATGAATAATATAGGGTCTGTTATTTTCACGTGACCCCATTCAGACACGTTTTAGAGGTATATACAGACGCTAAGTGCAGCACTTCAATATGGTAACTACCGGATGTTCAACAAATAAATAAGCTAAATTACAATAATATTTAATATATCATATTGCAAAAAAAAAAAAAAAAAGTCATTCATGTTTAATTGCAGGTATGTTTTTTTATTTAAACCACCTCAGCTCCAAGTTTAAAGTTAATCTCTAACTGAGATTTAAATAAGAGTTAAAACTATTGGAGCAACAGGATTAAAGTTCATTCAGATTTACAGTGAATTTTAAATCAGGATCAAATTGATGGTTAAAATGTAACCCTGATTATTTTTAAACAAGGTTTAAAGTTTGGTGCAACAGAATTATCTTGATTTCAATCAAGTTTAAGATTAACCTTTATTTACATTTACATTTATACATTTGGCAGACGCTTTTATCCAAAGCGACTTACAGTGCACTTTTTACAGGGACAATTCCCCCGGAGCAACTTGGAGTTAAGTGTCTTGCTCAAGGGCACAATGGTGGTGGCTGTGGGGATCAAACCAACAAACTTCTGCTTACCAGTTATGTGCTTTAGCCCACTATGCCACCACCACTTCCACTTTATTGGTGCAACCCACCCTTAGAGTGATCCTCACTGCACATTCAAAAGTGCAGGACTGCAAGGTAATATTGCATGTACACATCTAGTTCAAGACATGAAGCAGTTTAACCTTTATATTTGCAACTATTTAAGCAGTGTCAGACAGAATCAGCAAAAGACTTTAATCTCTCCATAACACCTCACATATACTGAACATAACTCACAGCAGAGGATTTAACATCCAACAGTGCTTATCTTGTACTGTGTTGTTGATGTAGTGCTTTGATGGCTGTAACAGCAGAAGTGCATAAATGGACTAAACTTAAAGCATTAAAGAGAGTAAACGTGCAGAGGTTTTTTTTAAGCACAGCAAGCTATCATCAAAAAAAATGCCCTCCAATAAGTTGCATCTCAATTAATTTGAGAATTTTGTTTTCCATTAAAACCGCCACCACTAATATATTAATGCTAGTAGTTTAATTGGACAACTTGTCGATTAGTCGACCACCATAGCACATCTCTAGAGCTGACAGCTCTGTGCACAGGATGTGTAGTTGAACAGGCAGACTATGCTGTCTCACAACATGCTTATAATCTTTTGTCTACTGCACACAGACACAGCACCTTCCAGTAGAACACAGTGTGGCTAAAATGGAGCCAAATAGATGTCTGATCAAGGTAAAATAACAACCAACTGACCTCATCTCTTATCACAAAGTCGTTTTTCTTTTCGTAAGAATGGAATAATAACGGCACAATTACCATGGGAACTGGATTATATAAGATTTACAAAGCATTGTTGACATCAGATCATTTAGTAAAATATTACATCTCTTTGATAAGGAATGCAACCAACTATGTAATCATAGGAGGGCTCCAAAAGGTTATAAACACTGGGTCTGTGTACTCAAGTGAAGGCAATGCATAGTAAGGCAGATTGTGACCCAGGCAACAGTACTTTACAGCGTTTGACACACAAGACTTTAATTTCCCCCCTCAATAATGTTGCATCACTCATTAATATTTCCTATTTTATAGGATGTGCTATCACATGATGGTTGATCTAGGTAACACAGGGTCATTAACCTGCCATCCCTCAGCAGTCTGTTGCTAAGTACAGTCAAAACATCGATCAACACATGGCTGTGTAAAAAGTGCAAAGCCAACTAGTGTAAATTAAACTACATTGGTTAATTAATCAGATAATCATAATTTAGCAGGCACTTTTCATCTAATGCAACATTCAGTTTACACCTGAAACAACCTGGGGTGAAATACTGTGTTTAGGGACAGAAGGCCTGTGGAACTCAGCAGTTTCCAAAGAATCACACTGGATGACACTTTCAAGGATTTAAATCTTTGGCCAGAGATTTAACCGCTACACAACTACCACCCTATTAGCCCAAAAGTACACAAAACAGTGGCCAAGAATGATAGGAAAGACAGAACAAACCAGAGAACAAAAAACATACTTTACCTGCAGTAATTGTACTTGAGCTGTACTGTAAACCCTAATGTTGTCATTACTGAAATAATCAAGTTTTCCTAATTAAAATAAACATCAAGTTTTAGATTTGTAACCAATTATCTACTGTATGTACTGTATGTATTTTCCTTGAACTTTCTTGGCTGAAAAATCCTTTTTACAGTATTATTGATGTTGTGTTGGAAATACTACAATTATTTAATGTGACATCACCTTTAGAGATAGATTTTTCGTTTGGTGAATATCTCCATGCGCATGTGAATGTATAGCTGAAATACAGTTTTGTGCACTTCTGTAGGAAAACAAGTTTATTTAACGACTGATTTCCATCATAATTTTCATTCTGTGTGCTGCTGGGTGATTGCATGACAATCTATTCTACATTTTGAGCTAATTCAACAAAAAATTATTTGAATAGAAAATCTTAGTTAAGTTTACTTGCATCTAGTTAACTTAAATGGTTAAATTCAGCCAAGGAAAATATCGAATTAGGTGAACTTAAGTTTAAGAGACCATTACTTGCTTTAAGTAAACTCAACGTATTAGTGTTTACAGTGTAATAAATAAGTGGATATGTTTTACTGTCCCTTTCTAAAAAATATAAGGATAATATGTGTTTTTTCTTCAACTTTCTCAGCTTCCTGCTTCGCTATTGTCCCCATGCATCTGCTTACAGTCCGTGCTTTGCTCCCTTGCTTTTGTATTTTAATCTCAAATTTTCATATCAGAAGTTCAGCACAGTGCTCAAAATTACATAATTTGGCACCCACTCTATAACCAGAGACTTTTGGGACTGATATTTTACTACAAATAGGGAGTATCCTGTGAAAGCATTCTACCAGCCTCCTACAACTGGCAGTTTACATTCCCGAAAAGGGACAACACAGCTGCCTTCAAACAGACAGACAAGAAAGAAAATGACTCCTTTCAGACCAAACTCCACTTGCTGCACAAACAGCCATCGACTTCTACAAAAAAAATCACAGTTCTTGAAACAAAACTACTTGTAGTATTGCCAACCTTGACGGAATACACAGGAGAGTGTCACCGTGGACAGCCGGTGAGTCCTGTGAATCAAATGTTCCTCGACAGGCTATACTGAGCTTAGAAAAGCCATAAAAACAGATGGCAAATGTAACTGATTAAAGTGAGAGCAAAAAACCATGGAATAAACATGGAGCTAGCTACTCGACATATCAGAGAGTCACATTCATCGCATTGCAGTATTGGCATCTTCCACTACAGTTAAGACTCGACTAACCAATACTGGTATTCTTTCACCCCCGATACATCTTGAAAATATATTTGAATCATTAATGAATGTAGAGGAAGAAACCTCAAACATGATCAGACTTAGATCACAACAGCCAGTAACTAAAACTACAGCTGGCAAGCGCTCAATTTCGAGCAGGCAGCTGAGACCACAGCCGAGCCCAGCACTCTTATAGTGGGGGACTCCATTATCAGAAACACTGGTAGTGGGAAAACTACTAGGGATGCACTGATCTGATACCTGGATCGGTATTGGCTCCGATAACGAAGCTTTTATACGGATCAAGTATCGGTCCGATGAGCCTGATCCAAATCCGATTCTGTGTGTTAATCATGTTCGTCACTGTCAAGCTCAAAAAATTACATAAAAGAACCATAAAAACACGATTAAAGTTGTTCATATGACTCATGCATTTTCTTCAATGCCAATTGAAGACGTGCGGTAGCTCTGTGAATCACAAAAGGCTGTGTTTTTTAAGTAAATATATAAAATGCATGCGCAGATCCAGTGCGTCAGTGAATGGCTGCTCTGTTTACACATACACACACTAGCGGCAATTTTTAGCCTTCATGCGGTGTGCAATATTTGAGCGCTACTCATGAACAACATCTCAAATGTAGATGCTCAACAGTTCGGTTTACTTATAATGTGCATTTAGAATGAGAATAAGAAGAGAATTAAACTACTGTGAACTTGCTTACAAACAGACACTCTTACAGGACTTCCTGGAGAGTTTAGATTGTCAAAATAAAAGCGTGAGGGTTTAAAAGTTAAAGGTGCACAATTGAGATATATTACTATATATTACTATTATAATATATTACTATTTGTTTATAAATTCTAATAATATTCAAGTTGAATGGGTTCCAAAGAAGAAATGTGTGAATGAAAAGTGACCTGATATCTTACAACTAAATTGAACAAAAAGAAGAGATCTGAGTCCTTTTAAGTCCAGATACAAGTAAAAAAAAACTGCTTCTTTTCTACTGATGACTTATACTGGAATTACTGTTAATTTTGCTACTAAATTATACAGTATACTAGTTAATAATACAGTAATAAGCTATACATTTATATTGAAATAATGTGTAGTTAGAAGTTTGTGTTTCTTTACATATTAAAGAGCACACCCAAATAGTTCCTCATAATAATGTAAAGATATTCTAACTGATTATGCAAAAAAACTACTATCACTTGATGCATTCTTTGAGCAATGGTTTCTGAGGTAAATAAGGAATTATGAACATTCTGATGAACCATAAGACTGTGATTCGAGATATTATACAAGTAGGGAAAAATTATTTTCAGAAAGAGCAGTCAGAACTCCTTAAGAGGGATTTCAATGAACACTTTGAAACAGCTGGGAGATTGAAAGATTGAAAGCATCAGATACAAATATGTTCTCTCAGCTGCTAAGTCTAAACACTTGGCTGCACAAAACCTGCAACAAAAGAGGACTGAACTACATTGAGAATTTAAATATTTTCTGGAGTCAGAGAACTGTTTAAATCAGATGGCCTTCACCTAAACAAACTTGGTGCGAAAGTGCTAAAGGTCAATATCTTCTACTCCATCCTTTATTTATCTGCAACATGCACAAATCCACTCAACCTGGATGCCACACAAATACCACTGCAGTGTCTAAATGACCACAAGATCGAACTTCAGCACCTGGATCGACAAATCCCTCAACACCACAGCGAAGACACAACAACATGAGGCTGAGCCCCCCACAAAGAGCATATTACAGTGAGACTGCAATGACTTAAAACTGCTCCAAGATACAGGACCCAAGGAAGATTTCCGGGATCCAAGATAACAACAGTCTCTGTCACCACACACCTTCTCCCTCTCGTCAACATCCCGATTCCTGAGCTTCTCTGAGAAAATGGAGGAACTAGTGTTTGCTGGTAGAAAGCTTTCCCACTCCATTGCTGTGAGCCCCCAGATACCAACCAAAAAACAGGGGCCCCCTCTACAACAAAAGCCTGCAGGCCCAGCTCACCTCCCTCTGTGAGAGGTCTCCGGCCACTGCCACAACACAAGGGTACATCTTGTCCTACTTCTGCTCTCGATGATCAACAAACGTCTAGGTTACGTATGTAACCTCCGTTCCCTGATGGAGGGAACGAGACGTCGCGTCGAAGAAGCGAAACTAGGGGTCTCTCTTGAGCGTCGAATATGCCTCTGATGAATGAAAAAAGGCCAATGAGAAGTTGGCAGAAAGTATTTGCATACCCTGCCCCCGGACATACGGGTATAAAGGCGAGGAAATACTATGAGTTCATTCAGGATATTTCCGATGAGCCGGGAGTGTCCGGCCACCACAGTGGCTCGGCACAGCGATGTGGCCGGGAGGACACTACGTCTCGTTCCCTCCATCAGGGAACGGAGGTTACATACGTAACCTAGACGTTCCCCATCTGTCGCTCACTTTGATGGCGACGCTAGGGGTCCACTTCAAATCACACCATGCGCTGAGCCGTGTACGTGTACTGATGACACAGGAGCGGGCAGGTATATCACGTGCCAGGACGACCAGCTGTGTCAGACTGCACGTACCCTTCCCCAATGCCCCATCAAAGACGTCGGAATCCTTCTAGTTACCCAAGCAGGGGAACAAGGTGTCGCTTGCCAACCTGGGATGGGCCGAGCCTAGCCGGGCCTCTTTTCACTCTATGTTTCTCTCATATAGCCAAACGGCTGGGGCCCTTACCGCATCGTGGGAAGGGGGTCTCGCCCATTTTCCTATTCTTTCAGGGGGAAAAGACCCTGCGGAGACCACAACTGCCCAGGAAGGGGGAGGTACCGTTGCAAAATACATCACATGGCCTCTTTGGTCACATGTGGGAAAGAATGGTGTGGTGGTAGATCCAGCCTCGAAGAGGGGGGAGTTGCTACAACATGGCAACCGGAGGGCAGCGGGAACTGCCTAAGGGAGACGCAGGTCAGCTCGTAAGGTGACCGTACCGCAGAAAATACACACAGGAGGAGTCCGCGTAGGAGCCCTGATCTGTGGAGCACCTTTCCCAGTGCAGGGTAGATTTGAGATACCCACAGTGGATTGGGTCGGCAAATTCTCTGCTGAATTGCGGACCCACAGGGCTAGGGAGGAGCCGATTCATCCAGGGAGCTGAGTAAGTGGGATCTCCTGGGAGGTAAAAAACGTTTTACCTCGTCCGAGGGAAAGGGTGCTGGACGCAAACGATTCACCCGGTCAAACCATCAGCGTGAACCGAGTTCTACCGGCTCGGACCTGAGAAAACACAGGATGAGACTGACTCAACCCTGAGGTTGTAAAACCTCACAAAGGTATTGGGTGTTGCCCAACCCGCAGCTCTGCACATGTCTGCCAGAGAGGCGCCCCTAGCAAGTGCCCACGAGGATGTAGCACTCCTTGTTGAGTGTGCTCGGACCCGCAAGGGGGGGGGCACGGACTGGGTGTGGTAGGCCAACAGGATGGCGTCCACCAGCCAGTGGGAGAGCCTCTGTTTGGAGACAGCGTTCCCTTTCCGCTGTCCACCAAAGCAGACAAAGAGCTGCTCAGAACACCTGAAGTAATGCGTGCGGTCCACATAGGTGCGTAAGGCATGTACCGGGCACAGCAACGAAGGGGCTGGGCCTGCCTCCTCCCGGAGCAGCGCTTGCAGGTTCACTACCTAGTCTCTAAAGGGTGTGGTAGGAACCTTGGTCACATAGCCCGGTCGCAGTCTTAGGATCACATGTGTGTCTGCCGGACCGAACTCCAGGCAAGTGTCAGTGACAGAGAACGCTTACAGGTCCCTGACCCGCTTGATGGAGGCGAGCACGATCAGCAGGGCCGTCTTTAGGGAGAGGGCCCTGAGTCCGGCTGATTCTAGCGGCTCGAAGGGGGATCTCTGAAGACCGCTGAGGAAAACCGAGAGATCCCAGGAGGGGAACAGGGGCCGGGATGGATTTAAACTCTGGGCGCCTCTTAGGAACCTGATGACTAAGTCGTGCAATTGATATGCCAGCACAGTTGGGCCCCTTTCCAACAGCCCGCAGCGGCATGCCCGTTGCACACGGCACCCCAACTCATTTGGAAGCGTCGGTAGTGACCAGGGCGCGTCGGGACACCTGCTGCAAGGGTACTCCTGCCCGAAGAAAGCAGTGGTCTGTCCAGGGTTTCACTGTTCGGCGGCAGGTGGGGGTGAGTCTGAAGCCAGTGCTGAAGCGGTCTCATATGCATCAACCCCAGTGGCGCGACCGCTGCGGAGGATGCCATATGCCCCAGGAGCCTCTGGAAAAGTTTTATAGGAACCGCTGCGCCCGGCATGAAGGAGGCGAGGCATTTCAACACTGACTGAGCACGCTCGTGGTGAGTTGTGCCGACATTGAGACCGAGTCTAACTCCATGCCGAGAAAAAGAGATGCTCTGAACCAGGTTGAGCTTGCTCTTTTCCCAGTTGACCTGAAGCCCCAAACAGCTGAGGTGCCTAAGCACCTGGTCTCTGTGAGCGCATAATAACTCTCTGGAGTGGGCCAGGATGAGCCAGTCGTCGAGGTAAATGAGTATGCGGATGCTGACTTTTCGGAGCGGGGCAAGGGCTGCCTCTGCGACTTTGGTGAAGATGCGAGGGGACAGAGATATGCCGAAGGGGAGTACCTTGTACTGATACGCCTGGCCTTCGAACGCGAACTGAAGGGACGGTGTCGAGGCAATATTGAGACATGGAAGTACACGTCCTTGAGGTCTACTGCTGCGAATCAATCTAGATGCTGGACGCAAGTTAAGATGTGTTTTTGCGTGAGCATTTTGAGTTTGTGCAAAGCCTGGTTGAAAACTCACAAGTCCAAGATCGGCTGTAAGCCGCCGCCTTTCTTGGGTACAATGTAGTAAGGGCTGTAGAGACCCTTTTTCATTTCGGTTGGAGGGACAGGCTCTATCGGGCACCAAATGGATGATTATTTTTGACGTATCCGGTGGGGCTTCGCAGCAGGGCGGAGCAGGTGTTACGGTGTCGGGAGGCGATGGCGCGTCCCAAGGTTCTTGTGCTGAGAAAAGACTCAAAGCACTTACCTTGCTCCGCGCACCCGGCAGGGGGCGGGTTCGTGACTGAGGAGGGGGCTGGTAGAGGCGTCCTCTGGACTCGTCTGAACCGACCAGCCGGGGAACAGTCGTGGGGCTGAGGGCGGAGGGTCCGCGTCCAGAGAGCCGGGACTGTTGAGGTGTGGCGGAGGAGTGCCGTGAGAACGGCATTTGCGGGCCAGGTGACTCAGAGACAAAGGAAATAGCTCTGTCGAGACACCACTGTGTGGCCCTTGAGCAAGGCCCTTGATCCTATCTGCTCCAGGGGCGCCGAATCATGGCTGACCCTGCACTCTGACCCCAGCATAGCTGGGATATGTGAAAAATAAATAATTTCACTGTATATATGCAGAAATGTATGTATAATGTGTGACAATTGGGCAATTAAATTAAATTAAATTAAATTAAATTAAATTAAAATTAAATTGTTATTGAGAATGTGGGAACCGCAGCCCTGACTAGGGAGTTATTAATTAAATTAATTAAACAAAGGATTCTCCTCCAGGCCCTCCACCGGGGAATGGAGTGGTCTACTTATCAGCTCCGGAGCTAACGTCTTGGTCCCTGGGTCGTCCGTCTCAGGAACGCCTGGGAGCCTTCTGGGTCCTCGAGGGGGTCCTTGCGACGGGGGGCGTCTGCTTCCTGCAGGGTGCTCGACACGTGGGCTGAGAGCTGGGCCCAGGTTGAGGTGGAGCAGCCTGGTGTTTCTTTGCAGGGGGACGCCCTGGGCGAGCAGACGGGGCATGGCCCATGGCAGCAAGCTTGGGGTGGAACAGGATGTGAGAGATCGCCACCGTCTGTTTCTACACCGCGGAAACTGCTGGGTAAAGTCCTCGACGGTGTCGCCGAAAAGGCCAAACTGGGAGACAGGGTCGTTGAGAAAGCGCATCTTGACGGTTTCACGCATCTCGACCAAGTTCAACCATTGATGACGTTCCTGGACCACGAGCGTGGCCTTCACCTGCCCGAGTGACTGCGCTGTGACCTTCGTGGCCCTGAGGGCGAGGTCGGTCGCTGAGTGCAGTTCCTGCAGCACTTCGGGATCAGGGCTACCCACAAGCAGATCTTTAAGCGCCTTGGCCTGGTGGACTTGCAGGAGGGCCATGGTGTGCAGGGCGGAAGAGGCGTGTCTGACGGAGCTGTAGGCTTTAGCAGTCAGTATAGACATCGTCCTACAGGCCTTGGAGGGGAGCACAGGGCGACCCCGCCAGGTAGTCGGGTTTCCGGGGCACAGGTGGAGCGCAACAGCCCTATCCACCTGGGGAATCGGCGTGTACCTGTGGGCCGCTCCACCGTCGAGGTAGCGAGAGCGGATGAGTGGGTGGCATGACGAGTGGAGAGCGGCGCCCTCCACGTAGACGTCAGCTCATCATGCACCTCCGGGAAAAATTGGACCAGCGGTATGTGCGGCTGTGAGCAGCACGGTGTTCCCAGGAACCAATCATCCAGCCGCGATGGCTGTGGGGAGGACGGAGTGTTCCAGTCCAGTCCAACGCTAGCGGCGGCCCGGGCAAGCATATGGGACATCTGCACGTCCGCCTCAGCCTGGGCGTGCAGGCCCGAAGGCGGCAGCCCAGGGGAGTCGTCTGCGTCAGACGCCACGCTCTCCGATACAGCGGCGAGCTCATCCCCTTTTAGCTCTAGAGGATAGGCTGGCTGTTGCCTCGAGCACGGATGGGAGATGCCGTCCCCAGATCGCCTCCAGTGCCAGCGGCATCGTCCTCAATCCCGTGGGAAGAAGGAGCGATGCGTGGGGCGGCTGGAGTGGCGTGCTTTCTGTTGAAAGCGAGCCGCGACCGCAACGTTGCCATGGTCATGCTCTCGCAGTGAGAGCATGAACCATCCACAAATGCTGCCTCGGTGTGACTGCAACCCAGACACACGAGACAACGCCTGTGGCCGTCTGAATCGGAGAGCACTCTACCGCATCCAGGAACTACACAGGGGCGGAATGGCATCTTTATAATGACACGTCCTGAAAAGGACGTTCAACGCTGCTGTGTATTGCTCTTTTAGAGGAAAACACTCTTTTACAGAGAAAATCACTCTTTTAAGAATTAAAACTCTTTTAATTTTGCTCTGTCGAAGCGCCCAGGGGCAAACTGCAGGAGAAAAGGAGAGCCGCTGATGTGTGCGCCATAGATCCAACAGCAAGCAAAGCGTCAGAGGAACAGGAACAGGTGTGTAACTCGTAGCTGACTGCTGACATGACCAAGGCTCCGAAGAAAATTTCTTTATTAACTCATAGTATTTCCTCACCTTTATACCCGTATTTCTGGGGGCGAGGTATGCAAATACTGTCTGCCAACTTCTCATTAGCCTTTTTTCATGCATCAGAGGCATATTTGGCGCTCAAGAGAGACCCCTAATGTCGCTTTTTCGACAAGACGTCGAAGTGAGCGACAGACGGGGAACAACTGATGACAACTCTGATGTGTATTGGGTAGCAGAAAAATCACAAATGTTAACAGAACCATTGGGAACCTGCTGAGCAAGTAACATAATATCTGTTATGTTAAGTCAAAGAAGCCTTAATCTTTCTCAATAAGTTTGGCAAACCAATCTAATCTGTTGAATATTAGAAGTATATCTAACATTACTGTGGGGCTAAAACAGGTACTGTCAAGTTAGCACTTTTAAACATCAGCTCGCTAAAGAACAAGTCGTTTCAAGTCAATGACCTCATCACCACAAACAACCTGGACTGTACGTTTCAAAATGAGACTTGGTAAGTGCAACAGTCCTCAATGAATCAACCCCTCTAAACTTTACTTTCATGAGTGTCTGTAGAGCTGTTAGGAGAGATGGAGTATTAGCTGCAATATTTAAAGATGTCTTTCAATGCAAGCAAGTGTCACTTGTTGATTACTTGACCTTTGAATATCTAAGAATTGTACTAAAAGGTGCCCCACGCATTCTATTTATAATTATTTATAGGCCTCCAAAATACTCTCCCGGATTTGTTGATGATTTTACTGTTAACAACTTCCTCTGAATTTCACAGTTGTTATTTTTGGGGATTTCAACACTCATATAGCTAATCCTGAACACAACACTGCCAAAGAACTCAAAACAGTTTTAAACACATTTGATCTGTGTCAATATGTAGAGGGATCCACACACAATCGCAGACACACTCTTGATCTGTTCATTAGCAAGGGTCTGGCCATTTATGTATTTTCTTTGAAATATTGTTTTCTCCTGCCACTGAAGTTAGATCTGTCTCTGTCAAAAAGAGGTACATAAATGAGAACACCAGTGTGCAATTTATCAAGTTTATATCTTTGAAACAGAGTATATCCGCAGACTGCGTCGATGATCTCCTCGATAACTTTAACTCAAATGTTAAAAAAATGCTATTGATGGCACTGTTCCTGTAAAGGTGCGGACGATCACTGGCAGGCATAAAGCACCTTGAAGAAACAAAACAGCAGTGAAAAACATGAAAAGAAAATGCAGGAAAGCAGAACAAATGTGGCAGAAAACACAACTTGAAGTCCATTATAATATCTATAAAAACAGCCTTCATGCTTTCAATTTGGAATTAGGCACAGCTAGGCAGACCTTCTTCTCAAACATTATTAACAGCAATATAAACAACACCCGCACTCTTTTTGCTACTGTAGAGAGAATAACAAACCCCCAACACAGGTTGCCTGTGAAATGCTATCTGACAGAAAATGCAACGAGTTTGCATCTTTTTCATGAAGAAGATAACTTATATTAGAATGGCGATCAGCTCGTACTCATGTTGCACTGAGGTCAGACAGCACCCACCACAAAAATTTGATAAATTAGTCACTATGTCTGTGTAAAGGGTTTAATGGAAAAGAGAAGGTGAGAACCAGCTTAACAATATAAATAATATTTTAATGAAGAACTAAACAAAAAGACAAACACACACACACACACGTGTCGGACAGCTGTCCGTAAATCTCGCTCTCGTGCACACTGCAGCTTCCAGTCGGCCCTTATCCCTCTGTGAGGCTTGATTTGCCTGATTTGGGGCCGGGTGTGCAGAATCACGACCCGGCCCCGCCCTCCACCCTGTCAAAGTCTGATTTTGAGGAAATTGATGGCAAATCCTAGGAAGAAATAGTGCAGCATCTTAAAACTTAGACCTGCTGTCTTGACACACTCCCCACAAAATTTTTAAAATGTATTTAACTGTCTGGAAAAAGATCTGTTAAAAATAGTAAATGCATCACTCTTTTCATGCATATTTCTGATGTCGTTGAAAACTGATGTCCAGCCCATTCTTAAAATTAAAAATCTAGATAACTCAATACTGAACAACTACCGTCCAACTTAAAATCTTTCTTTCATAGGCAAAATCATTGAAAATGTTGTTCCCTGTCTGTCACTCATTCGATGATGTGTCGATGTAGTGACACAAGGGGTTCGCTCTTGAGAGCCCAATCACATTTGATTTATCCAGAAAAGGCCAATGAGTATTGGGGAATGGAATTTGCATGCCACTCTCTGCCCCGGACATACGGTTATAAAAGGAGATGGCATGCAACACTCATTCAGAATTGTTCTACAGAGCAGAGTACACGTGTGTTTGTCCCGTCACCAAAAAAAAGAAAAAACACAATTCATTGCTTCTTGATTTAACGCACACATCAGTGGTCACTCATGCACAGTCAAGTGTTGTTCATCCCCTGGCCGCTTCAGCGGCTGAGTTCACAGGAGTAAGAGAGCAAATTCTTAAGAGTACTTTCCCCTAAAAGAGCTTGCACAAATGATTGGCATATTTTTAAAGATGTCCTTTCTCCTGTGTGTTACTGGGTGCGGCAGTTATCTCTCCCCATCGGATGTCCACGAAATCTGTCTCGAGTGATTGGGTCACCAGCAAGCTGAGGCAGCATTTGTGGATGGGTCATGTTCTCACTGTGAGAATATGCCCATGAGAATGTTGCAGTCGCGGCTCTCTTCTTTCTTTATGAAGCAGAGAGCCACCGTGTCAGCTCCCCGACCCAGTCCGTCCATCAAACATATCCTGCCATGGCGAGACTCGGCCGCCTACAGGACTACGAAGTTCTGCGCTCCGTCTGCCCCTCACCAAGGCTGTCCTCTACAATTGGAGCCCATGAACCTCAAAGAAGATCCTCCCACAGGAAGGCGGCACCGCCTGTCCGTCAGCCGGCCGCTAAGAACCCCGGACAAGATTCGAAGCGCCTGAGACAGGCAACCCAGGGATGAGGTTGCTGACGTCGGCCGGCCTGAACTAGGTGAGCACACGGTGTCTTTTCGCGAACTGGTGATCTTCCATTGGGGAAGATCCACAGAGGTGTGCGGTCGGGTCTGTGTTGTCCTTCTTACAGGAGGCGCTGGAAAGACGAATGTCTCTCTCTACCCTGAAAGTTTATGTGGCTGCTATAGCAGCATATCAAGATACACTGGATGGGAGACCCTCACGGTAGCATGAACTGATCATCAGGTTTCTCAAGGGCACGAGGATGTTGAATCCTCCCAGACCACGCCTGGTTCCTTGTCTGTGGTCCTATTGGCCTTACAGAG
Organism: Moxostoma hubbsi; assembly: GCA_032164185.1. Taxonomy (NCBI): domain Eukaryota; kingdom Metazoa; phylum Chordata; class Actinopteri; order Cypriniformes; family Catostomidae; genus Moxostoma; species Moxostoma hubbsi. The sequence continues at coordinate 20,357,380 of JAVLUX010000035.1, forward strand.
AGCCCCATTTAAGCCCCTGGAGCATGCCGAGCTCAGCACTCTGTCACTGAATACGGCCCTCCTGGTAACGCTCACCTCTATCAAGAGGGTTGGAGACCTGCAGGTGCTCTATGTCACCAGCAAATGCCTGGATTTACATTTACATTTAGAATTGATTTTTAAGTACTATTACTCATTTATAAATCACTCAATAGCCAAGGACCTAAATACATTTCATAAATGAGTGCTGAATATAACCAAACAGGTCTCTCAGATCATTAGGATCAAGTAAGTTAGACATACAGAGGGTTCACTCAAAACAAGGTGAGACAGCATTTACAGTAGCTCAGGGTTGGGGAGTAATGGAATCCATGTAACGGGAATACGTATTAAAAATAAAAAAAATAAGTAGCTGTATTCCACTACAATTACAATTTAAATAATTGGTAATTAGAATACAGTTACATTCAAAATGTATTTTGATTACTGAAGAGATTACTTTGCATTTTATTGTCATTAGTTTCATTTAATGTTTAGTCCTTTCAGACTGAAAACATTTATACATATAAATGATTCGATCCAAAGTGCATTTGAACAGCGATGAAACACTTTCTTATTATGTTACATTCATACGTGCAGACAGAGAAGTAAGTTTGAAGTAAGTTTGGAGCACAAGAAATATAAATAAACCTTGTGTAAATTGTCAGCTTTCGCTGAGCTAAAATGCTATTTCTAGCCATTTTACATGCACGTTTCCAGGTACGATCATATTTTCTTTATCAAGAAAATTCACGTTGGATCATAATTCTTTTTTTCTCGTAAGACCTTTGATATTAGGGCAAAAATAGTAGTCTGTTTATCTTGTTTTAGAAACAACAAGTTTAAAAGCAGCTTTAAAAGGAAATAACCATCCAATCGGAACTGTAAAAAAAAAATACATCCACAATCACGAGAACTTCACAGATCTTCTTTAGTGTGTCTGATATCAACACAGATGATGAGCACAAACACCTGAAACTCCTTTAAAACAGGTAATACACAAAAATAATGGATTATTCTGCTTGACATAAATTTCAACGGCAACAGCACCGTTGTCTTTTCTGACTTTGTTGTGCTTTAATATCATGCAGTAACACACTGAAATAGTGACAGATGTATGTCATCATGAAACAGAGACCCTCCCTCCAAATCCAAACACAAGTGGTCACAGGAGACGCATTTAAGTGACCACATGTAAACAGCAATGTGTTTTACCTGACCACATGTGATCGGATCACCCGAGACTAATCTTAATATCAAGAGGAAACAGGGCCCAAGGGCTTTGAAGGTAAATGTTAGCTTTAAAGCTTGAAATGGATTAGTTTAACTCCATCTAAAAAAAACCTATAAACAACTTTTAAATATCATAATTAATGTGTATGCAGTTTTTCATAAGCTCATTTTAATTTAGACAACATGAAATATTAATGGTTTTAAAAAAATCATTCATCACACTGCGGGACCATTAACATAAACTAGCAAAATCAAAAAGTTGATCATAACTGGTGAAAAAATTGGTGAACAGTAAGAGCACCTAAATAGTATGCATTAATAACAATATACATTTAACTGAAACCTACATTTTAACCTAATCTGTATGTATACTACTGAGTATTGTTTACACAATATAATTCAGTAGAAACCTTAGTAATGGTGCATTGGTATTGATATGGTTCATAGGATGATATCAGGAGGGGGGCTCCAACAGGCAGCCATCGTTCAGATATCAGAATTGTTTGGGATTACCTAGAGAAAACCAAATCACAGCAATGCCTGACAGACAGCATTAGAATATGAGGCCTTACTATTTACCTCAGGGGAGCACTTAACCATCTGTTCACTTCTATCAGGGTTTCAGGTGATTTTTTCCTTTAGAACCTGATCCTGCATCAAAAGAGCATCCTCTAGACAGACTGTAATGGCCAAATTGCAGACTGCACCATTAAGATTTCAAATCCACTTAATCTGCTACTTTTGCATTATTGTGTTGCCTGGTTACTTTAAACTAGCATCACCAAATGGAATTGCAAAAATAATTGTTGTTTTCTATCAGGTTTTACTGAATACTCCACTCTTTGCAATTGGTCACAAAGACAGGTAGTCCTATTCTCCCCCAATGTTGCTGTGTCAAGTTTTTTGGGATGCTCAAACAAACAGAACAGTGTATAGATACAGTTGCCAGAGTATTTATACTTTTCAGGAAAAAAGTTATCCCTGCTCCCCGACCTGAACCCACTGTGGTCAACTTTGAACATCCATGTGGTCACATATGAGTATATACATATGATTATAGACACAGATAAAAATAAATAAATAAATAAATAAATATATATATATATATATATATATATATATATATATATATATATATATATTATTCTTATTATTCTTATTAATAATAACATTCCAACAATGTCAGGCATCTGCCCCATTTCTCCATAAACAAAGAAAATTTTCCTAATCTTTTAAAAGACCTTTCTTCAAAGGCCGCAACCCTTCTCATCTCCCAGCACCACTCCTGAAATAAGGGTGCACCAGCTAACCTCCAGCACCTTAAAAGAATCTGTCTGGCGATCATGATGCTAGTTAGGACCCAACTCTTTATGTGTCTATTCTCAACATCAGTGACCACACCATCGCCCAAAATACAGAGTCTAGAGCAAAATGAAAGCCAAGTGCCCTATACATCACACACAAGACTCTGAACCTTCAAACAAAACTCCTGGATATTAACACAATCCAAAAGACATGGGTTATGTCTCCATCCTCATCAGCAGCATCTAGTTGTGTCTTTAAGACTAAGCCTAAACAATCTAGAGGGGGGTCCAATAAAATCGTTGTAAAGTCTTGAATTGCATAAGGCTCACCCTTGCATCTCTAGATGCAGACTTTGCTTTTTAGAATCCTAGCACACTCTCCCTCCTCCAATATCAAGTTTAAATATTTCTCCCATCATCTCTTGAGAGAAGTTGAAGCTCCGTCCTCCAGACTCTGAATTATCAGCTCCGATACTGAAGCTTTTAGATGGTTTGGGCATCGGTCCGACGAGCCTGATCCAAATCCGATACTGTGGGTTAGTCATGTTTGTTACTGTCAAGCTCAAAAAAATACATAAAAGAACAATAATAACACAATTAAAGTTTCATGCATTTTATTCAAAACCACTTGAAGACGTGCGATAGCTCTTTGAATCACAAAAAGTTGTTTAATAAGTAAATATCTAAAATGCACATTCAGCACCAGTGCTTCAGTGGATGGCGCTGTATGCTGTCAGAGCCAAAGTTTCAGATTTAGACCAATTAACTCTGTATACTGAGAATTTAGACCAGGAATGACTAATTCTGTGGAGGCAAGGCATAGATCTAATGGGGTCAGTGAAGAATAAAATGTCATCTGTGTAAAGCAGAAGCTTATGCAGGCCACGCCTCCCACCATCACCCCTGGAAATTATCCTCCTTTCTTATCGCAGCTACTAATGGTTCAAGGGCAAGACAGAACAATAATGAGGAGAGAGGACAACGCTGTTGGGTGCCCTATCCAGAGTAAAATAATCTGAAATTAATCCATTTGTTTGAACTGCCGATACTGGGTGTCTATAAAATAACTTACTCCATCCAATAAAAGTATTCCCGAAACTGTACATTTCAAAAATCTTAAAAAGATAATCCCATTCTACCATATCATGCACTTTTTCAACGTCAAGTTAGATGGCCGCAACTGAAGTCTGGTCACATGGTATTGATGAAATGCCTAATGTTATCAGAAGAGCTGCAGCTCAGAATAAACCCCACATGATCTGTATGTATAAGAGATGTCATAACTTTACTAAATCGGTTAGAATTTTTGATAATATTTTTACATCTAGCTGGATCAGTGAAATTGGATGGTAACTATTACACTCCCTTGGATCCTTTATAAGAATCAGACTGATCCGGGCTTGTGTCATGGTCTGCGGAAGCTTTCCATTATTTAATGATTCTGTATAAACTAACAAAGGTGGAGTCAGTTCTGTAGCATAAGATCTAAACAATTTAGCGGCCTGTAGGCAAGGCCTTAATTACCTCACCAAGCTCCTCCAAGGTTATCTCAGAATCAAGATAATTTTTTGCTCAGTTGTCAGTTTAGGAATTTCTAACGGTTCCACAAAGCTTCTAATATCTTCATCAGTAGACGAAGATGTGGAACTATAAAGATCAAGATAGAATCCGTTAAAAGCATTACTTATATCAATGACTGTTGTAAATATTTCACCACCAGCAGATTTCACTGAGGGAATGGTAGAAAAAGACTCTCTGCTTATATATCTAGCCAAAAGCTTCCCCCCCCCCCCCAACTTAAACTGTGACTGTATTGCCCTGAATAGCCAAAACTCCACCTTCCGCATATCTGTATTTCAATCGGGTAAATTCTCTGAGGCCATCAGATGACATACTGCGCTTCAGCTCTGCCTCTGAACTTTTAATACTCCTTCCCAACTCCACAAGTTCTCATGCTTTGGATTTTTTGATGAATGAGGCATACTGTGTGATCCAACCCCTAAGAACTGCCTTAAGTGCCTCCCAAGCCATGCTCACAGAGGATACCAAGGACCAGTTGGTCTCCATATAAACACTGATTTCAGACTTAAACATTTGTTGGAATTTAGGATTTTGCAAAAAGGATACATTAAAGCACCAACTATATGATTTATTTTTCTCCATAGTATGTAGCAACACCTCTGAACTCGCCAGGGCATGATCGGAGACTAATATGTTTCCAATTGAGAAATCAACAACAGATGAAATGAGGGACATAGATATAAAAATAGCAGCTTGCGACATACCTTCAAAATCTATTAAAAATATCTCATTATCAACTTTAGGTGCGTAAATATTAGTCAAAATCAACATTTGCCCCTGAATTTCAGCTCTAACAATAATGAGTCCTCCTAATTTATTATTAATGTTTGATACATTTGAATTGTAGATGTTTATTGATCAAGGTAATGACTCCCCTGCACTTACTTCAGCAAGCACTAAAGAAAACATGTCCACCCCATATCAAATTTTGCAGCTTCCTGTGGGGAAAGATGTGTTTCTTGAAGAAACACAATCATATTTATTGTGTTTAAGAAAATAAATAACCTTCCTTCTTTTTATGGGGTGCCCCAATCCATTCACATTCCACGTGGTGAGAGATAATCCACTCATATTAACATTTGACATTTTAACATCCATCCATCCATCGTCAACCGCTTATCCTGTACAGGGTCGCTCGCGGGGGCTGGAGCCTATCCCAGCTAACATTGGGCGAAAGGCAGGGTACACCCTGGACAGGTCGCCAGTCCATCACAGGGCCACACATATACAGACAACCACTCACACTCACATCCACATCCAGCCTGCATGTCTTTGGATGGTGGGAGGAAGCCGGAGCACCCGGAGAGAACCCACGCAGACAACATGCAAACTCCACACAGAAAGGCCAGGGCAACCGGGGTTTGAACCCACGACCTTCATGCTGTGAGGTGACAGTGCTAACCGCTGCACCACCGTGTTATAAAGACCACATTCTCCATTAGTACAACAAACAGCCCCCGAACGTCCACCGGAGGAAAAAAAACAAAAAAACAGAAAAAAGATAAACGTGTGCATTAACCCCATGCACGACAGCGCAAACTGGCATCCAACTAAACTCAAACAGTCCACGTACGCCTACGAGAGTCCCTGTGACAACTTTGCTGTGGGATTGCTTAAGACAATAAAAAATTTGTGAGACAGAATTACACAGCAAAAAATAGTCTATAAAACAAACTCCAATAAACCGAATAAACACAAAAACAAACAAACGTGTAGATTCATTCTAGCGGAATCAGCACAAAAATAAATAAATAAAAGGGGCTGTTCAGGTCTTCGGGCAGTCGAACGAATGTTCAGTAAGCTGGCTCATTTGGCCGATACATGAGTACAACAAAAACCAATCACTCCAACGTCCTGCAAGAGATATTCTACAAAGCAAACTCCAGGCCACAGGATGCATAAGCACCAAAAAGGTGCAGATTTATCCACAAGCTGTCCCAAAGAATTTATATTACACAAAACTCCAGCCGCTAGCCGGAACCAGCACAAAAAGGGACGAAAAAGGCACCCAGCTTCCTCAGACAGTCAAGTGAATATTCAGTGAGTCAGGCACACTAAACAGCAACAAGAAAGTCACCAAATGTCTTACACACTCCAATGTTTTTATGAAGGACAATGCTTGCTGTGGGGATGTAAATTCTCTACATCCATCCTTAGTATCTATTCTCAGTTTGGCAGGAAACATCAGAGCAAAACCAACCTTCCGTTGATGTAAGAGATTCTTGCATTCCTTGAATCAATCACATTTCTCTTGTCAATTTTCAAATTCTGGGAACAAGGAAAATGCTGTTGTTCTTCCAAGAAAGATTTCCTTTACTCCTCACCTTACATAACACAAGATCTTTATCGGATGATCCAATCTGGTTTGGCCAGATTGGATCAGATGTCTCCCTCAGCGGAACTCTGAGCCAGGTCTCTGTGAGCTTGCTCGATTTCTAGCTTATAGCCTGTTATGTCAAATAGACTCTGGAAGAGCTCATCTAGGAATTTCATCATATCTAGGCGTTCCTCATGTTCAGGAATTACAACAATTCGGACATTGTTTTATCAATTACAATATTCAAAATCCTCCAGTTGTTCCCAAACGCGTTGCAAATCCACCTTGGTCGCTAGTGGATTTGCAGTTAATTCCCTCTCCAATGACTCCAGATAATCGATTAGTTTCTCAACATCCCAGATTCTTGTAACCAACTAAGTGAATGTCGACTCCATGGCTGTAATCGATCAACGTATTAGCAAGATCCTCCAAGTGCTCCACGAGTCATGACCTTTGCCAAAATCACAGACATATTGGACAGTTGACATTGAATTTCTCCATACGCATCATCCAGAGTCCCTGGTCAACTTAACTTAAAAGTGACTACAGAACCATCAAGGAAAAGTGGAAGTGGTCTGACCAAATTGACGCTATCTAATCCGGCGAGCAATGGGAGGGAGAGTGCCCTGGACTCAGCGACGATGGAGGATGGTACGTTTTGTTACATTAACTCTATACTCTGCTTGAGAGCTTCACTTTATTTAGTTGACCAGCTACTGGAAGCCTGCTTCAAAAACAGCAAGGCCAATTTAACTCACCATGAAACAACTGCTTTATGCAGCACAATGAGCTATTAGCTAACAGCTAATTTCTGTTTTGGTCTGTTGGTGTCATGTTTAAGATGATGTCACGGCAGTAGATGCGGCGCAACTATGACGATCAGCCTATAATCCCACCCACGCTGAGGAGGCACTAAACTGCAGTGGAAATGCAAGCTCAGAAAAGTAAAGTGAGTAGAGTTGAGGTGAGTCAAACCGTAAGTGCAGTGAAAAAGTGCCATATGTGGAGCAAGAGGGAGATGATTTATACTCCTCTTTTCTCCCATTTGCATCTTATTAAGTAACTGCCTGTTTGTCACGGCCAGACAGAAATTAAAATACTGAAGATAAGAACTTTAAGTTAAGAATCATTACACCATCATTCATTCTTTGATGAAGATGACAGCAAAGAAATCTCTTGAGTGCACCTTCATCAAGATCTGCATTGATCTTTTGGCACAGAGCAGCCTGGGAAATGCATAGATGTCCTGCAGTTAAGGAGCCTGGGAGCTGAGCTGTTTCATCAAGTACATGAGTTATGAGTTTACCTAAACACTGTCATGCCATGTCAGACTTTAATAAAAGGTAGTGTATCTTACTGGATACATCTAAACTCTTATTTTTATTTTGACTCTTTAAAAGTATTGTATCACTCTTGAAAGCTATTGTGTCAACTTTGGAAGGTTCAAAATATAGTGTGCAAGTCGTATGGACTACTTTTATAGTTTTGTTTGGGAGCTTTTTTGGAGCTAATTTTTAGAGCCATGGCTGTTGAATGGAAAAGATCTGTGTGACGATTCTGCAGAATTCTCCCTATGTGTTCCACTGACAAAAATAAAAGCATATGGGTTTGGAAGGTCAGAATATTACCACATAATTTTTATTTTGGGGTGAACTATTCTTTTAAGGTTTCCTGAAAGCAGTATACTAATAGTTTTTAGAAGATAATTACCACTTGATACATCTTGAGATCAATACAGCTCACGTACCCAGTGTGAGTCAAAATATACAAGTTCTGTTGAGGGCAGCAAAATAAAGGTGTGAAGAAAACCATTAAAACAGGCTCTCCTGGCCTTAATAGCTGGATTACGTATATCCAAATCTCAAAAGTCAGTGAAACACCTCAATCCATCCTCTCTCTTTTGCCTTATATCAGACCAAGTGCTGCCTAAGGCTGAATCAATTATTTAAAAAATCATAGGAGATTCCTTTGAAGCTTCCACGGCCATCTTTAAAAAACAAAAACAAAAAAAGAACAGAAATTATGTTTTAATAGTTGTCTTTCTTGCATTTGCACACATTCCTCATGAGCAACAGAATGTATTTAAACAAAAGTTGCAAAAGGGAACGCTTTGATGATTTTAAATGGATTTTCAAAGAACAAAAAAAGAAGAATACGCAACTGGCAATGCTAACACTGACATTGCTACATTGGTTACCTGAATCCGGCAAAAAAAAAAAATCTATATATAAAAATTGGATAGCAAAGTGGCAGGCGCAGAAATTGCAGAGAGAGAGAAAAGTTTGAGCGCTGAGAGTGAGGGTTGGGATGATGATGTGATGATGTTTTATAAGGGATAAAAGGCTCTTTCCGTTATGTCTCTGTCCAGATCCTTCATTCTCAGACATTAAGGCAAGAGAAATGGGCAGCTGAAAAAGAATTTTAAGGGCTTCTGTAAGACATTTCAAACCTTTTCAGAGCCAACTTTGTAAATTAATGGAAAAATATTGAACCAATACTGAAAGCAAGAGTATGTTTCCTTGCAATAATAGAGAGATGGGAAAGAACTGAATAATCTTAATATGACTTACAATACAGTAAGAGCAACCTTAGGGGAACTCATTGAATCATCCATGTTTTCCTTAATTAAAAGTAATGTACATAAATAAATGCAATGTTCACCAGAATCTCGTTAACGTATAAACATTTACATTTTCTAAATTTTAGTCCTGTGCTTTGCCAATGTGAAATAGTTGCATTAATAGAAAACAGATGTCTTGGTTCCTGTGAATTACCTGTCTGATTATCACCTTTCTCATTACATGCAATACAAATTGCAAGACAATGCATAGGGTGATTAGAATATTTTCTTAAACACACATGAAATGCTGCAGAACTAAGGTTAAAAGTCTGTTTTTACCATCTAGCACAAAACCAGATCATAGAGATACTGGCTTAATCCTCTGTTCAATCCTACAGTGGCAATTTATATTGAAATTGATATTAAAAAAAGATAGCATCAAAACATCTGTATGTATATGTACAAATATGAGTGTTTCTCAATTCTAAGAATGTAAAGAACAGACTTGCATTCTTGTGGAGACCAAACTTGTCAAGCCACCATGGAAGAATGAACTCAGGGGGACAGGAGGACATAGAGCGCATCTTTTGCGAGCTTTGAAATGTGTTGTGATCCTCCCGCATTTAACCGTCACAGCTCTTTCGAAGCTAGTAAAAGAACTTCTGGCATTATCACACCAGTGACAGCATTCTTTTCATTCCAACAGTGAGGTTTTGCAGGACTAGTTACACATTAAAATAATGAAGTCCTCCATGTGTTTATTACCATAATAAAATAATGCCCAAAAAAACAACCAACGTTGACGGAGTCTGACTCCACTCACAAGCCATCAGACTTTCACAAATATTCAGAAGGAAACACTTGAGGTAAAACCACTGATACGTATACGATATAGTGGGAAAAATACAACAATAAATGTCCTTCATCTGCCAACCTAGTACCAGGTTCTTGCCCACAATTCACCATCCGATGCATCCTTAATACTCATCTTTATCAAGAGCACATCTGGGTAATTTTATGCATTCTAGGTACTTGCGTTCTTGTGGACTGGAATTGAACTTCGGCAGTGGATGATGATGTCGAACGAGTCCACAAAAGCGTAAGAACACGAAAAAACACACATTGAGAACCAGCATGTCTAAATCGATGAACAGATTTAGGCTTTTAATATACACTACATCTTATGAATGTTGTGGTGTAGTATTCTGCACTGTGTGTTGAGACATTTTCAAGCAGACCTGTATGCATTCTGAACCGATCAGGTAAATGTGTCAATCAGGAGAGAGGAGAGGCATCACCGCAGGACTCTTCAGCATGCTAACATTCACACTTACTGACATTTTATATCTTGTTCTCTTGTCACTTGATATCCTTATCAACTAGCTTTGCTCTTGTGTTTGTTAATGTAATCTCTGTGTTTCATCATTCTGGTAATACAATCACAAAAGTTACCATAACCTCAAACTCACTACTGCTTAATGTTTTCAGGAGCTGCAGGTGAAGATAATGCATTAGGGGATCAATAGCACTTAGCTGTAACATCACTAGCACAATAGTAGCAGACGATTGCTACTCATTACTGTACATACGCTTATACGCAGCAGAGAAAATATAATGCTTTGAAGCTATGCTATTTATCTTTAGATTATCGTCTGCTTTAACTTAAAGGGATAGTTCTGTGGAAAACACAATGAGATGAAAGGCATATTGTTAACCTAAGTGAACATTCAATTCCATTGCACAGAACAAAAAAGATACAATGAAAGTAAATGGTGACTAAGGATAAAGTTCTTCCCTAACATTTCTTTTAGTGTTCAACAAAAGAAAGTAAGCTGGATTCGGAACAATGAGGAACCAATAAGGTATCAATATGGTTTGTGAATCAATGCTCTTGATATCTACTTGAACATTAAAATGTTGAGCTATATAAGTATATTTTATAATTAAGTGATATATAAGTGACATAACATTGCATAATATGATAATCAAAATATAATTTGTTTTGAATCTCTAATTAGCATTTAAAGAATACATTCTAATTCATTACACGTGTCACTGCAGATTTCCAGGGAAATGTCCAGCGAGGGGCGGCAAAAGGGAGTGAAATGTTGTCGTAATCAGACAAGGTTTTTAAGGTGAAAGTTAGATGGAGGTTTTAATAAGTCCAACGTACTCCCAAACCTAAAACTTTAACCTAAACCTAACCAATAGTGTCCTAATAGCAAATGAAAGGTAAACAAAACAGACATCCTTACCCTAAACCAACACCTAAACCAGACTGATAGTGTCCTAAAAGCAAATGTGACATGAAAAGCACATATACTAAAGCAACCACATTTTGTGTCGCTTCTTTGACACTTTTGTCTCACATCCGCTTAAGTGCATAGCTGGGCTTAAGCCTTAGTCTTGTGAGTTCAAAGTCCAAAACAATTTAAGGTGAGCTACTGGGCAGGCTGAAAACCTTGGAATAACAGTGTAACTATACGTGGGCCTTTAATTCAAGCATAAAAATTTATAAATTTTCAAATGATGCGTTAAAAATTGTTAAAAAGAGTAAAAGTGTTTTAATATCATAACAAATCAGCACGGCTGTGATTCGGCTGTAGGCATGAGGCCGCATTGCGATTTTGAGTGTGATATTGCTTTTATACAACAGTTCAATAAACAAGTGAAAAAATAAGCAGGGAAAAAGCACATTTCATATAAAAGTATGAAAAAATAAACGCGGAAATAAATATGTGGAAATACATTCTTACACCACGGATTCGGGATCTGCGGTTGCTAGTTCGATAGATTCACCAATTGCCTCCGCTACCAATTTGAAAACCACACTTCAGTACTAGTAATGACAGCTTTGTTTCTAACAAGTTAGTGGAAAAACAAGGAACGTGTGTTTCTAAAAGGGAGAGAGAGAGCAACTTTGCATGTGATTAACTGTATCTTTTGCACTTTTGACTCTATTCCTCAGCTGTAGTGTGGTAGTAATATGCTCAGACTGTGAAGTAATGCTGCCATATGTGCTATCAGAATTATCCTACAAGTATTTCACTCACACTCAAGTGTTTTGTTATCATAGAGAAAACATGGAGGATGCCAGTTTCATTCTTGTATATTTCTTGGGTAACTAATTTTGACACAGAAAGCTTTCTCTGATACGCCATGTTGAAAGTTTATGTCATCTCCCAACTCGTAAACTTGTATAATGTAAGCAACATATGAGATGGCCTTTTGTCACCACCTGCTGGATCAAATCTTTAATGTCACAGGGATGCAGGATATGACCAAAATCTTATGTAACAATATAAATAATTTTATATCACAATAATGATATATCACAATATAGCATTTTTGTTTTCTGGAAAAAATATATATATATTAAATAAGCATATTGTAATGTCTATTTTTGAACAATACAGTTTTATTTTATAAATTAAAACTACTTTAATAGTTGTTACTTTTATAATTTTCTTTTTCTTTGCAACTTGACAAAAAAATAGTTCCATAATGCTAAATTTTACATTATGCCACATTTCAGTCTGATAAAGTTGGGCTGTCTAGTCATATGTTATGTTTGACTTTCTTCAAAGTGGTTCAAGATAAAAATAAATAAATACTGTAAAAACTCGATTTTGAGTAGCGTGAGTGATCCCACTTTGCAATCTCCTGTCTCTGGAGCAAAAATATCGGAAAGCTTGCGGGACTCACATGCACTTGCATCCTCCAGAGATAGCGCACATGACACTCATGTGAAAACCAGATGCACGTTTCAGATGAGAAGAATATTTAGCGCTTTAGAAGTGCCGAACAAGAGATGAATGTCATTGAATTTTCGGAATTTAATTGAAATTTTCAATGTCTGCAAAACTCTGTCCATGTCTCTCCAATTCTTTTAGTCTCACGTGAAGGCCTAACCACTGACGCACACACAGCGCACGTGTACATTTACATATTGCAATATACACGGTAAAACAAAATGGAACAACTCTCGTATAATAACATTGTGAACTACAACTAACTGTTGCACAAAAAATTATAATCAGCCACTGTACTTAATATTTGTGTGAACGTGAATATTGTTGTTGTAGTGAATAAAACACACAATTTGTATTGTATTGCCTAGTGTTGTAGTGTTAATTTCACAAAGAAACTGCGGCAAAACGTAGAACGCAGTATGTAAAACTCAAGTTAGGGCTGGGCAATAAAACAATATCGATATATATCACGATAAAGAAAATACACAATAAGCTTTTGAGGAATTTTCGATATTTACTGCGTGTCACTAAAACACAAGCAGTTCGTTTTTCTCAGGCTGCGTTTCCACTGGGGAGGACGAAATCCGCTCAAAGGCGCTCACACCGCTAGGAGAGAGATTGCTCCGCACCTCTGGCAATCCTACAATCCACCTTGCGAGCATGATGCTCGACTTTCATAGGAATGAATTGAAAACGCTCTCAGCTTCTCTCACAACGCGCCAGAGGTAAAGTAGGGTCAGACTGGATGAACTTGCTAATGCTAGCTGCCTTGCTAACAATTAGGTTACATTGGACACCGGATTGATCCCATCCGCAAGACTTAATAACAACGGTTGCACCCTCTCATCGTCTCTAGTGAAGAGCGCGACAGAACAACAGTGATGTGGACAACAGCTCTGATCTTTCTGCGCTGTAATCTTGAATATTGTTCTCTGGCACCAAACATGCATCATATCTGTCCCACTCCGCACACGTTGCCTCTTTTCCCTGCATGTGTGTAGACATGTAGCGCCGCACGAGTAAACATGGTATCGAAGCACCTTTTAGACCATATCGTTTTTCCCTTCTAAACATATCTTTATTAATCGGCATGTTACGAGCCTTTAATAATAAACAAATTCAATAAACAAAAATGATTTCTGTTCTAATTTTGTGGAAATTAATTAGATGTCTAGAATGGATAAGGAAAGACTAAAATTACAATTTGGTAGACTAGTCTCTCACTTTAATGAAAATATACAAATGTTTTTTCAATTTTTAAAAAAAAAGTTTTCTAAATTTTATCTCGGGACACCCCTGAACCCACATTCAGCATCATTCTACAGTCACAAGGGCTTCTATGCCTCCATAATTGGGTATCTGAATCTAAAGAAAATATTTCATTTTAATGTAAAAATACATTAGCTGTTTTTCCTGAGACACTAAAAGCAGAACTCAGTTCATTTACAAATAGCGACAGTTTAGTCCCAGAGTCTGTTTGAGTTGAATACTGCACAGGCACAGCACACCCATAGTTACTTTAATCTCTGTTTTACGGTTATACTGTTCCACTGGGTTTTGGAAAAACCTAATGATCTTATGATCTTATTATATCATAAGCCATATTACAGGTTTTATGAGCTCATGTTAAACAAAAAGATCACACCAACCTAAATCTAATAGAAATGAATGGCGCCTTTAGATACAAAGATTTTAGAATTTGTGCTAACTAATCTGATAGTAAACTGGTGTGATTTGTTCCTTCTAAATAAGGTTGTTCATTGACATTTTTACCAGCTATTGTTGATGTAAGAACATGCTATTCCCTCCACTGAGTCACAACTTAACTCAGCAACCCCTTGTCACTACTGGTTATGTATGTAATTCTCTTCCATTTTCAGTCTGTTAGAATACATAGACGTGCAAATCATGTGTTACATTTCCCTGCAGTTCACGTCTAATGGCTATTCCATGGCATTAATGTCTTTTATGGATTGCCAAAAAGAGGCCTGGAGAATACAGCAAAATTGTGAGAATCTTAAAAACAACTATGTAAAACTTTGCTACTGCAGATCTGTTTATTTTATGATATTGCACAAATATATAAGAGTTTCATAAAAATGTACATTTTTCACCCACCACACAATCTTAATATTGGGTTACGTTTAAGCAGTCGAGACAACAGGATAGTCAACCAATGTCAAACTGACAAGCATGCATGAGATTATTTGTAAGTATCTGTAAACTGCTGTTACAATACTCTAATGGTGTTTTTTTTATTATTATTATTTATTTTATGTTTGACTTTTTGTCACTTTTATTAATAGGTATGTTAACAGAGAGGCAGGAAATGTTTTGGTAGAAGAGGGACATGACAAGATGTGTTGAATAGACAATGGTAATTGTCTACTCTAAACACTATGTACAGTGAGTGAAATACAATGGATTATAAAACAGTAGCAGACTTGTTCCAAATGGCTTAGCATCTTTTACACAAGATCAAGGAGGAGGTTTGAACTAGATTATCCCTTTGATTGGGGATTAGACAATTTACAGCAGGATATCCACTGCATGTTTACATATCCATTCCGTTAGTTTATAACAATTACTAACCTGATGGACAGGAATGCCTTTTTCAGTGAATAGCCATACAGAGATATCCTTTTTATCAAATGAAACAAAGAATCTATTCAAACATAATGGAATACATTAATTTGTATATTAGGGTTCAACAGTAAGGTTTGTTACTTGACATTTCACAAGCACCACTACATTACAATATACATTTTATTTTTAGCAACATAATTGTTGGATCAGTTATAAATGCATTTACATTTTTCATTAATTGTTAATATTTCTTTAAAAAAAAGTTAACAATTTACAGTGATTTATTAGGTTTTTAAAAAATAATATCTGCTCATTATACTGCTGTAATTTTATTTCATGACAGCTTTAAATTCATATACATCATTTATTTTGGAAAACAATGGTGTAAAGTGATTAATAATTTATGAACTGATGCTGCCAAAACTATCACATATAATTTTTGCAATTTTGACAAGACATGCAGTTGAGTGTATAAGTTTGCATCCCCTTGCAGAATCTGCAAAATGTTAATAATTTAAAGGAGGCCTATTATGCCACTTTTTACAAGATGTAATATCTCAGGTGTCCCCAGAATGGGTCTGTGAAGTTTCAGCTCAAAATTCCCCACAGATCGTTTATTATACCATGTAATAAATGCCTCTTTTTGGGTGGAATCAAAAACACACTGACCCCTCTGCCTTTCCGGAAGAGGGCTGCGCCTTTATAGCTCGTGCTTCGGATACTACAGCAACAACAATTCAGAACCAATATGTCTGACAGCGTAAATACCAGAAGTAGTTCAGTCATATATATATATATATATATATATATATATATATATATATAGACATGTTTTATTTAGGGGTGTACTCGCTTTTGTTGCCAGTGGTTTAGACATTAATGACTGTGTGTTGAGTTATTTTGAGGGGACAGCAAATTTACACCATTATACAAGCTGTACACTCACTACTTTACATTGTAGCAAAGTGTCATTTCTTCAGTGTTGTCACATTAAAAAATCTAATCAAATATTACAGGTGTGTACTCACTTTTGTGAGATATTGTATATACAGTGCATCCGGAACGTATTCACAGCACTTCACTTTTTCCACATTTTGTTATGTTACAGCCTTGTTCCAAAATTTATTACATTCATTATTTTCCTCAAAATTCTACAAACAATACCCCATAATGACAACGTGAAAGAAGTTTGTTTGAAATCTTTGCAAAATTATGTACATGTGATTTTTTTAGTTTTTTATTTGTAATAAATTTGCAAAGATTTCAAACAAACTTCTTACACATTGTCATTATGGGTTATTGTTTGCAGAATTTGTGACTTTAAACCAAAGTGATTTTCACACACATGTTTTTGCTTAAGCAATAATGTCTTTGAGTGTACTAAGCAACAATAAATATTTAAAAACTGTCCAAATTTGTGGAGACATTGAATGTCTCATAATTTCTTTTAATTAAATATGACCTTATCGTTTACGAATATCAGAAACCCCAGTTATTGAACTGATTTAAATTCACTAAGAAAACGCTTAGACCTCAACGTAAATGAGACCTTTTATTACTTTCTGCTATCAAAGCAACTGCAATCTTTTTTCCAAATACATGTTTTCAATGTTTATTGTGCACACCTCCCAAATTGTGCTGTAATGTGGAAGGTGTGGCACGGTGGAGGGCGGGACCGGCGCGTGATTATGCACGCCCGGTCCCGTATTAGGCTAATTAAGCCATCAAGAGGGATAAAGGCCACTCGCAGACGGCGATCGAGAGAGAGAGCTCAATTACGGACGTCCGTTATCTTATGTGTTTGTCTTTTGAGTTTACCATTAAAACTATACGGGGGACGGAGGAGCCCAGCCACCTGGGCGCGGAGGAACGGCCACCGACCGCGAGGGGAGGAGGGGCTCCTGGCCGACCGCCTGGAGTGGTTAGGGCCGCTGCCAGGGGCGGGGGAGTCCCATACTAGCCGCTGGAACGCGGCGGGGTTGGAGACTGCACACCACGTGCGGGGAGGGGCTCGCCGCCGACCGCCTGGAGCGGGAGAACCGCTGCCAGGGGCGGGGGGAGGCCCCTTCGACACCCCGGGAACGCGGCGGGGCGTTCCGTCCGCCAGGGGCTGAGGACTGCCTCCGATCTGCCCGGAGAGGCGCGGCTGTCATCCTGTAGAGGGTGGAGAAGTGGCTGAGGAATGAGCTACGGCGTATCAGAGAACCGGCGAGTAAGTTTTTTTTTTTCCTTTAATCTCTCTCTCTTCTCTCTCTCGATCGCCGTCTGCGAGTGGCCTTTATCCCTCTTGACGGCTTAATTAGCCTAATACGGGACCGGGCGTGCGTAATCACGCGCCGGTCCCGCCCTCCACCGTGCCACAGAAGGCAATGCAGCGCTTGACACTGGGTTCAGCCTCTAGAACCAAATTAAAATTGTCACGAGAAGTCGTCTGTCCGAGACAAAGACAGAAAATCTAATGACAACTGCCTTAGCATCAGTCTCCCTTGATGCATTTGATTACGCACAGGTGAGTTTAAGTTGATGCAGACCAAGAGGAAGATTCGAGTTGTCGATTGAGTTCTATTCAGTTCATTTTTAATGTGTTTTTTTCATAGTTTAATCGTATTTGTTTTTTGTATTATTGCGTTGTTCATATGTCATGTTTTAGTGGCCTCCGCTGTCACTTCGTGGGAAAAAAACAGTCATTTGCTTTGTGTGTCATCTCGGTTGTTCATCAGTTCTCCTCATAAATAAATAAATGCATAATCTGCTATATGCTCGTCCTGCAAGTTCGTGATTAAAAATGTAAATGAAAATAAAAGCTATTAAATGTCTTATCATTAAAATATGAAAATTAAAATGACGGGTAATAATAAATTATGACAGAATTTGTATGACCCTGTCAATCAAAATGACGGATGATGAGAAAGTCTAATGCAAGCACTGTATCTGACTTTTATTTATTTATTATTATTATATTTTATTTTTTTGCACAGCCAAATTTCAAACAATAAAATTAAACATGCTACTAAGTTGGACAGAAAACGTGGACATATTTTTGAAAAGGAAAAACATTGACGATAGTTAGCCTCTGTGGAATAGTGGTGTGCCGTATAATGTTTTAGTCGTAAAAAGTGTTCCGTGAAAGGTTAGGAAACACTAAAAAACAAAACGAAATTTGTGTGATCCATATTTTTTAAAGGGGACCTACAGTGGCTATAAAAAAAATCTACACACCCCTGTTAAAATGCCAGGTTTTTGCGATGTAAAAGAATGAGACAAAGATAAATCATGTGAGAACATTTTCCACCTTTAATGTGACCTATAATGTGAACAATTCAATTGAAAAACAAACTGAAATCTTTGAGGGGGAAAAAAAAAAAACTCACAATAACCTGGTTGCATAAGTGTGCACACCCTTAAAACTAATACATTGTTGAAGCACCTTTTGATTTTATTACAGCACTCAGTCTTTTTGGATAGGAGTCTATTAGCATGGCACATCTTGACGTGGCAATATTTGCCCACTCTTCTTTCCAAAAGTACTCCAAATATGTCAGATTGCGAGGACATCTCCTGTGCACAGCCCTCTTCAGATCACCACACTGATGTTCAATTGGATTCAGGTCTGGGCTCTGGCTGGGCCATTCCAAAATGATAATTTTCTTCTGGTGATGCCATGCTTTTGTGGATTTGGATGTGTGCTTTGGGTCGTTGTCATGCTGAAAGGTGAACTTCATGTTCATCTTCATCTTTCTAACAGACACCTGAAGGTTTTGTGCCAAAATTGCCTGGTATTTGGAACTGTTCATAATTCCCTCCACCCTGACTAAGGGTGTTCCAGCTGTTCCAGCTGAAGAAAAACAGCCCCAAAGCATTATGCTTCCACCACCATGCTTCACTGTAGGTATGGTGTTCTTTGGGTGATGTGCAGTTTTGTTTTTGCACCTAACATACCTTTTGGAATTATGGCCAAAATGTTCAAGCTTGGTTTCATCAGACAATAACACATTTTCCCACGTGCTTTTGGGAGACTTGATGTTTGTTTTTGCAAACTTCAGCCGGGCTTGGATGTTTTTCTTTGTAAGAAAAAGCTTCCGTCTTGCCACCCTACCCCATAGCTCATTCATATGAAGAATACGGGAGATTGTTGTCACATGTAGCACACAGCCAGTACTTGCCAGAAATTCCTGCAGTTCCTTTAATGTTGCTGTAGGCCTCTTGGAAGCATCCCTGACCAGTTTTCTTCTCGTCTTTTCATCAATTTTGGAGGCACGCCCAGTTCTTGGTAATGTCTCTGTTGTGCCATACTTTCTCCACTTGATGATGACTGTCTTCACTGTGTTCCATGGTATATCTAATGCTTTGGAAATTCTTTTGTACCCTTCTCCTGACTGATATCTTTCAACAGTGAGATCCCTCTGATTCTTTGGAAGCTCTCTGCGGACCATAGCTTTTGCTCTGAGATGCAACTAAGAAATCCTACTAGAACAGCTGAACTTTATTTGTGATTAATCAGAGTCACTTTAAATGAAGGCAGGTGTGTAATGACTTCTATTTAACATGAGTTTGAATGTGATTGGTTAATTCTGAATTGTAAGGTTTTTCATTTTTCTCCCACAAATATTTCAGTTTGTTTTTCAATTGAATTGTTCACATTATAGGTCACATTAAAAGTGGAAAAAGTTCTGACATGATTTATCTTTGTCTCATTCTTTTACATCGCAAAAACCTGGCATTTTAACAGGGGTGTGTAGATTTTTTATAGCCACTGTAGGTCCCCTTTAAAAAATATGGATCACACAAATTGCGTTTTGTTTTTTAGCTAGTAATTCCCTGATGAAGCTATTTGAAATAACAAAATAAAATACTGGACAAAATAAAAACTAAACACAAATGATCCTGTTCAAAAATGTACATCCCCTAGATGCTTAATATGATGTGCTAAGCACCAAGGGCATGTGATAGTTGTTCATGAGTCGCTGCTTTGTCCTGAGAAGTGAAGCTGCCCATTGTTCTAATGAAAACTCATCCAGTTACTGCACGTTCTTGAGTTTGGACGTAATGGCTGTAGGATGTTGACGTCCAGCTTTTAAAACTTAGGACAACTCAAGAGACGCATACACAACTATGACTTCACAAGGTGCAAACATTAATTGATGCAAATAAACACACTACTTTAAGAACCAAGGGTATGTAAACTTTTGAACAAGATGCTTTATGTAAATTTTTAGTTTTGTATCTTGTGGGATGTACATAAATATCTGTTAAATATCTGAATGGCAGTACTAAATAATAAAAAAAAATACGACCTTGCATCTCATATATTTGTATAAATTTATCTGTATATTTTAAGTGTCTTTTTATTTATATATATATATATATATATATATATATATATATATATATATATATATATATATATATATATATGCTCAAAAAAATTGAACTATATTTTATCTTTTTTTTTTTTTTTTTTGGAGCCTGTACATTGCAACCACATAATTTTTGAGCTACTGATCACTTCTGGTTGATTCATCATCTTCATTTGATATGATGTAAACCATGAAGTGTAAGATTCTTTAATTAACATTTCAATAAAGTACTGCTATCATAGTGTTGGGATAGGATGTCTAGGATTTGAGTAGTACAGAAAATGAAGGCACATCGAAAATCTCAGCTTTAGAGGAGCAATCGGTCTTTGATGTGGGAACAGAGGACAGGAGACAGCTGCCCATGTTTCCTCTTACCCTGTGACCCATTTTCCTCCGACTCTCCTCTCTCATGCTACAGTGAAATTGCCTCGCAACACCTAGACCTCACAAAACATTCCTCCTGCGGACACAAGTGATTGAATGTAATAATTTCCTAATCCTTTTTTAGCTCCTTGTTTATTATTTAAATTTATACACCCACACGGATGGACATTGCACAAACGTCGGCTTAGGTTGCATATATTCGGCTCATTGCGGTAGAGGCGTGCACAAATCAGGGTTTTCGAGCTCTCACGATGGAGTAGTGATTAAATCCCATGCCTTGACAAGCAAGAGGCAGCGGTGAGATAGCCGTAATTGCAGTCTTTGAGATTTTCATGCACAAAATGCTTTGTATACTATGACAGCTAAGCAGGTTCAGCCAACACAAACTTGATTCAAATTAATTTGAATCAGTAATTTGCCTAACCAAATAAAATATCATATTCACAAAGCATTTCACACTCAGCTATTAACATCTGTGTCCTTTGTGGTTATTGCATTTACAATGAAAAACATAGCAGATTTTCATGTACACATGTGTATGTTTGGTAAACATAATTCTGCCAAGAAGGACATATTCCTGGATTGACATTCTTGTTGGTGTTGAAACAAAATTACTTTACAGTAAATCAATCAGATTTCAAGGATAGGGAAAATGATAGGGTACTAGGGTTAGGGCTATGTACACACTTATTATCAGACTATCATTTCCATCTGATTTTAAGGGTAGGCCTAGTTTTATTAGGGTAAGAGTAAGGATTAGGGATAATTTCCTTTTCCTAAATTCTTTGACAAACATTATGTTACAAGACTATAAAAGTGTCAAAAGAAAAAAAAAACACATCAGAAACATTATCATTTGTCAAAATAAAATTTTTGTCACATTTTACAGCCATTTCCTTTCACACATTAAATAAATAAAAAGGTTAAAAATGTCATTGCTGTTAAATGTATATGTAGGAATTAAAGGAATATTTTAGGTTCAATTCATATTAGGCTCAAATAGACACCATTTGTGGCATATTGTTAATTACTACAAATATTAACTTCAACTTGTCCCTCCTTTTAAATATAAAAAAGCAAAAAACTGGGTTACAGTGCGGCACTTACAATTGAAGGTGGATCCTTAAATGTTAAAATACTTGCTGTTTCAAAATTATAGCTACAAGATGTAAACAACATGCATGTTAGATTGAGCTTAAATTGTATTGAAACCAGAATATTTCTTTAACATTAACCAAGAGTTATGTATGCTGCAAAATTACTATTTATCGTTAGAACTATTGCAACTCATTTATAATGCATACAACCTTATCATAAAGAGTTAAAGGGAGAATGATATGCCATTTGTATTACTATTTGAATATGTTCCTTGAGGTTCACTTATAATATTAGTAACGTTATATATTTGCAATATATTTGTAAAACATGATAATTTTCCACCCTCATTTTGAGCCTCTTTTAGAAATGCTCAGTTTTGGTGCTGCTTGACTCCATATTTTATGTGAATGTTCCTCCAGGGTTTGCCAATACAAGATGCTTGCTAAGGAAATGAAGCGTTTGTGCCTGTAAGCTGCTTGTTCGACAGAGTTGCAGCATTAAAGTGGATAAAATTATCTTCTAGGAGCGATTTGGCATAACGTCTGTTGTTCATGCAATATAAACCACTAGCAACAAGGGTACAGAAACTATTTGCTTCATGAGCGCAAACATTTACAAGAAACTGAAAATCATCACCAGTGAAAAGAGCTGCTACACACTGGTACAGGGCCAACATGAAATCATACGTGAAAGAAATGAGAGCTAGAAGGGACAAAAATTTTAAATGACACATTCAACAGCATGTTCCCCTGTAGATCACTACAGATGTCATCCCATGGCTCCATGTTTGCCGTTCCACCATGTTCTCAGCATAATTATACAGATTCAGTGCCGCTAGAGGGATGATCTCTCCACGTGGCAGAAGAACTCCCCATCTGACCATCCATGCATCTTGCATGTTAAATTATTTCAATCGCCTTCTCCCATTGGCCAGCTTACATTAGGGTTTTTTTAATGGCCGAAGTCGATATCCAGACAGCAGGGTGTCCGATATGCCGATACAATGCCGATATATCACACAACATAATATAGTAAATAACAAACATAAAAAAAAATAATTATTAAAAAAACTAATCTTTAGCACTAGATTTACAAAATTTCTCACAAAACTCAAAAATAATGTTCTATTTTAAATGGTAGATAGAGGTTTCTTCAGATTTCTCTTTAGTCATCAAATCTTAGTAATTTATTTGTACATGAAGAAATTGTTCATATATTAGGAAGAAGGAAATAACAGTACACACCGTAGTCCAGCTATATCCACATTAGCAATCGCATTTTCTCAAAAAATACCCAATAAAACCAATTACAGTGCACAGTGAATAAGACATTTATTTAGCACACATGAAGAGCTTTCACCTTGGGCTGTATCCAAAAATTTAGGCAGCTAACTTACTCCCTTCCTGCCTAATCAGTTAATGGCTTAACTGACAGCTGTTTTAAATTAATGGAACTCTTCAGAAACAGTTTGAAAAGCACCTTATTTTCACCCTACCTCCGTATACAGCCTCATGAGGTCGTTTTGGACGCAGCCTTGAAGTTGCACTCATGTGCTAGTGCAGATCCAGCGTGAGTAGCGATCTCCTGACAGTTTAAACGGCCTGGAAATTTCACTGTAAAGTGAACTTTGTGAATTACATCTGTTAAAATTAGATATCTGCATATTTGCAGATGGTATATAATAGAAGTTTAATTGATATTTGCCTTTTTATCATTTGAAAAGACAGTTAAAATTTACAGGGAACTGTTGAGGAGAGAGATTGAGAATGAAACAGATCTTCAGCGTTATGAGCTCAAACGTATCTGTCTTTGATATGCGGACCGTTTAAATGAGATTATATTGCACACCGGTCTATTATTGTACTAACACGATGGCACGTAACAAGAAAACTCTTGCCACCCTCAAGAAACAAATCGGCCAAAAGGAAAAATGAATTAAAGAAGTCAGAACGGCAATATATCGGTTAACTACTATACTGTATAACTGACACTTTTGTCATCCCTAACATTAGTTACTAATTTACAAATATACCCCCTGAGAGCAAATTATTTAATTAAAGAAAAGGAGAACAGACAAAGAATCTGGTGTTCATTTACACTTATTTAGCACCACTGAACACTTTTTCTTTGTTGGTGCTCTGTATGTCATGTTCAAACATTAGATGTGTTTAACCACAGCTTGTGCTACGCCTGTGATATCTATCATGCTATTCTTCTTAAACTGCAGAAGTAGTTATGTAGTGAACTTCATATGCTGGCCCTATAATTGCCAAAAAAAAATTTATAAATCTGAAGAATCTGGCATACACACATTTCTAGGAGTCAATCCATTTTATTTCACAGCCCCTCTAATTCTAAATTCAAAGCAGGGGATGGTTTAAAGCTGACTGATAACCATCAGTTTATACAGCCAACAAATATTACACTGATATATTTTTCAAACTGTCAACTACTCAAGCTAATGAAATCGCAATGACAAGGCTGATTCACTGAGTAATCTAATATGATATTCACATAACTGAATAAAATCTGTGCGTAGATCATAGCTGTCATATCATTGTTCCATTCTGGGCATGAATATGTCCTGTTCTATCACAACTGACAAAGGAACGACACGCGCTGTATTATGCTATGCACTACAACTAGTCTATGTTAAATGACATTTTCCGAAATAGTTTTGGTAATTAGGCCAATCTTATATCTGCAGTACACCCAAAGCTAATGACACTGTGGGAAAAAGAGATGTTTTTAATATTTACATATTTTCAAATTCATGTCTCAAATTCTGCACTTTGCTAACTTGTGACTTCAATAAGGGATAAGATACTGTCATCTTCTTCCCATGTAAAAGCGATTAAATACATTAAAAGCTCTTCAAGTAATTGCAGCTCATCTACAGCAGAGCAAATATTCAATTACTACATACAATTTAATAACAGTGATTCCCTCAATCCAAAGCACATAAACTTGATGCATGTCTGCTTTTGATTAATTTTTTTATTTTTTTTATTCAGAGGTCATTTTAATTTCTTTAACTATTAATTAAACCATTTATCATGCTGTGGAAAAGATGTAAATATACACTCCACTCTGACAGAAGCTCTCAAGATGCATATTTTGGTGTTCTGTGGCTTCAGACATCAGCTCACTACCAAGGACTACAATTCAGCACTACTGTATATGCAATGATGTTGGCATATTGATGTGGAAAAACAGACATGTTCCAGGAAATCAATAAAGAGGAAGAGCATTATAAAATGTCTCAATGATCTGAAACAGCTAAAAGCTGAACTGCTGAAAAGTTCAAATCTTGTGCAGCTCCATAATCCAAACAGGATGTTAATGATGGAAGAACATTAGTCTGTTTTAAATGTTGAGTAATGAAGAAATTGAACCACATGATGTAATGATTTACAGACTAACAATGAAATTGTAACAAACAACATACTGTATGTTGTTACAAATCAATTAGAACATTTATAAAGTATAAATATATGCCACTAAAAACAGCAATTAATCTTTAAATAAAACGTTATTGTTTGGTATGAACTCCTTTCAATATAAAATGGAATTCATGATGCATTTGAAGAGAGAATTTACAAACAAACAAAACATCCCACCCTCTCAAACACTTGAACATGTACTATATGCGGTTCAAAAGTCTGAAAACCATAATGTTTCTGTTGTGCATTTTTCTAATTTAATATAATTACCTGTATTTCAATAGATACCTGCCTGGCCGTTTGAGTGACATTTTTAACGGGAAAATGTATATGAATAGCAGAACTTCTAAGAATCCCAAAGAATATTGCTATAATGACCGCGTTTACATGGACACCAGAAAGCGGTGTATTGCAAGAAAGCAGTGTTCCCGTTTACATTCACATGGACATACACTACTCCCATATTCATGCGGCTCCATCAGTAAGCAGCTTTCTCCACATCAACATAATATGCCCGCAATGCTTGTGTAAACAACAAACAAGGTATCCAAGGAACACTTCACTACTTTTATTCCCCGTTGCTAAGCTATATTTCCAGATATTCCAGAGCTGTTGCTGTGTTTGTTTTCTGAACTTTCTATCACACCCTGCAGTGGAATTGCCTCTTACATAAAACTCTGGGATTCCCCAAATGTACAAGCGCATATATGCAAATGTGAGGGGCCGTTGATAATTTACACTGGCGATGTAGTGTATGTGCTTTTCTCACTGTACTCCCAGAAATGTTGAATTATTTCCGCTTTGTTGACTTGTATTTGAGAACCTTCCAATGACATGTGCAGGGCCTGTTTTGAAGAAAAAGAGCAATTTTTGAATTCCACAGGCATTTTTTTACCTTTACAATGGCATTTGTTTATATTCTAACCTTGAATAGGACCCTGTTATCCTTTTATGTTAGAATTTAAACAATTAATTAAATTTGAAAAATTGCATGTTTTAATACATAACAAATTGCATGATATGTTCATTTTATATGTGCATCGTTACTGAAACAAAACTTTTTTTCCCCTTTACATATTTCCAAATATTTTGTCTTTTAAAGCAACATAGCCTACAAAACGAATGCACTAACAAAGAAGAGGTGATGACAGCGTTTCTCCAGATTTGGAATGAAGAGCTTAAAAAACATAGCAACTCCATGTCAATATAAAACAATGTAAAAATTAACATTTAACAGTGAACATTAGTCAGAGATATGATTCATACACTAAAAGTGTTTAATGTAAAATGATTATTGTATCATTAATAATGTTTTATTTAACTTCAAGGCTATTTATAAATATATAATTTTTGTTATCATTATTAACTATATTGTAGCATTTGGTTACATCATATTTTGTGTTCTCTCAGGCCTGATAAACTTAACATAACATACATTTTTGGCTTCTTGATGGTGAGGAGGCTTTTCAGACAGACAGATGCATAAGTGAGATGAGCCGATGTGCAGGGAATTAGGCTATAACAGGGAGCGAAAGTGTTATTTACTTGGATAGTATATTTTGAATAAATTGTCTGAACGGTCATGTAATTTAGCATGCAAGCACGAAACCGAACTGATGAAGAGCATGAGAAGCGGAATGCCCATCTGTGTTTGTTTATGGTGCGAGCATCCTCATGCACAACTTGGCAACATCTGCACAATGGACGGCACGAAACATTATTTGTCAGCTAAAATTGGAATGCTCAGCGAAAATTGTTCATTATAAACAGGAGCGATAGCTTTATCATATCACTCACTTATGGATACGGTATAATGCCATTTGGTTGTCGAATTAATGGGTTTAGAAAGGTTTATACATCTAAGCGACAATGCGCTCCTCTCACTGCGTGTGCTCACACTAAATTCAACAAGTGCTCAACTCGCTGCTTGACAACGGCACATGATAGAGAGGGAGAGATTTACTTGCGCATCTTCTGTAATTACAGTTTGATACAAAAACAAGTTTATTGATTTGATTTGTTCATCTGTATCTATTGGTTTAATAATTTGCAGCTGCACTGTAAAATGAATAAAAGTGTGCAGGAATTTCCCAAGCAATGAATGTGGAACTTGAGGGAATGATTAAAATTGTGCAATATACCCGCAATCCAACGGCGAATTTCAGGACCTGATGTGTTATGTGGTCTATTCACGCACATGTGCACTCTTAAAAAACCTGTTACAACACTGCTTATGCATTTACATGACCACATAATCCACATTCTCCAGGAGAAACCTGGGTGTGTTAAACCGCTTTCTCTTAATCCAAAAATAAGGAAATTGCTGTTCTTGTTTACAAGAATGCTTCAGAATGTCACTTACAGCAAGAACCATGGAATAACAACTTCTTAAGTGCATGAAAACGTGCTCATTGGCAGCATGTACTCGAGCTGCCAAGGAACCCACAAGTTTTTCCAAAACCTGATGATCCCTCTTATCCCTCTCATGATTTGAGAAGATTCTCAAAGAACATCTTGCATGCTTTGTAAGAATTGAACATAGTTTAATTAATTGTATTGCTACATTGATCATTTCATTACATTTAATTAGTGACTGAGTGTAGAATCTTAAAAATGTTTAAATTTTTTCAAAAATTTCCAAGATTTCCAATGTGACTTTTGAACTTCACTGTACATATTTAAAGACACTATAATTTACGAGTTCGGGTTCTTGACTTTTAAAAACCTGACTGCTGAGCAAATGACTATGTAGAAGCAGTAGTGAAAGCTATGAATAACTTTAAAAATAGTTCAATTCAACTAAGCATCATACTTATCTCTCCTTAAACATTCTGCATCTAGCAAAATCACTTACCTGATGGGATTCATTTCCCCATGTTTTTCACTGAAGTAGCATTTTCACAGCTAATCACAGCACTTTGACACTGGAAACAATGTTGTTTACCAAGCAACTCGGTGCACTTATACTGCAGCAATGCAGACATCATATAAGACATGGCTTACCTTTCGCCCGCCAGTGTTGAGCCTCAGCGGTGTCAGGAAGGGATCGAAAATCATATGGCTGGTCTCTATGTTGACTGGAGACTGTCTCTTACCCACAGAACACAGATTCCAGGCAGAATTTACAAGCCCCCAGAAAGATGGCACTGCAACAAGGGAAAGTACACGCAATGAAGACCTATAAAGTGGTCATATTTACTGGAAGATAAACAATGTGATGCTCTATATGCAGAAAAACTTAATGTGGAAAACACCATGTCAATCAATTCTTCTCTGATCTTAATAGAATACAGTAACTGCATTACAAAAAATAGTTTTGGTAATGTAAATTATACTGAGAAACTTTTAGAACAACTGTTTAAATGGCAGTATATTCCAGTACACATACACTTACTTTAAAGCCAATGTATGTTTTACAAGAAAAAAATTGTCAAAAATATCTGTATTTTTGTACCAAGTTGATACTAAAATAAATATATAAACATAAGGATTAGGGGTGCACCGAAATTTCGGTAGCCGAAAATGTTCGGCCGAAAATGGCATTATCGGTTTCGGGCCGAAAAAACAAAAACAGCCGAAAAGTAAACTTTTACTTTAGGTTTCACTCACGTGCGCAAGTAAAGAACATTACTTTGACGAAGAGAAAAAGCAGCTAGTGCGTGAAATGACACAAAAAGAGCTGACGGAGATTGAAACATCTGGTGAAGGAAGAGACTCGACGGGGAGCGCACCGCAAACTGTGCCTGAGAAACGGTTACGTACAAGTGAGGAGGCATACACTCCCTCACTTTCTGAGATGTTTGACGAAATTTTACAGGAAAGCACCCCGATTCGTAGCGGTGTTGGAACAAGCGCAGCCGCACAACAAATAGTAGGCTACGTATCTAGCTGAACTACCCACTGCCAGAAGCGACAATCCACTTGACTACTGGCGCGCGAACAAAGGCCGCTTTCCATTGCTTGCGGGGATTGCACGCAGGTATTTATCTGCCCCAAGCACCAGCACAGACAGTGAGAGACTATTCAGTGCAGCATCTCATGTTCTTAATGAGAAGAGGAACCGTCTTTCCTGTCAAAAAGCTGAGCAACTTTTGTTCTTAAAGAGAAACCTGCCACGTTTGCTTAAATAAACAGTAGTCCAATTTTCTGTGTGTATAGCAGTTACATTAAAATTGCGTAGCACTGCACAACTGTTTCCTAAGGCTACATAGGCTTAAATGTTGTTTACAGTTTGAGTTTGGATTAAGTTCTATTGCTGTTTTTGCACTGTTGTTTTGCACAGCAATTTAAAATGTATGTAAACAATTGTTTACATGCAGCAGCAGAATAGAGGCCCACTGCCATTCTGTGATTTTGTGTGCAGTTATTCAGATAATTGTGGATCTTTTTTTGCACAACTGTTTAAAAACAATTTTATTTGATGGAACATAAAACTTGAAGAATAATATTATTTGGTATTATTATTTATTGTTAAAAATATTTTAGGTTTTGTTATGTAACTGTTAATAAAATTTTGATTATTCTATTGGTTTGTGATT
This sequence comes from Moxostoma hubbsi, assembly GCA_032164185.1. NCBI lineage: Eukaryota > Metazoa > Chordata > Actinopteri > Cypriniformes > Catostomidae > Moxostoma > Moxostoma hubbsi. The sequence goes on from JAVLUX010000035.1 coordinate 20,387,551, forward strand.
TTTCATTTCAGATCCATTAAATTCAAGCAATTTAAATATATATATATATATATATATATATATATATATATATATATATATATATTAGTATAAGTTTTTAAAAGAAATAATTTTCGGCTTCAGTTTCGGTTTTCGGCCAAGTGCATCCTAAATTTTCGGTTTCGGCCCAGAATTTTCATTTCGGTGCACCACTAATAAGGATACCAGTAGTATCGGTTGTACCGAGCATCAAGTCAATTCGGTTCCAGGGCACTGTCTGACTAACACACGCCTATGGCTGGGCGATACATCGAATACCCACGATATAATCGTGATGATTTTGCTGACGATGTAAAATTCAACAATATCGTGAATATCGCGATGATTTTAATGTGCCTTTTATTTGGCCATTAAGTTTCATAGAGTGCCTCGGTAGACTAATTCAACGATACTTCAGGGCTGTGTGTTTAATCAAAATAGCTTAAAAATGAAGATATGATCATATGTGATTATTTAACTCCCAAAGGCTGCGATTAAAGACAAATAAACACATGTCTGTATAGGCTATGCTTCAGAATGAACCTGCGACGCGCTGATCTGTGCGCACGCGCGGGGGCGGCTGCTGTTTTTAGCGTAGTTCACATGCATTGTTAAAGCATTCGAGCTATTCCAAACACTAGCAACCACATAAATGTTATTATACAAATCTAATCATGGGGACAATAAAAGAGAGTTTGACACAAGATGTGAAACTCATAAATGTCAAACAAAAATTGAACTTTCTGTTTCATAATAAAAGCTCCTGGTGAAGGTGAAATAAAAAAGACTGCACATGCAGTTTAAAAATAAAAACACCAGGACAGAAATATATTAATTTATTTTTAACAAATCTTATCCTGCAAATAATATTTCAGTATTATATTATGCTAAAAAAAACTTGACCAGGTTCCACAGTAATAATTTAGTACTATGCAATATTCTTTGTAGTATTTTTTGCACACCTTGTTCATTTACAAATATTTTTGTAAAAATATATGAAGGTAAATTAGATTTTTATTAAGCTTCCACATATGATTGTATGCTAAATATAAATACAAACATGCAAATCAATGAAAATGATTACATTTTACTCTCGCTTGTTTTACTCTCCTAAAATTGTGGGAAACAAGCCTTCATCATTTTTACATTTATTTTTATTTAATGCCTTTGAAATATGAATTCTACATGGCTACAATGGCTGTTTAGAAGAAACGATGGTTCCTCTGATTTAATTAAAAAAAAAAAAAATGCTATTTCAGAGCAAAAACATAATTATCCAAATATGCATATTGAATATTTTCAATTTGCTGAAAAATAATGATATAATTTCTGAAATCTAAAATCACACTATTAGTGTTGAAAATCTCAACCTTGTCAGAACAAGGTGCCAATAGCTGAGCTCTACTAAATAATACATATTCTTTGATTCAGCCAATTCATTCAAAATTGATTATAACCATTTGATGCATACACTGGAATTAAAGAACTGAATTAAAATAAATTAATGTAATCCCAAAAGGAAAAAAATGTTTCCTTGTTTCTATTCACTTTTTTATGTATATTATGATTTTCTGAATTTTCTGAATTTATGTTGTCATAAATAAGAAATGTATGTCATGTAGAATTATGAGTTGGGATAAAAGGTAATCACCCATGGTGGTTTAATGTAACAGCATGAATGGTTAAAAATCTTTACACTGTCATGCAGTGAATGTCATGCATCAAAGGGTTAATACTTTACTAAAGGAGGAATGGAGACTGACTAAAGCACTGCACACAAAATAAGCACTTGAGTCTTCACAGCTAAGATTAGGTGATCTAGTATGAAGTGAAACCACACAAAAACTAACAGTGGATTTTTCCATCACTTTCAGACTCTTAATAGTTTTACATAAGAGAGTCAGAGCTACAGTAACCTTATATTCTTTGAATAACTTCATTCAACATTGGAGTTCCAGCAGCCCATGACATTTCAAGCAATTTTGAAGATTTACACAAAGTGCTCTCGTTGGCATTTTCATGTGGAGGCTGAGCTGGATTACAGTGATGTGCTACATGCACCTCCAGCTGACAACCATTACATGAGATGATTGACAGCCTGCTAAATAGGATTTTTTTTTTATCAGTAATTTATGAGCAGGCAACAGTGTGGTTAAGGACCTCCAAGCTTGCATCTTCTATAAAGTAAATTCCACTACTGGAAAATTTTGGTCTGGTCACATGAACCAGTTGTCCTATAGCAGAAGGGTGATGATACATACAGTAGTGCATCATTGTTTCTTGACCAGGTCCTACAGTGCGACGCGATAAGATTCCAACATTAAGCAAATTTTGTCAACACTGAATGCAAAATTGCTGCGTGATGTGACACAATCACAGCCAATCAGAAGATGTTCCGTTATAAGAAGCAGGAACAGGGGAGGAATAAAAACTATTTACGAACAGAACTGCATTTACTACTATGTCTTATGTGCTGAGTTATGCCTATAAAATAATCTTTAGGCTACTTTTTACATAAGAACAGGCAGTATTTCTTAGCTTCTCACAATTTCCAATTTCATAAAATAATCTTTAGGCTACTTTTTACATAAGAACAGGCAGTAATTCTTTGCTTCTCACAATTTCCTCTACTGTGGTCAGTCACTGTTTATGTCAGTTAGACAGATATTCTTGTCCAAGTAGGTAGTTCATAGCAAAGATAAGCAGTAATTTGAGGCTGCATTTTCCAGAACAAGCACCACCTGCTGTTTTCTGGCATGTGATTGTTCAACTATTCTCCTTGAGAAAAGAACTAGATAAAGTAGAGCACGTGCACACACTTTCATGTAAGCATTTACAAACTCAGACAAGCACACAGGTTGTGTAATCTCTATAAGTTCCAAATGTTAAGCTAAGAAGGCTTGCATATTGTTCAGGGACAATGCTTTATAAACAAAAGTGTGGCTTAACTGGGACCCACAGTGGAGTAACTTTTTGATTCATAAAAGTATACCTGGATGGTGTGGTCTGCCATTACTTCAGCAACCCTTTCTCAATATCAACAGGATGCTGCCAGAGTCAGAAATGAATCTTTTTTTGCCCCCTGGAATATTTCAGGGGCATTTTTACTTTATAAGGCATTTTTTTTCTTCACACTAAGCATGTCTTGCATATCAAATACAATTCATCAATGAATTGAAATATGTGAAATAAGAATAACACAAGATGCACAAGATCAGGACCAGAAAAAACAAACAAAAAACAACAACACACACAAAAAAGCAAAAGCTCAAAACACAAAAAAGCAGCCCAAAAAAAAAAAACCATCAAAAATAAAATACAAAAATAAAAATAAATAAAACACTATGAATACACTGTAAAGACCTTTTCTGCACCCAAACTATGTGGGGCTCTTATTTGTCACTAAAGGAGAAGGGAGAAGATGATCGTGCCCTTCAATGTGGAAATAAAAATTATTCGTATTTACAAGAGGGAAACTCAGAATTCTTATACCCGTGTTGCCGAGTTGGTACATTGGATATGCTGTGTTGACATGAAAGATGATGAAAACCAATGATTTTGCCTAATTATTTCAATTTCTGTACATTATTTCAATCATATATTTTTGATATACAGTATATGACACTAACTAATGACTCGCCCTTTGCAGGTTGTTTTAAGCAAATTAATTAATAATATTTTAGACACCATGCATGAATAAAACATATATGTCTTGTTGATGCATGTTTATTCACAGGTACAACAGAAAAAGAGCTTTTGCAGTGGTGCATTGTGTATTTGTTCAGCTTCTTCCGTATTTTGTTTCCCAATTGAATGCATGACATGTCGTTGTAACGAATGCTTGAGAGGTACGACCTTCCCAGGTCCACTTGAAGGCAGTATAAGTCATCTCTTAGATGGGAAACTGTTGAATTGGGTGGTAATATCCTCCAATACACGGGCAGAAAAATGGCAATATCAGATGCTTTTACATCACTCAGCTAAATGACAGGAAATTCATAACCATAATGGAGCTGCGGCGAATGGAATTGTTTTATTAAATACAGGTCACATGTCATAAATGGCAAAATACATATTACCCATTGGTGACTATAAAAGAACAATCACCAAGGTGGCAACGCTTTTCACCTGTGGACAACATCAAGCATTGCAGGTAATCTGCTGGAAATAATTCCCATATCGAAACCATGCATAGATGATCAAGTTGATTCTTAACTACAATTAGAGTGGCCTGTTAATCGTAAAAAATACCCCTTAAAGCGTACTGACTTTGCTCACACAGGGTATCATAGGGGGATGTTGGATGCAGTTCAGGGTAGGATAAAATTCATCTTTGTTAAAAAATCATGTAATACTCAAAAGGATCTATAAGTTCCAAAAAGAAATTCAAAACCTGTGCTAATTGAAGAAAAAGAAAAAAAGTTGGCAAAAAATATCTAATCCAAAATTTGGTGATAACATAGCATAATGAGAGATTTATAAGCAATTTTTATAGGCCGGTCTTTTTTAACACTACAAGTGTGACTTTGTGCAACTTTTTTCACTCAAAAAGAAAGGTGAATCAGTTCAATGATGCCTACAATCAATAAGCTCCAAAAAGAAATACAAAGCCTGTGCTAATTGAAAGAAAACAATTTGTCAAAAAGATCAAAATCCAATATTTGGTGATAATATAGTATAACGAGAGAGCAATTTTTAATAGGCCGGTCATTTTTGACCAGGAACACCAAATTACGTAAAACATTTCAACAAAGCAGTAGATTGAAAAAGTATATTTATAATATGTCATCCTTTTTTTTAATGTAAATAACTCTGGGTGAAATCATTAAGAATGAATTGTGCCTGCTGATAGCGTTGTGTATTTTCATGGACTGTCTATGTTGTTTTAAAAGCCGATCACTAAAGGAATTATGCAAATCAGTAAAGTACTGAACTCAATTTGCATGATGCAACTCCTGTTTGGGTCAGATTCTAAGTGCTAGGTTGAGGAAAATGCAGATGACTATCACAATCTAACATACTTTACCGGGATTGTACAGCATTGCTTCATCACTACAGTCCAGGTACATAAAACTGCTCTTTAAAAAGCATAAAGTGTGCTTGACTACACTCCACATCTGGACGGATGCCGGTTGTAACACTCTGCTCCACAATTTGATCATCATTTGGCGAATCACATGACAAATTGAAAATATACACAAAATATGTATATATTCATTTAATTCAGTAGTTTGCCAACAGAGGATATAAAAACACATCATTAATGGCATCAGGTAAATAGCAAGTGAACAAATCTATCAGTCTGGCAGTGATGATAAATCTCTGAGTTGGTCTTTAAAAAAGTTAGAGGGGGTTGTTCTGTTTAACAACCTGTAAAAACGTCTGAAAACTGAAGTACCCTCTTTTGTGCACAATTGTATCCTTTATGATCTCAGGACACGTTCAAAGCAGCCAATTAAAATAATAACATTTAAATTTTAGAAACAGCAGAAACCAATTTACTCTGAAAACAATAGTTCAAATGTCTCAGTTGCAATTGTTCTATGCATGCACACATAAGCATTGAATACATTATGTTCATACATATACTGTAATTGCCCTATGTAGAGAGAATTATGACACATTCAGTATCTACTGACCATTGCCCACCTGCATAATTTGCACCCCTCTTTATGTTAAATAATCCTATCTATGTACGGTTGTTATTTGATTTTGTCCCACTTTAATAGCAATGTATCATGTATTTAATATCTGAACTTGCTATCTAAGCACAGGATAAGTTAAGCATTGACAAAAAACACATATTTCCCATTGACACAAGGGTTGGTAGTGGTTCTTGTTCTTTAACAATAGAAAACTACATACTAACAGACTAATTATTGCCTTCCTCTTTATAATCGCTAGCTTATGTTTTGGCCACACTCAAGGTTTATTTAAGTTCAGGGTTGAATTGAAAGCAGGCGCTAGGTCTGAGAAGACACACTTGCACCAATTAATACTCCCTTTAATTGCATCCTCTTATGCAATATGCAGCCAACTACAGCAGGGCCATGCACTTAACACTCAAAGAAGAGGAGCAAAAATATTAAAGGTTTCTTAGAAGAGGGAGGAAAAAAATTAAAGTGTGTGAAAAACAGCGCGTTTTGAAACATCCAGTTATGACCCTGGGAATCTTGGACAAACATCAAATAATTTTAAAGTCTGTTTTGATGTGCTGAAGCAAAGCATTTACAATAAGAATAATGCAGGAATGCAGAAAGCAAATAAATATACTAAAACAAGGGTGTGAATATACTTTAATATCTCAATGATCCTAAATGTTAAGTGGAAGTTACATTAAAATGTATAACTAACTGATCCTTAAACAGAGAGGGAACTGCGACTTAAAAACAAGACTCCAACATGGAGGACTCATTTATTGCCAAACCAAAAAACATGAAAACTCTTGGTTAACAACTCTGTATGTCAAACTATTGAACTAGATTCCTTGGAAAAAGAAAACTACAATAAATTATATAACTTTAGTCCATGGATTTTAAAAGTGAAGTATGTAATATCTGCACAATCATCGTAACCAAGTGGAACTGATTTCCAAAAAACTCCTCATCTTCTGTTGGTCAGATGAACAGATTGCCCCACCTCAAACTCACTGGTTGCCAATGTTACCATTTCAGGCTGGTGGTGCTGCTCATGTACCGACTTGCACTTTGAAAGTCAGAATGTCATGAGTAATTTTGCTTCCTACCTGTTAAGTGGAGCAGTTAATCATAGTATTACTTTATCAGTGCAAGTAGGAGTACCAACCCCCTCATAATGATTAGTGGCCAACCACACAAATCATTCAAAAGCTATCATTGCCAAGCTGAACAGTTCCATTGGTAAAGTGGCATCAGCCAGGACAAAAATGGAGTCCCTTGGAATAAATGGCAGAGGACAGCTGAACCTGTGTGCTAATGCCAGTGTAATCTCATCACTCTGGGCTGATGGGACTCATTAATCCGGTCCATCCTGAGAACAATAAACATGTCAGTCAAGTTAACTCCTCCTGTCATTTGTTAATGGGCAGGGATATCCTACATGGTGGCAAAGAGAGCTTTTCTAACAAGAACACGAATGAGAACAAGGAAACAGGAAAATCTGCAATAGTAAACTGAGCATGACAATTATCCCAGAGGATATTTTCACACATACTGCAACTGCTTAGTCCAAACCAGAATTCAACTGTAACCCCTACCTCTGCAATTTTGAGTCAGAACAATGTAAGAACCACAGCGAGAACTAGTGGTAGCTGTTTACTTCTGTAGCTAACTAGGTAATACAGGACAAGAAGATGCTCAGTTGCATTTGTTCAGCCTTGGTCCCTTTCAATTTACCACCAAAACTTAATGTCACCAAAAATTGTTTTGTTTGTCTGCAGCGAATGCATTGCAAGAGATGCAAAAAAAAAAAAGGGAGCTGCTTTACTAGAGCAATTTATTTACAGTAGTGATGAGAAATGCTTTAAACAATAAGTGTGACCAGAAGAATACAAAGATGCAAATTATACATCATCAATAGTGGTTCACTTTCACAATTTAGAATAAATTGCTTTCATACCGACTACGAACAGTATCGGGGGTTCACATGAACCAATATTCAATATTCACCAGTATGACATAAAATGTGTCATTACAGAGGTAAGCAATTCATCATGTGTCTGCACAGGCATCTCTTTAGGTTACAAACTCATCTAAGAGTACTGACTCCTTTTTATTTCAGTGCTTACATCAATATGGATAATAACTGAATACGACTGTGGCAGGAAACAATTACAAACAAGCTTATCTCTACAATGGGATGCAATGTACATTACTGTATAATATAATTTTTTAAATAATGTATATTTTGTATAATATAATGTTTTTCAAAGTTATGTCAGCAGAAAAATCCAAAACACTCAAAACAAACATACAACCCAATGAAGAGACTCTAAACTATCTCTAACAGTCTCGTCGTCATTCCCGTAAACCATTTTAAAAAATGGCGCTATTCTGAATAAGGTCCACAGCTAAGATCAAGAGCAATGTGATCTTTCTGCTGAAGATGGTTGACTTTCCTGTTCTAGCTGGTTAAGGAGCCTGGTGAGAACACCAGCATCCCATTTTGGGAATGAGCACCCAACACACAACAAACATGAAAAAAATCTGGTCCAGCATCAGAGTAATAAATATTAATCAGGTCAATGGCAATTCTTGGCTTTGCACTGCGGTACTGGGATACTAAAATATGTGTAAAATTGAGTTTTAAGAGCAATTCTGACTGTCAACAGCATTAGCGAAAGCAGCTACAGTAAATGCATTTGGAGCAAATTTCTCATACCCTGACTTAATCAGAGCATGTCAGCTGCAAAAACAGAATAATGTTGGACTGTGTAAGTTTAACAAAAATATGGCAAAATATAATCATCCATTCAGCATACACAATGCAGTTAAATACTGTTGTCATTCCTGTTCTAAGTCCTGTTTAATATACAGAGTTCACTGCCAAAAATGTAAGATAGTGATTTACATTGAATCCGCATTTACATTACATCTGCATAGAGAAATTTTACATCTAGTTGTCAATGCAATGGCATCATTCACTTTTAGACAGTGAATTTGAATCTCTCTTGTCCAGGATCACTGCTTGCAAATCACAGAGACCTGGTTTTGACTTATTTGCCAATTTTGATACTAGTCAGTCTCTCTTGTCTAAAGTTGATCCCTCCAGCCCTGCAGCCTAGTGGTAATGCATACATTACGATCCAGAGAGAGCATGATTTTTAAAAGCAGTGGCTTAAAATGGAAAAACAAATATGGCACTAAAACTTACATCACTGATCACTTATATTTCTTTCATCAAAAAGAGCACACACCAAATAGGTTAAAATGTTGCAATTCATGTTTCTTGTTTACAGCTGAGAGACACCAAAATGGTTCTAGTATTTGAAATGCCTTCTGTATTCTGTACACAAACAGAATAATAATTTATGGGATAACTTCTTGAGTTAAATGCAGATGTTTTTCGGCCTTCTTGCAATTTAACCCTCTGGGGTCGACGGACGCGCCGGCGCGTCCTGCTGGATATTTTCGGCATTAGAGCAGAAACAAATAAAAATACTCCATCATTTTTGGGTATACAGATAAGTGTAAGACATCATTAGAGACTATAAAGGGTCTACTTTTATTTGTGTACACTCACAATAACAATGAAACATTGTGCTTTTGTAAAATAAAGAAAATAAAAAGGGTGAGCTTTTAGCAGTCTCTGTGTTCAAGAGCATATTTCAGAAACACGTCACACAAATGAACTGAAACTCCGCGAATACTTATCACACAAACATGAAACATATGTCTAAAGAAAGCTTTAAATGTATACTTTTTAATAAACCAATTCAGATTTAAAACAAATATTCTCCTGCAATGCAATCTGTTTGAAACAAAGCGATGTTCAGTTTTTACCGGATCATCTAATTATCTGTAATATGATCCCACCCACCATTAGAGCGCGCCATTCATACGCTAATGTGCTGAGACGATCAATGCAAATGTACACGCCCACCGACAGTGTTCAGAGGTTTGATATAAACAATTCATTCAATTTACTGCGTGTTTGTAACGATACACAGGCGATGAAACTTCTGGATATTAATGAAGAGTTAACTTTTTCCTCAGAAGAAGAGCGGGACTCCGTTAAATGCTTGTATTTTGAAGAGAGACTTGATCCAGCCAAGGATACAATTTCGGATGAGTAAGTTTAGTTTTAATTAGCTGACATGCTATTTTATATAAACTTGAACATATTTTACTAGTGTTTCCAGACTTGCTAGCCACGATTCAGAGTATTGAAATGTTAAATATGTCCTAATAAGCAAGTTTTAGTTAATGTAAATGTTGTTTTGGCTAAAGCAGGCATTTCAATTGTATGCTGTATAATATAAATATGATATGTAATATGATATAAAAAATAATATGAATGTTTAGATTATATTTTATCTAGTGTTTATAATGCCTCATTATCATCTACAAAGCTTGTGCTTGCGTAAAATGCACTTTAAATATGCCCATATTAGAAAATCAGCATATTATAATGATTTCTGAAGGATCATGTGACACTGAAGACTGCAGTAATGATGCTGAAAATTATGCTTTGATCACAATTTCCATTTTACAATATATTTAAATAGAAAACTGTTCTTTTAAATTGTAAAAAGGGTTCAGAATATCAATATTGTTTCTGTATTCTGGATCAAATAAATCCAGTCTTGGTGAGCAGAAGAGACTTCTTTTAACGGTAGTGTAGGTCTAAAATGAAGTCTTTATGTAAAGAAAATATATAGTCAGATACCTTCTTTTAACTTAAAACTTGATTTTGATCAGTAAGTGTCCTCACATTCATTCTGTCACATTCCTCATTGATGGGCCCAGGGGTGGGGTCATTGTCTCTCAGGTGTGAATCACCTAAATATTCATGATCATTCACGCCTCCACACATATGACCTTTCAACACTAAAATTGTCTTACAAAAGTTAAATTACTATAATGTTTTGTATGAATGAGTGATCAGGATGGTTTTCACATCATTTTGTAGAAAAAAATATAGGCTACAAGATCCAGAACTCAAAAGTCTTGTGGACAAATGTTTAGCATGTGTTATATGACCTTATACATTGACTTAAACTTGTAGTTTTTTCAAAAACCACGCATAAATGTTATTTTCTCGAAACAAACATGTACACACATGTTGCTCACATATTACTGTAGCCCTGTTTGTGCTGAATACAGTGTTATCAGACTTTAGCCATTAATATGTTTTTAAGCAACTGAAAAAAGCACAAATGTCAAGGCATGTCAAAACTTCTCCAGGGCCCAAAATACCCTCAGACCCCAGAGGGTTAACTGATGATGAAAATAGTAGTTTGAACGGAATCAGGAACTGGATTCAACCCCACATTTCCGGTGTCAGAAGCAAATATACTAACCACTTGGCCAGAGATTTCCTGCCCAGAAAGTTTTTATTTCTCATTTTCCCCCATTTGTATAGCAAAACCATGTTGCAGAATTAAAATAGGTGCTTTTCTAGAGCAAGCCCAGCTTGATAATGACGTTGTGATACACGTGCAGCTGTTGATGAGTTTCATGGGAATCGCTTGTTTTATTCACCTGTTGCCATTCAGATTTGACCAGGAGATGTTGAATTAGAGGAACTCACTACGATGAGAAGTGTTTGAGTCATGGCTCAAGGTTGCTCACTAGTTTCCTTTGTGTGCATGTCTAAGGTATCACTTCTGGAGGCTCTCTGTATTTGTGCATGGCATTGGATGCTAGAAGGCTGCCCGAGGCTGCTTTTGGCAGCGTCTATGTGCTAGGAATACACGGCGGGCAAAATTACAGTGCTTATATTCACAGAGGCTGTAACACATCAATATGCACACTGGACTTGATTAATATTTGAGTATGTTCGACCTGGCAGGTGAATATGAAAGCCATTTTATGAAATGCAGTCTCTTGATGTCTCTTGATGCACCTCCAGCTCTGACAGTTGGCTGTGGTGGTTGTAAGGATAGAGCAACATTTTTCAAAGGTGAACCGTACTTATAAATTACTAATTTCCAAATGGATTACGATCATACATGGAGTCTTTTATGGTTTAGTTTTAACTATCCAGGCCAATTGCTCTGAGAAAACAAGACAAAAAAAAACATAAAAACACTTATTAGTACGCTTCAGACAGTAGATTGCACAAAGAGCTTTCAAACTCTGCAATCACCATGTAACAGCTAAACATCTCTTTAAGCCTCCCCTCTAATCACACAGACCTAAATAAAACTTAAGTGAATGACCTTATGAATGTTGAAAGGAAGAATTTCAATCTGGAGTATGACATCTGCCATATCGTGCGATTTAAAAATCCTGTGTGTTTTGTCAGGAAAACAGATGTGTGTGAGAAAATGCTGTTTTTATGCCTTGATTAGAATAGTGGTTTTGTGCCCCAGCCATGAATCCTTTAAGCTTGAAGCAATAAATAAGCATGTTGTATCTGAAAGGATTTCAGAGGCAGCTTGACTGCATCCAGAGGACCACTGAACCTTTTGAGCTCATCACAGACACAGTTTAAAATCTACTTAAAAAAGTAGAAAAAGTGTTTAAAAATGTACTTAATAAATCAAAATTCTCTCATTATTTACCTCATGCTGTGCCAAACGTATTGGTTACTGTCGTAACCTCCGTTCCCTAATGGAGGGAACGAGACGTTGTGTCGATATAGTGACACTAGAGGTCACTATTGGAGCCCCAAACCCCTCTGATCTTTGAGAAAAGGCCAATGGGAATTGGAGAGTGGAATTTGCATGCCACTCCCCCGGACATACGGGTATAAAAGGAGCTGGCTCGCAGCCACTCATTCAAGTTTTGCGCTGAGGAGCCGAGACAGGGTCCCTGTCATTTCAGCGTTGTGGCAAGAGGGACACAACGTCTTGTTCTCTCCATCAGGGAATGGAGGTTACGACAGTAACCAAGATGTTCCCTATAGTCACTAACTCGACATTGTGTCGATGTAGTGACACTAGGGGTCCCTATATGAAATGCCACAACTAGCTAAACTGTGTTACGTGGTGCAGGTGCGGGCAAACCACTACGTGCCTCGTAGCAAGTGCTCCCGGCCCTCTCGTAACCTCCCCCAATGCTCCATGAGTTTTGTACGGTCCCCTGCACCTCGGGGACAAGCCAACTGCCCATAATGGGGACAGGCCGCACCTGCCATGGCCTCTTCTCTTCTTTTTTCTCCCCAAAAAGTATAAATCCCTTCAGCTGGGGCAATAAGCGTCCACGTCGGGAGACCACACCCTGCCTGAAGGGGAGGTAATTGTGTGGAAATACGTCACATAGACTTACTGACTGGCATTATCGCATGTGGAGGAAGTCCCCGTTGTAGGTTCTACCTGGCTGGGATGGAGCTCTAAAACACAGTGACCGGAGGCAGAGGGAACTCTGCCCAAGGAAGACGCGGGTTTGCCAATGGGAAAACTGTACCACGGAAGATACATCACATAGCACCTACCCCAGTACAGGGCCTACAAGCACACTTACTGGGCCGGCATCTAATTTCTCCACCGAATTCGCCTGCCACAGGGCTAAGGAGGAAGGAGATTCAGGGTCCACAGTCTTGTGAACTCGGCATGGGTGAAAAAGCACACATCTTCCCCTCCAGGATGGGAAAGAGATGGACTCCAGCCACCCGAGTTATGGGCTGCTCTCACTGCTTCCATCAGGCAGGCGGTATCGCAGCATCTGGACCCGCACCAGCCGACTACATGACAGCTTCTTCCCCCAAGCAATAAGACTTTTGAACACATGATCTCTCACGATCAACAATCAGCACTGCACTTTATTAATCTATATCTCACACTGGACTGTCATAATTATATTCTTCCCAATTCAATTAGTGTATATATATTTTTATATACCCTATCTAGTGTATGTGTATTCTATATTGTGTGTATTGTTTACTCTACATTGTATATCAGTATTATGTTGTGTAGTTATGTGTACATTTGATATGTAAATAGTTGTGTAATTATGTGTACATTTGTTATGTAAATTGTGTTGTGTAAATATGTTGTTTATTGTAAATTGGTATATGTCTCGTCACTGTCATGACTGCAATGTTGCTCGGAACTGCACACAAGACTTTCACCTACTGTTGCACTCGTGTACACAGTAGTGTGACAATAAAGTGATTTGATTTGATTTGATTTGATTTAGTGCCCAGGGGCATTCTCTGCAATCAGTCCATGCACGAGTGGGAGAAACTGCTGTAATGCACCGTAAATCCAACAGCATGCAGAGGTGAATGGACTAGAAGTAGAACTCAGCTCTCTGTGAATCAACTACTCTACTAGAAAAAATCGGAATGAGTGGTTGTGAGCCAGCTCCTTTTATACCTGTATGAGTGGGAGTGGCATGCAAATTCCACTTGCCAATTCCCATTGGCGTTTTCTCAAAGATCAGAGGTGTTTGGGGCTCCCAAGAGAGACCCCTAGTGTCACTACATCGACACAACGATGAGTGAGTGACAGATAGGGAACTCATATGACAAATTGTACTATTTATTCAGTCTTCTTATTTCATTTAATAGATTTGTTTGAGGAACAAACTAAAATGATTTACCGAAAACCTTGACATTCATGAGTTCATGTTTTATTAACATATAACTAAACTACTTTTGTGCTTTTTCCTCATTTTAGAGCTCGATTGCCCCAGTCCTGATTCACTTTCATTATATGGAAAAATTGTAATGATATTCTTCACATTTTGTGTTTCACAGAATAAAGAATCACACGGGTTTGGAACAATGAGTGAGTAAATCACAAAATAATTTACAAATGATTTATCAGTGGCATATACACTAACAAGCAAGAGAGCAAAAGAGGGAAAAAATGTCTTAAGAAGCAATGGTGCAATGAAGAAATCAATTCCCTTTAGATTTCACTGACCACCCTCTTCGTTTCCCCCGACCCAACCACTGAAAGGCTTGCTATTCAATGAAGATGAAATGAAGGTACATGGCCATATGCATGAGACAATGCATAAATGGAATAGTGGGCAAATTAAATGCTTTGATAAGTCATCTGTAATACATCATTTGCCCTTAAATCCTGAAACTCCATTAGCTGCAGCTACTTAATCAAATAATTCAAAGGACCCTGCTGCTTTGTTTTCTTTCCTCTCATTAATTGCAGGGAAAGAATGACACCATGCCAAATGATTGGGGCGTGACAGAGAACACAGTAATACATCTCACATTCAGGGTTTTTAAAAGATGAAAGGGTGATAATAATGTTTACCTCTGTGTCTGAAGAGGCATTGCAGTGATGGCGGAGGATGTGCTACTGCAGGGATTAATCACGTATGGAAATCTCTCACTATGCTCAACCCTACTGGTGGCCTCTGGGTTATGATGGACATATTATACATTTGGCAGATGCTTTTATCTAAAGCAAAATTTTCAGGGTTTCCACCAATTTTTGACCTATGAATTTCCAGAAATTTTCCATTACATTTCCTTTACTTAAGATATTTCTAACTTCTATGATATTTCCAGGCCTGAAAATCACTTTAGCCAAAGCCTAACCAATTATTTGAACAATATAATTACAATATAAAACAGGTAAATTAAGTCATAATCATTTTAATTACATTACACTATTATATAGATATTTATGAGCACCCGACACCACTTCTAAGCCTAAACCTAAACAATTCTCAATATAAAAGAGTTACCACGCAGATAAAAGTACAGTCACAATACTTTATTTTAAAAACAATATTATACAAAAGCAATAGTATTCCAAACCAGAGTGAAAGTGAAGGTTAAAATAGCAGAAAATCTTCTCCTTCTGCAAATGCAGTGACATCCTGATCCTAATGTTACATCTCATTCGAAACATACATCACAATCAGTCACGAGACATGTGAGAGCCAATGGCGTTTGACATCACTAACATCAAACCTGTGCCATAACGCTTCTTGGGGTGGCAATTTTTGAATGTGTTAAAATGAGTCGAGAGCAGGATGTTACAGTGGATGCTGGGGGACCGTGAATAAAAACGTACATTTGGGTCCTTCACACAAAGCGATAAGAAGACATGGACTACATCCGGAATGAAACAGGTCACTTCAGCAGAGCAGAATGTGTACAGAAAATCACAGATATACAATACACCACTACAAACTAATAAATGTTGCTGATTAAAAAATCAACCACTATGAATAAATGTTGTTCATTTCAAATGAAATGAAAAGTGTACCTTAACATATAATTTCACAATGATAAAATTCTGTTGCTTTTCGCATCAGTCTATTGACAGTCTCTTTCCGGATGCGTCAGAAACAGAAGCTAGAGGATGCTTTTTGGTGTACATGTGTTGACACACAAGGCTTGTGCACAAGTTGCATTATTTAATTCTTTAGGAGGGAGAACTGGTTATTCCAGCATGGTGCTGTCACTGTGTGAGGTCCAAAAATAAATGATTTACTGTGTCTGGTGTGGAAGAACTTGACTGGTCTGTACAAAGACCAAACCTGAACACGATTTAAAATATTTGGGGTGAATTGAAATGACAACTGTGAGCAAGGCCCCATCCCACAACATTAGTGCCTTACCTAACTGATTCTCTTGTGTCCTTGCACCCATGTTACAACATACAACATAGTGGAAAGCCTTCACAGAAGAGTGGAAGCTGTTATATGCCTATGGTTTTGAGATCAAATGTTGATCAAGCACAAATCGGTGTCCACAAATTTTGTCCACAAACAGTAGTATAAATTCTATGCCTGAAAATCGAACCCATGACCGTTGCATTGCTAACACAATGCTCTACTAGTTAAGCTAAAGGAACAGAAGAAACATGGGTATCTTAAACATCTTAGAACTATTAATCTAGACAAACTATTAGTAACTATTTTACTAATCATAGGAAGGCTTTGTTCATTTTGTAACATTCAATTAAAGCAAATGTTTTAAAAGTCTGAAACAGGTGTTTTCATAGAGCTTGCTGTGGTTATTTTTATTTGATATAGGTAACAGATGTTTTGCTACTCAAAATAAATAAAATTAAAATAGAAAAAAAGAAAATGCTGCTTTTGTTTTTGTTGAATATACTGCATTTTATAAAAATTATATATTAAAAAAATTAAAAATTAAATCATCCAGTAGAACCCTAAGCTATCTATTTTGGTAGGACTTTGTGCAAAACAGAAAAAAGGTCCATATGTTGACTACCATAAGCCATGTCCACACAAAAATTTTATATTTGAAAACACATTGATTTTGCTGTTTACAACTCTTATCCACAGTAGAATTGCAATTTCCTTCACCAAAAACACTCTCTATAACTGCATACTTTGGAAAACAATTACATGAGGAAACTTAGAACACTTTTCAAACCTAAACAGATTAGTGAGGACATGGCCTTAGAGTTACCTTAAAAAAATTGCTGAGCTGTTTCATGACATTTATATAATATGCCCAATATTCCCAATATAGAAATTTGCTAAACATGCTCAATATGCTTAAATGCACCAGTAGCAACACATTATAGACAAAGTGGGAAGGAAAGAGTGTGATTCATGTATATATAAACAGGGTTGGGAGGGTTACTTTTGACATTTATTCCACTACAGATTACAGAATACATGCTGTAAAATGTAATTTGTAACATATTCCAGTAGATTACTCAAGGTCAGTAAAATATTCTAAATACTTTGGATTACTTCTTCAGCACTGGTAGATTTTTTTTCACTTGTTTTGACTATAAAAACTGCCAGTACAGTAAGATAAATACACATGTTAAAAAAACATTCTCTGAAAAAACTATATATCTTATGCAGTGTTGTATCTAAAACAAGATAAATCAAACTGATTTTGCTTTAAGGATTTTTGGATATTTTTACAGGAAAACAATACAAAAAGTTATTATCAGAAATAACTAGAAAAATGAAATTAAATGAAACAAATGACAATAAAATGCAAAGTAATCTCGTCAGTATTCAAAATATTTTTTAATGTAGCTCTTCTAATTACCAATTATATAAATTGTTACTGTAGTGGAATACAGTTATTATATTTTGTATTTCAAATATGTAATCCTGTTACATGTATTCCACTACTCCCCAACCCAAAGTAATATGTATATATATATATATATATATATATATATATATGAGAGAGAGAGAGAGAGAGAGAGAGAGAGAGAGAGACGGATATACTCAGAGGACAGCACTGAGGGAAGACTTCTTCCAGGTCTTTCATCTGTGCTGGGCTTCCAGAATAATAATAATACAGTAATCATAAAAAAAGATAATTAATATGAGGAAGGAACCTTGAGCAGATTTTCTATGGCCCATCTTTTTGGGGTCTGATTTTGTCGTAAATAATTTGAAAAGAGCCATGGCTCTAGGGACTGATACATTAATAAAACCAACAGGAATGCAAGGCTTTGGCATAATAATCATGGCCTTGCTACACCACAATGCAATTCAAGAAGTGTTTGATATCAGTAAACTTACCTTATTCATACAAAACATGTTTTACAGGGCTACACTCCTTAAAGGTTAAAATGAACCCAAACAATCATACTTTTGGCTGAAAATGAAAAATATATATGAAATCAAATTCTCTATCCATTTTTATTTTATTTTTTATAAAAAAAGAACAAGAAAGCTAGCTGGGGTTCATTTCCTGTTTGTGGTTTTTGAAGTACATTCCCCGTCTGTTTCATAATCATGTTAAAAGGATCTGTATGAAATATGATGCTGAAGAAAATAGAAAGTAATATAAGTGGGAAGGAGTGGATGTTCTTGCCTGATGAATGCTCAATATGTTATAGAAGATTTTATATTGTATACAAATAGTACATGCTTTTACTTGGAATATATGAATCTGCATAACTTGGCTCTAAAATGAAGAAAATATAAACATGAAATAATCTGAAATTAAATAACAGGATACAATTTTAAACCAAGTAAAAACTTGTATACAAAATGTTCTATGCACAGACACTTTGCTTGACTAGAATGAAAGCCTACAGATCCAGTAGCATGAAATAATAGGGGTGAATATAATTCTACAGAACGCAACAGTCTGGTTCCGAGAATAAAAATCTAATTATTTTTTTTTCCATAGACTAAATGATTTTAGTCTATGGAGCCATCGGTCCACATTATTTCAAATTCACTGTTTAAAAATTGTGTTTAATAGTGCAATTCCTGGTGAACTACACTACCCATAGTCCAACAGAGAAAATTCAACCAATCAGAGAACCGCAGCCAACAAAGCCCACCAAACAAGTCCAGCAGCGAGCACTCCCTACACTCTTAAACGACATATATACACTATTTGAATATTTTGAAGTATACTTAAATATCTTTTCTATACTTGTAATCAAGCACTTAAAATCAATAGTTTTAGATATTTCCATCATTTTTTGATTTGATTGCGTCATTCGCAAATCTTCATGGGATTATAGTCTGTACCCTCATGAAGTATGGTATGTACAAAGTATTGTGTAC
Source organism: Moxostoma hubbsi (assembly GCA_032164185.1). Classification (NCBI taxonomy): domain Eukaryota; kingdom Metazoa; phylum Chordata; class Actinopteri; order Cypriniformes; family Catostomidae; genus Moxostoma; species Moxostoma hubbsi. The sequence continues at coordinate 20,406,657 of JAVLUX010000035.1, forward strand.
CCTTGTCTTTTTTTCTGATTTTCAATACATTTTTGCTTCAAATCAAAGTTTGTAATGTTGTGATTCACCTCAGAGCTGAATGGTTTGGTTCATAGCTTAGAACTCATTTCTGAAGGATTTTATGAAAAGCCTATTGAAAACATTTATGGGAAAACCAGACAACTTCTGGAACCCAGACTTCTGAAAAGTGGGCGGGAACTGTTATATTAACATGCGCTACACAGAAGGCTTTTGCTGTTGTGCACCATCTCCATGTTTATATCAGCGCAAAGGTCGACGGGGCAGAATAGTGTGCTGGACACCATGAATGGGAGTTGGGGGCCCCTGGGCTTCAGCAGGGGGTTACCAAGATAGAGCAAACTGTATTCAGCAGTTGAGTGTTTAAATTAATAAAAAATACTATTCACTTCTTTGTGTAAATCTTATTGAATGAGAAACAATTTACTGAGTGCAAGCTTAGTTTAGAGAAACTATTTTAACATAAAAAAAATTGCACACTTCAGCTTTAAGAAAAAACAGCTCTAAGAATAGAGTTCAATTATAGATGCCCTGCGACACCACTGTCCAGGAAAAAATAAAAGTCTTACTTTTTATGTGATTGCAAAATTACAATTTGTGTCTTTAGGAGTTAAACTTTTTTTTACTATTGTGTAAAATGTGTAAATACACATTACATATGTGTAAATTAATTTGGCATGGCCATGAAGATTTTGATATTTTCAAGTCTATGCGCAAGTGGTTTGAAGAAACCATGCACACAAGTGCTAATAGGATGTATCAATATAATTTAATTCAGAGTTTCTTCTCCAGTTATTGTACCATCTGCATTCTATTTTTATATTCCAGTTCATGTCAAACACCGGCAATATAATGAAGACGGCCCATTCATAAGAATTTTGTAGTGTAAATGAGCTGTATGCAATGCATGCCCTGCTCTGTTTGTCGCCTGTGCTGCATACATCCGTGGTGTATGTGTTGCATGTTCTCTATCGTCCGTCCTGGGCACATATCTCACCTGCTTGAAATATGCTTTTCTTCTCTCCCATTGTTCATTGTTTTGTAATGTATATTTGTTATATGTTTCTTTATTGAATGTTTTAGGTATAATTTCTGCACAGCGTCTTTGAGCTTTGGAAAGGCGCAACACAAAATTAATTTATTATTATTATTATTATTAATATTATTATTATTATTAATCATTTTGATCTACTAACAAAAATCATTGCTAGTATTAAAAGTGACTGATAGCTCTTTGATATCATCTGCTGGTTGAACCCGTAAACTGCAATTGCAGGAATTGATTTTAAACTTTGCTCCGAGATAAGATGTGGTTCTCAAACGTCTTAGCCCAATGACCTATTTTTCAGGAAACTAGCAAACTGCACTTTGCACCATTTAATTAACATACAAAACATGCACAGTTTGTACCAATACAACCACAGATCCGCAAACACTCCCACACATGCCCACTTGGTGGTGCAAAGCCGCTGCACCTAGTGCATTCATGAAAATAGAGCCCATTGAGCCATTGTGCTTATGGTTGATTCTTTAATTAGGGAAATATTTCTGTTCTCTAGGATCATAAAAAAAAAAAGAAAGAAAGATGAGCCAGGATGCAGGACTCTCTTATCACTACCCATCCTTCACATAGTCCTATTGCACCACGAGGACACCAGACTTACATCCCCATGGACACCTTATTCCCCTTTTTGGACATTTTCTGTTGTTTATGTTAAAAATAATAAACACCACTCCGAGGCCTGATGCCATACCCACAGTGCCTGCCTCTTGCTCACCTCTCCACAGAGGAATTAATTTCACCTGCAGTCATATAGGATGCCCCAATGTCATTTTAACCTTACCATATGAGGAGCTGAAAACTGGTTCCAAATCAGTGGAAAAAGTTAACAGACACACAGCAGCACAAGTCAGTGATTGGCCAGAGCTTCCTGGAAGAAATCCTCTCAATCTACAGAAGGAAATTTATTGCACTGCAAGCTGGCCACCAGGACATCTCTGCTATACCCAGATCCACCTGACTGCACACCCATAGTCATGCAAAGCTCCATCAAATACTGCTGCTTATCAGAAACTTATGTTCCTGCTTGCCTAAGATGAGTTCCAATGTTACACTCATGTACAATATGGCCCAAAACTTGTTGAAACCCATACATCACACCTGTGTGTGATTATATAACATTTCATTTCAAAACTTATGAGACAAAAGGGGAATGCAAATTTGTCTACTACACAGTATATATATATATATATATATATATATATATATATATATATATATATATATATATATATTAAACACCCAATTAATGATCTATCAGCTGTCTTTTCTTTGGCTTTATATCTTGTTTTTGAACAACAATCTAAATCAAGCAATTTTGTGATGTGACAACTAAAACAGCCATTTAGCTCCTAAATGTTTCAGTTTAGGAGCCAATGGCTCCTTAGTCATTTTTAGTCTGGAGCCCTGGTGTTAGTAATAGGTGTATTTGACATAGCCAAACCCCTTAATTGGAAGGGAAAGTCCACATAGTTTTGCACATGTAGCATGCATAACTTTCAGCCATATACTAGTTATTGATTCAATGCTTCTTTTCAGTGAAACCACTGTTGTCCACACACATATACATACATTGCCAACCTTTTAACCTAGACAGATATAAAGTTCATAGTTATTAAAAGATGAATGGATCAGTAAAGACATGCTCAATAAAACATATCATTTCCAGGATGAAATATGAGAGAGAAAACCAAACCATCTCGACAATTATTGAACGGATTAAATTGGTGTTGATTCTCACCTCTCTGGTTCTGCCTTTAACAAGCCAAGTTTCTGCGCTGAATTTTATAAGTTCGAAACCTCCAGTCTCCACAAAAACACATCAAGCAACAGAGAGCTGACACTTGATGTGCATATAAAAGATGCATCTTGTGAAAACACTGAACAAACTAGAAAAGTTGGTGCCAGATTAGCATTATTCATAGCTGAGGCAGGAAAGATCGAGTGACCGTCCTCCTCCAACTCAGTCTCTCGGGTGGGCAATGAGTCTGGAGAACAAAGAAATGTGGTGAAACAGGGCAGGAATTGGTGCTGCAACGAGCAAAAGCATATTCCACATTACAAAGCGCTCTTTGGTGACAGGACTATAAATGTATGTGTGGGAGGAAACAGGTTGTCAGATGTCTAGAGGGTGGTACGCAGCGACTGTCAGAGTGAAGAGCTGTAATTGTGAAGAAGACTGGCAGCCTCATGATGGCAAATGGATAGTCACACTCCAGAACAGCTAACTGGACCAGTTAAAGTATATGGTACATGACTATTGAGGTGGTCAGCCTAGCTTTGATTAGTCTAAATTTATTGCATTTCTAGAAGACACTGTCTAGTAATCTTGTAATTTTGTAATATCTTCAAAATGTAGGCTGAACCAAACCCTGCACACAGGCTACATTACAGAAAAAACAATATACGTATATGCATATATTGTGCTGTAGTAAAGACACCTCTGCTTAAATCTCTGTGCTGCAATAGTTGAGGCTCTTAAAGGCACCTCCATGCTCTTAAAGGCACCCCCACTTAAAAGGGCACTGTAAAGGGATTTTAATGGAAAGGAGGAGGCGAGAACCGGCTTGACAATATAAATAATATTTTTAATATAAAACTGAAACAAAAGACACAAACACACACACATGTGCCCATAAATGATCTCTCTCTCACACCACCATCCACAGTCAGCCTTTATCCCTCTCGGAGGCTTAATTAGCCTGATAAGGGGCCGGATGTCTATAATCACGACCCGCCCCTGCCCTCCACACTGTCACATTCCTCCCTTATTCTTTCAGGCTGGGGAGCCCAAGGCATGACGTACACCCCCCCCACCCTTTCCCTGGGGGAGGGCATGCCCTAATCCCCCTATGCCGGCAGGCCATTCCCGCCTTCCTGAATCTGGGAGGGGACAGAGGGAGGGAAACAAATATTTCCTGTAACAGTTAACCCTAACCTAACCCTAAACAGAGTGGCAGTGGGAGAGAGAGAGGAGAGAGAAAAGCACTTTCTCGCCAGATCTCCAATACGCCGTACATTGGTCCTCGGCCACTCCTCCACCCTCTAACGTACGACAGCCATGCCTCCACAGGCGGATCAGAGGCAGTCCTCCGGCCCCTGTTGGACAGAACACCCCGTCATGTTCTCGGGGAACAGAAGGGGTCTCCCCTGCCCCTGGCAGCGGTTCTGCCGCTCCAGGCGGTCGGCAGCGAGCCCCTCCCCACTTGCGGTTGGCATTCTCAGACCCCGCCACGTTTAAGGGGCTGGTAGGGGACTCCTCCACCCCTGGCAGCAGCCCTGACTGATCCAGGTAGTCCATTAGGAGCCCCTTCTCCCCTTGCAGTCGGCGGCCGTTCCTCCGCTTCCAGGCAACTGGGCTCCTCCGTCCCCTGGCAGATGGCCGTGGCTGCTCCGTTGGGGTGGATGGTAGTGGTGAGAACTCTACTATGGCGCTTCCCTCCTCCTTCCCGTGTCTTCGGCACAAGTGTAAAGGGAATATGGGAAAGGAGGAGGCGAAAATCAGGTTGACAATAGAAATAATAGTTTAATGAAAAACTTAAACAAAAGACACAAACACACACATGACATTCAGCTGCCTGTAAACAATCTCTCTCTCGCACCACCATCCCCAGTCGGTCTTTATCCCTCTCAGAGGCTTAATTAGTCTGATAAGGGATAAGTACCAAATATATAAAAAGTACCATGTAAAAACATTAGGTTTTGTAAAAAATCCTGCATAGATGCTGCAAGAGTCTACTTGTTAAATTCTTCCATATTTACAATGTTTATTGAAGCGAAATATTTCACAATGAATGATTGTACCTTTAAATGTTCATATTTACACATTTAGTAAACTTATTACATTACTACATGTTGTTACATGTTTGTTTATATTCACTTTTACGATTTTCATTGAGTTTACATTGATGTATAACAAGCACTAAAATGGTACTGTCTCTTTAAGAGAACCAGCAGCTCGACCAGAAAATGTTCACGGTTGAATGAGCGGAGCACACAATAACAAGAGAAGTTGTGCAGTGTTATTTCCCCTCATCTGCGGAATGTATCATTAGAATTGTATTTTTTTTTCTTTTCTGTTTGATAACCAACTGACTGAAAATAACATAAAGGGTATTAAGAGACATGAAAATAAAATGGAATGTGTGGATCTCTTTTTTGGACACAAAATTACTCTTACTTGTGTGGTGAACAATCGGACCAGATGACATTTCAGGAGCCAGTTTATGGAATAGCCCCTCTCTAACTGTCTAGGCAAAGGAGAGTGGCTTCATTTTGATTGGATCGTGGCAGGACCAACACAAAGAAATGCCAAGCACAGCCATCAGATAAGCTGCTCAGACAACTGCCAGACACCCTTCACAATACAGGAATGATCTTCCAACATGTTGGAAAAGAATTCTCATTGGTCCATGAGTGGTTTCTTAGCAACCTCAAACACCCCACATCTAAAGTTTTGCCCTAAGGTCAGAGGTGAGAGATGAGACTTTATGGGCCCCCTCCAATCTCAGCAGCCAAACATAACCTTGAAACAAGAAGCACCAAACTGAAATCTCCTCCTCATCGGGAAGGTATAAAACTATCCTCCGGATGACCACATCTTTGTTCTGAGTTCCAAGCTTTTCGAGTTCGGGAGCAATAACAGAATAATAATGAACATTCTGAATCTCTGGTCTGAGTGGTAGGAAATTTAACGGAATACAAACCATACAACATGCCAAGTATCACTCCATGAGAGAAAGGATAGCAGATAATCTAACGTTCTAAGTCTCCATCTGAGAGACAGAAGAAGATCGACCAAATACCAAGTCTCACTACAAGAGACTATTGCAACAGCAAGTTCGGAATCCCTATACCAGGGATATAACTACAGCGACAATGTTTAGTTCTGGCAAGCCAACCTTCTCTGCAAGTTTTGTGCATCTGCATGTTTCAAATGATGAATCTTGTACCGACATACGGGCTGTATGTCTGCATGTTCCAGATTGCAAGAACCCTTTCTGTGCTTCCAGGAGATCAGCATTCCTCAGCCCCTTCGAGTCCAAGGCTGTTGAAATGGAATCCAGCTCCTTCCCCACTGTAATGTGGCCCTGAGCCCCAGTGGAAGATGTCGCCATCACCAAACTCCTCGATCGATCAAGGAGAATGTAAATATCACTACTAAACCTCTTTTCAGAAACCTTGGCATTAGTGTATACTATCATTTTATGATTTTCTAATGTTCTTTAGATTACATAACCCGTGTATAAAATGCCTTGGAAATAATTAATTTGTTATTTGTTTAATTAGGAATAAGGTTTTCACCTTATTAATTAACTGAGAAACAGCGTTTTACCTTAAGATAATAGTCACACTTTGCTATGTCTACATCCTGTTCAACAACTTATTTGCATATTTACATCCTATGCAATTTTATTTACCTTGTCATGTATTTTGTTGTTTAGAATATTAGTACCATTTTGTAGGTTTTGTTAGTTATTCTTGTTTATCTTTTTGTAAATAAAACTAATTTTATTACAACTTTTTGTTTGTAACATGCTCACAAAACACAGCATGCAGTAAAAGATAAGGCTGAATCCAGTTTCTTAAACGGCAACTTTTTAATCAGTAAAGGGATCACTGTGCTTAAGTTCTTCAGCACTACAACTCAATCACTGTCGAGTGAAATCTGAACTTTACTAGCCAGTGGCTACTAACAGACATATTTTAGTCGCATAGCACGAAATTTGGTCTCTTATGCAAGTTATTTATGCGCAATGTAGAGTACTGTTGTAACTTTGGCCTTTGTTTTCTAATTGCGACTGAAAAATACTGAGTAAGTATTATTCCATTTCTAATCTGACAATCAAAGTCCTAAAGGAAGAACATACTAGAGAATTATGGCTCTATTTGTATTAATATCTGAGTAGTAACAAAGAGCTTGTTAGAATGTCTAGCGTGTATCCAAATCTGGAGCCAGAGGCAGACATGTCTGGACCTCTCTTGGGGTTTCTGGTTGTTTGGCTGCAGTTAAAAGGGAAGATCAAACATTGCTGGTATGCAGTTAAAAGGCATGTTCTGATATTCTATGTCTTTCTAATGTATTACCATTTAAAAGTGAGCAGAGAAAATGGACAAAAACTATAGCAAATTTCCCCCAGAGTGTTGGTTTTGTTGATTGTTTCAGGCTTTGTGAATTTCAAAAGTATACTTCGTTGTACTTATCAATGATAATGATGACATTTTTGCTAGACTATCATATGGGATGCTTAAAAATGTAATCATAGCAGAAAAGCTGTAGTGAAGCATTGTGAAACAGATCAGCCATTTCAATCTGACGCTGAGAACAATACAGCAAAACAGGGGCTGAGTTCATGGTGGCGGAACTGCAAAAATGCTGCTTATGTACTGGCTTTTATATAAATGAATGACATTAAAAAATGTTATTGCCAGCAAATGTCACCAAAAAATGTAAGCATTACACTGAAAAGCTTTATATTGGTCAAGCAGTCAAAAACTCCTACAAAAAGAGTCATTTGGAAATGTGGTGTCAATATCTACAAACTATTCTTGGGTTACTATTTTACAGTGTCCTTGTTACAGTGTAATTGCACACATAAGTACTGAGTAATATTAATTAACAACATGCACTTACTATAGGTTTAGAGTTTGGTTTAAGGTCAAATGCTTGTAATTATGCACAATGTACTGTTAATACAATAGTCATTACATGTAATATGTATAACAAATAATATGTATATGCAAATAAATTGTCACCTATTCTTTGTTTTGACCCTCTTTCCTCTTTCAACCCGGTATCACGCCGAGGCGTGAAATAGACACGCCGGTCCACTCGCGGATGCGTGTCTATTTCACGCTTTGCCTCCTCCAGGCGTGTACATGACACGCGCGCGTCTACGTAGAATACCGGCAGGGGGCGATCGTTTCCTCGACGCCAACAACTGTCCGCGCACCAAAGAGGAAGCGATACATCGCGTTCTCCACTTCCGGGTTTATTTTTGTATATAAATACACTTTTTAAATATATATATATATATATATATATATATATATATATATATATATATTTATATATATATATTTATATATATATATATATATTTATTTGTTTATTTACATCAGCACAAGATACTCGACAGCCCACACACACACACACACACACACACACACACGTATAACAACGTTAGGCTACAGCAACGTTAGGATTTCTTCATGAAAGCAGCACTATGTAATGAACCTTTATTTGTCACATATGGTCACAAGTGAAAGTAACCGGCGAAATTGGCCGGCATCCCGCCCGCACGAACGTGCAACGCGACGACAACGGTATCGCTTCCTCTCTGGTGCGCGGAGAGTTGTTGGCGTCGAGGAAACGATCGCCCCCTGACGGTATTCTACGTAGACGCGCGCGTGTCATGTACACGCCTGGAGGAGGCAAAGCGTGACACCGACACGCATCCGCGAGTGGACCGGCGTGTCTATTTCACGCCTCGGCGTGATATCGGGTTGCCTCTTTCCTTAAGAAAATAGGATAATTATCTTCTTCACATTAACATAACATCAATTTTGCAAACTGACTTTCAAATGCGATACGGAATAACAGTTATAGATCATTTATTTCTCCTTTAAAATATTTTTAGCTACACGGTGTCAGTGATTACATTTACATTTTTAATCATCTTTATAATTTATACAGCCAAAAGTGTCAATTTGACAACATGCCACCCTCTTCACACCTAGGGTAGTCTAAGCCTCAGACAGCAATGTACACATACCGCACACAGTCTTCAATGACTATCTAATGCATATTGCCCACAAAATGCCAGTTCCAATCTGATCTAAGCCAGCTGAGTTTTTTTCCATGCACAAAATGTTATGTTATGTTATAAATTATATAAATAAGTATGTCCCTTAACAAGTAAAAAAAAAAAAAACTAGCCCTCTTAAAAACATCAGGAGAAATCCTCTGCTGACTTCAGGTCAGCAAAACCTTTAGTTTGTTCTGGATTTCCAAATCAACATAAAAGATAAAGTGTAGGTTGGCTTAGAATTTTCTTCACATAAGGTCATAAATTCATTCCTCACTTGAAAAAAAAAAAAAAAAAAAGACAGTCCGTTCAAAAGTTTTCCACCCTTAAAGACATTTTCTTATTTATTCATATTTTATTATGTTGAATTATATAAATGTATTGCCTGTTTAATTCATAAGTCTCTGATTATAATCATGAGATGGTTTCAGTGTTCAACTTGGAAAAGTGTCTAGTGGCCATACTGTTTTGCAAGAGTCCTTTTGGAAAGCTCTTGAAAGTACACCAGTGGAGAATACCTAAATATCACAGTTGATGCTCTTTTTATTCAAAGGGTATTCAAAATCCTGTTTGGAGAATACACTAAAGGTGCTTCCCAAACCACACACTTCTGCACTTTTCTACATCACTTTTTTAGTTTAAGTAGTGTAAGTGGTACAGTATGTTAACACTGAAAATGCAACAAAAAGAACTGTACTGGGTACACGGATGACGCACTTATTCAGTCGTCAAAACAGATTGTGGAATATTGGACACTTCATGCACTCAGTGCTCAGTGGAAGTGGTGATGGCGTAGTGGCTAGAGCACAGGGCTGCTAATCAGAAGGTTGCTGGTTCGAACCCCACGGCCACCACCATTGTGCACTTGAGCAAGGCACTTAACTCCAGGTTTCTCCGGGGGGATTGTCCCTGTAATAAGGGCTCTGTAAGTCGCTTTGGATAAAAGCGTCTGCCAAATGCATAAATGTAATGTAAATGTAATGCTCTATACGTAGCAGAAGGGGCGGTGTTAACATTCTCACTTATGCCATTCAATGGTAATTTATGGTGACCACCTCTTCAAGCTTCAAAAGGGCACAAAAGTATAATTCAGACATCTAATATATTATTATATGTGACTTATGTCTTGTTCTGAAGGAATACGATAAGGTTTGGTGAGAAACAAACCAAAATCTAATGAAAAACTAAGTGAAAATCTTCAACAAAAGTTGATCTCCTGTGCACATTCATAAGACAGACAGCACACAAGCTTTAGAGCTCCTTGCACAAGAGTAGAGCGCAGCAGCCGCTCGTGAGGTGGAGTGTTCAAGCTAAAATGATTTTTGTTTTGCTTCAACAGGATCACCAGTGATATTAACAACAGAAGATACAACATGACTACACCCAAACCAGAGAACAGAACTTACAAAACATGTCTGAAGATTTGCAGATACATTTCTATGACCAGCCTTATTAGCAGCACTGCAGTTTGTGCAAGACTGAGGAGTGGAAGAATTACACAGCTCACAGTCCAGATGCACTCCCCAAACAGTTTCAGCTAATGTAGATCACAAAGTATGACTGAATTATACAAAAAAAAGTAAATTCAGAAGCAATTTATGTTGTGGAACGTTGTGGAATAAGCGGAGTCGGAGCTCTTTAAAGGAAACACCCCGGCGCTACATTTTAATTTTGTTTGTTTTTTAGTGAGTTAAAGATGGATTGAAATGAACATAAAGGTGAGAAAGGGTAGTCTTCACCCCATTATACACTGCAACAAAATACATTTTTGATTTGATTTTGTTTGTCTTGTTTTCCAATATAAATATCTAAAACTCCTTTAAAACAATGTACATTTACTTTAGCAGCAATACTGCAGAAGAAAAAAAAATTCTGAGAATGTTGAATATAATATTAAAAATGCTAATATTTTAAAATATCTAAAAATCCTTTAAAAAAAGATGCATTCACCTGAGAAGCAGCATATAAGATATTTATACTTGATTTTAGAGAATAGATCTTGAATATAAGTATATTGTGTCTTTTCTGCACTCACAGAATTATAACCAATTTAAAAAATACACTTATATACAAAATATATTTATATTAAAAATACATTCTCTTAAAGCATTTCTAAATATCTTATATGTTGCTTCTAAAGTAAATGTATTTAGTTTTTTAACACAATTTTAAATGGAAAACAAGAGAAAACACTTGATAACAATTTTTTGCAGTGAATTTCTTTACTGAATTAAACTTAATAAAAAGTAAATTTTTTCCCAATAATTCAGTGAATGTCTTTTAGAGGTATATTTAAAAGATGATTTTGTCCTCTTTATTGTTAGTAAGCATGTTTAGTCCAACCATTTAAGTTGGGCCACAAGCTGAATAATCGGTTAAGAGCTAATGATTAATCGTTGCCATAATCAGCAAATAGTCGAGTAATCGTTCTAATAATCGCTGGATTAATCGATTATCAATATAATCGTTAGTTGCAGCCCTATTCTGTTAATCAATCGGTTTCTATATTTGGCATTGCGCCATGAGTTGCGTCCGCTATGAACTGGCATGGTCCAAGATCATTCTAATAACATTATATTGAAGCCAGCATCTCACTGGCCTGCTAAAACTACTTGTTTTTGGCCACAGGTTCAGAATGGAGAAGAGGTGACAGACATTCATGCTCCCTCCGCCTTTCTCTCCAGTTCTGGGCATAGAAGTGCATCTATTTTTCACCTACAAACTCTTCAGACATGTTTGTTAGTTCTGTTGTTCTCTGGTTTGTGTGCTGCTGTGTTGTGTTTTCGGTTGTTAATATTGCTGGTGGTCCTGTTGAATCAAAACAAAATGGGTTTTCGCTTGAATGCCCCACCCTGCGAGCGGCTGCAGCACTCTGCTCTTGTGCAAGGAGCTCTAAAAACTTTCATGCAGTCTGTCTCATGAACTTGCACAGGTCGCACAACGGTCGGTGAAGAATAATGCATTCTATTTCGGTTTGTTTCTCACCAAACCTCATCGTATTCCTTTTGAAGCTTGAAGAGGTGGTAACCATAAATTCTCATTGTATGACAGCACTGAGCAAATTTTTTTTTACAATTTCTCCCTTTTTGTTAAGAAAAAAGAAAGTCAAATGGGGTTATTCTGTAACAACACAGGGGTGTGTAAACAATGACTGAATTAAAATTTTTGGGTAAACTATCCCTTTAAATGCTTTACCATCAACCCACGTTGAGTGAATATCTATGTTGTTTGAGAAGTGTTAAACTGAGGTTGGCTATCGCGCTAAAGCTAGCAGCAATATGTCGCACGCATATGAAACGTCACTTCCATCAGCTGTTAAAAGCTGAATACATCCGCGTAGTAAAAAAAAAAACACTTTTAGTGTTCCATTTGGGACGATACTACAGTACATGGCTGAGTGCATTGTGCATCATTTGGGCCACAGCTTAAGATTCAAAAACATCAAAGAACCTACACAAAGGACTCAAATAAAGGCAACTATTCAGACATGCCCAATCAAAGTTATGCCTGCATCAAGTTAAGAATATTTTGGAACTTACACAAAACTGTACTTATAGATTATTGAAAAACTGAACATCAGAACTCCACAAAACTGATTAGCCTTTGGTACAATTCCCTAAAATTGAGAAAACCTCATATTACCCCCGAAGCAATGTTACTTAATTCACTGCATATTCTTTAAAATACAGTAGTTTTCAAACTTTCTAAACAACGTTTTAAAAAGCTGAAGCTAAATTAACTTTTTCCTTAAAAAGTTGAGCAAAATGAAGATGAAAGGTTTTGATCTTTCACTCCATGAATCAGATAATTGTTTGGCCTTCATAATACTTTAATAGCTAGAGAAAGTGACTTGCATACAAAATAATAAACAACTTGTTTAAAACAGGTCTTGATGATTCCCCATCCATTTTTCATCTTTTATAAAGATTGATTTTTCTTCAGATTCACTTGAAATATTGTTTCATCCGCTTGCCGATGTAGAGAAAAGGTCAACAACCCAAATGGTACCTCACCAGAAACCTGTACTGAAGCAGCTAACACAGATATCCAAGTCTCTGTGCTCTCATTTCCACTATATACCCACTCTGAAATCACATTTTGCAGACATTCTATTTATACACACATTCCCTGTGTGTTATCTGCATGTGCTGTATTATCCTACTAGGCATGACCGTCACAGAGAAGTACAAGAAAAACTGAATTCAACTGCTATTATCACCACGGCAAGTCAAAGCCAATAACTTTATACATACAAAGCTACAATCTTGTCCTTCTAAGATGTGCCAGGAAGATTTCCTGAGCAGTAGGGGTAATTTTCATAATGGGACTTTTTTGGGGGCTTTTTAGCATTCATGTCTAATGGAGAGGAATGTTCAGTCCCAGATCCTATCAGAGCAGCTTATGGAGGGAAAGCTTTATTGGCATTAATATAACTTCTGTTAGATCATTCTCTTATATTTACCTTGGGTTATGACTCAGTGTTAGACAAGGGCACTGCGGACAAGACAAGTTGGAAAAGGTGTTCCTAAAAGCTGGCTTACAGATCACAATGGATGTCTAGCATGGCTAGATTGTTACTGTTAAAGTCTGATATTATTTTATTACTATAAATGTAGCTTTATGAGCTTTAAATGCTGATTTTTGTTTTATCTGTCATGTAGTAGAGATAGTGTGGCATTTAAAAAAAAAAAAAAAAAAACTTAAAAGATATTTTAAATGGGCTTTTTCTAGGATATATCATATTATGCAAAATTATCCCTGTAATTTTAGAAATTGATCTTTGTGAAAAATTTGCAACAATGTGGAAGCCTTGATGACTCTCAGGTGTAGAGTGAATTACAGTATTATCATCACAAGTCTTTTTATTTGTTTTGTTTTTTGCCAAGTCTTTTCACTCTTTGTCTTTTTTCACACTGCATACACATCAGAGTGAAGCTGCTATAATTATGTTATAAAGCAAGTATTGAAATCAGAGCTATTTGTTCAGATGGTGCAGTCAATACCTGGTATATCACAGCAAGACTCCAGGTCAGGAGACATAAAAAATACAAATTATTGTGGAAACAGAAGATGGAAAACTGGAAATTTTACCCTTTACACTTTGTCTGTCAAATAGTGAGGCCGATTAAACCACATTTCCAAAAAAAGACAAAAACTGTTTAGACTAGGTCTGCACAATTAATAAAAAAATACATAAATCAATATTATAATTACAGCTGTGATGATCAAATAATCGTGAAAAGTGTCAATAACATATTTACAAGATATTATTTGTTTGTTGTGTGCAAGAATGGAATGACAAATCAGAAACATTTAAATCAGTAATGACAACCTACTATGTTATTATTGTGGCATTGTTTGCTTTTTTGTGTATTTAAAAAAAAACAAAAAAAAAACATAAAATCTTTAAAGAGGCCATTACATTAGCCCTTCATGTCTTTTTAAAGAATCTTTAAAAGGTTTTTTTTTTTTTTTTTCAAACACGTAAAAATATATAATAGCTTTTGAAAATGATCTGCAAGACTCTGAAGCACACCGCTGAGATGTAAACCTCAGTTTATATTCTAAATGAGGATGAAATCAAAAATCACTTCCATCTCTTTCCACCCCCTGGAGTGAAACTGGATTCATCTTGAGTAGATTGTGCTGACGTACTTGCTGCATAGTAAATTATCATTACTAAAAGAGCAAAATTCACCTCCTGTGAACCACACGTGAAAGTTCAAAGTTAAATGTTAAAATGACGTTGGTGATGACATCTAAGTATTTAAAATCAAGGGAAGAGTTATCTTCAGTAACGAGAGTTCTTTCAGCACCAACTCTCATATGAAAATGGAAAGCATATATCTAAAGTACTGTTTATTACCCATACTGTATTATAACTTAAGGACACAATTTAAAGCTTTCAGGGTTCTAGCTCATGGTTCCTACACTTTTTGACCAAAGGTTTTCCATGACATTTCCATGACCACTCTAGTCATTCATTGTGGATTCATGTTTGAATTTATATAGATATTGCCAAGCCAATTTCCAGTATGTCAGGTGCCCATGTTTTTTTTAATTAATTGATTTAAATGACTACTTGTACAAACTAAGTTAAACTCTACACTCTTACAGTACAAGCACTTACAAATGGAAAAAATTTGCTCTTTGCCGCACTTACAAAAAACAATATCTAGCAATATCTAGACTTTAGAGCAGAGTAAATCATAGAACAGAAAATCAATGACTTTAACATGACTTTTTGAGATTTCACAAATTTCCAATACATTTTAAATCCTGGAAATCAAAATGTTAAAATTCACTGATATTTCCAGGTTTTTCATGACCGCTGAAACTCGTGTATTTTGTCTCTGCCAGCAGTGCTCTGATTGATGGATGATAAAAGACCATACAGACTTGAGTGACGGGATAGAGTGACTACAGTTTCCCTCCAAGATGTCCAGACACTTCCAATTGTCCCCTTCCTCTCTACTAATCGTGCTCGTACTTCTCTGTCACTCAAGTGGCAGTAAATAAAGAGTGGGTTATGAGAGTCTTCCTCTCTACACCCCATACATCAGGCAGTCTCATAATACCTACAGCTGCCACCCATTGTGAGAGGAACAGCCAAGTGATGTATGTCTGCACTGTGGAGAAAATTAGCTGCTCTGGATATGTTTTGCCACCTAAACTTAGTATTCCCGCATGCCTTCAGGAAACAGCGAAGATGACTGTCAATGAGATGAATTACCATTCAGCTGCAGTGGGGATTTTGTTGTTGGGCCTCTTGCACCTAGAGATTACCACAGCAGCACAATGTTACAAACAAAAGGCAGGCACTGCACTGCTTGAGTTTTCTTTAATTACTGGACTGTGTCCTGTTTGATGACCGGGTGAATGGATATCCTAGATCATTTTCGGTGATGTGGATACAGTTTCCAATAAATTGGAACAGATAGACATCCCATACAGGTATTGCTCAATTCAAATACTGGAGGATCTAATAATGCTCAGGGAAAAATATATATATATTTTGATTCAGGTTTATTTGTGAATGAATCATTCTGAATGATTAAATATTTAAAATAGTGATCGACCGATACAGGCTTTTTGATAGCCGATAGGTTGATACAATGCCAATATATCACACAATTTAATATAGTAAATAATGAATAATCTCTTATTTAGCACTATTTTATTTTAAATGGCAGATAGCAGTTCTGATTTCTGTTTAGTCATACATTTTTTGTAATTTATTTCCACATGAAGAAATTGTTAATATATTAGGAAGAAGGAAATAACAGTACACACAGTAGTCCAGCAACCATATATGGCATGTCCACATTAGCAATCACATTTTCTAATAAAATACAGAATCAAACCAATTGTACATACAGTACACAGTGAATAAGACATTTACTTACAGCACACACAAAGCACTTTTACTTTGAAGTTGAACTTACATACTCGTGCGGATCAAGTGCAAGCAGCACTTTTAAACAGCCATTTTATTGTTTACTGACAATTTAAACAGCCTGGATCACCTGCTTGGATTGTCACTGAGTGACTGTCATGATTTGTGAATCAGAGAAACTTTTGATCCTGATCCTGAAGTTTTTATTCTGGCTGATGGAATATGCGCTTCAGAGGAAAATATTAGACGAGTGGTCGACGGGAAGAAAATGCTTGATCTTCGCAATGTTCGTGAATTACTTCTTTTTAAACAAGATATCTGCATAGTTGCAGACAGTATATAATAGAAGTTTTGTTAATATTTGCCTTTTATAATTAGAAAAGTTACAGGGAACTGTTGAGAAGAGACTATTAGAATGCGTGCTTCAGAGGAAGATTGTATGAGCATTCCACAGGATGCTGGATCTGCTGAAGTTGTGTGAGGTTGGTTTATTACATCTGTTTAACAGAGATATGCACATTTTTTTCAGACGGTATATGATATTAGTTTTGTTGATATTTGCCTTTTTATCATAAGTCAAGACAATTAAAAGTTACAGGCAACTGTTGAGAAGAGAGAGGGAGAATGAAACAGGCAAGCACTTTAACATTGAGCTCGATATGTAGACCGTTTAAATGGCACTGTGTTGCACACCAGTCTATTATTTTAGTAATATGATGGCATGTAACAACAAAATTATCCTTGAATGGTAGCTTGTATGTCTCAGTTCTCAGCGCCCCCAAGAAACAAATAAGCCAAAAGGGGAAAATTTATCGCCGATATAGATAATTAAAAAATGCAGATTTTAAAGCAGACCATAACTAGAAAGAAAATATATTCAGAATGGGAATTTCAATGACTTTTCCATGTCTTTTAAGATTTTATTAGTTGTTTAGTATTACCAGTATTATGTATTACTATTATCCATGCCTAGAAAACATCATTTTAAAATTCCCTGATATTTCCAGGTTTTCCAACACTGTAGGAACACTGAATGCTACAGTACAACTGATGTGATTAATGTTTCCTTCCTATGCTTCCTGAATAAAACAACTTGTTTTTATTAAAATGGTCACAAATCTTGAAAAAACAGCTCAAAACGTCTTTTAGAAAGCATATATATATATATATCAGGGCTATCGATTTAACATTAATTTTACAAAAATAACGCATTAAAATTTTTTTACGCATTTAATCGCATGCCCACGTACCATAATAAGGAAGATTCCTGAGAAATGCAAGCTTCTAGTACCACCTGTTTACTCCAGAGGGCAGTAAGTGAAACTTCAGCTGTGTGAGCAACGTGGAGTTTATACAATGAAGAAAACTCTTCAGTAGGCAGTGTTACTACTCGATCCACAAGCATGCGTTACGTTCTTGCGTTCAAAACACTCAAAGGAACGAAATTGCGATCTAGGGTACCTCAAGATGTTTTAAGATTGAGTATTAAACTATATTTAACTTGACATAGTGACCTAAACATTTTATGTTTATGACGCAACACACTCGAGACGTCTGAAGTAGGTGTAAATTGATGGGACCTTAAACAAGCCCTCATAATAAATCTCGAACTGATTGACAAATTCACTTGTGAAATGGATTGCTGTGAACTGTATGCCAATGACTGACTTATGTTCAATAATATGGTAGTAAACTATACATTGTATTCTAAAGCCACTTTTTGTCTCATCAATGATTAACTCTTCTGCCACAGGAATGTAATGAATATTAATTATCTGAATATATATATATATATATATATATATATATATATATATATATATATATATATATATAAATTTTTTAAATATGTAAAGATAACTACCGGTATGTATAATTATATATTGATATAAATATGTATGATCTTTATAGATTGAGTTATTGTTATATGAGGGGCTTTCTCAGCAAATATTTGTATATGCGATTAATCGTGATTAATTAATCGGGACACCATGTAATTAATTCTATTAAAAAATTGTAAACGATTGACAGCATTAATGTGTATATATATATATATATATATATATATATATATATATATATATATATATATATATATATATATATTGTATATACACACACAAGTTTTATACCTAAGATTGTACAAAACTGGCAATGATGGTGTTACATTCCATATTGTCTTTTGTTTATGTACTTTTATTTTGTAATTATTGTTAAGTTTCTGGCCCCTGTTACATTCCATATTGTCTTTTGTTTATGCACTTTTATTTTGAAATTCTTGTTAAGTTCCTGTTTCCTGGTCTTTGTCTTATGTCCTGTTTTCCCTCCATGTCTATGTGACTGATTTTCATTGGTTCATTGTTTAATTACCTTGTTATCAGTTCTAGTTTGTCATTGGTTTCAGTTTATTGCCTTGTCATCTTGTTTTGAGTTTTAGTTTTCCATTGGCTTTCGTTTCCCCTTGTTTTTGTATTTAAGTCCCCATGTTTACCTTGTCCATTGTGGAGTATTGTTATAATCCTGATGTTATCCCGATGTTTGCAGTTAGTTAGTTAGTTAGTTAGTTAGTTAGTTAGTTAGTTAGTTAGTTAGTTAGTTAGTTAGTTAGTTAGTTAGTTAGTTAGTTAGTTAGTTAGTTAGTTAGTTAGTTAGTTAGTTAGTTAGTTAGTTAGTTAGTTAGTTGGTTGGTTGGTTGGTTAAGTTAGTTAGTTTCTGATCCATAGTCCTGTTCCTAGTCTAGTTATCGTTTCTTGTTCCTGTATCACCATCGTTTGGTTAATAAAACTGCACTTGGGTCCTTCATATCGTCTTCATCCTTCCCTTGACTGCTACAAATCGTGACAGATGGGTTCACAATTTTCATATTCTGCATAAAGTGAATGGATACTGGGCCATTCAGTACCCAACTATGTAAATGTGCACAGGGGAATTTATGTCCGTGGACTTCATAATTGAAGTCAAATGATATTTCCCTCATCATTACATAAAATCTGTGACTACTCGGTCATGAAATGCAATTGTCTTGATTTTAAAATAGTCTACAGCTTTGTTCAGACAAGCAGCTAAAATCAGATTATTTTTAACTCAAATGTTTAGTTCTTTGGATTCCGAACAGCAAAAAAAAAAAAAAAAAAGCATAATGAAATACAATTTTTACAAACCTGATACAAACTGCATTTTACAAAGCCAATACTAACCAATCGTTTGCCTTGAAATAGAAACTGCATCACTATCAGATTCAGTACTATCATATATCATATAATATATTTTATATATGTATTCCATTCATTTTCTGTGGTGTTAACATCCACAAATGAAACACTGTATCTTCTACTGTACAATCTGTTGATCAGTAATGATCATTTTATTTGAAAATGTGAAGAGATTCTTCAGTAATTCATGGAGGCAGGGAGAGATGCTTAACACGACTTGCTCCATCTGTGCCCCTTTCTGGCAATGCACATAATTTGTTTTGGCTGTCTTGGAAGTTGTGACAATTACAGATTTTACACTAGCCATATGCATGATAAGTGATTCAAGAGAGGACTTAACTAATCGTAATACAAATTGAGGAAGGTGGCTCAAAAGCTTAGTAATTTAAAAGCCATACAGAAATGCACAAAATAATCATATACGAAAAACAATATGGAAGGACCTCATTGTCACATACAAAACTTTCATATTCCATCTGATTATTGGTAAGAAAATTAACAGAAATAATATTAGTGTGCAGTGCAGTCAGTCACACCTTCTGTTCACATCTATTCTCCATTTTCAGACACCAGTGCTCCAACAGCCATTATTCTCTGTCCTTAATTACATTTCGACCAGTGGCTGTCAATCCTAAAACCACTTGTAACTGCTTGACATGCAGGAAGTGCCTGGCTATTAGTATCGTTCATTGATTTTGTTGTAGCTTAACCATGGCTTAAATAGAAGCTTTGGGTGACTCTAGAACATAAGATATAGACAGATATACGTGCAATACACAAACAGCATCAAAGATAACAGCCCAGTGTAGCATGCATACTGTCAGCAAATGCCAGATGTCAACAATGAAAATCATTCTCCGCTTTCTAAAAAAGCATACCTTGTGATTACTAAATAGTAGCGCTTGCTAGAAGGTAAGTGTTACTATTGCAACTTTACTTATGATTTGGGATTAAAAACTATCTTCACACGTCCACTCTGACAAAGGAAGAATTCTAGTGATATACACCATGTCACAGACCTATCTTCAAATCTTTCACATCAGTCTCCTCAGCAAAAATAGGCTACTGTGTGCAATATTTAATGCCATGTTAAGAACACAGTCAAGAGTTCAACATGTTCTAGCTCATCAGCCAGCAGTGGCCAGGGGGCACCATCCATTCTATTCAGCCCCTCAGGCACAGACTACCTAGAATTGATGCAACATACTGTACAGCTTCTCAGAGACAGGAACTGTGGCACTCAAACATAAAAGCAACTCTGGCTTGCTGGGAACAGAGCATTTAACAATCACCACTATACATCTGCCTCTTCCTCACATTGAGGTCCTTCCAACAGCACCGGTGAATAAACAGGAACCAGATTGCCAATCTGACACCCCTCTCAGCTGCTCAAGATGGTGTGATTTAAGCCCAGCGTGATATTCTACAGGATGTGACTCTGACTCAGAAACGCAGGTTTAAAACACTATAGCTTCTCTCTTTTATAAGATTTTTTTCACTCTCCCTTATAATGTGAAATGTGTAATCCTCTAAAAAGGATCAAAGAGAAAATAAAACAACATCATAAATAAGGTATCATAAACTATGAGCTTTAACATCTAACTTGTATATGTTATGTATGGTAATTCCCTTTTGTTGACCCCAAGAAACCCTGACCACACCACTACATAAAAAGGTTTATAGAGAGTAAGAAACAGTTAGAGAGAGAGCAAATCGTGATATGTAGTTTGACTGCAGATACTGTCTCTGAGTAGAGTTTAAATGTGGCACTAAGGCATTTTTACTGTTTTTATTTATCATAATTTTTATGTCAATCTGAATCTAACCACTGTGACACACAACTGTTGCATCAAAGTATGATTCTTCTAAAAATGTCTGAAATTGAGATTTGTGGCTTTTATTCCATCTCTGTTACTTTTGAGGCCATTTGCATTCTAGTGTTCTCCTAAAAGTTCACAACATCAATATTTAGAATTCACAGATTAATTTAAAATGTATCTTCTGGGAAAACAGACCAAACATCATTGACCATTCATCTTGCACACATTCTGTCCAATACATTGCTGTCTACAATGAGAATGTCTCTCCCCTGATACCACTTACCTTTTACTAACAGTTTCAAGTGGCAATTCATGTCCATGGCTGTGATGTAAATTAAAGGTTTTTGGCAATTAAAAAAAGAAAAATAGTAAAAAGGATTGAACCCTTCGATATGTCCCACCCTGATTTCCTGTTGCAATAGTGAATTTGTCAACACAGACAAAACTGTGCTAGTCAAGTAATTTCTGGTGGATTCTTGGGTGTATTTGGGAGAGTTGTGAGGGGGAAAACAGTGAAAATTTGTTTATTTGAAAATTATACTTTAACTTAACATTAATTTTAGATAAACGTAATGTCCAAGCTTATACTGAATTTGACACTTCTAGTAAACACTTAAGGTTAATAAACTGTTTATCTTTTACTTTGTTCCTCTTTGTCTACACTACTACTACTACTACTACTACTACTACTACTCACACTCTCTCTCTCTCTCTCTCTCTCTCTCTCTCTCTCTCTCTCTCTCTCTCCATTAATTTCAAAGTGGCTTTATTGGCATGACTTTAAACAATACAATATTGCCAAAGCAGAGGCTGTATGAAGACAGAACTACATCTTAATCTATAATAAAATTTTGTGGAACAGTTGAACAAATATAAAAATAAATAATAAAAATAAATACAAAAACAAGATCAGAACTGCTGAAGACCACAGTGTTTAAATAACTGAAGACCACTGACATATACTTACACATAAATTAATGTTGTGTAGCAGCTGTCTCTCAGGCTGTGACAGGTTAAAATGTATCTTGCAGCCTGAGAGCTGCTGTTTCCCTCTCCAAGTATTATATAAAAATGTTCTTGATCTGTCATGGTTATAAAGTTGTCTATGCTGTTTGTTAATTTATCCATATAAATGTCCCTTGTATCTTTAAATTTTGGACAGTGAAGGAGAAAGTGCATCTCTGTCTCAACCTCACCTTTCGTTCAGTGAGCACACACCCTTTCTTCTCTGGGTAACCATGTTTTTCTGTGTCTGCCTCTCTCAATGGCGAGACTGTGCTCACTGAGCCTGTACTTGCTCAGGATCTGTCTCTGCTTTGTATCTCTGACAGTCCGGAGATACTCTTCCAATTCATACTTTGATTTTAGAGTCCGATAGAATTGTAATTTGCTTTGTGTTTTTGTTTCTTGAACCCAATGTTCCAGATAGGTGATTTTAGATTGTTTGATGATCTGATTTATTCTGATGTTTGGTTGAAAAGCAGTGCTGGTCTGAGGCTGGTTAATGTTAGTAGTGTTAACTGGGTTAGTGAGTCTCAGAACCAGCTGACTGAGGGGACTTTTTTCAGGGTTCAGTTTCGCTTTAAAATGTAGCGATTCTGTGGGACTTGATTTAAAATGCATCCAAAAAAAAATTGATATTTTTGGATGTTAATAATAAATTGAAATCATCCTAATTCTACCCTACATGCATTATTAGGTGTTTTCCTTTGTAGTTTCAAAATTAATTTGCAGAATTCTGTATGTAGGGCTTCTGTTGGATGTTTGTCCCATCTAGTATAGTTCTGATCACTGAGTGGACCCCATACCTCACTTCCATACAGCACTATGGGCTGTATGACACTATCAAAGATCTTACAATTCAATATTATAGAACTTTTTCTTAATAGCGTAAAGAGCTCTTCAATCTTTTACTTTAAAAGAATTCACTGGTTTACTGAAGCTCCCTGATGCAGTGATAATCAGCCCAAGGTAATTATACTGCATCGTGTGCTCTAGGATGGTGCTGCCTAGAGAAAACTGATATCGGTGTTCCTGACATCTCTCTCTCTCTCTCTCTCTTTTTCCACTCATACTCAGTCTGTTTCTTTTTCCACTCATACTCAATCTGAACTTGTGGATCGCACACATGCTAATCCATATCATCCCTATACTGTTGACTCGGAGCCCATTATGTTGTGTTTTTAATATGTATACATTGTTTGTTTTTACCTTGTTTGGTTTGCTTCTTTTGTTTACTTTAATGTTTAGCTTTTATAAAATCACCTTGAGCACTGGAAACACGCTATATCTTATTATTGTTAATGTTTTTACTGCGCCATGTAGAATAAAGTAGCTTTTTTTCTAGGTCACTATCATGACTGGATGCTTCATCTCAAGTGTACAGTATATTATGTTTATCATATTTGTCAAAAGTGATATTCATGTCTGTGTGCAAAACGTGTATAATGAGGAAAAAAAAACAAGTTTACATTTAATTGAAAAGGATAGATAGAAAGAAGCATCCCATCTGCAGCTGTTATATAACCTCAGAAGGCCGGGAGTTTGAAAGTTATCAAGCTATCATTCTCATTTTCTTTAACTGAAGTCATAACATCTTCATTAGCATCACAGAACATTAAAGCTTCATTTGTACTCAAGGATCAGGAATTCCTTATAAAAAACTTGGACATTCTTAAGAAGTTACACGAGCTTGTGAACATTTAAGAGTCATTCATCTACAAAAATCTAGAGTTATAAGCCTAATAAACAGCAAAAAGGAAAGATATTTTTTAAAGAAAAAAAAAAAGTTTTAATAAAATAAAATAAAAAGGTAACCTTGGATCTTACATGTTTCAACATGCTAAATTTTTTTTATTTAAAAAATTGCTTCATTCTGGAGTGCCTATCATGGGAGAACTTATAAAATATAGTATTTTTTGATAAGAAAAAGGTGTAACCGTAAAATTAAAGGAATAGTTAACCCAAAAACAATAATTACATTATTTACTCACCATTGTGTCATTCTAAACATATTTTACCACAAAAAGATATATTTTAAAGAAAGTCACAATCACTGATTCATAAAACAGCCGTGGATAGTGCCTCACTTTAAAGCTTAAAAAAGCACCAAAAAGTGTCATAAAAGTAGTCCATCCGACACGTGCGTAACATTCCATGTTTTTGAAAGCAAATGCTCACTTTGTATGATGAACAAACCATAATTTAAGTTGTTCTAAATGAAAATCCAAATGAAAATCAAAAATGGCAAAACGTCACTAACATCAAGTCTCATTGGAGATATGCAAGAACCATTAAGGGTAGATGTTATTTTCGTGTTACCATATTTGATTTACAGTGGTTATAAACAATTGATTTTATTTTATAGTGCATGACAATTTAAATTACAGTATGTTCATCATACAAAGTTGTTGCATGCCTTCAGAAGAATTGGAATATGACACACAAGTCCTATGGACTACTTTTATGATGCTTTTGGGGGACTTTTTCTTAGGCATGAACGTGAGGCACAATCGATTGCTATTGTGTAAAAATCAATATAAATACACACAACAATCAGCCACAACATTAAAACCACCTGCCTAATGTTGTGTAGGTCCCCCTGCCAAAACAGTGCCTGCCCACACCTCAGAACAGCATTCTGAGATACTTTTTCTCACCACAATATTACAGAGCGATTATCTGAATTATCGTAGACTTTGTCAGTTCAAACCAGTCTGGCAATTCTCTGTTGACCTCTCTCATCAACAAGGCATTTCCATCCACTAAACAACCGCTCACTGGATGTTTTGTTTTTGGCACCATTTGGAGTCAATTCTAGAGACTGATGTGCGTGAAATGCCCAGGAGATCAGCAGTTACAGAAATACACAAACAAGTTCATCTGGCACCAACAATCATCCATCCGATTAACTAATCAGCTGATCTCTTGGGATTTTCACGCAAAACAGTCTCTACAGTTTACTCAAAATGGTGCCAAAAACAACACACATCCAGTGAGCAGCAGTTCTGCAAATAAAAACGCCTTGTTGATGAAAGCGGTCAACAGAGAATGGCAAGACTGGTTCGAACTGACAAAGTCTACGGTAACTCAGATAACTGCTCTGTACAATTATGGTGAGAAGAAGAGCATCTAAGAACGGCATTCTGAAATCAAGGTTGGTGCTGTTTTGGCGGCACAAAATGGATCTACACAATATTAGGCAGGTGGTTTTAATGTTGTGGCTGATTGGTATATACTGTATATTTGTGTTCTACAGAAGACAGAAAGCCATATGGGTCTGTAATGACATGAGGGTGAGTACATAATGACAGATCTTAGATTTTAGGGTGAAACATTCCTTTAAGTATTCACTACCAAATGTACACAGGCAATTTAATAATGCTGAAAAAATGTGTTAAGGCATTTGCAGTTATGGTGTTATGCACTGGATAATGAAATTATGGGAACTAAAATGTTTAGGTATGCATGTTATTTAGTGGGACTCATTATATCAAACCCATGGCATCGCAATAATTGCTCTGTAATAAAAACTAATTTATTATCCATAATGTACTGTCCAGCAACATGAGCATAAGGAACACCCCTAACTGTGCACTAATCACACTCTGCACTGATTACATGCACTGATCACACTTGATAAAGATGTAAAATATTACCTGGAACAAAGCTCCCCTGAACAACTTCTTTGTAAGCCCACCATCCCTCGTGGATTTTGGGTAGATTTGGCTGAGCTGTGAGAAAAGAAGAGGAAAACTGGTATGATTTAACTTAATTTTACACAAACAACATTTCCAAGCTTATGAATACAACCATTCTTTATTCCAAAACAAAAAGTGATTTCTGGCAAACACGAACAAACAAAACTGTAATTAAAAACCTCAGTATACTGATGTATTCTGGGTGGACCTACAAAGAAGTTCAAAATTGAACCAGGGCTGTAGTTTATAATTGAAGTGACCAAGTAAAGATCCCACAACTAAAGGAGGTCATGGCCTGAAATTACCAAGCAAGGTTTTAGGATATTGCATTTTTACACCTAACATTCTTGTCCATACTCTGCACTGGAAAAAATGACTATGAGGCCAGAGGGGGCAGGGCTGCCTTTTAATGGAACTGGAGGAGAGTTAATCCTTCCATCAAGGACAAGAAATAATGCAGGAGAGTGGTTCAATTTCACAAAAAGAGGGGTGGCTGTAGAGGTGAAAATGATTCCTCCTCCAAGGAGCTCTATTGGAAAATCAAACACCACACTGAAGCTAATGATTTCATTGAGTACTACTTTATCTGAATATAATGCTGTTGAAACTACAAAACTTTTGTTGGCTCTGACCCTAAAACTGTTTCAATTGAGCTTTCTAACAAATTAGTAAAGTCCACTTCTGGATGTTGACAGTTTTTTCCCCCCCGTGCTCGTAAGAAATTTTAAGATTCTGGTTCCGATTCTGAACCCACTTAACAATTACAGTTACTTCACTTTTCTGTTAGGGGCCTTTTTTTAGTAATTTTGAAGACAAAAAACAGTTACCCATTCACATTTATTTTATGTAGCAACTTTGCTGTCTTTGTTATTTCTCTATAGTTTTTCTGATGCATGTCATTTTGGTCAATCGTACAAAACATTATTTACACACAGACTTTTAAAAATCACAATTAATTAAGCACTCAATTAATTACGCAATTAATTACACACACCGCAGAGATAAAACAAAATGCATACTGATTGTCATGACAACAGCTCAAAGGCCAATATTGCATATTTTATTAGTGATCCATCTGCATCAGTGAAAGAATGTCAGTGCTCCAGAAACATTAACTAAATCGAATGTCATGAAAATCATTCAGCTCTAGTATTGAAGATAAAAAATGGAAGTGATTCTAAACAAGAATTCAGACTGTATTAAGTTTTCAGAATATACATTTCTGAAAGGTTTTGGGGGATTTTTGTTTATATTTGACTGGCTTTTATTGGCTTTTCTAAACCACTGATGCAATGGTGGTCTTGGATTTTATCTAGACATCGGTGTGGATGCAGCATCTCGCAACAGTAAAAATGTTTCACTTTCCAAATTCACTGCAGCAATAGCCTGTTCATATTTGTCATCAATGATATACAGTATTTATTCTGTATTTGAACATATAAAAAATAGGGGTCTTACCAAGATAAAGTATGCAGTATTCTGCTGGTTGTGTGATCTAAATATGCAAGTCACCATTAGGGGGAACTCTTATGTAGAAATAAATAGCATATCTAGACCATTGAAATGACTTCTTCATCTCCTGTATCTCCTTCATCTCGAGTATGCATAACCTTACACTCATATTTGTTAAAAGTACTATTCATGTCTTTAGTGCACCTTCAAAAAAAAAAAAGAAAAAACTACTCATGTTAGGTTTCAACTCCTTGCAATAGGGGGGTTGGTTATGCTTTAGATTTAGAATTTTGAGAAACACTTCCTGATTAAAGAGGTGCTCATACCCCCTTTTCTCTTATTTCACTTTTGATTGGGTAAGTGAGAATTACTCTAACTGCATTAGCACATTTATACCTACATTAATACTCTAAATTCCTAAAGCATTGTACATTAAACAAATTTCATCAATGTGTTGAACCCACCTGTGTACTGCAGCACTTAATGTGTGTGAGTATACTGTGATGAGGAGGAGGGCGTGGCCATGACGGAGCACGGCCGGCGCTGAATCAGCTGATCATCGGGAGAGCAAGATAAGGGGCAGCTGGAGATGCCAGTTCGAGAGAGAGACGCACGCAACCACGTTGCATGTGTGTCTGTGTCCTTATGTTTTCTATTGTTTTAAGTTTATTAAAATTTATATCATTCAAGTTTATGTTGACTGTTCAGTCGGTTCCTGCCTCCTCCTTGCCCAACCTTTAACTGTAATAGTGGTGCTGAAACCCTGGAAGGAGGAGGGATGTGCTGTCCAGGGGAGCAGCCGTGGAGGGGTCGCTGCTGAGAAGGGGAGGAGCGGTTCCGACCACCAGAGTCCAGAGGACTTGCTGCCATACACCGGGGGAGGTGTGAACTGGCATCCGGCAGAGGGCGGAGGAGCGGTTGAGGACCGGGCGACATCGTATCCGGGAGCCACCGAACAAGTTCTCTCTCTCCTCTCTCTCTCTGTGTGTCTCCGCTCACACTTTCCCTCTCCCCACGCCTACCCTCATCTCTCCCCCCAGATTCACAGGAGGCGATGTGGTTCCCTCTCAGAGATGGGGGTGGGGGGAGGGTAGTTAGTCGGACAGGTGACACCACGGCCTGAATTAATTGAGGGAGAAGTGTGATTAGGAGGAGGGTGTGGCCGGGCAATTTGTGGCCCTCCATCAGCTGATCAGCAGGAGAGCGAGATAAGGGGCAGCTGGAGACGCCAGTTCGAGAGAGAGTCGCACGTGGCCGCGTTGCATGTATGGCTGTGTCCTTATGCTTTATGTTGTTTTAAGTTAATTTATATCATTAAAGTTTATGTTGACTGTTCAGCCAGTTCCCACCTCCTCGCCCGACCTTTAACTGTTGCAAACAGCCTCACCGTTCATCAGTCACGGGGGAGGAGACGCTGTACAATTATTCATACAAGGGGGATTATTAGGAGGGCACAGTGGAAAATGGGGCCAGGATAGCTGAGGCAACACTGTAACCCTTTTGAAAGTCATTCTGCATATTCTTAATATTCTTTTTTTTTTTTTTTTTTTACCAAGACACAAACCAATGATTCTAAACCAAATGTCAAATTTCTTGAGAGAAAAGTTGAAAGTAGTTTATCATTTTAAGTATCTCGATATCACTGTGGATTCTAATGTTTATTATAAACATTGTGAAGTTTAATTTATCACATTTCCGATATATCAGAATCTATAAAGTCTCATATGTAACTATTAAATCTGTACAAACAGTATATCATCCGGAACTCAAGGTGCTGGATATGAAGCCAAATAGATATCATCACTGTTAATCTATTCAAAATGTAAATCTATTGAGCTGGTGTAATTTAATTATATTAACAGATTCTTGTCTTGTATATAAAATCTTGAATGGGTTAGCTCCTCCTCTTACAGATTTTATTAAACAACGGTTAATTTGATTGCTCATTCATATGCACTTTAAAATCATGGTTAAAAAAATAAATAAATGTGTGATCAGTTGCATCTGCTTCCAAGACAGTCAATTCGCGCATCTTATCACGACACCGCAGAGACTCCGCTTGTGGAGGCTCATGCTACTCTTACCAAGCACCCCATTGAGAGAGAGAACCACTAATCATGACCACAAGGAGGTTACCCCATGTGACTCTACCCTCCCTAGCAACCGGGCCAATTTGGTTGCTTAGGAGACCCTGCTGGAGTCACAGCTGAAAATTAGCTAGATTGAAAATTAGTCTAATCTGATTACAACCTAGTTTGTCCCTGTTTTGGTGCCCCCTGCTGGACATTTCACTTGAAAGTGCAGACAAATGTGTTATGAAGCACGTCATTTCAGTTTGCAGAAATGTTGCAATGCTCACGTAAATTTCATGAGACAAGGCGGACATTTTTTTTTTAGTTGATAATGGCCTTTTAATGCAGTGAAATTCTCTCTTCCACAAAAACGGATGTTATGAGGTTACTTTAGATTTGGATAGTAAATTTTACCAAGCATATTTGGAATTTCACAAATGTGCAATAAGTGAATTTACTGTAGAGTACATTTAACGCATTCAGCTCATTAGCCTCACGTGTGCTGTTATGTGTAAATACAATAAAGAACACAGAGTTGCAAACAAAGTTAGCACAGCAAGCGTACAGATTATTTATTTATTTAATTAGATCGTAGCCTTTGTGGTTTGATAATATGTAAAATCACTATTTCAAATGTATTTAAAATATTTGTTCAGCCCTACACCAAATGATCAACAACTTTACAAATATTCTATCCCTCACCCTCATTCGCTCTCAGGTATTGTGTCAGGATCTATCTTGTAGCATAAGTTAGTATGGAGTGAGAGGCTATAACATTTCATCAGCCATGTTCTTCTGAGGGTAATAATGCAGGGAAGCTTTAGTGGAAGCTCCAGGACAAGCATCAGACAGTGCTGAACACTGCATCAAACCATCTTTCTTCCTCTCAGTGGGGAAAACAAAGCTCCCATCCCTGCAGCTTAAAGCCATCGTCATTAGCGGGACTGAGACTGGATAGGAGAACATAATTCCAATTGATCATTTCTGAAAGAGTAAAGCTCGATCACTCCAGACTTTTTGACAAGAAAGCTTTCCATAGAACATCCAAAGAAGAACTTTTTACGCCCATTGTGATTAAAATGAGAGCTTTGATGGCTTTTATGTGAGGGTGTGTATATGACTGTAAGCTTACAGAGACCAAAGAATTGTTGTGAATGAAACTAAATCGTCGCACTCAGATCTTCCGTGTGTCCCAGTTGAACATGCAGGGCTACATGAAAATGAGACATCACACATTTCATTATGACAGCAGATTGAGCAAAGCAGCTAAGTTGTATTCCATTTGCCACACAGCTTGGAGGTGCCACAATAATATATTTACTGGCATCAGCAGAACAGAATGCCTAAAATTCTTAAAAGAAAACTCAATCAGGCCAGAGACTATTTAGCAGAGAGGGACCACTTCTTTTAAAATGAATGAGAGACAATGGAACGCCCAACGGTCAATGGATGTAGAAAGGAGGTCCCGTCTCATAGGTAAAAGAGCTAATCACATTTTAGATAAAGAAATCACCTGTTAATCATCTCGATAACACACATGCATACTCAGTTACTGTTGTGACCTCTGTTCCCTGATGGAGGAAACGAGATGTTGTGTCAATGCAGTGAAACTAGGGGTCTCTCTTGAGAGCCTCAGTTACTTCTTTAAGAAAAGGTAAATGAGAATTGGCAAACAGAATTTGCATGCCCCTCCCCCGGACATAAGGAGGGAAGCGTGCATCTATTCAGACAGGTTTTGAGCTGAGGAGCCGAGAGTAAGGTTCCGGCCATTTCAGCAGCTTAGTACAGTTTTGTGGCAAGAGGGACACAACTGCTGATGAATGTGCAAGCAAGCTGCTGCGTGTGAAAATAGCAGGTGCCAGACTGCACTTATCCTTCCCAAACGCCCCAAGAGACTTCATATAGTTCCCCACATACCAGAGGGTGGGAAGCGACATAACCAGCATGGGAGCAGGCCATGCCAGCAGCGGCCTTTTCTCTCTATATGTTTTCCCTCCATAGAGTGTTAGATGCGGCTGGGGCCATCTAACGCTATAACACACATCGGGGAAGGCGTTCTTTTCCAATCCTATTCTTTCAGGGGGAAAAGACCATGCGGAGACCACATCCTGCCCAGCAGGGGAGGTTAACATGTGGCAAATACGTCATATGGGAGTGTCGCGGTGGTAGGTCCTACCTCGATGGGGAGGAGATCTACAAACACAGCGACCAGGGGGCAGAGGGAGCTCTGCCAAAGGGAGATGTGGGTCAGCCACAGAAAATACATCACAGGAGATATTGGAATAATAAGAACCTGTGTACCATATTAATGAATTCTACGTGTTCGGACCTGTCAAAACACGGTACGAGACCAGCTCAACCCTTAGATTGTGTCTAAGGGTTGATTGTGTCTAAATGTCTGCTAGAGAGGTGCCATTGGTCAATGTCCACGAGGATGCCACACTCCTTGTAGAGTGTGCTCGTACCCGTAAGGGGGCGGGCACAGCCTGGGTCTGGAAGGCCAATGCAATGGCGTCCATGATCCTGTGGGCAAGCATCTGTTGGAGACAGTATTCCCTTTAAGCACTCACCAGACACAGCAAAGCTAAGGCTGGGTCTGCCTCCTCCCAGGGCAGTGCTTGCGGGTTCACTACCTGATCCCTGAAAAAAGTTTTGTAGGAACCTTGGGCACGTAGCCCAGTCAGGGTCTCAGGATGATGTGAGAGTCTACCGGACCGGACTCCAGGCAAGTGTCGCTGACAGAGAATGCTTGCAGGTCACCAACCCTCTTGATGGAAGTGAGTGTGATCAGGAGGGGCAGTTTCACTCGACTAACACCCCTTTAATTCGACTAACTCTAGCGGCTCAAACAGGGCTCCCTGAAGGCCCAAGTGGAAAAGGGAGAGATCCCCTGATCCCGCCTCTAATGAATCTGATGATCAGGTCATGCTTTCCTGCAGGAAAGGGAGCACTGACCCGACTCTAGGCAGTTTATGTGCTAACCTAGCCGGGGCCCCATCCAGTAGCCAGTGGCTGCATGCCTGTTGCATATGGCACCCCAGCGCAACTGGGAAGCATCTGTAGTAACTATGACGTATATATACCTGCTGTAGGGGGACTCCTGCCCGTAGAAACAGAGTTCTGTCCAAGGGCTGAATAATTGATCTCGGGACCCAAGTCTGAAGCCAGTGCTGAAGCAGTCTCATATGCATCAACCCGAGTGGGGCGACCATTGCTGAGGATGCCATATGCCCCAGGAGCCTCTGGAATTGTTTCAGTGGAACCACTGTGCCCGGTCTGAACGAACTCAGGCAGATCAGCTCCTGTCATTGAGACTGAGTCTATCTCCATGCTGAGAAAAGAGATGCTCTGAACTGGGGAGAGCTTGCTATTTTCCCAGATGACCTGAAGCCCTAAATGGCTGAGGTGCATGAGCGCCAGCAACTGTCGAGAATGCGTTAATATTAGCCAGTCATTGAGGTAGTTGAGTATGCAAATGCCCACTTCCAACGGGGCAAGAGCAGCCTCTGCGAATTTCGTGAAGATGTGAGGGGACAGGGACAAACCGAAAGGGAGGACCTTGTACTGATACGCCTGGCCGTCAAAAGCGAACCATAGAAAGGGTCTGTGAGGGGGTAATATTGGCATGTGAAAATATGCATCCTTTATGTCTACCACAGCAAACCAATCTTAATGCCGAACACACATCAGAATACATTTCTGCACCAGCATCTTGAACAGGAGTCTGTGTAAGGCCCGGTTCAGAACTCGCAGGTCCAAGATTGGCCGCAACCCACCACCTTTCTTGAGTACGATGAAGTAAGGGCTGTGAACCCTTCTCCATATTGGCTGGAGGGACAGGCTCTATCGCGTCCTTGTGAAGAAGGGTTGCGATCTCCGCATGCAGGGTGGAGCCATTTTCGCCATGCACCGAGGTAAAGCAGACGCTGCTGCAATGGGGCGGGCGCCTAGTGAACAGAATCGCATAGACGAGTCATATGGTCCTGGCCAGCCACCACAACAGGTTGTAAAGTGTAAGCCAAGCGTCCAAGCTCTGGGCAAGGGGCACTAAGGGGACGATCACGTGTGACGTACCTGGAGGTGGGGCCTCGCAGTATGGGGAGCAGGCGATGTCACGTCGGGGACCGTTGCTTCATCCTGAGGTGGTTGTGCTGAGGAGAGGCTTGAAGCACTTACCTAGCTCCACGTACCATGGGCCTTGGAGGGGGGATGGGGAGCCAACTGCAAGTGCTCAGTGTCTGATCGCCATGATACTAGCGGTTGTGGGAACCGGCTAAGTTACCCAGGGAGTGATGAAACTGCTCTTTTTTTGACAATGTGGTAACCGCAGCCCATTGGGGGTGTGGCAAACAAAGAAAAGAAACAAAATATTCTCTACCCATCCCTCCATCGGTGGACGGAGTGGTCTGGATACCAGCTCCATGGCAGACGTATCTCTCCCTGGGTTGCCCGTCTCAGGAGCGCTTGGGAGGTCCATGAGACGTGGAGCGTCCGCATCCTTTGGGGAGCTCTGGGGCTGAGAGTTGGCTCGGGCTGGGGTGGAGCTGCCTGGGTTTTCACCACTGTTGGGGGACACCCATGGCGAGCAGACGGAGTGCAGGATCTTGAGGTGCGGCGGGGCAAGATATGTTTGATGGCCTCCGTCTGCTTCTTCACCGCCGAGAACTGCTGGGAAAAGTACTCTACAATGTCATCAAAAAGCCCGATCTAGGAGATGGGGGCGTTGAGAAAGTGAGCCTTGTCGGGGTCCCGCATCTCAATCAGATTCAGCCACAGATGCCATTCCTGGACCATGAGGGTAGCCATCGCCTGTCCGAGTGCATGCGCTGTGACCTTCATGGCCCGGAGGGTGAGGTTGGCCGGTGAGCGCAGTTCCTGCAGCACATCAGAATCAGGACAACCCAAGTGCAATCTCTTAGCAATCTCTACCCAATCTCTTAGCACCTTGGCCTGGTGGACTTGCAGGAGGGCCATGGCAAGCAGGGCGGAGGCGGCCTGTCGAGCGGTGCTGTAGGCCTTGATCGCCAGAGATGTCATCAACCTACAGGCCTCGGGGGGGGAGTGACATTCGATCACGCCAGGTGGCGGCGTTTTAGCCTTATTCACCTAAGGGAGTTCTGTGTACCCGTGGACCGCCCCGCTGTCAAGGGTAGTGAGAGCAGATGCCGCGAGGGCTGAGGGGAGGACGGAGGGTTCCAGTCCAGCCCAACACTCGAGACAGCCCGGGCAAGCATATCGGATAGCTCCCAAAGGCGCCAGCCCAGTCGAGTCCTCAGCGTCGGAGTCCGCCAAGACGCTCTCCGATGCAGCGGTGAAACGCTCTCCGATGCAGCGGTGAAACTCTCATCCAGCTCAGGGGGTCCGAAAGAGACATCAGACAGGCCATAAGGCAAGCAGGCCTCATCTCAGACCCGGACGGAG
This sequence comes from Moxostoma hubbsi, assembly GCA_032164185.1. NCBI lineage: Eukaryota > Metazoa > Chordata > Actinopteri > Cypriniformes > Catostomidae > Moxostoma > Moxostoma hubbsi. The sequence continues at coordinate 20,441,616 of JAVLUX010000035.1, forward strand.
GCAGTCGAGCATGCTGGGGAAGGGGTGGCCCACAGGGATTTACCCTGCAAAACCGCGCCCTTTGAAAAATCGCCTCCAGTGTCAGCCGCGCGAGCCCTATACCCGTGAGTAGAAGGCACGACGCAGGAACGGCTTTCCCCCAGAGGAAAGAAAGCCGTGACCTGTTATCACAGTGAGAACATGAACCATCCACAAATTCTGCTGTGTTCTCTGCCCAGACACATGAGGCAGCGCCAGTGGCCGTCTGAAGTGGAGAGGTAACGACTGCATCCAGGAATAAAACAAGGATGGAAGGGCATCTTAAAAAAGATGCATCTTTAAAAAGACGTTCAACATCCAAGTGTTGTAATCTTTTAGAGAAATATACATTTTAAACTATATATACTCTTTTAGATGGCTGTCAAAGTGCCCAGGGGTGTAGCCTGCACTGGGGTGCAGAGAATAGAAAAGCCGCTGATTTGCGCCGTATCTCCAACAGCATACGCTCTTGTAGAGGTAAGTGGAACAGTTGTGGATTTATTCAGCTCGCTGAAACACAACCTTGCACGCTTCCCTCCTTTTATACCCGTATGTCCAAGGGAGGGGCATGTAAATTCTGTTCTCCAATTCTCATTGGCCTTGTCTCAAAGATAGAGGTAACCGAGGCTCTCAAGAGAGACCCCTAGTATCACTACATTGACACAACGTCGAGTGAGTGACAGAAGGGGAACTAGCGCACAGTCATCTTGAAAATTTTGGGTTTAATCTTCCGGTCTAGTGTATACTATATAGATTTCTATGGTGTTGATGTCTAGTGTATACTATATAGATTTCTATAGTGATGTCTAAGTGTAATTAGCTAGTGAAGTGTTTTTATATGTTGTAGAGTTGCCAAAAGTTATCAGGGGATGTTATAACATTGGAACGCAGAGCAGGGAGATTTTAAAACCAGTTTCATTCATAAATTTGTACTGGTATGCCTCTGTGCTCATGAAACTCCACGAGACAACACAAAGTCATTAAAAGTATCCCTGTTTGACACCTCTGACCATCTTCTCATATCCTTCATCCATTGAGTGTTAATTTTGTTGTTTTGTTTAATGTCATGTACTTTGCTGTCCTGTTTGAAATTTATTTTATTTACTTGTTTCTTTTTGAAAATTAAGCAGAATTCCACGTTTACCAATGAAACGTCTGGATCATGAAAAAGTGCAGGGTGTCATAGCATGCCAGGTCCAATTTACCATAGTGAGGGTTGGAAAACAAACTTGGGTCGGAAAACATTCTTGTACAGTGACAGAAAACATCTCACTAGTGGTGGTGTAGACTTACACCATCACACCAACACTATATTTTCTGTGCTCCCACACGTAATCCATTTTGATCAACTCTAATTAGTAGTTTCAATACAAATAGGAAGTTAAATGAAAACATTTGGAAGAGCAGAGTGCTGAAAAGGGGCGTGGCTGAATAAGGTGAATACAACCCAGGATTTTTTTTTTGTTGTTTTTGCATAATCTGAGATAAAGAAGCACAATTTATGAATGTTGTCAGATTTTACAGCTGATTTGAAATATGATCGTAATCTTGACTAGGGCTGCCCCCTAATAGATGAACAAATGTAAGTCAATGGGAATAGTCTTTGTCGACCAAGTTTTGATTGGCCGGTTGGTTGCTGAAAAAAAGAAATCTGACAAACAGGAAACCGATGAACGGGTACTATGCAATAATTTTCGTTAAGAAGGATTAGGTTTAAGCCTACACAATAAAGAAAGACACCTTGATTTCAAACTTTGAACTTAAAAATAAAATGTGTGTTGTTCAACTTTTTGAAAGATGGGTTTACAGCAATTGTGAAGGGCAACATCTTTTTGGAAAAGAACCTACTTCATCTGTGCATTCTCTACCGGTCAGATATTTCGTTGTCCGGGAAAATACATCATCTGTGTGAATAAATGAGTTTTATTCCCGCCGAGGGAATATCGCAGTATCCAATATCCAATTACATAGGCAACCCAAGGGCTGAGGAATCAGTGAATATTCTTGCTTTAGTGATTATGCATTAAAAATTAAATTAATTTAAAATACGAAAAACTATACTGTTGTTGCAACAACAACAACAACAACAAAAATCAGAAAACAGAAAAAAAAAGAGTGAGAACCTTTTACATGTTCCACGAGACTGCACGCCTCCATACAAACAGCACAGATGGCGTTTCTGTCATCTGATTTTATTAATAAACTCAGCAAAAAATAAATGTCCTCTCACTTTCAACTGCTTATATTTTCAGCAAACTTAACATGTGTAAATATGTACATAAATGAACATAAAAAGATTCAACAGTCAGTATCTGGTGTGCCCACCAGCAACATTGAGTACTGAAGTGCATCTCCTCCTCATGGACTGCAGACCTCATGCCTCCATGCAGCATGCCTAAGGCACATTCAATCAGATGAGCAGGGACCCTGGGCATCTTAATTTTGGTGTTTTTCAGAGTCAGTAGAAAGGTCTCTTTAGTGCCCTAAGTTTTTATAACTGTGACCTTAATTGCCTACATCTGTAAGCTGTTAGTGTCTTGATTTCTGTTCCACAGGTACATGTTCATTAATTGTTTATGTTTCAATGAACAAGCATGGAAAACCTTGTTTAAACCCTTTACAAAAAAGATCTGTAAAGTTATTTGGATTTTTACAAAGTTGTCTTAAAAATACAGTGTCTTGAGAAAGGGCATTTCTTTTTTTGTTTATAATAAAGTGTTTCTTCAAGTGCATGTATGTGTATCTACGGGAAAATTATTTGTAATATTAAATTGATAATAATAATAGACTAATAATAATAATAATAATAATAATAATAATTTATTACATGGGGAAACGAGCCAAATATCATCTTGAAATCATCAAAAGCAATTAGTGATCACTCTGACCATCGTCGATCCCCAAGATCACTGTCTGTCAGCACAACCCTAATGTGCATTTCTCTCTATAAATTAACAAAATGTACATTTTTATAAAAACAGTGACAGAGCAGACTGATCTCACCTTGTTTTGGGGATTTGGCCAGTACTTACTGAAATTCAAACCACTGCCCCCAGTGTCCAATGCTGGAAGTGTTGTTGATCAAACGGGCACGTCAGCTCCATGTTTCCGTATAAAAACACTTCAGAACTTTGCAAAAAGTGAGTAGTATAGTGAGTTATTTAGTGAATAATTTTATAATATAGTCAACAGAAATTAATGTTATTTTATTTTATATTTTTACCATACACCCTAACCCAAAATGTTAGAGTAGACAAAATTTTATGTTAGAAGGAAAATGCAACCTCCAATTTGTGCTCATCATTGATTATATGAATGTGATTTGTTCCTTGTTTCCATGGTAGCACTACAGGAAAAGGTAAATACACTTGAATTGATGCAACGATGTCTGATGGGAGATGGCACTTGACAGTAACTCCCCAGAATAAGGTCAATGTCAGGGTACCGGAACATTCAGTAGCAACATGATGAGTTCCCATGAGATCATGCTAGCCAGAACATGATCAGGTTTTTTAGAACGTTTTATAACATCCAAAAGTAATTTATTCAGCATATTTAAGCCAAATCATACTGATCAGAAGTTATTTAAATATATATATAAAAAAATGTATAACAATCAATTCCCAAATATGATATTGTAAAGTAAATGATTTTTATTTCAGATGGATGTGGAAAGTTTCTGGAGAAGTGGTGCATAAACAGTCAACAGAACATACAGGTGCTGGTCATATAATTAGAATATCATCAAAAAGTTGATTTATTTAAGTAACTCCATTCAAAAAGTGAAACTTGTATAATGTATACATTCATTCCACACAGACTGATATATTGTGTTCATAAGTGTTCATTCCTTTTAATTTTGATGATTATAACTGACAACTAATGAAAACCCCAAAATCAGTATCTCAGAAAATTAGAATATTGTGAAAAGGTTCAATATTGAAGACACCTGGTGCCACACTCTAATAAGCTAATTAACTCAAAACACCTGCAAAGGCCTTTAAATGGTCTCTCAGTCTAGTTCTGTAGGCTACACAATCATGGGGAAGACTGCTGACTTGACAGCTGTCCAAAACACGACCATTGACATCTTGCACAAGGAGGGCAAGACACAAAAGGTCATTGCTAAAGAGGCTGGCTGTTCACAGAGCTCTGTGTCCAAGCAAATTAATAGAGAGGCGAAGGGAAGAAAAAGATGTGGTAGAAAAAAAGTGTACAAGCAATAGGGATAACTGCATCCTGGAGAGGATTGTGAAACAAAATCCATTCAAAAATGTGGGGGAGATTCACAAAGAGTGGACTGCAGCTGGAGTCAGTGCTTCAAGAACCACCACGCACAGACGTATGCAAGACATGGGTTTCAGCTGTCACATTCCTTGTGTCAAGCCACTCTTGAACAAGACACAGCGTCAGAAGCATCTCGCCTGGGCTAAAGACAAAAAGGACTGGACTGCTGCTGAGTGGTCCAAAGTTATGTTCTCTGATGAAAGTAAATTTTGCATTTCCTTTGGAAATCAAGGTCCCAGAGTTTGGAGGAAGAGAGGAGAGGCACTGAATCCACGTTGCTTGAAGTCCAGTGTAAAGTTTCCACAGTCAGTGATGGTTTGGGGTGCCATGTCATCTGCTGGTGTTGGTCCACTGTGTTTTCTGAGGTCCAAGGTCAACGCAGCCGTCTACCAGGAAGTTTTAGAGCACTTCATGCTTCCTGCTGTTGACCAATTTTATGGAGATGCAGATTTCATTTTCCAACAGGACTTGGCACCTGCACACAGTGCCAAAGCTACCAGTACCTGGTTTAAGGACCATGGTATCCCTGTTCTTAATTGGCCAGCAAACTTGCCTGACCTTAACCCAATAGAAAATCTATGGGGTATTGTGAAGAGGAAGATGCGATACGCCAGACCCAACAATGCAGAAGAGATGAAGGCCACTATCAGAGCAACCTGGTCTCTCATAACACCTGAGCAGTGCCACAGACTGATCGACTCCATGCCATGCCGCATTGCTGCAGTAATTCAGGCAAAAGGAGCCCCAACTAAGTATTGAGTGCTGTACATGCTCATACTTTTCATGTTCATACTTTTCCGTTGGCCAACATTTCTAAAAATATTTTTTTTGTATTGGTCTTAAGTAATATTCTAATTTTCTGAGATACTGAATTTGGGGTTTTCATTAGTTATCAGTTTTAATCATCAAAATTAAATGAAATAAACATTTGAAATATATCAGTCTGTGTGTAATGAATGTATACATTATACAAGTTTCACTTTTTGAATGGAATTACTCAAATAAATCAACTTTTTGATGATATTCTAATTATATGACCAGCACGGTTGCACAATTCCAATATAGACTGCGTCATTTATTATAATTGGACTGGTATAGTTTATAGTAATTTATACAGACCGTGTGGAAACTGACATTTTAAATATCCCAGCTGGTTCCTGGTATTTTTTATTTTATTTTTTATTTTTTTTTGTGGAAATGTGGGTATAAGTTCCAGAATTGGCACTGGCTTTGGCACCAGCACTGTACAGTATACATGTATATGAAAACTCAGCATTGTGTTGGTGGTCATTGAAGAGTATTCAAAGTATTCAAAAAGTACCCATGGTCAGAATGTTTGCAGTGTCATTGGATCAGTTTGCATCCAGTCACAACTAATTAAAGGGTGGGACAAACAATAAGTAGACAATAGTCCCAAGGCCCACGCTCTGTAGAAGAAGATACATAATCAACAGATTATCCCTGAACTGCCTCTAAGGGACAGCATCAACTGAAATCCAACAGGGTTTAAACTTTACGGTTTAATAATGGGATTCAAATGATTGGTTTAATAATAGGATTCAAATGACTGAACGCTGCTGGCATTGCCTTTTCAGCATTTTACAAATGGTACTGCTTCCAAGCTCATGCATTATTCAGAGTTGGGTAATCAAATGAATAGATGAGTGTAGTTGCAGCACAGATGTAACAAACCTATTGAATGTCTGCAGAGTTAATGTCAATAGATCAAAAAGTAATTAACACTAATTTTATGATCCCTGTTCCCAACAGAGAGGCCTCCTACTTGGCTGAGAATCTGAGAAGAGGCACTTCAGAACAGCTAAACATAAAAAGGATAGAGATACAAATTTATACATTTGTCTCTACTAGTGGAAAATGTTATTTGGTATAACTGATATGTGGCTGAAAGAGGACAAGGAGCAATATTCTTCATCCACATGGTCTTTTGGCACCTAGTTGGTGTAAAAGGAGGTCTAATTATGTATAAGTGATGACAAGGAGTGAGGCTTTTTATGATCAGAATCTATAATACATATATGAGACAATTATAGACTGTAGGAACTAAACTTTTTTAAACATTCACATAGAGTTGCAAGAAGAACTGGACCTGTTGGAGCATGTGCAATTTTGTCCCTGATATGCATGAAAACAACCAGTTGGGAGCAAGGCTTGCACTTTCCTATAGGGATGCACCGATACCACTTTTTCTCTTCCGATCCGATTCCGATATCGGAAATCTCAGTATCGTCCAATACCGATCCCGATCCAATACCAGTGTTGATTTTTGCATAATCAGTTTCGAAAATATTTACATTATTGTGTGGAATTTGGTGTGCTCTTTAATATGAAAAGAAACACAAACCTCTAAACTACATTTAAATATAAATGTATAGCTTATTAAGAAAAACTTTATTGTTAAATAGTGGATAATGTAGCAGCAAAATGAACAGTAATTCCAATAGAAGTCATCAGTAGAAAAGATGTTTTTAACTTGTATCTGGACTTTAAAGGATTCAGATCTCTTTTTTGTCCCATTTAGTTGTAAGATATCAGCTAATTTTCATTCACAGTTATTTTTTGGAACCCTTTCAATGTAAATATTATTGTCATTTGAAAACTAATATATATATATATATATATATATATATATATATATATATATATATATATATATATATATATATATATATTATAATAGTAATATATAGTGCAGTAATATGTCTCAATCATGCATCTTTTGTCACGGATCCACTCTGTCTCTTTCTTCCTCAATGCGGTCAGAGTTCACTCTCCCCTGAGTTCTGATTACACACACCTGCATATCATTAGTGGCTAATTAAGGACTGCATATTTACATCGCTTTCACACACACTCTGGGTCTGTTCTCATTGATAGTATCTCTGAGACTCCACATATTTCTACTTTGTCAAACATACCTGTGTCTTCATTATCACCTGCAAGTATCATAAGGCTGTTGTGAGTTAACTGTTCATTGTGTCTATACCCTGTCTGGATATTACTCACCTGCTGTTTGCCACTCTGCTCAACTGGATTTGCTCACAACATTTACATCACTGTTTCAATCATCTGTTCAATAAACCCTATAATATAAATTGAGTTAAAAATCTCTGCCTCTCGTGAGTCTCTCTGTGTCTCCTTTTACTTTTAAAACCCTCACGCTTTAATTTTGACATTCCAAAATCTCCAGGAAGTCCTGTATGTGTCTGTTTGTAAGCAAGTTCACAGTAGTTTAATTCACTTCTCATTCAAATTCTGAATTACACAAGTTCTCTTTCAAAGATAATTTTTTTTATTATTAATATCATCATAATTATTTTTATGCTGCAATATACAATAGTAAAAAAAAAAACAATAATAATATATTTCCGTAATAATTTAGCATGCGGCATTGGTTTATGGTGTCAAGCAGGGGCGGACTGGGAGTAAAAATTGGCCCTGGACTTTCTGGCCAAGAGCAGCCCACCAAACCTGGCCCGCAACACACCACACCATAAAATACCAGCTCATTGATTTCATTTTCCAGCTCAATTTCAAATTTTTGTGTTGAAAAAAATACAAAAAAAATTCTATTGATTGCTAGTCATAACAACGTGCCACACAGTGCAAAAATGTTTATAACTTTAAAACATATAAATCCAGGGGCCTGGGTAGCTCAGCTATTAAAGATGATGACTACCACCCCTGGAGTCGCAAGTTTGAATCCAGGGGTGCTAAGTGACAGATATTAGGTTAGAATATACATGAAAGTTCAAGGAAAAGTGTGTATTTTAGATACTGTGACAAGTCAGCATTTCTTTAAAGATCTAAATCACCTTTCAACTTTTTTTTCTAGAAGTGCAAATAAACTATTGTCTCGGTTAATATGAGGTTGCATAAAACAACAAGTATAATAATAGTATATTATATATGTATATATAGCTATACAACATCATAAAGTGCTATTTAAAATAGTTAGATGAAGAAAGTGTCACACAGCAGGACACCGTTGACAATTCTTAAAATTTCATGTCAATCACCCATGTAAATGTTTATTAAAGAAAAAAAAAATTAATGAAAACAAAGTTGGCCGAATAAGTACAGTAGATATATAAATATAAAGAAATTTAAATATATGTAAAACATAAACATACCTCTTAAAGTGTAGAACTTCGTAGATATTTTGCAGATTAACTGCTCATAATTTCACTCTATGTGAGTTTGATTCATCTTTATATCTGCAGTGTTTTGTAATTCCTTACCCACATTATTCTTGAGAAAAAGTGAAAAGTCCTATGCTTGGAGAAGTGCAAATAAAGTAAGCCTCGAAGACTCAAATAGCCACAAAGTAATATTTTTTACTTATTTTCGGCATTTTTATCAGACGTAAGCATTAATCAGCAAGCCGCACTTCAGCTCCCTGTGGTATGAATAAATTATGCAAATGACTATGTACTGCTCATAGCTTTACTGTTTGCAGATTTTATATATGCTGCTGTTATTGTATTTGTTGTAACTTTATTGTTATTTACTGTTATTTGTCATTTTGTGATTATTCAGAGCTCATTTTCAACTTAATATTTTGTCTTTGGTTGTCTCCATTATTGTGATTTGTATGTCAAATAATGAGGTCCACTCAAGGTACACTTTGAGTGCATATGTACGGAAATGCCCTACGATGTTTAAGTAATTTTAAAGTAATTTAAATATTACAAAGTAAAATACATAGTGTCGGCTTTACCTTAGAGTTGTTTGAATATTCGCTCTGTAAAGGTGTCAGCACAGGCATGTTGGAGACCAGGGAGACTGCCTATATCAAATCAAAATCAAATCACTTTATTGTCACACTACTGTGTACACGAGTGCAACAGTAGGTGAAATTCCGGAACTTGCGCAGCAACGGGCTGGACCAAATTACCCAGCAGCCCACTGGGGAAATACCCGGTGTTCCTGCAGCCTTCTACAGCCTTTCCTTCTGGTGGAAAACTGAAGGAAGATGGTGTGTTGTTTCTGTTGACAAATAATCCTTCCATACTGTACATGGTAAAACGCTATCATCTCCTCCTCGCTCTATGAAACCACAGTGCCATGGGGTTACTTTATTTGTTTAGAAACTTGTAATAGACAAAAATATTTATAATTACGCAAATGTGCAACCAAGTATATCTGGAGTGCTTTGAATATAATGCGGTCATCTTTTTTCTTTTCAAGAGACTGATCATTATTTGCCTCAAATATTATTCACAGTATCCACAGTTTTCAATTAAATTACAGTTTAATTTAACTACTTTTCTTTAAAACGTCAGATAAATATTCTTTAAAATGTCACTCTTCATTCCAGCCCATGTAAGAATACGTTTAGTTTAGTCAAAAACTTCTTCTGTTCATTACTATGGGAAGTTCTGCATAGCTTGACAGAGCAAGCAATGGTAACCAAGGGGGGCAGAGCCTAGAAAAGGGTCAGTTTAGACTCTGCAACTGCATACAGTGCAATCAGAAAGTATTCAGACCCTTTAGTTTTTTTTACATTTTGCTATGTTGCAGCCTTATGCTAAAATGCATACACTTCATACCCCATAATGACAAAGCAAAAAAATGATTTTTGAAAATAAATAACTGAAATATCACATTGACATAAGTATTCAGAACCTTAACTCAGTACTTAGTTGAAGCACCTTTGGCAGCGATTATAGCCTCAAGTATTTTTGGGTATGATGCAACAAGATTTGCACACCTGGTTTTGGGGATTTTCTGCCATTCTTCTCTGCAGATCCTTTAAAGCCCTGTCAGGTTGGATGGGGACCATTGGTGGACAGCTATTTTCAGGTCTCTCCAGAGAAGTTCGATTGGATTCAAGTCTTGGCTCTGACTGTGCCACTCAAGGACATGCATAGAGTTGCCTTTAAGCCACTGTTGCTTAGGGTCATTGTCTTGTTAGAAGGTGAACATTCGTCCCAGTCTAAGGTCCCTATTTTGCTGCATTCAGCTTTCCTTCAACCCTGACCAGTCCCTCAGTCCCTGCTGCTGAAAAACACCCCCACAGCATGATGCTACCACCATGCTTCACCGTTGGGATGGTATTGCACAGGTGATGAACAGTGCCTGGTTTCCTCCAGATATGACGCTTGGAATTGAGGCCAAACAAGTCAAGTCAAGTCAAGTCAATTTTATTTGTATAGCGCCTTTCACAACACACATCGTTTCAAAGCAGCTTTACAGAAGTTCAGCATTAACAGACGATAAAAATGTAATGTCTATAAAGTCGATAAATCATCATCCTTGTGCAGGGCTCCAAACTGCGACTAAAAATGGTCGCATTTGTGACCAAATAAATTTATTTGTGAGTGTAATTTCTGTCAAGGTCGCCATTGGCGACAGTAAAAGTTTACTCCCTTTGATTTTAAAATTTGCATTACATTTCCCGAGATACATTACAAAAGTTTATATCAAAGAAATAGCGGGGAAAACGGAGTTCATTGCAGGAACTAACCATTTCAAAAAAGAGACTGTTAGAAAACACGGTGACAGTAACAAGCATAAAAAATGTACGTGATCACAAAATTGCGAAGAATGCTCCACAGACTACACTGTTAGCGAGCTGCGGGACGAAAAGGAATGGAAGGAGTTAAAAATGAAAAAAATTTGGCGCCTGTTTTTTCCCCCTATAGGAGCCAATCGCTCCTTAATTGATTTTTTTTGTTTTTTGTTTGGAGCCCTGTTGTGGAATTAGATAAGATATGATTCTTTATCGTGTTTAAAAATAATCAAATAATAATTGTATTAATAACCCCAGTGAGCAAGCCGAAGGCGACTGTGGCAAGGAACACAAAACTCCAAAAGATGATGGTTAATGGAGAAAAATAACCTTGGGAGAAACCAGACTCACTGTGGGGGCCAGTTCCCCTCTGGCTAACATCATGAATAATGTAAATAAGAATTATTTATAGTTAAAAAACATGATTTAAAAAATTATTAAACTTATTAAGTGCTAAGGGTCAGTATTTAGACAGTGATTGTGTTTGAACTGCAAGATTAGTGACCAGTGTCTTTGAAGTCCATCCTTGATTAAATTCCAGAAGTTCACTTAGATGCAATTGTCCTTGTTTGGTTGATGAAGGCTTTTGTTGGCAATAGTTAGTTAAACAGTTCAATCTTCGTTTCATCAGACCAGAAAATCTTGTTTCTTACATTCTGAGAGTCCTTTAGGTGATTTTTTTATGTGTATTGCACTAAAGAGAGAGGCTTCTGTCTGGCCACTCTGCCATAAAGCCCAGATCGGTGGAAGGTTGAAGTGATGGTTGTCCTCCTGCAAGTTTCTCCCGTCACAACACATGATCTCTGGAGCTCAACCAGAGTGACCATTGGGTTCTTGGTCACCTTTCTAACCTATAATCTTCTCTCCCGACTGCTTATTTTTGCCGGTTGGCTAGCTCTAGGAAAAGTCCTGATTGTTCCAAACTTCTTCCATTTAAGAATTATGGAGGCCACTGTGGAGGTGACTTGGGAACCTTCAATACAGCCGAAAAAGCTTTCCCCAGCCTTCCACAGATCTGTGCCTCGACACAATTCTGTACAATGCATTTTGCTGTCATGGATGCATTTTGAGCTGTGAAACCTTATAAAGACAGGTGTTTGCCTTTCCAAATCATGTCCAATCAATTCCAATCAAAGTGTAGAAACATCTCAAAGATGATCCAGAGAAATAGGATGCACCTAAGCTAAATTTCAAGTGTCATAGCAAAGGGTCTGAATACTTACGTCAATGTGATATTTCAGATTTTTCTTTTTAATAAATTTGCAAAGTAATAAAAAATCTGGTTTCCCCTTCTGTCACTCACTTGACGTTGTGTCGATGTAGTGACACTAGGGGTCGCTCTTGAGAGCCCCAAACAGCTCTATTCTTCTTGAGAAAAGGCCAATGAGAAATGACAAGTGGAAATTGCATGCCCACTCTCATTCAGATTTTTTCTTCGGAGCCGAGCGAAGGAAAACTATCAGCGAGCTGAATACTACTGCTGTCACATTCACCTCTTAAGAAGCGTATGCTGTTGGATATATGGTGCATTTCAAGCGGCTTTCTCTCATTCTGCACAACAAGTGCAGGTTTCACCCCTGGGCATTGACAGCACTAAAAGTGTGTATGTATATTCCTGTTAAAGAGTATATTTTCTCTATTAGAGCACACACATTGACGTTGAATGTCTTTTTCAAGACACGTCTTTATAAAGATGCTTTTCCGTCTTTGTGCGATTCTTGGATGCGGTCATTATCTCTCCACCTCTGATGGTAATGGGCGCTGCCTCACGTGTTTGGGCAGCGATCACACTGAGGCAGCGATTGTGGATGGTTCATGTTCTCATTGCGAGAATATGACCATGACAACATTGTGGTCGCGGCTTTCCTTCTTTCGAAGCGGAAAAGCCACTCTAGCTGCCCCCCTCGCTGTGCCTTCTATCCACAGGTATGAGGCCAGCCTGGCTGGCGCTGAAGGAGAATTGGGGAGTACAATGGGTGCAGTTTCGCCAGGTAATTCCCAGCAGACCTCCCATTCCCCAGCATGCTTGTTTGCTCCCATCCAGTTCCGAAATGAGATCAGCCCACATCATGGCCAGCTTGACGTCACCTTTGGGTTTGCCCGCCCAGTCTGAGGCTGACGCAGAGCTGATCACATTGCTTGCCCAGGCTGCTGCGAGAATCGGATTGAACAGGAACCCTCCACCCTCTCCTGAGCGCTTGCAGCTTGATGATTGGTTCCTGGGTTCGGGGCGCCTCTCATGGCCACGCCCCCCACCCCCCCATTCTTTTCATCCTGGAGGTGCACAACCAACTGACAAGGTCATGGAGGGCACCTTTCACTGCCAGAAACAGACTTCCGGGTTCGTCCACTCTCACTACCCTCAACAGCAGGGTGGTCCATGGGTACGCGGAGGATCCTCAGTTGGAAAAGGCTGTTGTGATGCACCTATGCCCGCAAAATGCTGCCACCTGGCTGAATCGTCTCTGGCAACCAAAGCCTAGAGTGCCGCTGGACAGGCCACCTCCTCCCTGCATGCCATGGCCCTCATGCAGGTCCACCAGGCCAAGGCACTAAAAGAACTGCACATGGGTAGTCCTGATCCCGATGCGTTCAGTGACTGACCTCGCCCTCTGGGTCGACAAAGGTCATGGCACGAGCACTCGCATAGGCGATGTCCACCTTGTTGGTACAGGAGCACCATCAGTGGCTGAATCTGGTTGAGATGAGGGATGCCAAAAAAAGCATGCATTCTCAATGTGCCCATCTCCCAGATTGGATTTGATTCTTTTCTCCAGGCACCTGTCCAGGTTCAGTGGTGTCCGCTTCACTTCAGTGCAGCACGAGAACACAGCCACACTACATGCGGAGATCGCGACCCTTCTTCACAAGGGCGTGATAGAGACTGTCACTCCAGCCGAGATGGAGGAATGGTTCTACAGCCCTTACTTCATTGTACCAAAAAAAGGCAGTGGGTTGCAGCCAATCTTGGACCTGCGAGTTCTGGAACGGGCCTTACACAGACTCCCGTTGAAGATGCTAACACAAAAACACATTTTGACGTGCGTCCGGCATCAAGATTGGTTCACGGTTGTAGACATGAAGGATGCGTACTTTCTCATCTTGGTTTTACCTCGACACAGACAATTCCTACGGTTTGCTTTCAGCGGCCGGGCGTATCAGTACAAGGTCCTCACCTTCGGCCTCTCCCTGTCCCCTCACGTTTTCACGAAAGTCGCAGAGGCAGCTCTTGCCCCGTTAAGGGAAGTGGACATCTGCATACTCAACTACCTCGGCAACTGGTTGATTCTAGCACACCCTTGAGAGTTGCTGTAAGTGCACAGGGACCTGGTGCTCAGGCATCTCAGCCGTCTTCGGGTCAACTTGGAAAATATCAAGCTCTCCCCGGTTCAGAGCATCTCTTTTCTCTGCATGGAGTTAGACTCAGTCTCAATGATAGCGCACCTCACAAGCGAGCACACACAGTCAGTGCTGAACTGCCTGAAGTCATTCAGGCAGAGGACAGCGCAATGTTAATTTCGTCAGACGAGACGAGACTAAATATGTTCGTCAACGACCTTTTTTTTCATGACTAAGACGAGACGATGACGAGACTGCGCCAGTGTCCAAAAACGCTGACTAAGACTAAATTAACATGCATTATTGTTGACGAAAAAAGACGAGACTAAAATGTTTTGCATAAAATAAAAACTAAGATAAAATCTCTCTTCATTTTCGTATATAATCGTCTCTACTTTTTCACCATGAGATAGAATATTCAGCTGTTACGCCTTCAAAATATTCTGAATGAGTTCGCGCTGTTGCTGAAGTAACGGTTACAGGTCTCATACTCCTGTGGCTGCAACACGAAACTACATGGAGCAAATACACAACAATCATAGACAGTGGCGAACACGCGACGAGCGCCGACGACATGCTAGGTAGAAGGAAGAGGCTCGATATTTGGTCGCATTTTAGGTACAATGATATTGACAAAAAGTCAGAATGTGTCATTATAACTGACGGGAAGCACTGCGGACAAAAAATATCGGGGAAAAACACCACCAACCTTAAGCGACATCTAAAGGCTAACCACCCACACATTCAGTGAAGTTAACTTAAATTAACGTCTCATAAGCTAATGCTGATTTTAGGCATCTACGCTGTAAATTAACCAGTTAGCTATGGTGTTGTGGCACATACATTATGCAGGTTATATATATTTTATGTAACTTATTTGCTTAATAAAATACTCTTCAGAACAAGTTCATCATTTGTGAATGTGTCTCTTAAATCAGAAAACCAGCCACGTTTAACAAAGTGAATTCAACAAATCATTCAACAAGTGTATTTTGTCAGGTAATTATGACATTTAACCAATATTTGAGATGTGTGAAACATTATTTGACTGAAATGGTTATCTCAGAATTAATCTCAGAAATAATTTATTTAAAAAAAGACTAAAATGTTTTGAAACTTGACTAAGATATATTGAGTTTTCTTTTGACTAAAACTTGACTAAGATACCTTAAATTCTCTTTTGACTAAAACTAGACTAAAATGATGAGACTTTTAGTCGACTAAAACTTGACTAACAAAAAAAGATATGTGAATGACTAAATATGACTAAAACTAACAAGGACATTTCGCACAAGACTAAGACTAAATTAAAAATAGGTGACAAAATTAACACTAGGACAGCGGTTCATTGAAACATTTTCAGAGGCTCCTGGGGCATATGGCTTCCTCTGCGGCAGTCACGGCACTCAGATTGATGCATATGAGACATACTGAGAGCACACATCGCGTAGCTATCACGCCACTCTGCCACAACTTATTCAGTTCTTGCACAGACCTTATGTTTTTGCGGGCTGGAGTTCACCGACAGCAGGTTTCCAGACACATTTTGGTCATCAAATTGGGCCAGGGCACCATGTGCAACGGGCATGCAGCCGCGGGTTCCTGGACAGGACCGCGACTGGGTTGGCACATCAACTGCCTAGAGTTGCTGGCTGTACTGCTCACCCGGCAGAGGCTAATGACATTGATCAAGAATGTGTTGGATAACACAGAGACAGTAGTGAATATAAATCGCCAAGGTAAGCTCTCCTTACATGTCGCAACTCGCCCTCCATATCTCGTCCTTTGGAGTCAGCAGAGGCTGAGGTCGCTCTCACATTCCTAGCAGCTTCAATGCTACAGCGGATGCGCTGTCGCGGCAGGCGGTGCTCAGCGGAGGGTGGAGAATCCACTTATTTGGAGTCAATTCGGCAAAGCACAGGTAGACCTGTTCACTGCCAGGGAATCCTCCAACTACCTGCTCTGGTATTCACTGACAGGAGCCCCCCTCGGGACAGACGTGTTGGCACAGAGCTGTTCCCGGGGGCTGTGCAAATATGCATTTCCCCTAATGAGCCAAGTTGCAGAGACCCTGTGCAAAGTCAGGGAGGACGTGGAATGAGTCACCCTCATGGCCCCATATTGGCCCACCCAGACTTGGATCTCGGACCTCACGCTCCTCGTGACAGCACCTCCCTGGGGGAATCTGCCAGGAAAGGACCTTCTTTCTCAGGGATGGGCACCCATGCCCAGACCTCTGGAAATTACATATCTGGCCCTTGGATGGAACACGGAAGACCTAAGTGGCCTACCACCAGCAGTGGTAGATATGATCACTAAGGCCAGGCTCCCTCTACAAGGCAGCTTTATGACCTGAAGTGGCACTTGTTCATGAATTTGTGTTCTTCCCGAGCCGAAGACCCCCAGAGATGCGCAGTCGGTTCAGTGCTTTCCTTCCTGTAGGAGAGGCCGGAGGGGTGGCTATCCCCCTCCACCTTTAATTTAAATTGTAAATGTAGCCGTTATAGCGGCCCACCAAAAGCAGTGGACCGTAAATACCTAGGTAAGCACAACCTGATCATCAGGTTCCTCAGAGGTGCCCGGAGGCTGAATTCTCCAAGGCCACACCTCTTCCTCTCATGGGATCTCACTGCGGTCCTACTGGGCCTTTGGGGAGCCCCCTTTGAGCCGCTAGACTCAGTCTAGCTGAAAACCCTCTCCTTGAATACAGACCTCCTGATTGTGATCACCTCCATCAAGAGGGTTGGGGACCTGCAAGCATTTTCTGTCAGTGACACTTGCCTGGAGTTTGGTCCAGTAGATTCACAAGTGATCCTGATAACCCAGCTGGGCTATGTGCCCAAGGTTCCCACAACCCCATTTAGGGATCAGGTGGTGAGCCTGCAAGCGCTACCCCGGGAGGAGGCAGACCCAACCCAGTTGTTGCTGTGTCCGGTGCGTGTTTTGCGCACCTACTTGGATCGCACGCAGAGCTTTAGACACTCTGAGCAGCTCTTTGCTTGCTTCAGAGGACAGCAGAAAGGGAACGATGTCTCCAAACAGAGGCTTGCCCACTAGATCGTGAATGTCATCACTCTGGCATACCAGACCCAGGCCGTGCCCGCCCCTTTTGGAATACGAAAAGACTCTATTAGGAGTGTGGCATCTTCGTGGGCACTGGCCAATGGCACCTCTCTAGCATATATCTGCATAACTGCAGAGCAGTGGGCTGGGCTAAACCCAATACCTTTGCGAGATTTTCCATGTTTTGTCAGGTACGGACAGGTAGAGTTTGGTAATACGGAACAACTGGCTGGATGTATCGCTTGCATATAACGCCCTCCCTCTCCCCTGAGGCAAAAGTGTGCGCTTTTACCCCTGTCAAGTTCACGAAGTCATGGACCCTGGATATCCTTCCTCCCTAGCCCTGTGGCTCATGAATGCGGCAGAGGAGTTCCTCGCTAGACCCACTATGGGTACTAATATACCCTGTACGGTGCTCCACATGTGCTGATTATTCAGGTTACACCCTGTGATGTTTTTTCCACAGTGCGGTCTCCCTGTTGGCAGACCCGTCTCCCTTAGGTAGAGCCCTCTCTGCCCATGGCCTCCGTGTTTGTAGAGCTCCTCCCCTTCGAGGCAGGACCTACCACCGCACCCCTTCCATGTGCGGCTGGTGAGCCCGCGTGTCATATTGCCACATGTTGACCTCCCCTTTAGGCACAATGTGGTCTCCGCTTGGTTTTTTTTTTCCCCTGAAAGAATAGGAACGGAAAAGAATACATTCCCCAATGTGTATTATAGCGTTAGATGGCCCCAGTCAGATCTAATAATCTGTGGAGAGCAAATGGCTGGTGCTGCCTGCTCCCATGCTAGTTATGTCGCTTCCCTCCCTCAGGGATGTGGGGAACTATATGACATCTTTTGGGGTGGTTACGTGCAGACTGATGCACCTGCTATTACGCACGCATTAGCTTGATTGCACCTGCATCAGCAGTTGACGTAACATGGTTCAGCTGTTGTGGCAGTTTTCTATAGGGACCCCAAGTGTCACTACATCAACACAACATCGAGTGAGTGACAGAAGGGGAATGTCTTGATTACTGATGGAGGGAATGAGACGTTGTGTCCCTCTTGCCACAATGCTGTACTAGCCGGTGAAATGGCTGGATCTTGTCTCGGCTCCTCAGCACAAAACCTGAATGAGAGTGGGCATTCCTTCTCCTTTTATACGCATATGTCCATGGGAGTGGCATGCAAATTCCACTCGCCAATTCTCATTGGCCTTTTCTCAAAAGACTAGAGGTGTTTGGGCTTTCAAGAGTGACCCCTTGTGTCACTTCATCGACACAACGTCTTGTTCCCTCCATCAGAGAATGGAGGTTATGACAGTAACAAAGACGTTTTGCTTTGTCATTATGGGGTATGGAGTGTAGATTGATGTGAAAAAAATAATCTAAAAGCATTTTAGCATAAGGCTGCAACATAATAAAATGTGAAAAAAATGAAGGCCTCTGAATACTTTCTGAATGCACTGTGCATTTCTTTGTTCACTCCAAAGAGCATTTCAAAACCAAGTGATAAACAACTTACACTTGGCACTACCAGAAGTCCCAGAGAAACTAGGTGATGCCATAATAAACACTTCAGAAGCTAATTGACAGAGGCGACCATTAGTATTCATCATCGCACTGAAGCAGTCCTGGAGCTCATCCATGCAGTGTGAAAAGAGAAAGAGGTGCAAATACTGCCCATAAATGAAACTTGACCTTGCCAACAGCTGTGCTAACTGACTTATGAGATAATTGTCTTTCACCCGCCACCACATTATGGATCCAGCTGCACCAGTGTAATGTTTCAGGGCTTCATCCCATGTGGACTATTTCAATCAAGCTCAAGCATCCTAAACCATTTGTCAATAAAAACAAAAACAGGCCAGGCAATATGCTGTATGTGTAAATCTGGAACACTTATAACACGGTCAGCGCACGTTAGTAACGTGCACGAACCGAACCGAGTTATACACAGCTGTTCTGTGTATAACACAATCAGAGCATGAGATAAATTAATTGTATGTGTATCAAGCACATAACCACTCTGAGGCTGCTTAAACACGTATAATTAACCTTGTGTGTGTTCCGAGTATGTGAAACATCCTACAGATCAGAGTGGTGCATATACGTTACTCATAAAACATTTGCGGATATGTATTCAGAGCATACTCGAAATTGAAACAATGACTGATTAGTGGCAAACATCTGAAGAGAATGTAAAGGGTCAGTTGAGTTAAAGACTTCGAAAGAGCTTTTGATTCAGTCTTTTATCTGTGAACAGCCTAAAATTAAGTTGAACAACAATTTGCAACTTTACCTGGCTGATCATTTCTGCTTGCTAGCTCATTAATAAATCGCAGACAGCTCCATCCCATGTGGACTCTTTCAATCAAGCTCAAGCATCCTGAATCGTTTGTCAATAATAAAAAAAAAAGGCCAGGCAATATGCTGTATGTGTAATCACCCTTGATACATTCATTCCTCTGTGCCTCTAAACAGACCTCCGAGCAGGCTTCTTCAAATCCATGAGATAAGCTTTTTAGAAGTAATACACAGACTTAGCAGTAGTTCTGACATACTGTACATTAGAATTATTAAACTGAATGTAGCCCGAAGCTGCTGGGGTGGGAATAGTCTCCAGACTAGTTAACAGAATGCTACTGTTTTAAATCCTTTGTGCTTCAACATTGATTTGATACTGGAGAGGTGGTGTTAGCTCTGATGCCCTTGGCATTACCTCAGCACCACAATCTTAAGAAGTTAATAATCCAAATATATATAAAATATATGACAGATGGTATGGAATATTTTTTCGTACACTCTTACATTGCAAGCAAACTGCTGCCTTGACCAGCAAAAAAAAAAAAAAAATTGCAGAATTTAGTTAGCACTTCCCTCCAGAATAGTACTTTCTGCATCACGGCAAAACAGGGTGAATGCAAAAGTGGAAGTTTAATTACCAGAAATAAACATGATCAGTATTAAAGGAGCAAACATTTGCCACGATCCTCCTCAGAGACAAACACGCTATTTTCAAAGAGAACTCAAATGCGTTGCATCTGTATCATGCTTTTAGGTTTGCTTAAAACATATTTTGTTGGCAATTCACATAATATCTAAACGTTTTTGTACTGTGTCATGACAAGCCCCTCATCCCAGAAGAGAACTGGATAAACAACCAAATCACATAAGGATGTTTACAATCTTGCATCCCACTGGATCTTACCATCTCTCTCACTCTCTCTCTTGGTCCACTTGCACAGATGCACTCTCGCAGACTGACACATCTGCATGGGATTATCAGATTTGTGGGCTGAGACAGTGTTGTCCAGTGTGGGCATGCAGGATCACCCACCCAGCCACAGTGAAACCCTCTGTACTACAGATATCAGTGCTGTCTCATGTACTTAATATTTAGCCTTCAGCTCTAGCATTGCCTGGGAAATAGAAACATGTGTTGCAGCAGAGTTGTCTCCCTCACAGATGGAGTTTAGATCGCTGTCAGGCTGCAGTGAGGCCCGTTTGTTGAGCTAAGAGTGGTCAGGTGCATAGTGTGGTTAATGTACCACAGGGCACCTGAGAGATAGTACAAACAGGCCATGGTATGCTGTGGGTTTGTGAGATTCATTGCTGGGTTTTAACAAATGGCTACTGCATGTGCATGGCATGCAATTGTAATAATTCCTACAAGTTCCATGTTCATAACGCTGGAAATTCATGCACACATTTATTCAAGTTAACATATACATTAATTGAGAATTTGTAAATGAAACCACACAGATATTCAAATCAAATCAATAATTGTCTTTTTATTGTAATAATAGAATCTGCACGAGAAATCAGTACTCTCTCTCTCCTTCTCAGCATTCCCCAGTCTCATTGGAGTGAGCGCACAGTGAACAGCGTGCTGTCGCATATTTGCTGAACTTCTATATAACCTGTTAATTTATTTTTATTTTTACACTAATTCATGCTTGTATAAAAATGTTTATTATTTAATTCAATGTGAAACTTTTATTTGAAAATGTTGATCCATAGACATTCGCTTTCTGTTTTGGTTTAACGTGCTGGTTGTCAGTCCACGCTAAACTTGAGACTGAGATTAATGATTTTCATGGGACAGTCATTAAATTAATTGAAATCATCCTTTGATATAACCACAAAGACCACATCGGCCAAGTTTGAGTTTGTTTACCAGGCGTCTGGTCTCATAATTATCTGCACACACACAATGCAGAGTGAAAGCACAGGACAGTGCCGGTTACAGCAACATATGCTCAAATTTTTGACACACTGCACACACACACACCAAGTGACAACCACACGCCCAATCAATGTTCTGCTATCTGCATGGCCTTCAGCATTACTGTATTAAAATCATTCCATTATCGCAAGCTCTTGCGATTTACATATCGCTATATGTATTTTTAGTCTGGAAAAAAATCCTCCGATGACGCAAAAAACGTCATTTTGCGTCATCGGAGGATTTTTGGGCCAGAGGCTTAAAACTACGGCCAGTATTAGTAGCTAGTTCTGCATGTTTTCATCACACCCATATGGGGCGGGATCTCACTCACAGAATGTGAAGATAGTGTCAGCCATCTTTCTGTAGAAGCTAAGCTAACAGGCTCTTGCTCTGTGTAGAAAGTTTGTATACAAGTAGGCTAATCACGATGGCGGAAGGTAGTTTTGAAGTTGAAATGGCAGAAAGGGATTTCGAAGATCTGTTGCGAGAATCCGCAATACAGCGATGAACAGTTGCGGGAGATGGAGGAACAAGAGGCGGCCGGAGCAGCTGTTGTAGCAGGGGAGCAAGACCTGCTTGGCGGTCAGGAGGAAGAGCCCAGCCAGACTCGAGTTGGTGCGGACTAGTGGTGTCAGTGCTCTCGCTGTGCACCTATGGAAACAGACAGAGAGTCCTACTGCTGTCGCGAATTTCAGCAATGCCATTTTCTTCTGAATGAGATCGCTGAATCCGCTGATGAAACTGCACCGCTAACTTTAGCATGTATTACTGAGCACCCAAGTTTTGTACCACACATGGACAGGGGAGTCCTGGAAACTTATTTTAGGATCCCGAAGATAAATTGGAAATGCCAGCCAAAGCCTGCAGGGACAAGCGGACGGCTTAGTGTAAAGTGAGTATTTTGTTTGTTTTTCTTTTTGTTACTAAGACGTCATGTACAGAGTTTGGACACCCGGAATTATCATAATGTTCTTCCCGCGTAGTCAGTCAATTTATCAACTAACTCACGATTTATAGAGTCACGATGTATCAAAGCAAGCCTATTTCTATCAGATTTTCAGATACTGCCGCCTGTAACCGGTAGGCGTGGTTTGGGAGTGGCCTCGTAAGGGCAGCAAAGCAAGTGCATTCTGGGAGTTGTTGTCTTTCAGCCACATGAGTAAAAAATACATTTTCTGCCTTTTCTCAGTCTAGAATGCTTCAAATTCAAAAATTATTTCACATTTATACTATATAAATGACCAATTTTAAATACACATTCATCTTCCCAGAGGTGAAGTATCCCTTTAAGGCCCAGGTATACTTCTCTTTTCCATGATCATGGTCGACCGTGTTGCATTTGAAAGTATACTATTTTGACCACAAATGCTGCTATCTGTGTCAGATCCTTCTCACCACCCTCTCTACTCTGGGCATCAGAGGAACTGTGCTTGACTGGTTGACCTCCTATCTCTGTGATAGGTCCTTCAAGGTAGCCTGGAGAGGTGAGGTATCCAAGCCACATCAGTTTATTACTGGGGTACCTCAGGGATCAGTGCTTGGGCCACTTCTCTTCTCTATATACACAACATCACTGGGACCCATCATTCAGTCACATGGTTTCTCTTACCACTGCTATGCTGACGACACACAACTCTACTTGTCTTTTCAGCCCAACGACACCACAGTTACTGCTCGAATCTGATGACTGGCAGACATCTCGGCCTGGATGAAGGAACACCACCTGCAACTCAACCCAGCCAAACCGAACTCCTTGTCTTTCCAGCCAACCCTGCTGTTTGTCACAACATCACCATGCAGCTGGGTTCAAATACAGTATCGCCCTCCAAAATGGTCAGAAATCTAGGGGTAACCATCGATACCAAGCTAGATTTCACAGACCACATCTCAAAGACTGCAAGATCATGTAGATTTACACTCTATAATATCAAGAAAATAAGACCTTTCCTCAAAACACTTTCCCGGACACTCAGTTTCATCATATCACGTTGGTGGAATGCCCAACTCCATCCATGAAGCTGACTCACTCTCTGTCTTCAAAAAACGGCTGAAAACACATCTTTTCCAAGAGCACTTAACACAAAAAAAATATGAAAAAAAAATAAAACAAAATTGTTGTTGCAATTAAATCTGTTTTGAATGCTATTCTGATGCTATTGAAACTTTGTAGTATGGCACTTTTCATACAAATGTCTTAAGATGATTCGTTTATGTTTTCCTCTTTTGTAAGTAGCTTTGGATAAAAGTGTCTGCCAAATAAATAAATGTAAATGTAAATGCGTTTGACACATGCAAACTATGACTGCTTTGTAGTCAACGGCTGGCACATGTGCCAACGATGAGCACATATGAGGACTGTGCATGTGCAAAGAATATTTCGGCTCCTGCAGACAGTCTGTGCAGACTGTGCAAAATTATGAAATTTGTGTCACGCATACTGTGTGCAGAGTGATCAGCAACGTGGACAACCAAAGTTTACTTTGGCCTTTAAAACCACTTCTGATTTAGAAGTTCTGCAAGTTTTCAGCCTTGCACTGTTCCCCACCAGCTTATCTTGTGTCTGGTTTTAATCAACTAGTGCGTAAACTTTAGCATTTACATGTAATTAAAAATTCACTCTAAAATTGTCTAGATTCAAGGCAGGTATGACTAATTTTCTAAAGAGCATAAAAGTATAAAACATTACTTCTATTGCTATTTTAATGGCTCTGCAGTTTTGCTTAATGGTTTCAAGGAAATACAATTTCATACTTTCTCTAAGTGAAACTTCTTTTGCATGGGATCAAAATGAAAAAAAAATGGCTTACTTACACTGATAATTTCACGTAGTCATACAGAATTAATATATGGTACTAATACATTACAGTTTCTTAAGGAGTTCCTGAGCAAATCAGGAACTGATCAATTACAACATTTAGCTACTCAGGAACATTCATATAACCTCTTCTCATCTTAATGCCAAGGTAAATGCCTCATTCTCATAAACAAGAGTTGCTCTTTAACAGTATTAGACACAGTATTTAATCTAACTAATATAGTTTTCCAGGACTTAAGGACTGATTGGATTAGTGATTTGAAATGCATGGCAATGATTAATTATATATAAAGATGACAGAATTAGTAGACCTAACCGTTGTTAAAAATTAGATGGGTGATAAAACAACATGGATATATTTTTGACTGGGCTTCTGACTAAACTTTATCACACATTCTCTAATTACTTGATGACTGCAAACTAGGGATGGGCATTTTGGTCATTTTGTCTACTCGAGTCTGACTAATTACATGAGTACTTGTCGAGTACTCAAGGGGCAATTACATATTCATAACTGTATATACTGTATAATAACATGTCTGACAAATGTCTATGGCTGCTGCATTGTGTCTTGTTGTAACAGTGTATCGTCTTATTCATTATTATAGGCTGTATGCACAAAAACAATGTGCCACATGTGTGATAAACAGACTTAATTACATTTATTCAGGTTTATTTGAGTGGGACTGAGAAACACATTTTTATACACAAGAGGTCCCAGCATTGCTTTGTTGCAATTTACCTTTGCTTGATATGAAAACCTGATGGTTTGCCGTAGGGATGGGCAGAAGTACGCGAGTACTCGGGTACTCCGACATGGCAGCAATGATTGATCATGAAACAAAGATCCTACCTGGCTCCTAAACAACGTCCCTGGACTTTAACTTGTGCTTAAGAGATTAATGAAGAGCTAAATGAAAGAGCTCAAATTACTAAATCACAACCATAATCATGTAATGTTAAGGTACAAAGCAGGTAAATGTTATACTGTACCATAATAGTCAATTTGATAACATAATACCATATATATTTATCCTGAACAGTTTGATTGTTTAAGTTATATTGACAAAGAATTTGAAAAGTCTCAATAGAAATTTTCCTAAGTACAGTTACTTGAACTTATTATGCAAGGTCTCTATATTACACCTGCCAGCCAACAAGGTATCCATGCTGCTGCAGATTATGCACTGGACCTTCGTACCTTGGCTGCACAAAATGGATGACTGGATGATACACTCAAACTGCTGTTTCATAAAGGACTTAATGCTGAGCTTCGTGTGGAACTAACCTGTCGAGATGAAGGTCTCACTCTTGACCAGTACATTAAATTAACCACTCGATTGGACAACTTGATGGGTTTCGGCCGAGAGTTTGAACTCTTCTCATCTCCTTACTACTATACAGCTGCTATTACCCATTATGAGATCATGTGAAAATAGAACTTCAAGCATTACTTCACTCTAGGGCAGCTGGCAATTTTATTGACCAGAATCTGGTGGAGAAATTTAAGTTACCTGTTACTCACTGTACTCTCTACATGTCACAAGCCTTAGATGGTTGTCCGCTGGACACAGGCTCCATACGTCAAGTTTCTCAAACCATACAATTGCAAGTTGGTCTGTTACATAGAGGACATCCAGCTCTTAGTCATCCATTCCCCAGAAATCCCATTATCCTTGGTTTGCCTTGGCTTTGTAAGCATAACATCATTGTCTCCTGGAGAGATGGTCAAATTTTAAACTGGTGCATTAGTTTCTTCGATTTCTGTCTCCTGTTGCCCCATTAAAACTGTGTAGTACCAATGTTTCTTCTGTTCCTGTCAAAGACATACCAGTCTCACCTGTGGAGTATGCTGATTTTTCTGAAGCCTTCAGTAAAATCAAAGCTGCCAAGCTTCCCCCTCATTGTCCTTGTGATTGCGCTAATGACCTACTGCCCGGCACATCTGAGCAAGAAACTAAAGCGATTGAGGAATAAGTTGAAGAAGCTCTGGCAAAGGGTTTTTTCCATCCTTCCACTTCTCCCACTGCAGATTGAAAAGAAAGATGGAGGTCTTCGCTCATGCATAGATTACAGAGGTCTCAACAGCATCATTGTGAAATTTAATTATCCATTACCCCTTGTGCCTGCTGCTCTGGATCAACTCGGATCTGCCAAGATTTTTACTAAGCTGGATTTCCACAACGCTTACAATTTGATTTGTGTCCACAAGGGGGATGATTGGAAGATGGCCTTTTCCACTTGTGCAGGGCACTATGAATACTTGGTCATGCTCTTCGGCCTTTCCAACTGTACTTCTGTGTTCCAGTCCTTTGTCAACGAAATACTCCATGATATACTCAACAAAGTGGTCATTGTATATATCACTGATATCCTGATCTATTCCTCCACACTCGAAGAACATGCTCAACAAGTACACCAAGTCCTTCAACGCCTCATCCAGCCAACTATATGCCAAAGCCGAGAGTTCCACAAATAAACCATCTAATTCATTAGGTACATTATTGGACTACACAAAGTAGCTATGGATACTGTACCTCCAAAATAAGAGATGTTCTGGATTGGCCTCAACCAAGATCTATGAAGGAGTTACAATGGATTTGCCAATTTTTATAGATGCTTCATCAGAAGCTTCAGTTCACTTCCCTTCTCCGGGGAGCCACTAAATGTCTACAGCGGCATCCAGCTGCCTCTGCTGCCTTTGCAAAACTCAAGAAACGCTTCACAAGTGCACCCATACTTCGTCATCCAGATCCTACGTTACCCTTTATCCAAGAAGTGGATACATCCGACATTGGTTTTGGTGCAGTTCTCTCCCAAAGACATGGTAACCCAGATAAACTATTTCCCAGTGCATAATTGGGGCGGCTGTGCACTAATTGCAGGGCTGGAGGATTGATTCCTGGCCCACATGACTCCACATAACGAAATGCCCTTGGGCAAGACACTGAACCCAAAGTTCCTCCCAATGGCAGGCTAGCGCCTTGCATGGCAGCTCTGCCATCATTAGTGTATGAGTGTGTGTGTGTGTGTGTGTGTGTGTGTGTGTGTGTGTGTTAATGGGTGAATGGTACACAGTGTATATTGCTTTAGTAGCCGCTAAGGTTACAAAAGGCACAATATAAGTGCAGACCATTTACCAACCTACGTACGTGAGTGTCAAATATGTGTCACATCAAAGTCATTGAAGTAAGTTCCAGATGGTCTTCTACAACCTTTGCCCCTTCCTTAATACCCAAGGTCACTAATAGCTCTTGACTTTATTACCGACCTTCCTGAATCAAAGGGAAAGGCAGTCATTCTCTCCTTGATCGACCGATTCTCAAAAGGTTGTCGCCTGCTCCAATTCCCCAAACTCCCCACTGCACTGGAAACTGCAGAAATCCTGTTTAATTATGTTTTCAGACTGTACGGCCTCCATATTGTATCTGACAGAGGACCACAATTCACCTCTCAAGTGTTGTCGGCCTTCTTCAAACAACTCAATGTCAACATTAGCTTAACCTCTGGTTACCATCCACAATCCAATGAACAAACCAAATGCCTGCTACTTGCACACATATTGCCAAATGAACCAGTCCGATTGGAGCCAGCACCTTCCCTGTGTGGAATATGCTCAACTCACTTGTCAAGCCTTCCACTGGCCTCACACCATTCAAATGCATACTAGGATACCAAGCCCCTCTACTCCCCTGGTCTGGTGAACCATCTGATGTTCCAGCCATTGATGATTGTATGCAAACAAGTGTGGGATCAAGCCCACGTGCATCTCCATATGTCGGCAAAAGCAGTAGGCCGATCGTCACCATCATCCAGGGCAATGGGTCTGGTTGTCTGCCAGGGACCTTCGACTCCGGCTACCATGCCGCAAGCTCAGTCCCAGGTATGTAGGTCCATTCAAAATCATCAAACAAGTAACATTAGTGTCATTTAAACTTCTCCACCCTGATAATTATCGCATCTCTCCAACTTTCCATGTTTCACTATTAAAACCTGCTGGTTTGTCAGAGGAGGGATGATGAACCTGGCATCCAGAGACCACCCCCTCCTAACGGTGGAAGGTGAGGAGGCGTTCTTGTTCAACAAGTTCCTGGATTCCCATTGTTGGCGTCATCTACTCCAATACCTGGTGGACTGGGAGGGCTATCAACCAGAGGAGCATTCTTGGGTTAACACAGAGGACAACCTTGATCCTTCCCTCATCTCAGAATTCAATCGTGACCACCCGAACCAGCCCATACCAAGAGGTCGGATTAGACCCCGATGCAACTTGCCTGCTCTTGTCATTAAGCATGGGACTATATAAACTCTGTGTAGCGTATGCTGTGCGAAGTCTCATTTTGCCCCGCAAACTCTACTGAGCGTTGTCTACATTTCTGCCTGCATCTCCATACCTGGCTCTTGCCTGTTACCCATTTATGGATTATTGCCTGGACTGCTTTACTGTTTGACATCCGCCTGTTACCCGTTTATGGATTATTGCCTGGACTGCTTTACAGTGTTCGGCCTGTGCATAATCTCATCTTTTGTGGATATACCTGGAATGTTTGCTTGTTTACTTCAATAAAACCACACATGGATTCTGAAGCAAAGCTTCAAAGCTACCGTGTTACACTCTAAACCCAGCTTCATTTTTGCACACTGACACAAGGAGATGCTTTGCAGTTTGTGAGATGCCAGTAAGAATGCCTGGAAACCAAATAGCTAGGAAGAAGCTAATTGTTATGATCCAACTATGACTAGTGGGTACAAAATTAAATCTTGATCTTTGTAATCATGGAATGTGGTCAAGTCAAGACAACTCATTTTTATTTGTATAGCGCCTTTCACAACACACATCGTTTCAAAGCAGCTTTACAGAAGATCAGGCATTGACAGAAGATAAAACTGTAATATTGACAAACAAAAAACTACTGAAATTCCACAAAATGAATGGTTTTGTTAAATGAATAATCTGGTTTCAATACAAGTTAAACTCAATCGACAGGATTTGTAGCATAATATTGATTACCACAAAAATTTATTTTGAATCGTCCCTCCATTTAAAAAAAAACAAAAACAAATACAAATCTGGGCTCCAGTGAGAAACTTACAATGAAAGGCAATGAGGTCAATTTTTGGACATTAAGATACTCACCGCATTAAAACTAGATGTAAACAATATGTGGAAACGTGATTTTAGTGTGACCAAATCGCTTGCTAACCTTTCTGTGTCAAGTTATATCCAGTTTTACAACTTCGTTGCCATGAAGATGTAATGTTGAAAAACCCTAAAATGATTGTAAAATTACAATTTAAATAACTTTACAGCTCAAATAATACATGAGTTTTAACAGAAGAAATACAAAAATTATAAGCTTCACATTTCTGCATTTAAAACTTCAAAAAATTGTCCCCATTCTCTTTCAATGTAAAGAGCTACCTCAATGTAACTTTGATTTTTGCTTTAAAAAAATTATTTTTGTGGTAATCATCATCATGCCACAAATTCTGTCGAATGAGCTTCACTTGTATTGAACCCGGAATATTCCTTTAAGATAGAGGGTCCCTTATACCAGAGACAGGGAGAGGTAAATTGGACCCTCAAAATAAATGATCACCTGAAAAATGTGCTCAAACTGCAAAATGGAAGGTTTTCCATCTATCATTAAACAATGCAATTGCTGACAACAGACACGTCATCAAGAAAACTGCTGGGGGAAAAAAAAGTGCATAAAGTACACAAGAGTCCATGGCCAATTTTCTACAGCCATCATTCCCCAATGCCCAAATAGCAATGTTGTGCTAAAAATTATAACGATGATGCAGCTTGTATGTTTTGTACACTAGGAAAGATCTTAAAAGATAAAAGATAGATAGATCACCCCCAACAAATTGAGTTCTGTAACCATTTACTCACCCTCATTTTGTTCAAAACCTATGAATGTGATGTGAAACACAAAATATAATGTTAGGCAGATTACTAGCCTCAGTCACCATCAACTTTCATTTTAATGAAAAATAATGCAATGAAAGTGAATGCTGAGGTGACTGAGAATTACATTATGCTTAATATGAAATTTTGGACAGTGTCTTTAAAGTGTTAAGAGTTATAGTGGCCAAAACTTATCCCAGATTTAAAGGGATAGTTCACCCAAAAATGAAAAATCTCTCTTCATTTACTCACCCTCATGCCATCCCAGATGTGTATGACTTTCTTTCTTCTGCTGAACTCAAATTAAGATTTTTAGAAGAATATCTCAGCTCAGTAGGTCCATACAATGCAAGTGAATGGTAATCAAGCCTTCGATTCTCCAAAAAGGAGATAAAGTCAGCATAAAAGTAATCCATATGACTCCAGTGTTTTACTCAATGAGAGCCTTTACATGCACTTTCTTACACTGATTATGCTTAATAAAATGACTACGCATGTGGTCATGTAAATGCAATAAACTGCATTCCTTTATCGGTGTAAGGTCAAAAATGGTGTAAGAATAAACCAGTTAACACATATTTTTGCCCACTACTCTGATTTCACCTGGCAAATAAATACCTTAACTGGCATTCTTATAAGGTTAAAAGATTATCCAATGTATGCACGTGCTGAGTGCATGGTTCTTCATGGATTGACAAAAAAACAAAAGAAGAGAACAACTCGATTATTTCAAATGTCATGTAGAGAGTAATCAGAATACCGGTGAGCATGTAAACGTGCTCAATGTCTTATGAAGCAATCCACCTGGTTTTGGGTGAGAACAGACCAAAATTGCAGTCTCTAGACACGATCATGATTTCAAGCTTGATTACACTTCCTATCGCTTGATGCATGCAGAGCACTAGATGGCGCTATAGGAAGTAATCAAGCTTGAAATCATGATTGCTATCATACCGCTATCAAGATGTACAGTGAAAAAGGAGTTACATTTTGGTCTGTTCTGACTCAAACCCAACTGGATCACTTCAGATGACACTGATTAAACCACTGGAGTAGGAGGAATTATGTTTTTGCTGACTTTATCCTCTTTTTGGCACTTCAAAGGCCTGATAACCATTCACTTGCATTGTATGGACCTACAGAGCTGAAATATTATTCTAAAAATCTTAATTTGTGTTCTGCAGAAGAAAGAAAGTCATATGTATCTGGGATGGCATGAGAGTGAGTAATGACATGAACTGACCCTTTGAGGGCACCACCAAACATATGATTAAAATGCATACATATACAGTATTTACCAAACTGTGTTCATTTGTTAAAAATTACAGCTTTTCTGCAGAATATGAGCAAAACAAAGGAACATTCCTTATAGGAATCAGGACTACGTTTTGAGATATGGATGAGGAAATCATCTGATCCTTTACTAGCATTCAGAGAACCTTATAAATTCTGGGTTGTATTTTTCATAACACTGTAAAAACAAACCAGTCATCACTGACACATACTGCATTGCACTGTGTTCCAAACCATAGTTATAACACATTAGAAAATGTTCTTAATTAAAAATAAATCAATACTCCAAGTGAGTGTTCCAACGTACTGTACAGTCTGCCTTTCCATTTTTGTGGCTTCATGTAAATGTCCACCATAGTTGCAATCAAACAGCTCTCAGAAATCGTACACACTGCTCAAGGACGTTTACGTTGCCCTCTCCACGCATGATAAAAAAGAATGATATGT
The DNA here is from genome assembly GCA_032164185.1 of Moxostoma hubbsi. Taxonomy (NCBI): domain Eukaryota; kingdom Metazoa; phylum Chordata; class Actinopteri; order Cypriniformes; family Catostomidae; genus Moxostoma; species Moxostoma hubbsi. The sequence continues at coordinate 20,473,539 of JAVLUX010000035.1, forward strand.
TTCTCACAGCCAATGTCCAGTTCACGCCGGCGACGCAGCTGGACGCATTCCATAGGCCCCTTTACGCTTTAAAATTGAAACAGACACGGACTTGTGTTTTTTTTTTTTTTTTTTTTTTTTTGTCAAATACATTTTATAATATTAGTTATAGCAATTTTAATGGATTTGGCAGTAATTCAAATTTCTGGACATTGAAAAATGTATTTCAGTGGCCACTGTTTTTTTTTTTTTTTTTTTTTTTAGAGAGAGGCACTAATCGACGATAGGCATGTGCATTAGCATGACATATAAAGTAACAGTGACTGGAAATCGTGTCACAGTTGTCAAGTGAAGGCGTTGTGATGAATCTGGTTTCCACTTAGGCTCCTCTACTCTTTATGCTTCAGCTTGGTCTGTGCAGTGGTGGTCACCACCTCCAAAATAACTTTGACACAACCAATAATAATAATAATAATAAAATTATAAAAACAAATACAAAATTGAAGTCTAAGCCAATTTATTTTAATTAAATATCTAATTTAATTATCGCGTGTCTAGTTGATTTAGAACACAGCCTTTCGTCATGCGTTTGCTGGTATTTGATGGCAAACGGACCACTACTCAATATTACAGCCGCACAGTATTCAAGTATGGAGCAAAAATAAAATTATTTTAGATACATAAAGTATTCAAAATAAAAGATTAAATTACGAATATGAATATTTTGGTTTTGGTATGAATGTGAATTAAAAAGTGACGTTTTAAAGATTATATGAAATGCTGCACATCCATTGAATTCTGCGCCTTACATTTTATTTCACACAATACATCAATTTGAATCCCGATAATTGACAAAATGTCCAGTTTTGATTTATAAGGAAAATGAATACATATTTTTTTATTTATTTTTTTACGGTTGTTAACGTTTACCTGTTATAACCCTGATGAATTTAATCATAATGCAAAATCATACCTGAAGTGCAAACGATGAGATTGGCTTGAAGGATGATAAATATTTCCCAGATTAAATCCATGCTTTTTCTTCATTCCAAGTCCATTGCGCTCAGAAAACGGGGATCAGTTGCAGATGAGTCCACCCAGTATCTTTCCCACTGTACACCTTCCACAAGATACTCTCCAAATCACACACATAGCACATTTATCACAAGGACATAACGCCACATTTCAAACAGGCTTAAATCCAAACAAAAATGTGTTCTGAATTAACGGGAGTCTAGATTGATATCCTCACAGCGAACACTATTAAGAAATGTTTCGTTGCGTCCCACAAGCCTCCATTAAATGACTTGAGCGGTCTTTGCCGTTCCGTCGCGTCTCTTGTGTCAAAAAGATGCTGGACTCCGATGATCTGACCCTACAAAAGAGAGTGAGCAACTGTGAATGAGATTTGACGTTTCCTCTTAGTGAGCAAGCTCGGAGAAGCGTGAGAGTAACAGTTTAGACTCAGCCAGGTCTTAATGGGCAAGTCACGAGACCGCGCACTTCGCTTTAAGGGGGCGTGCTTCCCTCATACACACGAAATAGCAGTAAACTTAACAGCGGACACAAACATCAACGAGTTATTTATCCCCCACCTGTATTTATAAAGTGGTATTAATGAGAGAAAATTTGGAGTGAAACTGCCGCTTCGTTTAAGCTAAATGAAAGGACATATAGCACTCAGAGCTTAAAATAACTTAATGGGTCCTGTTTAGTTTAAGGAGTTCTAAAATACTGCAACGGAAATCAAAAACCCTCAGTAAAATGTCTTGTGTCAGGGCTGCCAACTCACGCATTGAGTGTGAGAGTCACGCAATTTACACTGTTTTCACGCCACGCGTCCCTTTTCACGCAGTGTTTACGTCGCAGAGCAAAGAGGACACTGACAGCGCACGGATAAGACAGAGCAGGCAGCACCGTGCAGCAGCGAGTTATTCAGACCAATCAGGGGGAAAGCATCTGTACAGCGTCTCTCTCCTCTGGGAGTGAATGGGAGATTACAGCAAATATTATTTTCACTTACCCATTTGCTCCAAGACCAAAAGAAAAGAACAAAAAATACTATTACGTTGAATGACTTTCCATAATAGGAAAAAAATAGAGAGCGATGGATTAAGACAGTAAAATGGGAGAAGATTCCAAATTTACTGTCACTCTCTCAGCAACTGTAGCTAATAGAGACCCCCTCACAGCCGTGGTAATTAAAAACTAATTCCAGGGTAAAATAACAAAGCATAATGGTATAAATTTTCACTCAATATTTAAAAATAAATAAACAAATATTTATGCTGCCCCCGCGACCCGACTTCGGATAAGCGGTTGAAGATGGATGGATATATATATATATATATATATATATATATATATATATATATATATATATATATATATATATATATATATATATATGTATACCAAGTGTCCTCCTTATATGTATACCGAGTGTCCTCCTTTAAACAAGCGTGGTGAGACGGCCTTCATAGTACAAACGGAAACGGAATGTAACATGGTTGCTATGACAGCACGCCACTCTTTAACAAGCGCGAGCGCTTTGAGTGAGAAGGAAGCCCCTCTGGAAGAGAATGTATGAGGTTCATTTTAGGAGAGATATAATGATGTAAAGAGAAAATAAAATAGATATTACAGGTCTACTTTTAGTCTAATAATTTATTTTAATAATATATAAATATAATAACACATATTATATACTCTGCACCCATCTAATGAGGTACTTCAACTTGGGTACTTAAATTACGGGCACGTGACATTGACGTCATTTAAATTTGTTTTAATTTTTTTTAGACATTTCCATTGAAGCAAAGAATTGTGGGTTGTGAGTGCCCACGAAGGATACCCCTCATGCATCCTCCAAATTCCCATGAAATAAGGCTGCATTCGTAGTGTCCTTCTCACTTTTCTGAAATGAGACAGCCTTGATGATGTATGACTTAATTATTGTTAAGTTCCTGTTTCCTGGTGTTATGTCCTGTTTTCCATCCACGTCTATGTGTCTGATTTTCATTGGTTCATTGTTTAATTACCTTGTTACCATTACCTGTTGTAGTTTGTCATTGGTTTTAGTTTATTGTCTTGTTATCTTGTTTTGAGTTTTGGTTTTCCATTGGCTTACATTTCCCCTTGTTTTTGTATTTAAGTCCATGTTTGCCTTGTCCCGGGTCGAGTATTGTAGTTATCCTGATGTTCTCATTATTGTTAGCCTGACAGTAGTTTTATGTTAGAGTATCTGAGCCATAGCCTGTTCCTAGTTTATGTCCAGTTCCAGTATCTCCATCTTTGTTAATAAATCTGCACTTGGGTCCTACTCATCGCCTTCGTCCTTGCCTTGGTCTGCTAATCAACGTTACACTAGGTTTATCCATCTATGCATTTTAAGCTAATTTTGCTCAGTTATAAAATTAGCAGCTTCAAATTCTAGGTTCAGTTAATTTACTTTCAATTAATTTTAAAATAAAATGACCTGAAGAAATAATGGACAACTGGTGAATGTCAAAGGTTTTTATTATTGTTAACAAATTTACAACATAGACATTCATAGCTAACGTAGATATTCATGCTGTCCTAGAACCAAAATACGTTCTCAAATACAATTAGTAACAATCATGATAAATAAAGCGTAAAAACAAGTGGGCTATGCAATGACTAAGAATTTCAGTAAATCTAAATAGATGCAATTCAAAATACATTTTAACAGACTGCACACTGTAGAAATATATGCATGTAGGAGAAAATGCTCTAAACTAATACTGTAAATAAAAAAAAAATAAAAAAAAAAAAAACCCGAAAAAGTTTGTATTTATAAATTAAACAATTCGTTCAAAAGATCTTTTCAACTTGGCCAGACATTGCCATCATCAAGATGCAAAACCATTTAGCGTATGACATCCAAAAAAGAATGAAAATGTGTCAGCTTATTTTGGTAGCTGATGTGAAGGGCATAAAGTAGCCCAAAAGCAAGTACATTTTTTAAAATGAGGGATCATAAATATTGCATTTTATTTTTTATTTAGTACTGCACTGAAGAAGCTATTTGACATAACACATCCTCTCATATATTCCACATGACAAAAATAGTAACTGAATTTACACACATGATCCTGTTAAGAAGTTTATATTCTCTTGGTTTCTAATATGGTGTGTTGCTTTCTCGATGATCATTGACTGTTTGTGTAATAATTGTTCATGAATCCCTGCTTTGTCCCGAGCAGTGAAGATATCCACTTTTCTTAAAGGTGCAGTATGTAAGATTCAGAAACCCTTGTTATTAAAACCTCTTCCCAATCCTGTAAAATTAGCCTAAAACGCCTAATCAAGGTCTGAATTTTTTATTTTTTTTGCATACAGATGCCTGCAGATTACTATAACTTGTAGCTATTAGCTTGAGAACACAATGGGGTCACAGCATGAAGCCTTACCTGGTCCAAGTTCAAATATTATAACAATACCATAAAAAATTGCTATTTTACACATGTACACCCAGGCGTTTTACAAAAGTGCCTTTTGGATATTCCAAAGGACTCTTGGTAACCATGGCCATATACCTAGGATAAAAAGGCTACTACCTTTGAACGCTACAGCGTACAGTCATAATTTTGGGCTCTAATGAAAGATGACACTTAGAGCTATCACATTCCATATACAGATCCACTATTAGTTTTGGTGACACAAAGTAACTGATGCATAAACACATTAGAGTGCCTTTTCCCTTCTTCAAACTAAACGTTGTGCATATAAAAGAGTCAAAACTAGTGCTATGGTGGAAAATTTGTTTATATAAAAAATACACAAACTATTTACATAAATTTTTACACAAAGTATTTACAAACAATTATACAATTTTACATGTTTCTAGCAACATGCCAGTCATTGTAGCAGTCACGTTTGGGTACAAAGCACATCACAGGAGGAGTACTTCACTGGTGTCTTTGCATGACACTGCCTGCACTTCAGACGACCAGCGGTGCAAGATTTGGTGATGTGCACCGGCCTGTGATGTGCTCTTTGTGGAGCAGGAGATACGGATCTGGCTGTGGAGTGAGACCCCAACTCTGCCAGCTCCTCAGCAAGGGTCTCTCTGAAAGCCTTCTGGTTCATAGGGACCTCTCCTTTACATGGGGCTCCTCTCTTGATGAGGTGCTGTCCTGCTGCTCCACTCTATGTGGCCGCTTGCTGAGTGGGGGAGAAGTATCCGGCTCTCAATCGCTATCTGATTCATCAGATAATTGCCTATAGTGAAAATAAAGAAATAAATGTAATTTACAAAGCTAGACAAAACTTTTCCATCTTTTCTGTATTCTACATTCTACAGCTTGCTTCATCACATCTCAGCAATTCACACAATGAAACAAAGACACACACACACACACACACACACACACACACACACACCTCCCCCAAAAGGCGAGCAGTGTAACCAAGACACACAAACAAACACAACATATATTCTTATATTCAACTTATATATATATATATATATATATATATATATATATATATATATATATATATATATATATATATATAGTTTTTCTTTTTGAGTGTGTAAATATGTATTATTGTATGTATATTTACTGTAAATAGTGTATACTTTGCCAATGTACAATGTAGATATCATGCATATAAGAGCTATATCTGCACAAACAATGAAACAAAGAGGGACACACACACACACACACACACACACACCTCCCCCAAAAGGTGAGCAGTGTAACCAAGACACACAAACAAACACAACATATATTCTGATTTTCAACTTATATATATTTACAATAAATATACAAAACATCTATATAGCATGTGAGTAGATCTAGATCTGACACAAACACGCTCACACACCTCACACACGCACAAACAAATACAAAACAACTCCCACAAACAGTTCAAGACACTCACTGAGCAAACACACGACAAAAGGTAAATAAAAAATGTGTATTCATTATTCAAACTAAAGCTTATTTAAGCAGAATATACAGTAATATATGTATAAAACACAAGAAAACACTTACTTGTCCAGAGCGATGTCTCCTCCGTCCATAAACATTTCCTCTGCCTCTGAATCAACATATGACAAATCATCCGTATTTTTTTCAGAAATTTCATCTCCAGACTCATCGTTTTCACAACGAATGCCTTCTTCTATCACATCCTTGAACGAAAATCTTGTTTTTCTCCATATATTCGCCATATTTAAATCTCCAAATGTGTAAACAGTTCCAAAAGGACATGCCTTTACGCACAGAGGCGCAAACCACTCGGTAATGGCAAGACAACTTTGCGCACACACATTACAGAAACATCCCGTAAACTTCCCACTAAAGCCGAATATCAATGTTTTCAGAATTTCATTGGCTATACGATGCACCAATCATCCACAAACTTGGCTGTAATTGGCTTGATCTTTACACAAAGGAAAGGGGGGAGGCCCTTACATTCCACACAGACTGTGGTTGGCTATTGAAGGCTTTGGACAGGACATGGAAGCTCCTATTGGGTCAAATGAGGTGGCAATCGAAACGACAGAGTGCGGCATTCATTTTAATACAGGATATAGGAAATGTTTTCATCTGAACTGAAGTTATGACCGATAATATGTTAAAGATTAGGCACAGCTGCCGGGTACTTTGAAATGATGCAACAAGAGTCTGTGGGTATTTATTGATGTAATAATGTGATTTGGACTAAAAATGTTACTTGATTTGATCGTTTGGACAATTGGCAATGTAACAACACCGGTTTTGTCAGGAAGTTATGGATCAGTGGAATACTATGAGGCTTCATAGGTGAGTTGCCTAAATTTTGTTATTGTTTGTTTATATGTTGGTGGTCTGACAAATATATAGATTGTACCTGCTGTTGTGATTGTATCTTAAAATGGTTTATATAAATAGAATCACAAGAAATGTAGCTTTCCAAAGATATGTGGCATGTGTACCAATGTACACACAGCAGTTATGTACATCGCAAAGTTATTTTTGTAACATTCACAAGCCCGCCCGCGGTTCGTCTTATCCTGTGGTGTTAATGACACCCGAGGCTGTCAAGTGAACTACACACTCATTTGAAATTATTTGAAAGTTACGAAGCAAGGTAGCTTGTAATTCATCAGCGTTAGCAGGCAAGATCAAGTTAGCTAAAATTACACAGGTCAATCCTTATGGCACTATATTTCACATGCTTTGCAGTTATGTACGCTTACCTGTCCAATAAGAAGAATGCCAATTCAGGGTCGGTTTTGATCCCCAAAACTGAACAAAGTTCCCTCGAGGAATCAAATGCCCTGCCGATGTTCACTCTAGTTATCGCTCGACCAAGATCACGTTCCCGCTTAGCCAGATGGGATTCAGTAGATAAATGTTTTGCTTACTCTGAGTTTGTGTTGGAGTCAGTGTTGTGCTGGGAGCCTACTGTTTGCTGGATTCCATCTCGAAGATTATGTTGCCGAGTGTTGCAGACTGTCTGCTTGTCGGAAGACAAGCTACTGTCTGGGGCAAGGCTCTTGGGAGTGCGCATAAATGTCACATCCTTTGGATCAGGGGCGATTCTAGGGTCAGAGCTTTAGGGGTGCTGAGCACCCAACACCTCTTTTTTTGTGTGCCAAACTGAGTATGAGGGTATTGAGACAGCTATAACTGTTTAGGACCAGTGTCCTTATCCCCTAAGTCTGAACAGCTCTCTTCTGTCTCTGCTGCTTTGGCTTGGTGGTCTCTATGTTGCACTCCCTCTGTCTCTTCATTTCTTTCACTAGTTAATTCCCTCTCATCCCTTATGGATTCTCCCTGTTGTTTTCCTCCTCCTTTATTATGAAAAAATGTGGTGTAAAATAATGTTACAAAAAGTAAATGTAATATAGGCTACTTAAGTGAGTATAGGAGTATGAGTAGTTACTGTTTTGCTTGCCACTATTCACTATATGTCAATTTATTGTTGTTGTTTCCTCACCTGGTTCTCCCTGCATGCTCTCCCTTTCCCTCCTTCTCCATCTCCCTCTCTTTCCCTTGGCACTGACAAACATACACAAATATATTGTAGGCAGGAGAGTTGAGGTCAGTTTGTCATGTCACAAAAATGTTACGGAGACCATTTACAGATTCTAAGGATATGATCAAAAGGCACACAGATGCGTGTCATTTTAAATGTCTTTATTATTATTGTTATTGGGCTTAGAAACTTTTTTAAATCACAAATTCCTTTCACAAGAGAAGCTGTATTCTCCAGTGTGGGTTTGAAATATATAAAAAAAATAAAAGCAGGGAACCATTGCCTAGATAATTAATTTGATACAACAACAGATAGCTGGTTTGCATTATCTGTTACTTTAGCTTAACACTTTTCAGAAGAACAAAAAAAAAAACAAAAAAAAAAAAACAAGACAGAGGTCATTGTGGACTGTCCCTAGTCTCTCACCTGAATCTGTCTTTTTTCTTTTAAAGAACTGTCCTATGTCCTTTGCTCACTGGCAGGCCACACACACATGCACACGCACACACACACACACACAGAGAGAGAGAGAGAGAGAGAGAGAGAGAGAGAGAGAGAGAGAGAGAGAGAGAGAGAGAGTGTAATGCTAGGAGTTAAGGAGTTAAGCCTGGTTCAGGTTAAATCATCTGTGTGTGAGGAATGAATAAATACAGCAAAATAAAAACATTAAACTTTCTTTTATTGTCTAGTTTGATAGTCAGCCACAAAATAACAGATATAAATCTAGGAATGAATGACAATTCATTTAAAAAGCCACAGTGAGTGTTTTCACACATACTGGTGGTATACAGTGATATGTCGTTTGTTTTCACTCTGGTCCAAACGCCAAGGCTTCATGTTTCCATGACGACTGACCAGAAAAGACGCACGTGACGTCATGTTTACATGACACCCGATTGTTAAAATGAGTATCAAATTAACGATGAACTTTAACAACAGAGACACACGTACGCACTACGCAGGTACGCAGTTTATTTGTCGCGCTGCTGTTTTTGTTTCACGCTCTAGCAGTTAATAAACAGAACTGCATGTGTCTTGCGGAAGAACATTGTAACCGCCGCTACTTCTCTCCGTTTATGAATATGGATGAGTCACCCAGGTCCTGTGCTACTCCACAGCGGTGGCGACCCGCTGGACTAAAATAGTCCGAAAATAAACACTTATTATAGGTGTACCATGGTGATTCAGGATACTGACTCCAGTACTCACCGATATGGTTTCGGAATCGGAACAACTCTAGGTAAAACGAAAGAAGTGTGAGACACAGCTTTGGAGCAACTTAGTTGATTCATAACACTACATAACGGGTTCTCACTCTGCGTGTGTTTCGCGCTGGATGACGGTCGTGCTGAGCGCGGTGCAGGTACAGAGGAGAAGAAGAAGAAGAGAAGAGGATGACACCATTTGCTAAGCGGGGATGTTTTCATTTTCATGCTTAACACATACATTTTAAACCACAAACTACGGAGTATGTTTTGGACATTATTTAACCTTGTCAAAGACCAACAAAAATTTTAGAATAACAAAATTTATTACTCCAAGTTTTAGGGGTGCTGAGCTCCTTTTTAGGGGTGCTGAAGCACCCCTAAAAAGGGGCTAGCCTCACCCCTGCTTTGGATTTTCCCGGCAAAAGTGACCGCCCTCTTCACATGAAAATCAGTCTACAGGCTTTAATAAGAAACCTAGGAAGTCCCGGAAAGGCAAATTTTTTAATTTGCATTACAAGCCGTTCACACATTGCCAAACAAAAAAAAGATGAATTTTCCATGAAATATTTTACATATTGCACCTTTAAGAAAAAACCCCCAGCTACAGTACAATTATTTGGTTTCTCTGCATCTTCTGCACATTTGAGTTCTTCCCAACAGTGGCTATATATGAGGCCCAGATTTTGACAATTGAGAGACTAATACACTATTAAAAAAGGTGCAAACAATTATTGATGCTCAGGAAGGCAAAATAAGAAGAACCAAGTGATGCAAACATTTGAACAGTATGATTTGTGTAAATAAGAGTACATTTTTTGTGTTATGTAGCTTTTGAAGGGTAGTACTACTGTGGCACGGTGGAGGGCGGGACCGGGGCGTGATTACGCACGCCCGGTCCCATATTAGGCTAATTAAGCCGTCAAGAGGGATAAAGGCCACTCGTGGATGGCGATGCAAGAGAGAGAGAGAGATCGTTCACGGACATGTCCGTTGTCTTATGTGTTTGTATTTTGAGTTCTCCATTAAACCTATTATTTCATATGTCAAGCTAGTTTCTCTCCTCTTCCTTGCCCGTGACCTTGATCTGTGTTACATTGGTGCCGAAACCCGGGAAGGAAGAGGGATACGCTGTAGCGGAGTTCTCGCCACTACCCCAAAGAAGCAGCCGCAGCCATCTGCCGGGGGACGAGGAGCCCAGCCGCCTGGATGCGGAGGAATGCGGAGGAATAGCCGCCGACCACGAGGGGAGAAGGGACTCCTATAACCGACCGCCTGGAGCGGTCAGGGAGCTGCCAGGGGCGGAGGATGCCCCTACCAGCCGCTGAAACGCGGAGGGGTCGAGGGAAGACCACCGTCCGCGAGCGGGGAGGGGATCGCGACCGACCGCCTGGAGCGGGAGGACCGCTGCCAGGGGCGGGGGAGTCCCCTTCGGCTCCCCGAGAACGCGGCGGGGCGTTCCGTCCGCCAGGGGCTGAGGACTGCCTCGAATCCGCCTGGAGAGGCGCGGCTGCCGTTCGGTAGAGGGTGGAGGAGTGGCTGAGGAACAAGCTGCGGCGTATCAGAGAACCGGCGAGTAAGTTTTTTTTAATTAATCTCTCTCTCCTCTCTCTCTCACTGCTGCTCTGCGTTGGCCTTTTCCCTCTTTTTTAAATTATGGTGTTCGTGGGAGGGGAGGTACTGCCCACTGCAGGTTGTTTCCCTCCCCTTGCCCCCTCCCTCATCCAGGTTGATGGGGATGACCTGCCAGCAGACCGCGCGGGAGGCGACCCCCCTCCCCCCCTCCCAGGGGATGTACGTGAGGCCGGGGGTCCCCAGCCTGAAAGAACGGGGGAGGAATGTGGCACGGTGGAGGGCGGGACCGGGGCGTAATTACGCACGCCCGGTCCCGTATTAGGCTAATTAAGCCGTCAAGAGGGATAAAGGCCACTCGTGGACGGCGATGCAAGAGAGAGAGAGAGAGAGATCGTTCACGGACATGTCAGTTGTCGAATGTGTTTGTATTTTGAGTTCTCCATTAAACCTATTATTTCATATGTCAAGCTGGTTTCTCGCCTCTTCCTTGCCCGTGACCTTGATCTGTGTTACAACTACATAAAAAAAATCTAATCTCTTATAGGTTATTTGCATACATTCTGAAAGGGGTGTGGAAAACAAAAGGGTTATGGAAACTTCTGCACTTAACTGTATAGGCTATATAGTTCACAATTTAACCACATTTTAACTTTTTTAAATGTATAAATTTCATGTAGCCTATCCTATCTATATGATGTCATATTGCACGTGTAATTGTGAAATGACTTTGTAACAAAAATTCACAACATAGTAACCAAAAATTAAAAATACAACCCCCACATCTGAACATATAAGTGCTTGTACTACGTAAAAAGTGCAGTGTAGCTGTCTAAATGTGACATTGTCTGATTTACCTCCGTGCTCATGGGAAATGAGCTTTACAGAAAAATACTTGCTAACATATTCACGTGCTGCATGAAGAAATGGTTCGGCTTCTTTCAGCTCCTTGTTGAAAACACATTTTTTGTTGGTGCATTTCTACTTGTGCTGACTGACAGGATGACAAAGAGTGTGTGCCAAGCGTATGACGTCATGGTCATGGTATCCAGATACATTTCAGCAGATTTGCAGAAAGTCTAAAATGAAAGTATTGTCAAATCAACGTGAAATGCTTCAAAATAGCTTCTCTTCTCTGCAAACGATTCCAAAGACAATAGCGAGAAGGAAAATGAGTACATCAAATGTAAGTAGAAAAAAATCTGTGAGACAACCTCAATGTCATTTAAGGCAAGCGGCAACCATCCCAATGAGCAAAATTCACTTTAATTCAAATTTTCGTTTGTAGTTGCAAAGCAACTGTACAGAATCTTCCCAAAAATCATGAAAACAAAAGTGGTGGTGGCGTAGTGGGCTACAGCACATAACTGTTAATCAGAAGGTTGCTGGTTCGATCCCCGCAGCCACCACCATTGTGTCCTTGAGCAAGGCACTTAACTCCAGGTTTCTCCGGGGGGAATGTCCTTGTAATAAGTGCACTGTAAGTCACTTTGGATAAAAGCGTCTGCAAATGCATAAATGTAAATGTAAACTGAAGTGGACAACAATTAAACCAATAACTTGAAATAAATATAACAATTAACTCATAAAACTGTCACAATTTTAAGGAAAAAAAAGTTCTTTAAAGTTCATTAAGTGTCGTTCCCCCGGATGTTGTCTGATCCTCTCTTCGGTTGCATCTTTGCCCCATGCCATTACTGCAGCTGTAAGAGTGGAAAAAGAGGCAACCTGTTATCATACCACGTCTACAGATTTGTAGGAAAACATATCAACGTTTGAATCCCTTGAATATCATTATATTAAGCGATTCAATCAAACTCGTAAGCATAAGGTGGCTATTTTCCTGTCAGACGCGTGTGTAATTTGAAAATTGCCGAGTCACATTCAATTTAACGGAAAAAATCTAAACTTCAGAAAACTTGTAATTTCTGTGCAATAAATGTCTTGAAACAAAACTCAAAGTAAACACAGTTTAACATGTTATTACATAGAAAAAAAGCATGTATTTTTAAATGATTTACACTACCAGAGACACGCTGCGACAAAATGACCTCATCTCATTCATTTTCAATGAGAGCTGGCGACTTCCGGCAACATGAGCAACGGCAACCATTAGCGACCGGATATGGGCGTGTCCAGCAACTCGACAAAGTTAAGAAATGCTCACGTGATCCTAATATTTTAAAAAATAATATTAATTGTAAAGAATCAGTGCTGTTTAGACCACTAGCGACCTAACCACCAGCCACTGGCAACATGCAGTGACAAATTAGCTGGTAGTGTGAACGCAGCTTTAGGCGTGCCTCGTCATCATCAGCGTCTGAGGGGAGAGCTGAGAGTTCACACACCACCTATACCCTGAGCAGCGGATGCTCAAGCACATCCGCCATAGACAGCTATAATACAGTAACATTGGACAAAACATGAAACTGCACTAAAATGTATTACATTTGCTAATTATTATTTCGGATGGCATTGTATAGTTGCCTGTTGTAGCATATCAAGATCAATTGACAAAGCATCACAATATTATTATTGTTATTCACAATAACAGAAATATGCATTTTATGCTGTACTACACCGCAAATGACATTGCAACTCCTGAATTGAATATATATGTTGATTTTCTGCACCTGTCCTGCACATCCACAGACATCCTTAAAATTTAATAGCCAGACATTCTAATGTTGGACGTCATATCTACGTCCAAGAGGGGACGCAGGTAGATTTGCACATTGTGCAGACATACAGATATGGTTTTGGACCGACTGATGCGATTTAGGCATGATCTACACGTCTGGCTGATGATGTTTGCTGGGACAACAGTGAAACCCATTACAGAGACCGTATAACAAATATAGCATATAATTTAAGAAGGTTGACAGCATTACGTTTTCAGTTAAATATGTTTATTTTAATGAGCAATATTTGGAAATAATTGTTTTCAGTGCAGAGAAAGGTCAACTACTTCATATAATAAGGCCAGATTTTCAATAGGTTGAACTGTGTTCTTAAAGGGATTTTTCACCTAGAAAGGACAATTCTATCATAATTTACATCCCAGATGTATTTGACTTCCTTTCTTCAGCAGAACACAATAAAAAAAAAAAAAATAAAAAAAATATCTCAGCTCAGTAGGTCCTTATGATGCAAGTGGATGGTAATACGATTATTGATGCTCCAAAAAAAAAAAAAAAAACAGACAATCAGAATTAATGTCCTCCATATGAATCCAGTGGTTAAATGAATGTCTTATAAAGTGAAACGATTGTTTTTGGTTTGAAAAGATGCTCTCTAACTCTGTTGGCATTGCTTACATGTGCAAAAATACAACTCCTGAGCTCTGAGTCAGTCTGAGGCTTGTAGTGCTGCTGTTGATCCAGCCTCCTCCATTTCCCTGTGCAACTGGTCAGAGTACTCAGGTTCAAATAAATATGGCTGTGCACAAACTTGAATATCCTTTTCTCCTCTTAAATAAAAATCTTCATACCTCTTTGTACACATTTTCTCCAATTTATTTACTGCATTCTGTCTGCACAGCGTTCCTCCAACTCAGTTGTAAACAGCGCTGCTCATCGGGGTGTGTCGCGCATGCATCACTTCTCGCGTGAACATGCCAATACGTCACACGACTGACCGTGTGACCTCAGCTTACGTCACATGACTGACCGTGTGACCTCAGCTCTCTTGTTAAACATGCATACTGAAGCATATCTGAAGCAATTATTTATAGTTAAAAAAGTACTTAAATATTTATCTGTGTATCGTTTTATAAGATATGCATTTCAAATCAAATCAAATCACTTTATTGTCACATTCATTTAACCACTGGATTCATATGGATGACGTTAATGCTGATTGTCTTGGCTTTTTGGAGCATCAAAAATCCTGTTACCATCCACTTGCATTATAAGGACCAACTGAGCAGAGATATTTTTCTTCAATTTTGTTCTACTGAAGAAAGGAAGTCAAATACACCTGGGATGGCATAAGGGTAAGTAAATGTTGAGAGAATTTTCATTTTTGGGTGAACTATCCCTTTATGGGCAAGTTCCCATTGTGACTGCTTCCCCTTATACACTGTGACAACATGCCCCAGTCTCCCCTACTTCACTGTTTTTGGTGGCTGAAAGCATAATCTGATTTGCCAAAATATGTCAAATATATTTGGGAATTGGTTATACCATAAATATAAATCCAATTCCAGTCATTATGTGGTCGCTAATGCTGACTCATCGCTTGCTTTTTTTTGTGGCTTATTCACTGTAATACAGGATATGGCAGAGAGCATAAAAAAGACTGGAGGGTGTTACTTTTATAAAGAAGATTCTTTGCATTAAAGCCATAGAAATGATGAGAGATACATGACCTCATATCATTCCTGTTGTGGTATTTCAAGAATTACAAATAAATATAGTTTTAATTTGAACAAAATTTAAGGTCACTGAATGAATCTGATAATATTGAATATTTTAACTGCAGCCTTCACTAAGTCTGCATTGTTTATTTATTTATTTTCAGACTCTCACAGGTAAGTCATAATTGTTTCTTTTCTCAAGATCAATCACTTGTCAAATACCAGGGATGCCAATAAGCATAGTGTTGTATAAACTGTGATTGAATGTCCAGACATTTTAAAGGGATAGTTCACCCAATTCTGTTATCATTTACTCACTCTTTGTCATTCAAACACCGTATAACTTTTTTCTTCCTCGAAACACATAAGGAGAAATTTAGCTAAATGTCTTAGCTGCTCTCTTACATACAATGGCTGTCAAGCTCTAAAAAGGAGACGAATAAGCACCATGAAATTTGTCCATAATGCATTATATTCAAAGACACTTGAAGTCATGATAGTTTGGTGTAAGGAACAGACTATAATTTAACCTGTTATTCACTGGAAATCTTGATGTTGAAATCTTGCTTGACAGAAGGGGTCACAATATACTTTCATTGTAATTTAAAAGATTAGACATTCCGCTATAAATCTCGTTTTGTGTTCCATAGAGGAAAGAAGGTCAAACAGGTTTCAACATAAATGAGGGTGAGTAAATGATGACAGAATAAAACATTTTGGGTGAAATATTCTCTTAAGTCCGTACTTCAAGATGTAAGTCAACTACATAAAGTAATTAATGGAACAGAAGAATAGACATAAATCCAAAACCATTTCCGTACTATACTGTAAAAAAGGTGTGTATTGCTATTTACATATTGTCTCTTACTTGAATGCAAAATACAACAATGCACCAACAAGTTACATTGTTCAATTTTGTTTGTGTGTGTGTGTGTGTGTGTGTGTGTGTGTGTGTGTGTGTGTGTGTGTGTGTGTGTGTGTGAGTGTGGAAGAACAATTAAATGTCAACTGCATTGTGAACAGTTACAGGTATGCCCATTGCAGATGACCTATAAAGCACCTTGAGTGACAGAGAAAAGACAGAGTGTTGTTTCATAGATGCCATAAGGGTTAAGAGGATCATGAAATAAGGAGGAAGTTCACGCAACCATTTAGAGTTCAATAGCTGTTTAGCTGTAGGGGTTTTCAGAGGTTACAATCCAATTGTGCGGGTATCTCCCTACGCTGCAGGCTAGGCGAAGTGGCAGCCCCTGATCTATTGGAAGTCTACCTTAGATTCTCCCATCACCATCAAGGGCTAGAAACACACCACAGAGCATCATGTAAGGAAGTTGTTTCAAAACTGGGAACATTAGCCCAGCAAATGGGAAGCAACATACACAAGCAGGTTTAGTGCACTCAGGGTTCAAAAAACAGGCTTTTAACACAGAATCAATGCTCTACCGGTTAAATCGACTGCTGTAATGCAAATGGAAGACACTAATTATGATCATGTTGGCATGAATGCCAGAAAGACTGGCCTGCTAATGGAAAAAATCAAAACACATTAGGACTGTCAAATGATTTGATTTTTACCTCAGCCTTTTCAATTCAAATGGACATTACATGCTAGCAGTGGGACAATAATAAGTGAAGAGGAATACAAACCAAGCTATACAACCTAAACATATCCAATATGGCTATGATCAAGCAAGACTTGTCAAAAAAGAGACAGCAGAGTTAGCACAAAGTATTTGGACATTGGTCAGTTAAAGTATGTGCCATATGTAGTATTATTGGCAACTACACACAACATATCATTAATGATAAATCAACACTATAATGAGACTCAGATCCATATCATTAAATAAAAATAAGCTCTAAAAAGACAAGAAGGAGCATATTCATGTACTGTAACACTGCCAATCATATAAAAAAATAAGGGTATATCAAACACCTACTTACCTCAGTACATAATAGCAAGACATTATCGCAAAATAAACCCAGACACAAACATTATGGTGCACACTCAAAATCCTCCTACATGGCTGCATAACCATAGAGAAAAATACTGTATGTGGACATGAAATTTTAAGTTTAAATTATTACATCAGCTTACTTTTAGAGCTCACAGAGTGATACGAGAGAAAGAACATGAGCGCAACTATGTCAAAACATGGATTGCCTGAATTAGCAGTCAGTTCTTCAGTGGTGCTATGGACAATGGTCATAATTCAGAAATATTTGTGACTAAATGCTGTGATTTGCCAATCAGAAAGAATTACAGAGAGCCGCATAACAGTTACAAATATGACACCCTTTCTCAACCTGCAACTGCATGCCCTTTAATTTGATCAAAGTTGAAATCACAGTTCATAGTGACCACGGCATGTCACGCTTCAAAAAGCTGTGCCCATAAAGCACCATAAAAGTAAATATGACTTGTGCACTTGTGCCTAGTCTTCTGAAGCCATTTGATAGCTTACCCAAGGGATAGTTTATATAAAAATTAAAATTCTCTCATCATTTACTCACCTTCATGCCATCCCAGATGTATATGACTTATGATTTCTTTTGCTAAACACAAACAAACATTTTTAGAAGAATATCTCAGCTCTGTAGGTCCCTGCAATGCAAGTGAATAATGGCCAGAAATCCGACAGTCCAAAATGCACATTAAGGCAGCGTTAAAGTAATCCATTAGACTCTAGTGGTTTAATCCATCTTCAGAAACGATATGATAAGTATCGGTGAGAAACAGATCAATATTTAAGTACGTTTGTAACATAAATCTCCACTTTCACATCTGAAAGTCACATGTGGCACCTGTTTAGTTTCACTTTCACATCTGAAAGTGAAAGTGGAGATTTAATGTAAAAAGAATTTAAAAATGTATCTGTTTCTTACCCACACTCACTATTGCTTCTGAAGTTATGGATTTAACCACTGGATTCATATGGATTACTTTTATGCTGCTTTTATCTACTTTTTGGACCTTCACATTTCTGACCACAATTTATTTGCATTGTATGGATCTACAGAGCTGAGCTATTCTTCTAAAAATCTTTCTTTGTGTTTTGCAGAAGAAAGAAAGTCATACACATATGGAATGACATGAGGGTGAGTAAATTTGTGGGTGAACAATCCCTTGGGTGAAAGTCGTTATTCATTTATAATCTACCTCTCAGGCGATGATCTGGAATCACATTTACATTTGCATTTGTTGTGAAAAAAATAGCACATCGACACATCATGCCAGGTTTCACATCAGTCATGCCAAAACAACATTGGTACTTTTATAGTTCTCTCATGGTATGTTTGAAGCTTGACAGCTGATGTCTCTATAAACTGTTGTTTTATGGAAAAGAGCAGCATCAAGATTCTTTAATAATTTTCTTTTGTGTTTCAAGCAAATAGCAAAAGCATGCAGGTGTGGAATGGCATAGGATGAATAAATAATGACAGAATTTTCATTTTTGGATAACTATTTCTTTAGGTTTTGTGGTTGAGCCCGATGATTTCAGGAACAGCAAGACCAGTCTTCCCATTCACAGGTTGTATAAACATTATGAATAAGCCAAGTGGTAAGCAAAATTCAGTGACCAGACTAGAAATAAAAATATAGTGCACTGTTACTATTTTTATGCTTTCAATAATAAAAGTACAGGTTGTATTTGCTGGGACACCTCTCTTGGGATGCAAGTATTTAAAAATGAAATGATATAATTAAAGTATTTTTTTTCTCCTCCAAAGTGAGAGTGCAAAAAATGTATATCAAGGTACAAGAATTTTAAATTCCCCGTCTGTCGCTCACTTTGACATTGTGTCGATGAAGCGACACTAGGTGTCTCCCTTGAAAGCATTATGCATCTCTGAACTTTGAGAAAAGGCCAATGAGAAATTGGCAGATAGAATTTGCATGTCCTGTCCCCGGATATACAGGTATATAAGGAGGTAAATGAGTCTGTTCATTCAGAAATTTTCTTCGGAGCCGACCAGTTGTGTGAGCAGCGAGCTGCGAGTTTTTCTCTCATCTCTGGTATCAGCGTATGCTTTTGGATCTACGGCACATATCAGCGGCTTTCTCCTTCTTTGCAAGGCAGTGCAGCTTTACCCCTGGGTGCTTCGACGGCACTGTTAAAAGATACATTTTCCCTAAAAGAGTATTTTCTCTAAAAGAACCATACACAGCGGAGTTGAACATCCTTTTCAGGACGCGTTTTTATAAAGATGCCTTTCCGTCCCTGTGTAGTTCCTGGATGCGGTCGAGTTCTCTCCGCTCCTGATGGTCACAGGCGCTGCCTCGTGTGTTTGGGCCGCAATCACACCGAGGCAGCATTTGTGGAAGGTTCGTGTTCTCACTGCGAGAATCTTACCATGGCAAAGTTGCGGTCGCGGTTTTCCTTCCTAAGAAGGAATGCCACTCCAGCTGCACCCCCATGTCGCTCCTTCTTCCCACGGGATTGAGGATGACCCAGCTGGCGATGGAGGCGATTTGGGGATGGCAGCGTGCTCAGTTTCGCCGGGTACGTCCCCACGAACCACCCGGCACGCTAGTTGACTTCCACCCGGGCTCGGGGGGACAGTGGCTCGCCTCACGGCCAGTCCGTCTATCCTCTTGAGCCCCCTGAGCTGGATGATGAGCTCGCCGCTGCATCGGAGAGTGTTCCGACGTCTGACGTTGGTAGACTCGATTGGTCTGACACTTTTGGTCAGCACGCCCAGTCAGAGGCTGATGCCCAGATGGCCGACATGCTTGCCCGGGCTGCCGTCAGCGTGGGGCTGGACTGGAATCCTCCGTCCTCCCCACAGCCTTCGCAGCTGGATGATTGGTTCCTCAGGTCTGCGTGCCGCTCACAGCCATGCCCCCCCCTGCAAGTCCACCAGGCCAAGGCACTTCTGCACTTGGGTAGTCCTGACCCCGAAGTGCTGCAGGAACTGCGCTCAGCGACCGACCTCGCCCCCAGGGCCACGAAGGTCACAGCGCGGTCACTCGGGCAGGCGATGGCCACCCTCGTGGTCCAGGAACGTCATCTGTGGCTGAACCTGGTCGAGATGCGCGAAACAGACAAAGCACGCTTTCTCAATGTGCCTCAGTCTCACAGTTTGGCATTTTTGGTGACATCATCGAGGACTTCGCCCCCTCAGTTCTCAGCGGTGAAGAAGCAGACAGAGACCATCTCCCACATCATGCCCAATCACACATCCAGCACGGGCCGTGCCCCGTCTGCCCGCCAAGGGCGTCCTCCAGCTGCTTCTAAAAAACGTGCAGCTCCGCCTTAGCCTGGGCCCAGCTCTCAGCTCCAGCGTCGAGTGCCCTGCAGGAAGAGCACGCCCCCCATCTCACGAACCCCCTCTAGGACCCGGAAGGCTCCCAAGCGTTCCTGAGACGGACGACCCAGAGACCGAGATGTTTGCTCCGGAGCTGGTAAGCAGACCACTCCGTCCCCAGAGGAGGACCAGGAGGAGAATCCACAGTTAAATTTATTTACTTTGCCGCACCCCCTTCGGGCTGCGGTACCCACATTCTCAATAAAAGAGCAATTTCTTCTGTCTCTGGGTCACTTGGCCAGCAACTGCCGTTCTCACGGCATGCAGGTGCCACACCTCAACGGTCCCGGCACATTGGACGCAGACCCTTCACCTCCAGTCCCACGACTGTTGCCCCCCGGTCGGCCGGTCCTGATGAGTCTAGAGGACGCCTCGACGGGACCTCCTCCTCAGTCACTGACCCGCCCCCTGCCGGGTGTGCAGAGCAAGGTAAGTGCTTCGAGTCTTCTCGCAGCACCAGAGCTTTGGGACGTGCTTTTTTCTCCCGACACCGTATTACCTGCTCCGCCCCGCCGCTCCGCCCTGCCGGGTACGTCAAAAGTAATCATCCCCTTAGTGCCCGCTGGCTGGCCAGGACCATCCGACTCGGTTACGTACTTCAGTTTGCCAGGCCTCCTCCCCCTTTCGGGGGCATCCGCTTTACCACAGTACATGGCAAAGACGACGAACAAATTCCAGTGTGCGGAAATAGCAACTCTCTTACTCAACCCCTCCAACCAAGATGAAGAAGGGTTTCTACAGCCCTTACTTCATCGTACCCAAAAAAGGCGGCAGCTTATGACCAATCTTGGAATTGCGAGTTTTCAACCGGGCCTTGCACAAACTCCCGTTCAAAATGCTCACGCAAAAACACATTCTAACTTGCGTCCTTGCCCCGCCTGCTGTCCCCCTCCAACTCGAAGGTGTATGTAGCCGCTATCTCGGCCCGCCACAGTAGACGGCAAGTCTTTGGGTAAGCACAACTTAGTTATCAGGTTTCTAAGAGGCGCCCAGAGGTTGAATCCCTCCTGGCTAAGCCTGGGATCTCTCAGTGGTCCTCTCGGGCCTTCAGAGACCCCCCTTTGAGCTGCTAGAATCAGTCAAACTCAAGGCCCTCTCCCTGAAGATGGCCCTCCTGATCGCGCTTACCTCCATCAAGAGGGTCGGGGACCTGAAAGCGTTCTCTGTCAGAGACACCTGCCTGGAGTTTGGTCTGGCAGATACTCATGTGATCCTAAGACACAACCAGGCTACGTGCCCAAGGTTCCTACGAATCCCTTCAGAGACCAGGTAGTGAACCTGCATGCGCTGCCCCGGGAGGAGGCAGACCCAGCCCCTTTGTTGCTGTGTCCGGTACGTGCTTTGCGTATCTATTTGGACCACACGCAGAGCTTTAGATGTTCTGAGCAGCTCTTTGCTTGCTTTGGTGGACAGTGGAAAGGTAATGCTGTCTCCAAACAGAGGCTTTCCCATTGGGTGTTTGACACCATAGCATTGGCCTATCACACCCAGGCCGTGCCCGCCCCCTTGCGGGTTCAAGCACACTTGACAAGAAGTGTGGCATCCTTGTGGGCACTGGCCAAAGGCACCTCCCTAGCAGACATATGCAGAGCAGCGTGCTGGGCGACACCCAATACCTTTACGAGATTTTACAATCTCACGGTTGAGTCGGTTTCATCCCATGTTTTCTCAGGTCTGAGCCGGTAGAACTCGGTAACACGGTAACAACTGACCGGGTGTACCACTTGCACCTACCGGCCTTTCCCTCTGCTGAGGTAATTCCGTGCGCTCTTATCCCAGGAGATCCCACTAACACTGCTCCCTGGATGACTCCTCCCTAGCCATCTGGTCAACAAATTCGGCGGAGGAATTCGCCGACCAAACCCAATGCTGGTACTCAATTGACCCTGTATTGGAATAGGTGCTCCACAGGTCGGGCCCCCATTATGGACTTATCCCCCTGTGTGTATTTTCCGTGGTACGGTCCCATTGCGAGCAGACCCGCGTCTCCCTTGGGCAGTCCTCACTGTCCCCGGTCACCATGTCTGTAGCAACTCCTCCCTCTTAATGAGGTAGGATCTACCACTGTGCCATTCTCCACATGTGACCTAAAAGCCATTGTGTTGTATTTCACAACACTTTACCCCCAGTCTGGGCAGGTGGGGTCCGCAGAGTCTTTCCCCCCTGAAAGAATAGGAACTGGGAAAGAACGCCTTCCCCGATGCATGTGATAGCATTAAGAGGGCCCCAGCTGCTTTAACTCTATGCGAGAAACATAGAGAGAGAAAAGGCATGGCTGGCATGGCTTGCTCCCATGCTTGGCACGTCGCCTTGTTCCCCCCATATCGGGGTGTAAGGAACAAGAAGGTTTTGACAATTCTTTGGGGCATTGGGGAAGGGTATGTGCAGTCTGGCATAGCCTGTCGTTTTGGCATGCAAACTACCTGCCCGCACCTGTGTCAGCAGCGCACGTACATGGTTCAGCGCATGGCGTAATTAAAATTGGACCCCTAGTGTGGCTTCTTCGACACAACATCAAAGTGAGCGACAGACGGGGAATGTCTAGGTTACTATTGTAACCTCCATTCCCTGATGGATGGAACAAGACATTGTGTCCTCCCGGCAATGTCGCTGAACCGAGCCACTGTTGCAGCCGAACCTCATTGTCGGCTCCTCAGACAAATCCTGAATGAACAGACGCATTTCCCTCCTTTATATACCCGTATGTCCAGGGGCGGGACATGCAAATTCTGTCTGCCAATTTCTCGTTGGCCTTTTCTCAAAGTTCAGAGATGCATAAGGCTCTCAAGAGAGACCCCTAGTGTCGATTCTTCGACACAACGTCTCGTTCCCTCCATCAGGAACGGAGGTTACAACAGTAACCTAGAAGTTCTTGATGACACTTCTCGACCTCATTGACATGTCCAAAAGACAAACTATATTTTTTTTCTCAAACTTTTAAGTACACTGCATTTTAGATCTTAAAAGTGATGGCCAGTATGTTTGTTTGCTCTCTCTGGAGTAGCTGTGTGTGCAATGTTTATGAAAAAGCTTTTTATAAATCAAGACTCTTCTATCAATCAACAAATTGCAATGTGCTTAAAAATACCTCTAGTGGCCCTAATACCCATCAGATTAACAGCGCTAATGGGAATTGTTTCATCCACACAAATGGCTCATTTGTTTTATGTGACTTTCATTTTAGTGCTATTTGACGCTAACCAGAGATAGAGCATGTGGTTCTCAATTATACGGCTGGCTGGTGTTCAAATGTTGATTGTCCTTAATCACAGCTATGGCTATAGCTATTTGCTTTTAATTGTCCCTTCCTCTGCCGCGACCCCACAAAACTCTTCATTATTTGAATATTGATGATTCCACTATGCACAAATAATTGGTACACTTTAAAATGTTAGATGTTAACCATCACATGTCCAAGAATTTATTGTTTGTTTGAAACATTTTAAGGAAAAGTGCAGACAAAAAAAGTTGCTGTGGTTCTGTTGTCTTACTAAAATCTAGACACCGAAAAGTAATAATTCATTTCTAAAAATGATTCTGATGTAGCAACTTGAGAATTACTCTAAAAGCTTGGTGCTAAGCTGCTATTGCCAAGAGTGCGCTATAGGTGCCATGGAATGTGTGTGCAATTTTCTTGCACGAATAAGTTACTTAACTCTGCTGGACTCCTGATGCTCATACTGTAGCTTTTTAGAGAAATACAACACCTACAAATGGAAATGTGATTCACCCACACACCATTTGGTCCCCAGAAGACAAGAAAAACAAGAACGGTCTATGCATCATTTCTTTATTAAAGTGTGATGCCCTGTACATTAGTCTAGAGTATTTAAGTTTTCATGGCATTTTTAGTCAAGCACACCAACACAAACAGCTCAAATGTATTAATATGCAATGAATGCTCTCCCCAAAGCATATTATATTGACTACCACTGATTTTTAGAGATTTTAGACCACAAAAAGAAAAAAAAAACATGCATTTTTTTAGAGGTCTTTATGCAGCCTTGCTATATATATATTTCCCTGCTAAATGGTAGCTTTTCCAATGGATCAGAAAAGAAACCGCCTACTAAATCACCGGTTTGTGGTTTATGGCTTGAGAGGCATTGTCCTATTTACTTTTGGTAATTCATGCAGAGTAGCTGTAAGCCAGCACACCTGTCGAATGCTAAACATTTTGATTGATTAAACAATGAGTACAGATTATCTGCTGCTATCCAGTGAACAGAATGGACAGAGAGAAAATTAGAGGTAAATACACACAGCAAAATTAGCACTGAATCAAAAATGACAAAGTCACAAGTAGCTATAAAAACAGGTTGAAAGTCTCAAACAGACCTAAATATGTATAGTTCAGTTAATGCTTTATTAAAGCTGATATAAAGGTATCCTATATTTATGGAGATGCATTTTACATATGTCACTGTGCTTTGGATCAATTTGATTATATAAACCTCATCTGGTCTTGCTGTATAACCCTATAAGCTCTGAAGGAGTTTTTAAAGATTGCCTGTTTCAGTGTTATGCCCAAAATTAAAGACTTAAAACAAAACAAAAAAAAAAAAAAAAAAAGAAACACAGAGGACCAATTGTTTTATGTTAAATAAAACGTTTTATATTATCAGTGATATAGATTATGATAATTTATGAGACTCTAAGACTAAGAAACTGTTGAGAACACACACACACACACACACACACACACACACACACACAACCTTGAGCCAAAAATGTACTTATTTGTTATTTTACTGATTTGACATTATATATCTCAGGGTGTAAATAAGGTAGCTCAGAAAAAGCATTTGCTTTGTTCTAATCATGTCACCTTTAGCTAAGTAACATTTTTGCATTGATATGAAAAAGCAATCAAAAGTTATAGCATTACAAAAACGATTTATCTTAGTGTCCAAAAATGTCTCCAAGTGTCCAAAAGCCTCTCCAAACAAATAAACAACAATACTGTACAGAAGAACTGATTACACATGCAGATACAACAATTACTAAATGTATGACCTCTCTAAAACATGCAAGCTTGAGTAACGAGATCTTTTTCAGTTCCATTCTGTGTAATTTGAGCCATCACTGAATCTGTGTCATGTACTTGGTGCCATCTCCTGGTGACCATATGTAATTAGAGTGAACTATCCTCTCTGCCCATATATGGATGGCCATCACCTCTAGTTGCAGCGATCTGAATCCTAATATGATTGGTTTAGCATTACATGATGCTGGACAACATAACGACACAATTTCAGATGAAATCATATGATCCAGGAAAGCTAACGTGTTTTTAGCCAGATAGCACATTATGGGACGTGTTGTGTCGAAGATGCGACACTAGGGGTCTCTCTTGAGCACTGAATATGCCTCTGATCTATGAAAAAAGGCCAATGAGAAGTTGGCAGACAGTATTTGCATACCCCGGCCCTGGGCATACAGGTATAACAGCAGGGAAATATGTCGAGTTCATTCAGGATTTTTCTGAGGAGCCGGAAATTGTCCGGCCACAACAGTGGCTCGGCTCAGCGACGTGGCCGGGAGGACACAACGTCTCGTTCCCTCCATCAGGGAAAGGAGGTTACATACGTAACCTAGACGTTCCCCATCTGTCGCTCACTTTGACATTGTGTCGAAGAAGCAACACTAGGTGTCCAATTTAAATCACGGCATGCGCTGAGCCATGTATAGGTATTTTACGTGCATAGGTGACCAGCTGTGTCAGACTGCATGTACCCTTCCCCAACCCCACAAAAAAGTTGTCGGAATCCTTCTGGTTACCCTAGGCAGGGGAACAAGGCAACGCTTGCCAACCTGGGAACGGGCCAAGCGTGGCTGGGCCTCTTTTCTCTCTCTGTTTCTCCGCATAGAGCAAGAACGGCCAGGGTTCTTACCAGCATCTAGGGAATTGGGTCTTAGCCAGTTTCCTGTTCTTTCAGGGGGAAAAGACCCTCCGGAGGCCACACCTGCCCAAAAGGGGGAGGTAAAGGTGGCGAATACATCACATGAGTTTTTAGGCAGCATGTGGAAAGTGGCGCAGTGGTAGATCCAGCCTCAAGTGACCGGAGGGCAGCTGGGACTGCCTAAGGGAGATGCAGGTCCACTTCGTAAGGGGACCATACCGCAAACGATACACACAGGGGGAGTCCATGTAGGAGTCCTGACCTGTGGAGCACCTATTCCAGTATAGGGTAGATTAAGTACCCACAGTGGATTGGGTCAGCGAGTTCCTCCGGTGAACTGCGGACCCACGGGGCTAGGGAAGAGTCATCCAGGGATCCGAATGAGTAAGATCTCCTGGGAGAAAAAAGCACACAATTTAACCTCGGCCGAGGAAAAGGGCGCTAGGCACAAGCGGTCCACCCGATCAATCCATCAGCGTGTTACTGAGTTCTACCGGCTCGGACCTGAGAAAACACGGGATGAAACTGACTCTACCCTGAGATTGTAAGATCTCGCAAGGGTGTTAGGTGTTGCCCAACCCGCTGCTCTGCATATGTCAGCCAGGGAGATGCCTCTGGCCAGTGCCCGTGAGGACGCAACACTCCTTTTCGAGTGTGCTCAGACCCGTAAGGGTGTGATAAGCCAATGTACTGGGTCAACTACCCAGTAGAAAGTCCTCTGTTTGGAGACAGCGTTCCCTTTCCGCTGTCCACCAAGACAGACAAAGAGCTGCTCTGAATATCTAGAGCTCTGCGTGCGGTCCAAGTAGGTATGAAAAGCACGTTCCAGACACAGCAACAAAGGGCTGGGCCTGCCTCCTCTCAGGGTAGCTTTGCTTGCAGGTTCACAGCCTGATCTCTAGGGCGTAGTAGGAACCTTGGGCACGTAGCCCGGTCACGGTCATAGGATCACATATGTGTCTGCCGGACGGAACTCCAGGCAAGTGTTGCTGACAGAGAATGCTTGCAGGTCCCCGACCCTCTTGATGGAGGCAAGTGCGATCAGCAGGGCCGTCTTTAGAGAGAGGGACCTGAGTCCAACTGATTCTAGCAGCTCCCAGGACGGGAACAGGCTCGGCCGGGATGGATTCAACCTCCGGACGCATCTTAGGAACCTGACGATTAAGTCATGCTTACGCAAAGACTTGCCGTCTACTGCGTCGTGGTGGGCTGCGATAGCGGTGACATACACCTTCAGGGTGGAAGGGGACAGCCTCCCCTCCAGTCTCTCCTGCAGAAATAAGAGCACTGACCTAACTGCGCACCTCTGTGGGTCTTCAGCGCCACTTCAGGGCATAAATTTTCCTGGTAGAAGGGGCTCTGGCTTGGTTGATCGTGTCTACGATGGCAGGTGGTAGACCAGCTAGATCTTCCACATCCCATCCAGGGGCCAGACGTGGAGTTTCCAGAGGTCTGGGTGCAGATGCCAGAGGGTGCCCCATCCCTGAGAGAGAAGGTCCTTCCTCAGGGGAAATTGCCAGGGAGGGGCTGTCGCGAGGAGTACAAGGTCCGAGAACCAGGGCTGGGTGGGCCAATAGGGAGCCACTAGGGTGACTTGTTCCTCATCCCCCCTGACCTTGCACAGCACCTGTGCAAGAAGGCTCGCTGGGGGAAACGCATACTTGCGCAGCCCCGCAAGCCAGCTGTGTGCAAGTGCGTCGGCCCCGAGTGGAGCCTTCCAGTGGGAGGTCTCTCGGGAGACAAGTAGGTCTACCAGGGCCTTGCCGAACCATCCCCAAGTCAGTTGTATTGACTGGGGATGAAGCCTCCACTCTCCACTGGGCAAGCGTTGTCGTGACAGCACGTCCGCTATCACATTGAGGTTGCCGGGGATGTGAGTGGCGCGCAGCGACTTGAGTCGCTGATGGCTCGAAAGGAGGAGACGATGGGCGAGTCGTGACATGTGGCAGGAGCGCACGGCACCTTGACGATTTATGTACACTACTGTGGTGGTGCTGTCTGACCTGACAAGGACATGTTTGTCTCGAACTAACAGGAGAAACTTCCACAGGGCATAGATAACAGTCAGCAACTCTAGGCCATTGATGTGCCAGAAGGCAGAGGTCTGTCCAGGGTTTTGACGTTTAGCGGCAGGCAGGGTTGATGTTCACACAGTGAGTGCCGCAGCGCCATGCTCGTCTTGTGACTCGGCCAGTGCTGAATCGGTCTCATATGCGGCGCGGCCACCGCAGAGGATGTCATATGCCCCAGGAGCATCTGGAAAGGGACCGTTGTGCCTGGCCTGAAAGAGTATGACGATGGGAGGCGAAGACACGTCCCGAGGCTCTAGTGCTGAGAAAAGACTCGAAGCACTTACCTACCTCTGCACACCCGGCAGGGGGCGGGTTAGTGACT
The DNA here is from genome assembly GCA_032164185.1 of Moxostoma hubbsi. Lineage (NCBI taxonomy): Eukaryota > Metazoa > Chordata > Actinopteri > Cypriniformes > Catostomidae > Moxostoma > Moxostoma hubbsi. Next base: position 20,502,254 of record JAVLUX010000035.1, read on the forward strand.
GACGAGGAGGTCGGGTGCAGGCGTCCTCTAGACTCGTCAGAACTGGCCGGCCAGGGGACAGCCGTGGGGCCAGTGGTCTGGGACCACTCCACCGTCGAGGGTAGTGAGAGCGGAGGAGCGAGGAATCTGCGGCTTACTCAACTCGTCATGCACATCCGGGAAGAAAGGAACCGGGGAGGGGGTGCGGCTGTGAGCGCCGCACACGCCCGCGGGACCAATCAAGTAGCTGCGCCGTTCAGAGAAGGAGAAAGCCGCTGTAGTGCGCCGTAGATCCAAAAGCAGAATCAGTTCAGAAGAACAGGAAGGGGTGTGTGACTCGCAGCTCACTGCTTACACGACCATTGGCTCCGAAGAAAATTTCTCAATGAACTTGACATATTTCCCTGCTTTTATACCCATATGTCCAGGGGCGGGGTATGCAAATACTGTCTGTCAACTTCTCATTGGCCTTTTTTCATAGATCAGAGGCATATTCGGTGCTCAAGAGAGACCCCTAGTGTCACTTCTTCGACACAACGTCTAAGTGAGAGACAGATGGGGAACACAGCTTATAAGCAATGCCTGTTTACATGTAACATGTATGTCAAAGATATTTCTTAGCTATTACTCACTATTTTTTTTCTCAGTGAGTAAAACAAATAGACTGGTTGTATTCTACTCTTTGAGATCTTTCTAGTGACATATGACACATGGCTATTTGATCAGACTGATGTTTTTACCAATTACAAAAATATGTAAAGTGCAAAATTCTTAATAAATTATCAAAAAGGAACACTTCTGATTTGTCTTTAAATTTCAAAGCACTTGTTCAGTTTTGGTCATAATGCCTAAGTGCATTTTAAAGTATATCTTCTAAGCTTTAAAATGATACCTATTTTGAGTTGGTCAAGACTGTAGTAATTAATTTTTTTATTAATTATTTTGTTCTCAGCAGGCCAATCCAAGCTTAAAGTGTTAAGGTAATAAAAAGAAGGATACTACAGTATTATACATTCATGTCGGTGTCATCCTTAAGATGGTTCATGTATACTTAAAGGCATATTTCAACCAAATATTTACTCACCCTCATGTTGTTCCAAACCCACATTACTTTCTTTTTGTTGTGGAATACAGCCCCAGACACCATTTACATTGTTAGAAAAAATAAAAAATACAAAAAAAAATGCAATGAAAGTGAATGATGTCCAAGGCTTTCAATCTGCCCAAAATACCATTTTATGTTCCACGGAAGAAAGTCATGTGGGTTTAGAACAACATGAGTGTGAGTAAATTATGTTAGACATATATTATACTGCACATTTCCACAAGTTCATGTGTTGTCTTGTTGAGTGATGGCCTATCATCAGGATGTTCTACAAGGATGACAACTTGGGGTAAAGTGCTTGGGGTATGCTAAACTTGGGCTATGCTGCTTAGCTGATAATGTGAAAGTGAAATGACTCCAGGATTGTATGGCGTCAGCAACATGAAACCTGTTCATTCCTCTAGAGCTCTGTTGTGCTTGTGCCTGGGCAGAAAAATGGAGAGAAGAGAGTTTGTTGTGTGTATGAGTGTCTGTGTGTACTGTGCTCTATGTGTGCTTGAATACATTGTAAATACAGACAAGCTCACCAATGCATAAAAAAATATATTGTATAAACTTATTAATTGAAGTGAGGGTTGAAAGTCACAGTATCATTACCTTATCAAAAGATTTGAAGGGCTGCAACTTGCTTTTTATCAAAACAATCTTTTTAACTTGAATCTTGTTATCCATCATAATTATCTCAACACTAGTGGAGCACTAGCGCCTGGCACTCTCTCCCTTTCCCATTTCATCGACTAACGTTTCAGCCCGGCCTTTCTGCCAGAAAAGCTTATGAGGCATATCTGCAAGCAAAAGCCAGTGGGCAGGTCTGTTTCCATTGATTAAAGATGCCATAATCTGGGATCCAGCACCAGGTGAGGGCTGCCTAATGTAGCCGTTTAGTCTGCGGTATTGTCAGAAAGAGCAAAGAGACTGATTGTGTTAGATGGATACTTCCTCCCATCTCTATATTAGCTCTCACTCTCAGTCTGTGGATGCTGTTAGGCTGTGGCCCTACAAATCTCCAAAACTTCTGGATCAGCACTACATTGATCCAGCCACTGTAAATGTTTTGGAGTTGGTGCTTGGTACTAATGTGAGGATGAATCTCAATGGCGCTACTTCCTTTTCTCACCGTTCCATCTGATTTGTTGTCACTGATGACTAACTTTTCTGTGTGCTGGCAGTGGGATAAGGTTATATAATCCAGTGTCAGTCAGTGCCATTTACAATCAAATAAGGCATGCTCTGAATAAAGTGTTGTCCATCAACAAGTCTTTTAAGCCCACTAATGGATATGGTTTGTTCAATGCAAGATGTATCAGAGCATCTCTAATCCATGGATGTGGTAATAGAAATCGCTCACAATGGAGTAGATGCATGCATTTAATGGGCTCGGCCTATTCTGTAAGTCGCACACAGCAAACATTATTCAACAAGGCAGCAAGATAAAATGAAGGCAAGGTAAATGAAGAATTTTCTCCCAGCTGCTTATTGTTGTAATTTTCTCTAAGATATATGTGTAATGCTGTTAATTAGCCAAAGATGATCATTGTGCTGTGCATAATACCTTAACCCCAACACAACATGTTGTCTACAGATCTTTGACCCCTTCAGATTTGTGAGCTATGTGGATTTTGAATGGGGTAAAAAATTGAATGCCTGAAAAATTTATGAAACTTTATATATATATATATATATATATATATATATATATATATATATATATATATATATATATATTTAAATTAGGCCTAAAGTCCAAAGTACTAGGCCTTTCACCCATTTGAAAAAAAAAACATTTTTTTTGTTATTTGAACAGTCATTTATATTGAAATGAAGCAACTTTTTTAGTAATTAGGCAATTGTAAACAAAAATGCTATATCATTTATTTTATCTCCTCATATCTCCATTTTTTAATTTTAGTCAATCTAAAACATGTTGAACATCAAAAGTATTTGCTTTCACTTTGAGGCAAATTAATCCTTCCATGACACATTTGTTTTTGATTTAGCCTTCCAATATACACTGATACCATATTCATGATACTGATACTGATATAAAAAAAAAACCCAATGGAGGAGTGGGAGGGAAAAAGAACTATCTACATACCGCTAAGACATTTACACAGTACTAAAAATGTGTTTTATAATTCTAATAATGTTTTAAATCACAATAAATATAAAACCAAAAGTTTCAAGAGCCTAGGCTTTTTTATATACAGTTTGTCATCATACAAAACGTCTCGGGTTACATGTGTAACCCTTGTTCCCTGAAAAAAGCGGAACGAGATGCTGCGCTTGCAGCACTATGGGAACGATCTTGCATTGTGAGCAGCTGTGAATATGTGTGTAAAATGTATAGCCTCGGTTGGTGAGATCATTGGATGCACCTGTGGCTGGGCTATAAATAGAGGCGTCACCAGCGTGTTTGTCAGATACTTTTTTCTGAGGAGCAGTCCTGGGACATCCCAGTGTGGCAAAGACACGCAGCATCTCGTTCCGCTTTTTTCAGGGAACAAGGGTTACACATGTAACCCGAGACGTTCCCTTTACAAAAAGCTTCACTATGATGCTGCGCTTGCTAAAGGCGCTATGGGAATGAAATACCCACACTGCCGCACTGGGGCTGTCCGGACCCCTACGGTTGTGAAGTGTGCTCACAAGAACGCGAGAGGTCTCAGACATGAGCTTGAGATGTCGACTCAAGGGCGTAAATCCCGGAGTAGCAAGAACATCTAAACCACAAAATTGATGAATGTGTGTGGAGAGGACCAGCCTGCCGCATCACAAACTTGCTTATACATGAGCTTCAGATGTCAACTCAGGGGTGTAAGAGCCCAGAGTAGCATGAACATCCAAACCATAGAGCCTGCAGAATGTGTGCGGAGAGGACCAGCCTGCCGCATCACAAACTTGATCAGGCATGAAAGATTTAAGCCATAATATCTGTGAATGTGTGCGGAGAGGACCAGCCTGCCGCATCACAAACTTGCTTAGACATGAGCTTAGATGTCGACCCAAGGGCATAAGAGCCCGGGGTAGCATTAACATCTAGTAACATGACCATAAAACCAGATGATACGCGGGATTTACAGAGGTTCAGTGTCCTCGTGAACCAAAGAGGTGCCTTCACTTCAGGCTTACGAGTATCAGCTGGATCTGGGGAGCGAGCGAGCAAAAGGGATGAACCCGTCTCTCGCTCCTCAGCCAGATCCATACGAGAGCCCCACAAATGAAGTGTGGGTGCTGACTCCCGGAAGTAAGCAAGGCGAGCGCGAAGCATTTCGACTGTAAACAGATCGCAAGGCTCGCACATGCCCCGCCCCAATGCAAGAGCACCATGCTCTTCCCCAAACACACAAAACAAAAACTGGTGTGTTTCAGCCATAGAGCGTAAACATGGGAACACACACACTGCTTGTTTATCAATCTTTTTTTTTTTCCTTTTTCTTAGGAAATAGAAAGGAGAAAAGGTTCACTGCGCACTGCCTAACAGAATCTAACACCAAACAGAGGAAAGAAAGTTTGACAGGCTTGTGAGACACCCAGCACAGTATGCTCTGAAGAAAAGAGATCTAACGAACACGCTGGTGACGCCTCTATTTATAGCCCGGCCACAGGTGCATCCAATGATCTCACCAACCGAGGCTATACATTTCCGGTCAATGTTCATTGACGTGTTACACACATACAGCTGCTCACAATGCAAGATCGTTCCCATAGCGCTTTTAGCAAGCGCAGCATCATAGTGAAGCTTTTTGTAAAGGGAACATAAAATGTCTTAACACCTACTCATATCTTTTGATTGCCAAAATATGTCACATACAAATGTCTGTGTTGTCAGGACCAAGTTTTTTTGATGGCCAATTCATCTTGAATTTGAACACTGCTGGCGTGCCCTACTACAAAAGTTACCTTTGCTTTGGAACAACTTTTATGGGCAGACCTTATTCACAGCAGCACCATTTTTGATTGACAAGAATGACAATGAGGCTGTGAGGGATTGAGGTACAGTCTCTTCAGTGGGTTGTACTGCTGTTTAAAGGGTTTTTGCATTGTTCCACTGACAAAAAATTACAAAAACTGCTTTTGAAGAACATTCAGTAGACCAAAAAATTCTGATGTGATCTAGGAGTTTTACAGCTTTATACCATGCGTGCCATTAAAGAGATAGTAAATCTATCCCTCACAGCGTCAAAGATGGTGCTACCGTGAATAAGGTCCATGGCTTGTTGCAGTATTTGACCACAGATGGCAATAGACTATGCCCAACATGCTTGTTTATCTATACCAAACACTGTGTAATGGAGCTTTCAACTACATTACGACTTAAAAAAGAATAAAAAATTATACATGTCAGCATTTTGAACACATTGACAGGCAAACAAATTATATTATTGGAAGTTTATAGTATGGATTTTATGGATGAATATTCAGATAGGGCTTTGCCCTACCTGCCCATACTGACGAGTCATGCCTGGTTTTCATTTTAAGCATCTACATGGTATCATTCTCTCTCTCCATAAGAGAAAGAGAGAGCACCAAGTGACTGATACATATAAAAATACAGCAAAATAAATAATGATGCATCAAAATATAATGACGAGCCTGTATCTCTCTATATCGGACCTTGTGCCATTTTTTGCGATCCATGTAATGATTTTATCATTCTAAATATATTTATCAGTATCAGTTCAATATCAATATAATTTACAGGAGTTCCCTGTCTGTCGCTCACTTCGACGTTGTGTCGAAGAAGCGACACTAGGGGTCTCTCTTGAGCACCAAATATGCCTCTGATCTATGAAAAAGGCCAATAAGAAGTTGGCAGACAGTATTTGCATACCCCGCCCCAGACATACGGGTATAAATGCGGGGAGTCCATTCAGAAATTTTCTTCGGAGCCGATGGTCGTGTATGCAGCCAGCTGCGAGTCACACACCAGATTCCTGCTTCTGTTCCTCTGACGCTCTGTCTGCTGTTGGATCTACGGCGCACTTCAGCAGCTTTCTCCTTCTCTGCACGGCAGTGCAGTTTGCCCCTGGGCGCTTCGACAGCACAGAGAATTGAAAGAGTTATATTTGAAAGAGGGATTTTCTCTGTAAAATAGTTTATTTCTCTGAAAGAGCATTACACAGTCGCGTTGAACATCCTTTTCAGGACGCGTCTTTATAAAGATTGCATTTCCGCCCCTGTGTAGTTTCTGGATGCGGTGATTTCTCCCCAGCTCTCACGGTCATAAAATCTGCCTCGCGTGCCTGGGCTGCAATCACACGCAGGCAGCGTTTTATGAATGGTTCATGTTCACAGTGCGAGAACATAGCCATAGCAACATTGCGGTCGCGGATTTCTTTTGTCATGAGAGAAAGCCACTTCAGCCGCCCCCTGCGCCTCACCTCCTTCCTACGGGATTGGGGCAGGCGCCGCGGGTGATGAAGGCGATTTGGAGATAATGACGGGCTCTGTAAACCCCCTCAAACCACCCACCTCCCCGGCACGCTTGCTTCAGAGTTGGATGACATCACCGCTCGGAGAGTGTTACAGCTGCATTTGATGCTGATGACTCGCCTGGGCCGCCACCTTCGGGTCTGCTCGCCCAGCCTGAGCCTGACGCATGGAGGTCCGCTATGCTTTCCCGGGCTACTTGATTGGTTCCGCGGGCATTTGCGCTGCTCACAGCCACCCCCCCCCAGTTCCTTTCTTCCCGGACGTGCATGATGAGTTGAGTAAGCCGCGGCTTCCTCGCTCCTCCGCTCTCACTACCCTTGCGGTGGAGCGGTCCCAGACAGCTTCTGCCCTGCATGCCACGGCCCTTCCTGCAACTAACGCCAGGCCAAGGTGCTTCAAAACTTGCACTTGTGTAGTCCTGTTCTTGATGTGCTGCAGGAACTGCGCTCGATGACCAACCGCCCCCCCGGGCCACAGAGGTCAGAAGCGCTGGCACTCGAACGGGCGATGGCCACCCTTGTGGTCCAGAAACGCAATCTATGGACCGGACCTGGTCGAAATGCGGGAGGTAGACGAGGCACACCTTCTCGAACGCCCGCGTCTCCCAGCTCCGTCCTCAGCGGTGAAGCAGACGGAGGCCATTTCACATCCTGCCCCGCCGCAAACCTGGTGCCATGGGCCATGCCCCGTCTGCTCACTGAGGGCGTCCTCCTGCGGCTATGAAACCCTGCTCCGCCTCATCCCGGGCCCAGCTCTCAGCCCCAGTGTCGAGCACAACACAGGAAGCAGACGCCCCCCCCCCCCCCCCCCCCCGTCTCACTGACCCCCTCGATGACCCGTAAGGCTCCCAGGTGCTCCGGAGACGCTCGACCCAGGGACCAAGACGTTAGCTACGGAGATGGTAAGACCACTCCGTCCCCCAGTGGAGGGCCGGGAGGAGAGTTTTTTGTTGAATTTATTTTCACATTCTCAGTAACAGAGCTATTTCCTTTGTCTCTGGGTCACCTGGCCCACAAATGCCGTTCTCACGGCACTCTGCCGCCAGATCTTAACATTCCCGGCATCCTGGACGCAGACCACCCACCTCCATCCCCACGACTGTTCTCCGGCCGGCCGGTTCCGACGAGTCTAGAGGATGCCTACTCTGGACCTCCTCAGTCGCTAACCCGCCCCCTGCCGGGTGTGTGGAGCAAGGTAAGTGCTTTGAGACTTTTCTCATCACCAGAGCCTCGGGACGCGTCATTGCCTCCCGACGCCGCTTTACCTGCTCCGTCCCGCTGCGAAGCCCCACCGGGTATGTCAAAAGTAATCGTCCCCTTGGTGCCTCTAGCACAGAGTTTGGATGTGTGGGTCTCACTTCCCAACCTGTCTCGCTAGATAGTACACGGCGAACATGCCAAGTCCCTGCACGCGAAAATCGCTACTCTCTTACTACAAAGACACTGTAGAGCCTGTCCCTACAACCGAGATGAAGAAGGGTCTCTACAGCCCTTACTTCATCATACCCAAGAAAGGCGGCGGCTTACGACCAATCTTGGACTGCAAGTTTTCAACCAAGCGTTGCACAAACTCCCGTTCAAAATGCTCACGCAGAAACACATTTTAATCTGCATTCGACATCTAGATTGGTCCGAAACGGTAGACCTGAAGGACGCGTACTTCCACGTCTCAAATCTGCCTCTGCACTGACCCTTCTTACGGTTCGTGTTCGACGGCCAGGCGTATCAGTACAAAGTCCTCCCCTTCGGCATGTCTCTGTCCCCTCGCATCTTCACGAAAGTCGCAGAGGCAACTCTTGCCCTGCACAGAGAAGCCGGCATCCGCATACTCAATTATCGCGACGACTGGCTCATTCTGGCCCACTCACGAGAGTTACTATGCGCTCACAGAGACCAGGTGCTCAGGCACCTCAGCCGTCTGGGGCTTCAGGTCAACTGGGAAAAGAACAAGCTCACCCCGGTCCAGAGCATCTCTTTTCACAGGTGCTGTGCAAGGTCAGGGAAGATGAGGAACAAGTCACCCTTGTGGCTCCTTATTGGCCCATCCGGGCCTGGTTCTCAGACCTCGTACTCCTCACGACAGCCCCTCCCTGGTGAATTCCCCTGAGGAAAGACCTTCTTTCTCAGGGACGGGGCACGCTCTGTCATCCACACCCAGACCTTTGGAACCTCCACGTCTGGCCACTGGCCGGGACGCGGAATATCTAGCTGGTCTACCACCCACGGTCGTAGCCACGATCAACCAAGCCAGAGCCCCCTCTACCAGGCAACTTTACGCCCTGAAATGGCATTTGTTCGTGAATTGGTGTTGTTTCTGGGCTGAAGACCCACAGAGGTGCGCAGTTAGGTCAGTGCTCTTGTTCCTACAGGAGAAGTTGGAAGGGAGGCTGTCCCCTTCCACCTTAAAGGTGTATCTTGCCACTATCGCAGCTCACCACGACCCAGTAGATGGCAAGTCTCTGCGTAAGCATGACTTAATTATCAGGTTCCTGAGGCGCCCGGAGGTTAAATCCCTCCCGGCCAAGCCTGTTCCCCTCCTGGGATCTCTCAGTGGTCCTCGCCAGTCTTCAGAGATCCCCCTTCGAGCCGCTAGAATCAGTTGGCTCAGGGCCCTCTCTCTAAAGATGGCCCTGCTGGTCACGCTCACTTCCATCAAGAGGGTCGGGAACCTGCAAGCGTTCTCTGTTAGCGACACTTGCCTGGAGTTCGGTCCGGCAGACACATATGTGATCCTAAGACCACGACCGGGCTACGTGCCCAAGGTCCCTACGACTCCCTTCAGAGACCAGGTAGTGAACCTGCAAGCGCTGCCCCAGGAGGAGGCAGACCCAGCCCCTTCATTGCTGTGTCCATTATGTGCCTTGCGTGCCTATTTGGACCGCACTCAGAGCTTTAGGTGCTCTGAGCGGCTCTTTGTCTGCTTTGGGGGACAGCGGAAATGGAACGCTGTCTCCAAACAGAGGCTCCCCACTGGGTGGTGGATGCCGTCTTACTGGCCTATCGCACCCAGGCCATGCCCCCCCCCCCTTGCGTGTCCGAGCGCACTCAACAAGGAGTATTGCATCCTCGTGGGCACTGGCTAGAGGCACCTCTCTAGCAGACATTTGTAGAGCAGCGGGTTGGGCAACACCTAACACCTTTGCAAGATTTTACAATCTCAGGGTTGAGCCCTTTCCCTCGGCCGAGGTAAAACAGTGCACCTTCTTTCCCAGGAGATCCCACCCACCCGGGTCTCTGGTCGATTCCTCCCTAGCCCTTTTGTGTCCCCAGTTCAGCAGAGGAACTTGCTGTCCCATTCCACTACGGGTACCCTAGGCTACCCTGTACTGGAATAGGTGCTCCACAGATCAGGCCTCCTACGCGGACTCCTCCTGTGTGTATTTCCGCGGTACGGTCACCTTACTAGCTTAACCGCGTCTCCCTTAGGCAGTTTTCGCTGCCCTCCGGTCGCCGTGTTGTAGCAACTCCCCCCTCCTCGAGGCTGGATCTACCACCGCGCCATTCTTTCCCACATGTGGCTGAAGAGGCCATGTGATGTAATTCGCCACCTTTACCTCCCCTTTTGGGCAGGTGTGGCCTCCGCAGGGTCTTTCCCCCCTGAAAGAATAGGAGACTGGGTAAGACCCCCTTCCCACGATGTGGTAAGGGCCCTGGCTGCTCTTGCTCTATGCCGAGAGAAAAGAGGTCCAGCCAGGCTTGGCCTGTTCCCTGGTTGGCAAGCGTCGCCTTGTTCCCCTCTAGGGTAACCAGAAGGATTCCGACGACTCTTTTGGGGCATTAGGGAAGGGTACGTGCAGTCTGAAACACAGTTGGTCGCTTGTGCACGTGAAATACCTGCCCGCTCCTGTGTCAGCAGTACACGTACACGGCTCAGCGCATGGCGTGATTTAATGTGGACCCCTAGTCGGGGAATGTCTCGGTTACGTATGTAACCTCCGTTCCCTGATGGAGGGAATGAGACGTCGTGTCCTCCCAGCCACATCACTGAGCCGAGCCATTTCCGGCTCCTCAGAAAAATACTGAATGGACTCATTGTATTTCCCCGCTTTTATACCCGTATGTCTGGGGCGGGGTATGCAAATACTGTCCGTCAACTTCTCATTGGCCTTTTTTCATAGATCAGAGGCATATTCGGCACTCAAGAGAGACCCCTAGTGTCACTTCTTCGACACGACGTCTCATTCCCTCCATCAGGGCATGGAGGTTACATACGTAACCAAGACGTTCTCTGTATTGCTGAATCAAATAAGCAAATAAGCTTATCTAAACTTAATCAATCAGTAGACTGTGTAAACATGATAGGAAGCTGTTGTGTGTGACAGAAGCAAGTAATTGTCATGTATTAAATGGAAATGATGTCCAGTGACACCATTGGCAGTGGTGAAATTCGTAGCAATTCAAACGAGTGCAGTTGCACGGCATCATACGAATTAGCCATATTTTGAAAAGTCATGTAAATCTTGATGATTTCGCAGTGAAAATGTGTTAGCCATGCAGATCCTACGAAGATATCTTGTTTAACAGCAAATAAATATTTTCATGATCAGAGGTATCTTGAAAAACAAACAAACAAATCAATAAATAATTCAATGAGATTCTTGAACTTCACACAAGGATAGTTTTCCACCTAATATCTATTGTTTCATAAGATGTTATGTCACTGTAACCTCATCAGACAGACTCATTATTTATCAGTCATTTCCCCTTTTAGTCTCTTTACAATGAACAATGGGAATTTAGTCATCCCCTTCGATGCTGAAATACTTTTATTTAGAAGACTAGTATTATATCTGGCAATGCCTCTCAGCAGGATAAATTAATTCAAGATAACAGTTCCCCTAACAACAGAGCAATATTCTCACCCATAGGAGCTTTGATTATTGCAAGTAAATAAAAAAGTGTTTGCAAACTTTTTAGAGAAGAGAACGAAATTAAATGTCATATGAATATGTAAATAAACATCTCCATCAGCAATGTATTTATTTGGAGGTAAGGATCAAGCATTGCCTTGTGACCTGGACACTTTGCTTCTGTCACAAATAGCAGCATGTTGTAGAAAAATCTATGAGTAAAACAAATGATTTGCAAATCTTGCTGAAGCAGACTTTAGAACAGTGGTTCCCTATATGTCATATGTCATTTAGTGACACTTGGGGTCACTCTTGGGAGAATCTATTGGGTAGAATTTGCATGCCGCTCCCCTGGACATACGTGTATAAAAGGAGCTGGCTTGTAACCCATTCATTCAGATGTATTCTTCGGAGTCGAGCGGTTTTCAGTCACTGAATTGCACTGCCATTCCATTCACCTCTGCGTATGCTGTTGGACATACAGCGCATTTCAGCGGTTTCTACCCCTCATGCACTGATAAGTGCAGAGAACGCCCCTGGGTGCTTTGACAGCTTAAAAGTGAGAGTATATTCTAAAAGAGTATTTTCTTCCAAAAGAGTGGCACTGATGGAGAGCGTCTTTTTAAAGATGCCTTTCCTCACATGCTCACTGCGAGAGAATGACCATGGCAACGTTGCGGACCTTCTACCTAAGGGTACGAGGTCAAGGTCCCTTACCCCATCTGCTCTTCGCCAAGGGCGTCCCACTGGATGACGCCCCAGCCCTGATGTAGAGTCCCCCCGCAGAAAGCTGACGCCCCCCCCCCCGTCACATGATCTGGCACCAAGAACCCTAGGAGGGACTGCAGCACCAACATTTTCAAAAAAGAGCAGCTTCCTCATTTCCTGGGTCACACGGCTGGTGTTTACAGCCGACAGTACCACGACAGCCGGACACCAAATGTTCACGGAAGACATGGCATAACAGAAGCAGGTTCCCCGCCTTTCTCTCAGCACAGCCACGAGCTGGGGATGCTAGGCTTCTCGACGTGGCAACTCCTGCTCCACCCCACCACGAGGCACACCCACAGGCACATCAGACACGATTTTCACCATGGTGCCACTTGCTCTAAGCCCACTTGGGCTCAGCGGCTTCACCTCGGTGAGGGGCGAGAATGCCAATCCCCTGCATGCCGAGATCGCGATCCTTCTGCAGAAAGACACGATAGAGCCGGTCCCTCCAGCCAAGATGAAGAAGGGGTTCTACAGCCCCTACTTCATCGTGCCAAAGAAAGGTGTGGTTTGTGGCAAATCTTGGACCAGCGAGTGCTGAACCGGGCCTTGTACAGACTCCCATTCAAGATGTTGAGGCAGAAGCGCATTCTGTCGTGCATCCAGCATCAAGATTGATTCATGGCAATAGACCTGAAGGAGGTGTACTCCCATGTCTCGGTTTTACCTCAGCACAGACTCTTTCTGAGGTTCACCTTCAAGTGCCAGGCATATCAGTACAAAGTCCTCCCCTTCGGTCTGTCCCTGTCACCTCGCATCTTTACAAAATTTGCAGAGGCAGCCCTTTCCACGCTAAGGGATGTGGGCATTCACGTCCTCAATTATCTTGATGACTGGTTCTAGCTCACTCTCATGACCTGTTGTGCATGCACAGGCACTTGGTGCTCAGGCACCTCAGCCAATTGGGTCTTTGGGTCAACTGGGATAAGAGAAAGCTCTCCCCAGTTCAGAGCATATCTTTACTCAGGATGGAGTTGATAGCTTGTCTCACGAACACCTTGAAGAATTATGTGGCTGTTATAGTGGCACACCTTGAAGCGGTGGACGGTAAGTCCCTTGGAAAGCACGACAAGATCATCAGGATCCTTAGAGTCGTGAGGAGGTTGAATCCTCCTAGACCACGCCTCATTCCTTTTTGGGATCTCTCTGTGGTCCTGCTTGGCCTGCGGAGAGCCCTGTTTGAGCCCCTAGAGTCAGTTGAGCTAAAGGCTCTCTCATTGAAGACTGCCCTCCTGACTACATTCACATCCAACAAGAGGGTTGGGGACCTGCAGGCATTCTCTGTCAGCAACATCTGCCTGGAGTTTGGTCCAGCGTACTCTCAGGTGATCTTGAGACCCCGACTGAGCTATGTGCCCAAGGTTCCCATGACCCCTTTTAGGGATCAGGTGGTGAGCCTGCAAGCACTGCCCCAGGAGGAGGCAGACCCAGCCTTACCGTTGCTGTGTCCCTTGTGCGCTTTGCGCATCTACTTGGAACGCACACAGAGCATTAGATGCACTGAGCAGCTCTTTGTCTGCTTTGGAGGACAGCAGAAAGGGAGGGCTGTCTCCAAACAGAGGATCATCCACTGGGTATTGGATGCCATCACTTTGGCGTACCAGGGCCAGGATGTGCCGCCCCCTTTGGGACTAAGAGCACACTCCACCAGGAGTGTGGCGGCCTGCTGGGTCTTTAACAACAGCACCTCTCTAACAGACATTTGTAGAGCAGCAAGCTGGGCAACACCCAATACTTCGCAAGATTTATAATCTCCAGGTTGAGCCAGTTTCGTCCCATGTGTTTTCAGGTACAAACAGGCAAGTATGCGGGCCAGCTGGCCGGGTGCACCGCTTGCATACAGCGCCTTTCCCCTCCCGATTGGGAAGATGTGCACTACAGTATTTCCCCCGTGCAAGTTCACGAGTCAGTGAACTCTGGATGTCTTTCCTCCTCAGCCCTGTTGCAGGCAAATTCACCAGAGAAATTCAATGCAGGCTCAGTATGTGTGATAGTATGTCCTGTACTGGGGTAGGTGCTCCACATGTGCTGGTTGCCCGTGGGTAACACTGTGTGATATATTTTCCATGGTACATATTCCCTGTTGGTTAAGCCATGTCTTCCTTGAGCAGAGCTCCCTCTGCCACCTGTCGGCATGCTTTTAGAGCTCCTCCCTCCTCCAGGAAGGACCTACCGCAAGACTTCCTCCACATACAATACTGCCAGTCAGTAAGTCCATGTGACCATTCTCCATACATTATCTCCCCTTTGGGCATGGTTTGTTCTCTGTGGGGTCTTTCCCCTTGGGAAAGGATACCCCCCAAGCGTATGTATATGGCCCCAGCTGAATGATTTTCCATTTTTGTGTTGAGAAAAAAGAAGAGAAAACATGTCCCCACTATGATTTTGTCTTGTCCCTGCGGTGCGAGGTGCCGTGTGACACTCGTGGGGTGTTGGGGGAGGTAACGTGGGGACCAGGGGCACTTGCTACGAGGCACACAGTGGTCTGCTTGCACCTGCACTGCCAGTCTACATAACCGAGTTCAGCTGCTTGTGGCATTTCATATAGGGACCCCTAGTGTCACTACATCGACACAACGTCGAGTGAGTGACAGGTAGTCTTGGTTACTGTCGTAAACTCTGTTCCCTGATGGAGGGACCGATCAATCTATTTCTACTTAAAGTACAGTTAGTGTTACTATAGTAAATTCAAGGGTGGTGATGAAGAATTCTGTGCGCACTGCTCTGTCTATTGAGCCGCATCCATCTACAGAGTCATTCAGGTGCATTAGCCGGGGTTGTACATCCGCCTGTGTATTTGATGCTGCAAAACCAGATACTTCAGATGTGCCATAGGCTTCAGAATCAGATGAACAGCATGGTACAAATGCGTACTAATCTGTATAACTGAGAACCAACTGATATACTCAAAAGTCTATATAAACCTTTTAATGCAAAGAGGAACTTGATGATAGATTTGATTATTTTGACCGATAAACGACCCCATTTGTAACCTAACACCCCACTCTCTACTAATTTGCTCTTAGCACCCCCTGGCACCCTTTGAATGCCCCTGGTCTAGAGTGAGACATGCTGCCAAAGCCCCCAGGGGGATAAAACAGCTCTTTAATCTGAACTTGGTGGTAAGTGTTTAAAAGTATAAGAAGATCAGGTGACACTTTACAATAAGGTTCACATTATTGTTCACAATGGGTTTAATATTATTTAACATGAACTAACAATGAACAACACTTTTACAGCATTTAATCTAGGTTAATTTCAACATATAGTAAAAAAAAATGTAATCAAAAAGTTGTATATGTTAACATTTGTTAACGCACTATAAACTAATAGATAGATAGATAGATAGATAGATAGATAGATAGATAGATAGATAGATAGATAGATAGATAGATAGATTCTTCATTGTTGTTTATTTGTGGCACTGCAAGTGTCTGCTATTTATCTCAAAGTGTGAATTGGCCTAACACTTCAGGTATGAAAATAGATTGTTTTTCACCCACTGTGCACTAAAATACTCCCTATATGCTATCTGACTCTATATGGAATTCAAAACAAGACCATTACATGGAATATAGATGACATCTGGGATTTGATCCTTCCACTGTCAGACAGCAAGAACCCTGAAGTTAATGCGTGACTGATCAGAATACTTACAATTATTTTGATATCACTACAAGTAAATTGTCTCTGATTTACAACCCATGGCAATGTCACAATGGCACACTCGTTATATCCAGTTCATTAGACTCATTTAACTTTTTGCTCCTACTCACACTGAGTGATCCTAATGTCAGCAAGTGGAGGAGTGACTGGCAATTTTTAGATGCAAACAATATGATTTTACTGATTAGTTAACAGAAAAAAGTGAATTATGTTTAACAAGAGCATACATACACTTTTTTATGGTAAACTATTACAAATGTATTTTAGTTAATGTTTATAGTATTATTTTAGCGTAATGTGTACCCTGATGGTGTTTTAGGTTTACATATGTATTAATTATTGCTCCAAGAAGGACCACACTTAAAGACAATTTAAATCATCATGTGGCCTTTTGTAGGTACTTAGGTGATTATCAATACATTTTAAAGTGAAAAGAAGACTTTTATTGTTTCAGAAAGCTAGCTTATCAAGTTTATTTCATTTTACACTGTAAACAGCAGTGAACAGGCATACAATTTACATCCTGTAAAGCCCGAAACCATATTTATCACAGCAAATTTCTGGCAACCACTGATGCTGATATTTTACCATATATTTAACAGATTTTAACTTTACTCAAGTCCAATTTAAAAAGAATACTTGTACGTTTTTTCTTAATTACTGTGACAGTGTGGAGGGCGGGCCCGGGTGGTGATTCTGCACACCCGGTCCCTTATAAGGCAAATTAAGCCTCCGAGATGGATAAAGGCTGACTGCGGATGGTGATGTGACAGAGAGAGATCATTTACGGGCAGCTGACCGTCGTGTGTGTTTGTGTCTTTTTGCTCAGTTTTAGATTAAAACTATTATTTATATTGTCATGTCAGTTCTCGCCCCCTCCTTTCCCTTATATCCCTTTACACTGGTGCCAAAACCCGTGAAGGAGGAGGGATACGCCATAATAGAGATCTCGCCACTACCATCCACCTCAACTGAGCAGCAGCCCTTTTAAATAATTCTTTTGAGCTTCGGATACGTTTAAATATTTGTGCAACTAGACCATATGTGACCACCCACCTGAATGTGATGTATTCATTCAAAACTATGAGAAACACTATTTGCTGAATTATTATTGCTGTTGTTGTTAGGCAACTATTTAGTATAATAACAACTATAAAACCAGCAATGATAATGATAATAAGAATGATAATAAAAATAACAGAATTTGAGTAAATATTTATTATGAATATTCATCCATCTGCTCAACAGCAAAGTTTGGTAGCAGACCTCAGAAATCAATTCACAAAACCAAAAACATTGCTAACTTTCTTCAAAGCTTATTTAGATTTTTTTAATTAACTTTCTCTATGTCTCAAGTAGCTGGGGGCTTTGACATCGCTCTTCTTGAGTGCCTCCTCCCATGCAATGAACATTGCCTGACTGTGACAAATATTTTTGCAAAATAATATAATGCGGTTCATTACACATCTCAGGGCAGTTCCGAAGTGAAATGTTAATTTTGCGGGGCACTAAAAGCAAGTGAAATTGTCTCCCCAAAATATAAGGTTTTTAAGTTTAATGTTCTATCGAGATTTAAGTCAACAAAACCGACCTCTCTACCCTAAACCTTAAACCTAAACCTAACCAATAGTGTCAGAAAAAGCAAATGTGAGATGAAAATCACAATTTTGAAGCACTTGTTTTCATGGACTCTTATTTTGAAGTTTTCTCCCTCACTACATTTCCCATAAGTCACTGTTTCAATCACTCCTTCATTGTCCCCACCTGCATGTCATTCCCTCGTTTGGTTCCTGATGTATAAATATCCTTTAGTTCTTTCTGTCTGCGTCAGTCCTTGAATGTTTAACGTGAATGTGAAGGTTGATGTCCAGTGTTTTGCTCTGCTCCAGCGTGTGAACTTCTCCAGCGTGTGAACTTCTCCAGCGTGTGAACTTCTCCAGCGTGTGAACTTCTCCTGTGTTTAATATTAAAGGATTTAAAGTTCCTACTCCTACGTCTCCTATCCTCCTTGAGTCCCAGCACACACCCAAGCGTTACAGAAGGACTGACCACAAAACCACAAAGAACATGGAGCCAACGCCTATGTTCCTGGAGCTTTTCAGGCAGGATCTACCATTGCTGGAGTACTCAACCAGGTTCCTTCGCCTTGCAGCAACTACAGGCTTTCCTGACATTTACCTCAAGCCCATCTATGGTATGGGATTAAATTGCCATCGAACAACTGTGCTTCCTGAGGTGGGGAATCTCCACCTGGTTGATTATGTTGCAGCCACCCTGGTCCTCCATTTACCCTCACTACCCTTCTCTGACCTTACTCAATTATTTGGTTACTCTCCTCTCCAAGAGGGTTATGGCGGAAACGCCAAGCCTTCCACGGCCCCCGTCGCCAAGCCTTCCACGGCCCCCGTCGCCAAGCCTTCCACGGCCCCCATCTCCAAGCCTTCCCTTCTCTGTCCAACATCCCAAAATAATTTTTTTGGGGGGGGGGCTAATCCTGTCCTGCATCCGGTGGTCGACTCACTGCCACAGTCAGCAGTAGTGACCACGGTCAGCGAGCCGGAGCCCACGCCTGCCACGGTCAGCGAGCCGGAGCCCACGCCTGCCACGGTCAGCGAGCCAGCGCCTGTAGCCTCGACCGTCCCAGAGCCAGCGCCTGTAGCCTCGACCGTCCCAGAGCCAGCGCCTGTAACCTCGCTCCCTATTGGCAACAGGAGAAAGCGAAGGAAGCGGGCACCTTCTCTCCCAGAGTTCTCCATGGCTCCGCCTTCTACGACTCTGCCTTCCAGGGCTCTGCCCCAGAGTTCTCTATGGCTCCGCCTTCTACGACTCTGCCTTCCAGGGCTCCGCCCCAGAGTTCTCCATGGCTCCGCCTTCTACGACTCCGCCTTTCATGGCTCCACCTTCTCCGGCTCCGCCCCTAGAGTCCTCAATGGATCCGCCTCTTGAACCTTCTACGGCTCCACCTTCCTTGGCTTAGCCCACAGGGTCCTCCTTGGCTCTGCCTTCCACGGCACCGCCCACGGAGCCTCCCTAGCCACCTGACCCGATCCCTGTCCTGTGGCCTCCTCCCTGGCCTCCTGACCCGATCCCTGTCCTGTGGCCTCCTCCTTGGCCTCCTAACCCAGTCCATCCTGACCCTGCCCCTGTCCTGTGGCCGCCTCCCAGGCCTCCAGACCCAGTCCCTGTCCTGCGACCCCTCCCATGCCTCCAGATCCATTCCCTGCCCTGAAGCCACCACCCAGACCCCGATCACTCTTCTCTGTTTCCCTCCCGTCATCTGTCTTGGGGGGGCCAGGAGTCGCCCATTTAAAGAGGGGGGGGGGGTAATGTCACGTTCTGTCTGCACCTGTTTTCATGGACTCTTATTTTGAAGTTTTCTCCCTCACTACATTTCCCATAAGTCAATCACTCCTTCATTGTCCCCACCTGCATGTCATTCCCTCGTTTGGTTCCTGATGTATAAATATCCTTTAGTTCTTTCTGTCTGCGTCAGTCCTTGAATGTTTAACATGAATGTGAACGTTGATGTCCAGTGTTTTGCTCTGCTCCAGTGTTTTGCTCTGCTCCAGCGTGTGTTTTCTTCTCCAGCGTGTGTGTTTTTCTCCTCCAGCGTGTGTACTCCTGTGTTTAATATTAAAGGATTTAAAGTTCCTACTCCTGCGTCTCCTATCCTCCTTGAATCCCAGCACACACCCAAGTGTTACATTATGTAATTTTGTGGTGCTTCTATGACACTTTCGGCTCACGTGTTGACTTTTATGCTCTTCAGGACTTGTACCCCGGTCCTTTGTATTGCCAACGCAACACTATCAGTGGAGCTTCACTGTAATTTGATCACACTAAAACAAGCTTGTAAATCTAGTTGGTTATATAATGCAAACATTAAAATGAGTCATGTGCTATAGTAAAAGAATTTATGTCATAAGATAATATTGTCTGGGGAACAGAGTGAAAAGTAAATGTTTATGAACTGATAATCTACAGTTATGTAACACAGGCCACATAAAAATCATTTTGCAAAAATGTTGTTATTGTAACACAATTCTATAACTGAAGGAGAAATCTTACAGTCGCCAGAGACAGTAAAAAGGTGACTTAACCATCCAATCGAATTTAACATCCTCTCTCGCACAATCTCTTCTCTTGATTTAATTTAAAAAAAGTTACTTTTTACTTTTTTAATATTTAAGTACAATTTAATGTGAATCATTTTATACTTTCACTCAAGTATGTTATTTGCTAGATACTTGGATGTTAACTGAGTAAAATTTTCACTCAGTATCCATACTTTCACTTAAGTATCATTTCTGAGAAATGTTTACAGCCCTGCTTCACAGAAATACTGTTATAGTAGTAGTAAAATAGTAATTCAACTGGGAGTCATGTGAGAGGGAACCCAAACCCATTTCTCTCCACCACCTCGGTGCCACATACAGCAAACATTAAAGAGCAGGCAAAATGTTTTACTGAGACTCAAGAGATTTGGCAAAGATACATTTTCAGTGCATTAATCTATGTTGTCCTCTATATGTCATAAAATTTAACAGGAACACCAGCTTTTTTCTAAGTTTAGCAAAGTGCATTATAGCCTATTTTATTTATACCTTCAATGCTCATTGACCAAGCCAAGAGTGCCATCTGGCCAATACATTATGACAGCCTTTAATGTTTTCCCTGCAGCAACAACATTATACATTTATCTTTTCAATCTCCTAGATGGACTGGGTCTTTTATCTTTTCTAAGAGAGATTCTCTATGGGCCATATCAGCACATGTCAATGTATTGAAATCAAGCACCACAAATTTCTGGGACTTCCTTACATTAAAGGTTTTAATTGATGGATAAACAGGGGTTTAAAGTAATGAATTAAATACTCACATTACTGTAATTAGCTACTTTATTCTCAAGAAATGTACTTTTTTAAGTAGTTAAAAATTGAATACTTTTATTTGAGTATATTTTAAGTGCTGTAACTGTACTTTAATTGCGCTATTTTCCCACTGTCTGTGTTCGCTACTTCCCTGTCCTGATTTTATTTTTATCTATCAACATAATTGGCTACGAGAGTCTTGTGACCCATCAAATCACATGTAAAAAACTTGAACGGTAGCTGCAGATTTGGCACCAAATGTTATGGATGTGGAGGGTGCCTCAAGCACCTGGAATGGATTTTCGCAGTGAAAAATTCCTATTGCTTGATCGTGTCATGTGAGTTTAACTACATTTTATTTAAAGCAAATATCAGCATTAATTTTGCTTAAAACTTGAAGAAACATATCGAGGTAAATTTCATATTTCTGCTTCCTAGATTCTGTGTGTCTATAATGTAGCCTGTAATTTAACTATCTATCACTGAGATTATTGCAATGTTATCAATAGGGCTGGGCAATAAAATGATCTAGAAGTTTATCTGAAAAAAGAGAGATGTCCTTGATCAAACTTTTGAATATTTTTTTATATTTAGCCTATATTCTACACAGCCTATTGAAAAGGGGTGCTCAGTACAATGATCGCAATAGCAAGAGCACCACTGGTTGATTGATCGAGATGAAATATAAAAGATTGACTTTTTATTTCCTGACGACTTTAGTGTTGTTTAATTGTCAGGCGGCTAATGTTTGTACGCTTTACTTGCACTTGTGCACCTAAATAATCAACTACACTTTATAATTTTGCCAATGCCCGTCTTTACGAGGATTTAAAGTAAACGCAGTCGTTTATGTCTAAAATTAACTTAAACAGTGGGACAAAAAGCATATCTGAATCAAAATGTTGGACTTGAAGTGTACATGTAAAAAATTGAGCATTGTCTAGTAGGCTATATCATATAAAGGTTATTAATCAAACAACATTAACAATGAAACGAGAAAACCAATCATTACTTTTGGCTGAATAAACAGAGTTGCTTAAAAAATATTAATGTAATAGAATAAAACAGTTATATTTTTAATAATAATATTTTTTCAAAATATAGTTAGTTTTTTTTAATAATACTGACCCCTGATGTAGAGTGTTAATTGGTATAATACATTACCAGGATATTATGATAAATAATTTATAATTATGCTTAGTCCTTATAAAGATAGAAAAGTCTCAACATTGGCAGAGCAATACTTCAACGGAAAATCCCACCAGACACAAACTTCAGAAAATTGTGCATCATGCATTAGAATGAAAACAAAACTATTTATGGGCTTAAAGGTTATAAGAACTACATCAATTTGGAACATTGTGTCTCAAAAGGAGGAAAATGTATATAATTCACACTAAAATGAAAATTCTCTTATCATTTACCTCACTCTCATGCCATCCCAGATTTGTATGACTTTCTTTCTTCAGAACACAAATTAAGATTTTTAGAAGAATATTTCAGCTGTGTAGGTCCAATCAGTGTAAGTGAATGTTGACCAGAACTTTGAAGCTCCAAAAAAGCACATAAAAGCAGCATAAAAGTAATACATACAACTCCAGTGGTTTAATCCAATACTTCAGAAGTGATATGATTGGTGTGGGTGAGAAACAGATCAATATTTAAGTCCTTTTTGCTAGAAATTCTTATCTCTGCCCAGATATGCATGAAGAATGTGAATCACCAAAAAGTAAAGTGTGTGTAAAAGTTAAAGTGGAGATTGATTGAGAAGGGAGGAGATTTCATAGTAAAATAGGAATCATCAAATGAATCTGTTTCTCACCACATCTATCATATCGCTTCTGAAGACATGGATTAAACCACTGGAGGCACATGGATTAGACATGGATAGCATTTATGCTGATTTGTGTGATTTGTGGAGGTTCAATATTTTAGCACCGATTCACTTTCATTGTAGGGACTAAAAGCTGAGATATTATTCTAAAAATCTTAATTTGTGTTCTGCAGAAGAAAAAAGTCATACACATCAATGATGAGAAAATTTCATTTGTGGGTGAATTATTCCTTTTTATACGTGATGTAGCCCCTGTACCAAACAGCTTTTCCCATGCCTGCTCTACCTCCTCTATTGTGCAGGACATAGCGTGCCAAGGGATTCTGCTTATTTAGCATTTTTTGCATTCCTTGCATTGTTTTGAACAGGTTTTATGCACAACAATAATGCTCTGTCAGCATTAAGGGAAATTTAGACCCTCACATAAACTGATTTTAATGTAATTGTTTCATACATTATGATTTAAAATGGTGATCTGTGTATTGAGAATAATTTTTTAAACTTTTAATTTCTTTTATCATGTCTCCCTTTTATTTTTTGGAATCAGTTTCATGTAGTGTTTATCATTGATCAGTGATGTATTTTAAAAGTTGACTTACAGTGTTAATTATAATGGGGCATAGGTTTTGCAACTCAGTACTCAATACTCACTACTCGCGCACCTCTGTGGGTCTTCTGATCAGGAAGAGAACCAGTTTGCAAACAGACGGCACTTTAGGGCGTAAAGCTGCCTGGTAGAGGGAGCTCTGTTTTGGTTGACTGTGTCTACGACAGCTGGTGGTAGGCCACTAAGATATTCCGCCTCCCGTCCAAGGGCCAGACGTTGAGGTTCCAGAGGTCCCCGGGAGGTGCTGTTGCTAGGAGCGAGAGATCCGAGAGCCAAGTCCGAGTGGGCCAATAAGGAGCTACTAAAATGAAATTTTTTCTTGTTCTCCCTGACCTTGCACAGCACCTGGTGGAACTACACAAAGGCGGAAAGGCATCTTTAAAAAGACGCATCTTTAAAAAGACGTTCGACGCCAATGTGTATTGCTATTTTAGAGAAAATATTCTTTTAGATGTTATTGCAAAGCGCCCAGGGGCGTAGACTGCACTGGCATACAGAGAAGAGAAAAGCCGCTGGTAACGTGCCATAATATCCAACAGCAAAGCTCTGCAGAGGTGAGTGGAACAGTAGTGAAAACGTCAGCTTGCTGAACACACAACCACTCGGCTCCAAAGAAAAAATCTGAATGATCAGCCATATTGCACTCTCCTTTATACCCGTGTGTCTGGGGGAGGGGCATGCAGATTCTGTTCGCCAATTTCTCATTGGCCTTTTCTCAAGTTCAGAGGCAACTGAGGCCCTCAAGAGAGACCCCTAGTGTCACTGCAATTGACACAACATCTAGTGAGTGACAGAAGGGGAAACCTGCCAGTTGAAGTTTTAAGTCAGTCACATATATCCGAAGCTTTAAAGATGCAACAGAAAACATTCCCAATGCATTAAGAAAAAGACAAAACTAGGTAGAATAGTTCACTGAGTTGAAACTGAATGGTTTTATTTTAAAAAAATAAATAAAAAAGGGAAATGCCTTAAAAATGGAATACTCAACACTCATTTCCATTTCTTTATAGTTTTGTGCTATTGTAAAGTCCACAATATTCTCATAAATTAAGCTACTGGGGTGAAAAGTCCTGCAGCTGCTTTCACACATTAATGGGATTATTGAACGGTAATCCCCCTTTTCATTTCTTCTCCATTGTTTCATAGTGTGTCCCAAAAGTGGATTTGTAATAGGTGTAATACAATGTCTGTTATGATGTCTGGAATTAAGATTAATTGTAGTACCCTACACATGTGATTAGGATGTCTCATGGGGAATGTATCACAAAAAGTAGAAAAAAGAAACAAATCTCTTGTCTAGTCATGTGTAAAGAGAATTCATGTTGAAATGTGTTTGCACAATAATGTTGAGAATGTGGAAGCAAGCTGCATCAACATGCATAACAGGGATTGTCTGTGTTTTTAGTGTCTTGCAGTGTTTTCCAATATACACTTGGGAAGCGGTTTCACACTCAACTTTTGTAGTAGCACAATGAAAACACTTCTTTCTCTAGGGAACATGCACCAGCTAGCTACCACAACAATAGCAAGAAAACACGAGCTTGTCACGAGTTTACTCACAGAAAGCAACGTTATAAATACAATCAGCTCTCTGTGCATCTGAGGAGATGCCATGACAGGTTGTGCATGTCTAATTTATTATCTCTGCACTAAAATAAACAGACCTACATCTTTACTGAATATGAGCTTTGTAAAAAATGCTATTCTGTCTAGACAGGTGTTTTCAACTGTTAGGAACAGAATAGAGGAAAAGAGAGACCTCAGCCTTTTCAATTAAAAATCATGCAAGAAAAAATGATCTTATCTGTTTTACTGTGTAAGTGTTGTATGCTTGAAATCCATGTTGTTTTCTCTCCAATAACAATTAAGTGTCCAAACTGCTGAACCTTTCATATGCCATTAAGCAATGTCATCTTAATTAATCAGCAAATGGATGGCACCAGTGCTGTGGCCTACATTTAGATAATATGCATGCGCCTATATTGTGCAGCATTCAGAGGTAACTAGTATTACTTATTAAAGAATCATATAGAATTTTTTTGTATGTGAGCTAGGCGTCTGCTTTAAGAAATTAGAGAAGGATGGGTTTTAGCAAAATGTAGTGAGCTGACATACGACCATGCTTGACAACAGAATTTGTGTTCCATAAATTTTACATTAATATGTAATCCGGCCTTGATCAATTTCTGTTAGTAATCATAACATAATCAAGGCAGCAAATTTAGTTAGCAAACCCTTGATTTTTAATTCTGCAATATTACTCTAAACACAGGAATGCTTTTCCATTTAATTTTTTCTAAAAGCGGTTGACATACAAAATATGACTTAACACTTCAAAAGCTATAGAGAGAAATGTCAAAAGAATTTGAAATGCATATTTTTCTTAAACAGCAGGTTTTCTGTGAAGCATTATTCTTTGAGAGATCTAACATTTTCAAGAAATACAATCAAATGTAATTGGTAACACTTTACAATAAGGTTCCATTTGTTAATATTAGTTATCAACATTAGTTAACATGATCCTACAGCATTTATTAATCTTGGTTAATGTTCATTTTAACATGTAGTAATAAATTTTTAAAATCAAAAGTTGTATTTGTAAACATAATTTAATGGTCTATGAACTAACATGATCTAATAATGAAAAAATTTATTTTTATTAACTAGCATTAACAAATATTTATAAAATGCATTTCCGTTAGAGTCACGGTGACATTTCATTTGTCACCATCTCCAAGCTCTGTCAATCTCCTCATTAACGCAGAAGAAATGAGAGGATGTAAAAGGGAGAGGTGTGATTCTCAAAAATGTGTGACTCAGACACTGTCAGGTCACCCAAGAGTTCTGGTGGGCCATTAGATCTGGTGTCTGGCC
This sequence comes from Moxostoma hubbsi, assembly GCA_032164185.1. Classification (NCBI taxonomy): domain Eukaryota; kingdom Metazoa; phylum Chordata; class Actinopteri; order Cypriniformes; family Catostomidae; genus Moxostoma; species Moxostoma hubbsi. Next base: position 20,528,243 of record JAVLUX010000035.1, read on the forward strand.
TCAGCAGACACTGAGGATCTCATGTGAATGTAGAATTGCAGTTTACAGTTTGACTCACAAAAGAGCATAATGAATCCATAAGCTTAGGAATGTATTACACACCAGTATTTCTCAAGTGGTTTTGCTTCAGGACCCAGATTTGACATTGGGCATAGTGGCAACACAACAGTACCAAAACTGCATATCATACAAAAGTAAACAAAACTGTCTTTAAAATCATACACTAAAATTTATTAATATTATAAAATACTGTAGTGTGTGATTGCATCCACAGCCTTTGATGTTAACAACAAAAGACATGGGAAGCGTAAGATCATACATTTGAAACATTGATGTTACTAAATACTACCTGAAAATGGCTATGTATATCCTTTTTCAAGTGTCCTTGGGTTGCAACCCACAAACACGGTGTTTAAGAGACGACATTTACATTTAATCAAAAGCAGAAGTAATTTATTATGCAAAAAGACCACAAAAACATTTGAGTGTCGACTTCTGCGGATTGCATTTTTTCGGCAGTAGGTGGAATCAAATAGATGTCTTTAGGACCTATCGGCCCAGAGTAGAACCTTTTGAATAGAATAGAATAGATTGCCTATTGAAGGTATCTGCGTTGTTCTGTCTTTTCTAAGCACTGAACCAAAAAAGACTTAAATTTTACATTAATCTGACTCCAATTTTAAGTTGACCTCTAATTTAGATTAAAGCACTAATTACTTTCTGATCATTCTTTTAATATAAAAATTTTAAAGGTTATAAAATAACCTTTTCATTTAGGTTATTGATTACTCTAAATCCTCTTCTATTTATTGTCCTTTTGATCTGTAATTCAAACAGAGTCTTTAAATTAATTTTCTCATACTCGGCTCTCCTAGGTGGCTGTCCTCCCTGGTTCTCCTGAGTGGTTTACTCTATTTAAAGCTACAATATTCTAACTGAAATTCTTTAAATGGCTTCCTCCTATATTAAAGATCCAGTAATGATTTAAATGATTGGGAGGAATACAGAATAAATCAAAAAGTAACAATCTATTGTCCAGGTAGGATTTAAAACATAAGTTACAGATATTCAAATCAAAGCCAATTTCACAAATTATCAGAATAAACAAACATTCCTAAAAATTTGAATAAAGAGACATACCTTACAAAACTACATGCAGTGGCATAGCATGGGAGATCTGGCTTACAGATTCCCTATATTAAAACTACACACATCAATGTGTGGGATCGTCTGACTACAGAGAACCCTGATTCCTTTGTCATCTCTCCTTAAATATCAAGTGAATCTATTGTTATTTCAGATGTTTTTATCGATGTTATTTGATGTTATTGGGTTTGGGTTTTGGTTTGCAATTTAGGGGTTTAAAGGTGGACCTTTGAAACTTGTGATTGAGTAGGTCTTTTGATGTTTACAAATAATTCATCTAATCTGCATACATCGATGCACTCTCCGTGAGAGACCTGGGAGGGATTATGCCTCTGATAGAACACAGTATTTTACTAAGTTCTTAAATCTTACTTGTGATTTGACTTTTCTGAAAGGGAATGAGAAAGTGTTACCAGTCACACTGAGACCTCTTGAATGATACCAAACCTGTATGATCAAAAAAAAAAACTTTTACATTACAGAACAGGATCTCTAAGTCATTACTTAGTTTTGGGTGACTCTCAAATTACTTGAAGTGAGGTATGAAAGAAAAGGGGAAAGATGTGGGTGAGAACTGCATTTTATGGTCCTTGTTCAGTAGGGTGTGTTTTGTCATGTGGAGATGTTCTTCTGTGTGAGAGTTTTTATGACTTGGGTTCTTGCATAGTTGCATAGTCATCTCAGTGCTAGCAGCCTTACATACGTGACCAAACCAATAAAAAAATAATGAGATCAATTTGTATACTTAAAAGATTAATTTAAAAACACTGACTCAAGTGAAATGAAAACCAGACAAAAAGATGGAAGATGAACTGTACATAAAATACAGACTCATGTGCATCATACTAAGTAACAAACTACATCCACAGTGTTGTATGTTCTGAGCTGCTTACAAATGACAGTTTAAAACCTGTGAATGTAATAAGTCAAACCACAAAGCCAACATTCAAAGATAAGCCAGTTGACCTCCGCTGTATAGCGTCAGGTTTGGCAAACCAAAAACTAACAATGACCAGCCAAGCCACAGTGCAAAGCCATGTTTTCCATGTTCACTTGCATAAATGGAGCTCATATTACAGAATCGGAGATGGGCACTGTGATGAGGAGGAGGCCGTGTCCATGTCGTAAGGATGGACGCCTGGCACTGAGTTACCCCAATCAGCTACAAGGGGGATAAGGAGGAACCGGAGAAGCCGGTTTTGTTGACGGAGTTGTTCTATCTGGCTGAGGACCGGGTGGGCGGCGTGGTCGGGAACCAGATTGTTTTTTTCTTTCCCTTCTCTCTTTTTTTTCTCTCTCTCTCTCTCTCTCTTGGGCTCTCCCACTCTCTTTCTCCCTCCCCTCATCCTGCTCATGTTCCCAGCAGGTGGGGAAGACCAGCCGGCGGCAGAACAGCCGGAAGGGCAACACCATCCCTCCAGGAATGGGGTGGGGGGGGGGGGGGGGGGGTATGTCAGGCCAGATGGTTCCTCATCCTGAATCGGGTGTCAGGGGTATGTGACGAGGAGGAGGGCACCGCCGGGCCATTAAGATGGATGCCTGGTTACCCCAATTAGCCAGGAAGGGGATAAGGAGGACCTGGAGAAGCCAGTATGAGACAGAGAGAGAGAGATGCAAGCAGAGCTGTGTGTGTGTGTGTGTGTGTGTGTGTGTGTGTGATGAAAAGCAGTTTTTGTGTTGTGTCTGATTAAAAGTCTTCGTAATTGTTCACCTGGTTCCCACCTACTTCTTTCCGATAAGCAAGAGACCTTTTTGCCACAGGCACATATACTGTAAAGTTTAAACCCCCTGATTTAGACAAGACAAAAAAAGAATATACACAGTATATATATATATATATATATATATATATATATATATATATATATATATATATATATATATATATATATATATTGGCCTATTCTGATGGTTGATATAAAAATTAACTGAAGCTCCTGACCTGTATCTTATGATTTATGCACTGCAATGCTGCCACACAATTGGCTGAATAGATAATAGCATGGATGATTGCTGGTGTCAGACGGGCTGGTTTGAGTTTTCTGTAGCTGCTGATCTCTTGGGATTATCACAGTCTCTATAATTTACTCAGAATTGTGCCAGAAAAAAAAAAAACATCTAGTGAGGGGCTGTTCTGTGAATGGAAATATTTTGTTGATGAGAGCAGTCAACAGAGAATGGCCAGACATGTTCAAACTGACAAAGTCTACGGTAACTCAGATAACTGCTCTGTACAATTGTGGTGAGAAGAATAACATCTCAGAATGCTATTCTGAGATGAGGGTTGTGTCACGGCTCCGGTAAGTTTGTCGGTTTGTTTTGTATGTTTTGACATTTTCTCTCCTTCAGCCGGCATGCATGATCGGTGTTTCAATAGGAACACTGATCATGCCACTGAATAGAGTGCTGAGCAACACTTGTTTTCCTCTAATTCACTCCCTTCTTAAGCATGTCGTGTTCTCAGTATCTTTGGTAGATTGTTGTTTCATTTTGAGTACTAACTTCACACTCTCTGCCTAGTTGGTCTGCCTAGTTGGTCCTGTCTCGTGTTTCATAAAATGTGTTAAGCTCATCCGGGAGAGAGGCAGCGGTGTTCACGGCAGAGTTTTTATTCCCTTTGTAGTCCGTAATGAAGGTACTTCCCTGCCACATAGTCGGTGGTGTTGAACTGTCCTTCAATTTTGTGCCTGTACTGGCATTTGGCTGCACTGATAGAGTTACGGAGGGCATAACTGGCTTGTTTACGCTCCTCCGCGTTCGCGGAATTAAAAGCAGAGGTCCGCGCATTAAGTGCCACGCGAACATCGCCGTTAACCCATGGTTTCTGGTTGGGGAAGATCCGTATTGTTTTGGTTAGCAAAACGTCCTCTACGCACTTCCTGACGAAACACATTTCACTATCAGCGTAAACCTCGATGTCGTCATCAGAGGCGGACCAAAACATCTCACAGTCTGCGGGATCAAAACAGTCTTGTAGCACAGAGTCTGATTGGTCCGACCAGCACTGGATCGTGACTGCTGTGATAATGACTGCTGTGAATTCCCTCAGTAGCCAGAATGGTCGACACAGAAGCATGAGATATTCCAGATCAGGCAAGCAGAAAGACTTGATAAAATGTACGTTGCTCTGATCACACCATGATTTGTTGATCATAAAACATACACAATCACCTCTGCTTTTAACTGAGAGGTCATTTGTTCTGTCCGTCGGTGCATGGAGAACCCCGCGGGCTCGATGGCCGAGTCTGGAATCTCCGCAGACATCCAGATTTTGGAAAGGCAGATAACACGGCAATCTCTCTCGTCTCTCGTTGGAAAGAGATACGCACTCTCAGCTCGCAGAGCTTGTTGTCCAGAGACTGAACATTTGCCAGTAGTATACTGGGTAGCGGGGGTCGATTTGCATGACGTCTTACACTGATGAGAACGCCGGCTCTTTTTCCCCTTTTCCTTCTGCGTTTCCGTGGCCGGGCAGCCCAGACAAAGGACTCCGCTGGCGTGTTTGTAAACAGCAGGTCGGCATTGAGGAATTTGAAGTCCGGTTTTCGGTGTGTAATTGCTAAACCAATGTCCAAAAGAGTTTGTCTGTTGTATACGATAAGGCAGACAACATCCAAGACAAAAAATAAAAAAAACTGTAAACAAAACAAACAATAAACTGCAGTGTTGTGTCGGAGCTTGCAACGCAGCAGCCATACTCGGCTCCATCTTGAGTCAAATATGATATATATATATATATATATATATATATATATATACACAATATAAACAACTTGTCAAAACCAAAGCTTTTGACCACTAAAGATTCCCCTCCCAGCTATGCTCAGTAATTTATTTCACTCATTCTTCCCTGTTGAGGCTGTTTTTGTGACTGTTCCACCTTACAAGACTTTTACAAGTGAACATTCCATTACTGTAATTATTTGCTTGGAGCAAAGTGGAAATTGAACATATTTGTTTCTATGTTGTTGTTATTATTATATCCTAACTAATTGCATCCTGCCTTTGGCATAATCAGTTAATTGTTTTCCCTCAATTGTACCATGCAGCAAAGGCTGCGATTTATTTAAGAATAACGGGGTCTCAAGCAACACTTTCATTTAAGAGAAAAGAGATGTCTCATATACAATGTTTCATTTTGACAAAACACACTGCTTATTTTCTCTCGGTGAACTGGGAAATGAAATGGCATAATGTAGATTTTAGGCTATACCTGTCAAATATGGGAGGCCATCAATGCACAGGGAATTTGAACATTTAGTTTTTTTATAATCTTATCCTGTACTTCTGGATGCCTTCCACCATTGCTTTCAACAAGCAGTGTGGTGGTACATTGCCTGTTCAGGTTTTCTCTTTCACACACACCAGACACTTTGTCTTAGAATACCATCCTTTAATTATTAATATTGACTGTCCTAACTTTTAATATTTTAAGACCTCTGCATGAACAAGGCTTAACTAGATCACTGAAATACACACAATCTAGCAGACCGGGTATCTGGCTGAGATGCAATTAAAGATTATAACAGTACAACAATTACATCGAAAACACATGGCTGGAAATTCTTCGACTTTTCATTTGAAATTTAAATAGACTGAAATGTAGATCAAATTTTAACTGAATTAGTTTCAAAATATACATTTAACCTGTGGAGTATATTTCAGCATATACCACAACAGATCTAATTTAATCATCAAACAATCACACCTGGTTCTACACCGGGGAAAGATGCCAATCTAGGCTGGCACCTGGCCATGACACATCAATTGTCATGGCATACCATTCGCTTCCACCAAAGTGTAATGACCTTTGAGCAAAGGGTTTAAAGGAATGTTCCAGGTTCAATACAAGTTAAGCTTAATCGACAGCATTTGTGGCATAATGTTGATTACCACAAAGATTAATTTAGACTCCTTTTCTTTTAAAAAGGCACAAATCGAGGTTACAGTGAGGCACTTACAATGGAAGTGAATGAGGCCAATTTTTGGATAATATTTACAATATTATAATATTTATAATGTTAATTAATATCCTTTATGTCTTGTGGTTATACTTTTGAAAAAGTGAGTATTTTAAAGTCTAAAAATTTGCCCACATTCACTTCCATTGTATGTGCCTCTGTCACGCCTCACGGGATCTCCACCTCCCTCAATGTTTTGCTCCTCTTCACCCGATTTCTAATTTACCATGCCTGCACTCAATCAGCTCACTCATCAAGGATTGCTTAAATAGGCCGTTTTCACCTCAGTTCACTGTCAAGTCCCACACATAGAACTACTGTTTGACTGTGCTACTTCCATGCAGTGGTTTCCCTCCTTCCAAGTTTATTTGAGGCCCGAAGATTTCCTTTATTGAACATTTTATTGTTACCAATTTCTCTACCTGTTTCTTCCTCCAAAGTACTCTGGACTATATTTACCTGGATACTCACCTTGATGTTCTATATTCACCCTGAGAAATCTACCTGCAAAACCTACCTACTTGCCTACCTGAGTATATACTCCAGTGTATTGATTGCCGGTGTCATTTCATCTATGTCTTCATCTCACAGTATTTATCCTGTTTAACCAGTGATTTCTCATTAAACTTTTTCACACCTGGTTTCACAACTAAACTTGTGTGGATTGAATACCTGACAGCCTCACTGTTCCCTCGATTTATGCTTTTTTTTTTATTAAATAAAAGGAATGAATCTTTCTGGTTATCAATATTATGCCACAAATGCTTCGATTGAGCTTATCTTGTATTGAACCTGGAACATTCCTTTAACCCAAAAATAAGTCAGTGGATCTATTCAGATAACCACATAATCAAACACCAAAATCTAGACATCAATTACATTTTCTTACTAATGTAACAGGAGCCAGCTGATAGAGAGCTGTGCAATGTGTATAAACCTCACTCTCCTGACCTCAAGTGGTGCATTAAAGGCTGTAGCCTTTAGCCTCCTTGTTTGTGCATCTGCCTCCCATACTGGAGATGCTGGTTCGAGTCCCATACGGAGTGGGTAGAACAGGAGGGTTACACTAATCAAAATCATTTTTTTTTATCAATTGGCATATACTTATAGCTGAAGTATGTCATTTTTGTGATTGCTAAAATATGTTTTCCTATCTCAGCTTAATATGCAGAGACAGTTATAATTTAAATATTATTATACTGATGTCCTGAAAGTGTAAACAATGTGCCGCTATCAAAATATTATTGGTTTGAGCAGCCTGACATAACATTGGCTCAACATATGAAGATTGGGAGGGGACTATCTCTTTGTCCAATCAAATGCAGATGGGAGTGTTTGGGAAAGCAGTTGGGGCATTCTGTTTGGGATGCTAGTGTTGCAGAAATTACACACTTCAGCTATAAGTAGCCTATGTGGGCCTCATGTCTTCAGATATGAGACAAAGGCAGGCCTACACATACAGTCATAAAACATTACTGATGTCAACAGTGCCAAAATCAAACAAATGGAGTCCAAAAACAGACTACAAATCCCATGAAGCCTTGCTCACTTTACACCTATGTGTGAAATTCCAAAGGATCAAACTCTCAACTCCTACTGGATGAAGCGCACAACAGAGTGTCCCTCAACAATGACATCATCTGGAGTAGAAAAACCTCAGATATTTCTGTGCATTGCTTCCAGAGACATTGAATGCTATGCCTAGATGTAGCTCTGCTGCTCTCAGGTGTAGCCTTGTTGCACTTGGAAGTAACATAAGACTTGAAACTGTGGCCATAAAATCTCCATCTCGCTGGACGAGTTGAGATTACTCCGTGTTCCACCAAACATGGTAACAGATTCGAAGGAGACAGCCAAGCATCTGTTTGCCTGCATAAGTGAAGAAAGAAGATTTGTAGTTGTAAGTCAGGAGTTTATTGACAGCAATGTATTGATTATTAATTGATATTACTGTATAAATAAACTTTGTTATATTTCAAAGATAAATGTTTTGGTTTGTTTTGCATACACCAGTGTCAAGGGCTGGCAGGGGAGGTCAGTGCTCGGATTCAAACCTTCATTTTTTTCTTTTTGAATGTCAATGTTCTCCATACGTCAACATTCCTAAGGGAACAATCCTATATTGAGACTGTTATACTGTCTGTTTATTAGTCCATGATTCCAGGGTGGTACCCCGGTGATATTAATCCTTATTAATATTCAGTTGATTTTGATCATTGATAATTATCTTTAATGCTTGTTGATTTGAAGGACCAATAAGCTAGTGTTCCCCTTCTGTCACTCACTCAACATTGTGTCGATGTAGTGACACTAGGGGTCTCTCTTGAGAGCCTCAGTTACCTCTTATCTTTGAAAATGGCCAATGAGATTTGGCGAACTGAATTTGCATGCCCCTCCCCCGGATATACGGGTATAAAATGAGGGAAGCATCTATTCAGACAGATTGTTTCTTTGAAGACAAGCGGTTGTGTTTCAATGAGCTGATTAAATCCACTGCTGTTCTAATCACCTCTAACAAGAGAGTATGCTGTTGGAGATATGATGCAAATCAGCGTCTTTTCTCTTCTCTGCACCCCAGTGCAGACTATGCACCTGGACGCTTCAACAGCCACCTGAAAGAGTTTATTCTCTAAAAGAGTATATTTCTCTAAAAGAGCAAGCACTTGGATGTTGAAAGTCTTTTTAAAGACGTGTCTTTTTCAAGATGCTCTTCCGTCCTTGTGTTATTCCTGGATGTGGTCTTTACCTTTCCGCTTCAGATGGCCATGGGCGCTGCCTCACGTGTCTGGGCAGAGAACACACTGTGTCAGCGTTTGTGGATGGTTAATGTTCTCATTGTGACAATGTTCACGTGGCTTTCCTTCTTCCAGGGGCATAGCAGACTGAGGACTCGACCCGCCCAGTCCGCCCATAACTGTCCACTATGCTTGCCCGGGCCGCCGCGAGTGTTGGGCTGGACTGAAACCCTCCATCCTCCCCTCAGCCCTCGTGGCTAGATGATTGGTTCTTGGGCATGAGGCACGTGCCATGCCCCTCAGCCATGCCCCTCAGTTCCATTCTTCCTGGAGGTGCGCGATGTGTTGACGAAGTCGTGGAGGGCACCTTTTACTGCCCAAAACTGACTTCCTCGCTGGTCTGCTCTCACTACCCTTGACGGCGGGGCGGTCCACGAATTCACAGAACTCCCTCAGGTGGATAAGGCTGTTGCGGTGCACCTGTGTCAACAAAAATGCTGCCACCTGGTGGGATTGACCGTCACTCCCCTCCAAGGCCTGTAGGTTGACGTCGTCTCTGGCGACCAAGCCCTACAGCCCCACTGGACAGGCCGCCTCCACCCTGCATGCCATGGCCCTCCTGCAAGTCCACCAGGCCAAGGTGCTAAGATATCTGCACTTGGATAATCCTGATCCTGATGTGCTGCGGGAACTGCGCTCGGCGACTGACCTCACACTCCGGGCCACCAAGGTCACAGCGCATGCGCTCGGACAGGCGATGGCCACCCTCATGGCCAGGAACATCATCTGTGGCTGAATCTGGTCGAGATGCGGGACCCTGACAAGGCTCGTTTTCTCAATGCACCCATCTCCCAAATTGGCCTATTTGGCGACACCGTAGAGGACCTTGCCCAGCAGTTCTCGGTGGTGAAGAAGCAGACAGAGGCCATCCAACATATCTTGCCCCACCGCGGCTCAAGATCCCACACCCTGTCTGCTTGCCGAGGGCGTCCCCCTCCGGCGGTAAAACCCCAGGCAGCTTCGCCCCAAACTGGGCCCAGCTGTCAGCCCCAGCTTAGAGCTCCCTGCAGGATGCGGATTCCCCCTGTCTCAAGGACCTCCTCCCGGACCCGGAAGGCTCCAAAATGCTCCTGAGATGGGCAACCCAAGGAGAGAGACGTCTACCGCGGAGCTGGTGCTCAAACCACTCCATCCCTCAATGGAGGGCCGGGAGGAGAATCTTTTGTTTCTTTTCTTTGTTTTCCGCACCCTCAATGGGCTCCAGTACCCACATTGTAAAAAAAGAGCAGTTTCCTCACTCCCTGGGTCACTTAGCCGGTGCCCACAGTCAGCGTACTCACGGCGATCAAACACCGAGCACCTACAGCTGCTGATCAAAACCCTCCACCTTCATGTGCTCAACTGCACCACACCCGTGCCTCAGGCTGGCAGGTGGTGATGAGTCCAGAGGTCGTCGCTACAGAACATCCTCCTCAGTGGCCTACCCACTCCAGCCCGGGTACACTGAGCAAGGTAAATGCTTTGAGCCTCTCCTAAGCACAATCACCTTGGGACAAAGCAACATTCCCCGACATGACGTCGCCTGCTCCACCCCGCCGCGAGGCCCCATCTCAGGGAATGTCACACATGATTGTCCCCTTAGTGCCCCTCGCTCAGAGCTTGAACACATGGCTTGCGCTTTACAACCCGTCGTGGTGGCTGGCCAGGACCATCAGACTCGGCTACGCAATTCAGTTCACCAGTCGCCTGCCCCAAAAGGCCTCCACCCTGTGTGCAGAGATCGCAACCCTTCTGCGCAAGGACACGATAGAGCCTGTCCCTCCAGCCGAGATGAAGAAAGGTTTCTACAGCCCTTACTTCATCGTACCCAAGAAAGGAGGTGGGTTGTGGCCAATCTTGGCCCTACAAGTTCTGAATCGGACCTTACACCGACTCCAGTTCAAGACGCTGATGCAAAAACTTATTCTGACATGTGTCCAGCATCAACATTGGTTCATGGTGGTAGACCCCTGAGATCTCCTGAGGTGGAGACGTGCGCTCTGCCTCGTCTCCACGAGTCACGGACCCAGGATGTCCTTCCTCCCTAGCCCTCTGGCTCCGAACTCAGCACAGGAAGTTCGCAGCCAGACCCACCACAGTCACCAACTTGCCTGCGCTGGAATAGGTGCTCCACAGGTTCTGATTATTCCAATATCTCCTGTGATGTATTTTCAGCAATACGCTCCCCCTGTCGGCGGACCCGCTTCTCCCTTGGGCAGAGCTCCCTCTGCCCCCCGGTCACTGTGTTTGTAGAGCTCCTCCCTGTCGAGGCAGGATCTACCACCGCGGCACTTCCATGTGTGGCTGGTATATGACGTATTTGCCACATGTTAACCTCCCCTGTTGGGCAGGATGTGGTCTCCACTGGGTCTTTTCCCCCTGAAAGAATAGGACTGGAAAAGAATGCCTTCCCCGATGCGTGTTATAGCGTTAGATGTAGGGAACGAAATGTTGTGTCATCTTGCCATAGCACTGTACTAAGCTGCTGAAATGGCCAGGCCTTACTCTTGGCTCCTCAGCTCAAAACCTGTCAGAACAGACGCAAGCATCCCTCCTTTTATACCTGTGTGTCCGGGGGAGGGGCATGCAAATTATGTTTGCCAATTCTCATTGGCCTTTTCACAAAGATTTGCTCAAAGAAAAACTACATCGACACAACGTCTCGTTCCCTGCATTAGGGAACAGAGGTTATGACAATAACTGATTCTAATCAATTTTCCATTGATTTTAATAATTCATGATTATCTGTGATAATATTCTTTTGAATTTGATAATTGATGGTTATCTTTAATGATTGTTGATTTAAAGGATTAAAAAGCAAACATTGATTATTATTAATGTTATATTGATTATAATAATTGATAATTATCTTTTATAAATAGTAATTATTGCTAATAACCTAACCCATTCCTGAACATAGCGCAAAAAAACATTTTGCATTCATGTGTATTCTATTTTGATGGTGAAACTGACATTTGTAGCCCCCAGGCACCAATATGATGAAACATTCTTAACTTATTATTGATCCAAGAGCAAAAACAATTAAATAATCAGTTAAAATGTAAAACAAACAAATTGATTCTCATTTACTAGCAAACTTGACTTGCAGAATCATTTGAGAGGGAAAGGTTATTATACAATTACAATCTTTAAGATCTTATCTCACTGGAGAGACAAACACTTTATTCAATGTCTTTTATACATTTTTCAACCTCAGGTCAGTCCTCTGCAGTGAATTTATCATCTCAGCAGTCATTATTTACATCCCTGTATAGTTGGAGAAACTGAATGATTTGGCCTGACTTTTGATTCAACATAATTCTATTTTTGCTCTGTTCCAAAACCTACCAAAGCAGCATTTTAAAGAAATAGTTCACCCAAAAATGAAAATTCTGTCATCATTTACCCTCATGCCATCCCAGATCTGTATGACTTTCTTTTGTCTACAGAAAACAACTGAAGATTTATAGAAGAATATCTCAGCTCTCTAGGTCCATACAATGCAAGTGAATGGTGACCAAAACTTAGAATGTCAAAAAAGCACATAGGCAGCATAAAAGCAATTCATATGACTTCAGTGTTTTAATTAATGTCTTCTGAAGGAATCCAGTCGGTTTGGATGAGAACAGACCATCTCTTTTATCACTATAAATCATGACATCTGCTGTCTCCTTGACATTCATGATTTTAAGATTGATTTTTCTGTTCATAGGCAGGTGAGATGAGACTGGGAGCATTGTAACAACATTTCAAACACAAAAAAACATTTTGTTTCAACGTCCCTAACTTTTTTATTTTTGCTCTATATGTGCATGTGTTTTTAACTTTGATATGAAGTTATTTATCTGTAACAAATTAAAGTAGTTTAGAAGTTTAGTTTTGTGTACATTAATTGCTTGTAGTAATTACATTTTAAATAGGCCTGCATTAAAAACTCTGAAATATACGCAGAATAAATCAGAAGTTGTTATAATATAACTGAGATATAATTAAAAGCCAAATGTGACATTACATGTGACATCCTTAGCCACTGTTTGCCCACTTTTAAATATAAATGAATTCATATTAAATTTATTTTTTTATTTTTCTATTATTATACACTTTGGATCACAGTAAAACAGATTTGCTACAAGGGTGGTCTTTGGCACTGCATAATAATAAAATAATTAGCCCCCTTAGAAATGTGAGGCCCCCACAGGTTCTGGCCCCCTGGTTGAGAACCACATCTATATTTTTTTCTTAGAGATTTTACAGTTCCTACCATCACCTCAGGAATGTGGTGGGCATGTACATTATGATTGTGATTTCACTCCTCTAGCTAATTTCAAATTGGTGAAACTGATGGTGTAACAACTCACCCTGTGTTAAAACACTCCCTGCTCTCCAATATAAAAACATTTCCTTTTATAGCTGTCATGCCTGATCTAAAACTGTTGATTACAGCGATTTGAATATAGCTGCCTCTTCCACGTCTGTTCGGATATCCCCGAATGTATTAGGACCTGTGATATTTAATCCAAATCTCTTTTTGTGATGAAATGTTCAAATATGAGTTAAAGGAGCAGTCATAGCTCTGGGTTTTGTGTAGAGATTGTGAAATGTTATACAATTAACAGAGAAGCCATATATATATATATATATATATATATATATATATATATATATATATATATATATATATATATATATATATATACACCAGTGGGGATTTCTTTAAGACTGCAAGGGAAGCTCGGCTTCCCCTATAATGTCAAAAAAATAATGGTGAAATATGTACTATTGTGTAAACAATTTATTGACTAAAAATGCGTTAGAACATGTTCATCTCGAAAACGATTTCGTTCAGAATCAGCTACATATAGCAGGTCGGCTGACTCGATTTCATTCTCATACATTCCCGTAGTGCCACAGTGCATTTCCCTGTTGAAGCCGAGTGTCCATTGACTTCAATGGGGCTGCTTTGAACAGTTTTTTTCAGTGCTCCGAAACTAGATGGTCATTGGACAAATGCTGCAATTATGCCCCGTACACGGACACTCAGCGTCTCTGGGGGTGAATGAGGAGTGGGCTGGCCCGGACTCCGGGCTTCCGCGTAATGATTGGAGAATCTGTCGAAAGACTGCATCTCCTTTTGACTGACAGCGAATCTGTACTATAAGAAGTCGCTGAAGCTATTCGCGCTCAGTCCCATCGCGGATTTCTCAAGTGTAGTCGAAAGACAAACTGCTGCAACCTATTTCTTGATATCATTGCAATCAGTTTCTCGAAAAGGAACGTAGGGCAGAATTTACTTTTAAATAAATGGACAAGTTTATAATGTAGGCCGAAAATGAGTTTCCCCTCTTTGAAAGACCAGCAGCCGCCACTGATATACACAGGCCTTCTACAATGCGCTTCCCAGTTATATATAATTTCTTAACTACAATATTCATGAATGAATGTAGTGAGTAGATGAACTGTGACAGGTTGAAAGACTGTTGTGGTGCTGCAGTGGAGATGTTTGGGGACTTTGCTGTATTTCTCACTGCTTTTCTCTGCATGATTTTTGCAGACATCTCTTGATGGCATGATGCTTGAATAATGCTCTCTCTCTCTCTCTCTCTCTCTCTCTCGCTCTCTCTCTCTCTGTCTTTAAACAATCCCTCACACTGATTATCATATGTTTTTTCATAAGTAGATCACAGTCGCTGATGAAACGCTTTGTCCCTTGGGGGACAGTTGAAGAAGTTTATTTTGTTTATTCTGTATTATGTTTTTGCCCTCCTGACCTCTAGATTTTGGGAACTATTCTTAGACTCTTTTGTATTTGCGTGTTGTGAATTCGGAGTGTATGTGTTTTTTTCTCATCTGAGAAATGTGGTTTTATAGCTGGCTGCAAACCTTTACAGGCATGTCCTAGTTGTCTAGAAGAAGCTGTTTTGTTGACAGCGATCGCATGTGTCACTTTTATTGAGCTTTAATCTTGAGTGGCAGCCGACTCTGTCACTCCAAACCACATGGCCTGTGCTCACAGCATCCCCTGTGTGATAATGCTGGAAAACAAGACACAATGTCATTGAAGAGTTACAGTGTAAACAGAATGAATGGGGGGGGAGATAACCAGCGTGTGTTTGTTTCCTGGTGCCGACACTACAGGCAGTGATCTTCTGAAAACATGAGTAACCTAAATTCAGTGTCACATATGCCATATATTGCTCTCAGGACCAAATTTATGCAGAAAATCATCATAAGTCATCATTTCAAATTATATGCTGTTTCAGGAAGGGGGAAGAATAATGTCTCTCACAAGGTTTGAGAAATTATTCTCTCACTGTACTATTGTGAATGAGATTAAAAAAAAATTGGGAAAAAAACTTAGATACCAAAGTATATCAGAACATGAGGTGTGGAAGCTAGTGAGTGAACTCTCTACCTTTTGCCTACATACTGTAGGCAAACTCCTTTTTTTACTGTATATCTTGACAAAAGTCTCTTACATTCTATTGCGCCATCTTTGCGCATTCTTCAAGCACTAGGAAATGTAATTGAGTTTAAATCATGATCGTGCCTTGACAGCAATGGCAAGATGTACTGTGAAAAAGGAGTTATATTTTGGTCTGTTCTCACCCAGAACCAACTGGATTGCTTCAGAAGACATTGATTAAACCACTGAAGTTGTATAGATTACTTTTATGCTGACTTTATCTCCTTTTTGGAGCTTCAAAGGCCTGATAACAATTTACTTGCATTGTATGGACCTACAGAGGTGAGATTTCTTCCAGAAATCTTTTTTTTGTGTTCAGCAGAAGAAAGATGGTAATACACATCTTAGATGGTAAGAAAATGATGAGAGAGATTTGATTTTTGGGTGAACTATCCTTTAATTTGCCTAAAATTGGCTGTCTTAGGAGGCTTATGATAAGATGTCAGTCCCTAACATTCTGCCTAGCATTTCCTTTGTCTTTCCAAAGAAGACAATGTCATACAGGTTTGGAACAACAAGAGGATGAGCAAGTTTGGGAAACAATCCTTTAAGCTGCATACCTTTTGGCCATTATATTGGGGGTACGTCTATGATGCCTTAAAATGCTGCTACACTAGGTTTTGGAACAAAGCAATAGCATCAAATAATGTTTTACTGTATTTCCCTTTCAATCTTTTTATCTGTTTTGTTCATGCTTTCTCTCTGTCTCTCTTTTTTGACCTCGTTTTATGCTGTATTTCAGTGCTGTACTAGCATCTGTTCTCTGCACCCCATAAACACTGAGTATACAGCACCCGCTTTGCCTAAAGAGCTCTGTGCATCCCATCATTGCGTGTGTGCTATGTGTTTTACCTCAATTTTAAAATGCATTTATACATAACAGCCTGTTTTGCATAGTGCCACGAGAAATGATTGAAAATGAGTCTGTTTACTGTGCTGCTCTGAGGTGAAGATTATGGAAATGTTTAGAGTTTTATCCTAGGAATATGTAATAAAATCTTTGCATACCTCATAGTCTCTTCCTTAGTAATGCTAGTCTGAAGTGCGAAGCACTTGAAAATGTTATATATTTCCTCTGTGTAGGGCCAGAAAACCCTAGGCCCCTTTTGTGCATGTTTGAAAGAGTGACACGATTAAATACCAAACACATTAATATTAGGAAAAAATAATAATAATAGAGAAAAAGAGTACCAAACTAGTTCAAGGCAATGACATTTAACAGTATGGGCCAATTCCTAACAATCATAATCTGCAACCTTATAGTAAAAAGAAGAAAGAAGCATAATTTCAGTTGGCAAACAAGCTGAGAGCCTGAGACTATGATTATCTGACACTGCTTCATTCCTATTTCAGTTGTGAGGAAGATCTAAAGGATGTTAGCAAACGTCAACAGTTAAACCCAATTAAACTTACATTATGTTTAATTAGCAGAAAGATTAGTGATGTAGAGCACCTTAGACTGAGATCAAAGAAAACTTATCTTTCCATGAATTGCCATAGCTGGTTGTACATTTTTCTTTGATATTCCATTACATCTAACATCTTTTACTTAATTGACCAATTCTTTACAAATTCCTAGCAATGTTGCATTCAAAATATATAAATAATTTTAAGTTGAATTTTTATCCATAAGGACTGAAAAAAAGATGCACATTTCACATCTTTGATCAATAACTATTTTTGTCAATTTTTGTCCTTTAATTTATGTTTATAGAAACATATTTTATGTAATGAAATGCTGGAATCTTGCATTGGTGATTTTACCCTTTAAGGTTTTCATTTGATCGCTGATTTATAGTATTGTGGCAGGGCGGAGGGCGGGCCGGGTTGTGATTATACACACCCGGTCCCTTATCAGGCTAATTAAGCCTCTAAGAGGGATAAAGGCCGATGGCAGAGAGAGATCATTTACGGACATGTCCGTCGTGTGTGTGTGTGTGTGTGTGTGTGTGTGTGTGTGTGTGTGTGTGTGTGTGTGTGTGTGTGTGTGTGTGTGTGTGTGTGTGTGTGTGTTCGTCTTTTGTTTAAGTTTATAATTAAAATATTATTTATATTGACAAGCCGATTCTCCGAACTATGTTACAAGTACTATGTACTGATTTTTTATGTTAAATAGGGTCTTGTCTGAGTACATGTCTTCTTGATATATGGTGGAATATGAGTTCAATCTCTCGAAAAGAGTAAATCTGTCATATTATACATAAGTCCCACTTAATGTTAAATGTTCGCAACAGTTGTAATTTTGTATTGTATGGCCATTTCCACACTCTCTCTGAATCTTAGAATTAAAATAGTTGTTTTTGCTGCTGTGCTTTTAAGTAAATGGTCTCTACAAACAAACCATTTTTCCAGCTTAGTCCTAGTAGATGCTCTTTTAGGACATGGGAGGAAGTTGTCTACATAGTACATGAAAAGATCAAGAGAATGATATATATATATATATATATATATATATATATATATATATATATATATATATATATATATATATATATATATATAATTACTTAGTTTCTAATACACTTATATAAATAGAGATTGTGTTCCCTGTCTGTCACTAACTTGACATACTTGACATTGTGCCGATGTAGTGACACTAGCGGTCACTCTTGGGAGCCCGAGACACCTTCTGATCTTTTATAAAAGGCCAATGGGAATTGGCAAGTGGTATTTGCATGCCACTCCCCTGAACATACGGGTAAAAAGGAGGGGCATGCATACCGCTCATTCAGATTTTCTCTTCGGAACCGAGCGGTCGCTATTTAATTGAGAAATAAGCAAGCTGAATTCCCACGGCTTCCATTCACCTCTGCTGGATCCTTATGGCGCATTACAGTGGCTTTCTCCCCTCTCTGCATGGGTGAACTGCAGAGATCGCCCCTGGGTGCTTTGGCAGATCTACTAAGAATATATTCTAAAACAGTATTTTCCCCCTAAAAGAGTGTATTCTAAAAGAGCGGCACAAATCGGAACGTCTTTTTAAAGACGCGTCTTTTTAAAGATGACTTTCCATTTGTGTGTTATTCCTGGCTGCAGTTGACATCTCTCGCGTTCAGATGGCCACAATCGCTGTTCCCTTTACAAAAAGCTTCACTATGATGCTGCACTTTGCTAAGCGCTTTGGGGAACAATCCTAGTTGTGAACGAGCTGTGAATAAACATTGACCGGAATTTATAGCCTCGGCTGATGTAGTCATTAGACGCACCTGTGGCCAGGCTATACATTGATGCGTCTCCAGGTGTCAACAGATCCTCTTTTTTTCAGAGCGATTCTGTGTGTGTGTGTTTACAAACCCTGTCAAAACTTCCTTTCCTCTGCTAGGAATTAGAATTTGTGAGGCAGTGTGCAGTGAACCTTTTCTCCTTTCTCTTCTGTCTAGAAAATATATATTTTTAAAAGAAAGAGAGAATGACTGAAAGCCGTAAACGATGCATCTAAAGCTGAAGAGGACACGCATCAGTTTTGCTCTGCTTGGGAGGGGCTCTTGTATGGATCTGGCTGAGGAGCGAGAGACGGGTTCATCCCTTTCGCTCGCTCTCTCCCCAGATCCAGCTGATCCTCGTAAGCCTGAAGCGCGCCTCGGCACCTCTTCGGTCCACGAGGACTCTGAACCTCTATAAATCCTGTGTATAATAATAAAGCGGCTGTGGAATTAAGAGACAAATGCGAGCATTATGATCTGCTTTCGGGCAAAATGCTTTGCGCTCGCCTCGCTTACTTCCAGGAGTCAACGCCCACATTTCATTCGTGGGGCTCTTGTATGGATCTGGCTGAGGAGCGAGAGATGGGTTCGTCCCTTTCCCTTGCTCTCTCCCCAGACCCAGCTGGTCCTTCCCGTGATCTCGAAGCGTGCTTCGGCGCCTCTTCGGTTCACGAGGGGGGCGGGGCGCTGAACCTCTGTACATTTCACGCACAATAATAAAGCGGCTGAGAAATTACTCGAGGTGATTATGCGAGCTGTGGCCAGACTACAGCTAGACTGGCCATGCGAACAAGAGACCCTCCCCCAAATGCTCCAAACTAGAAGACAGGTGGCCTGGTGACGAGTCTGGTGGCCAAAATAATTAAATAAATAAAAGAGGGAATGGAACTCTATATCAGTCCCTTCCTTTCTTCTATGACCTCCATAACAAGTATTTTCTTTATGGAGGAAATTTATACTTCCCATGTCTTTGTGCCCTCAACGTTGGTGTATTCAACTATCGTGAGTGCTGAAGCTCAGGGGTATTTGGTGATGCCGCCGGTAGAAGAGACACCTGCGGGTTTTCTCTCGCCTGGCTCGGCATCATCGCTAAAGAGACCTACTCTCTCCACAAAGCTGTGCAGGAGCACCTCCACGCTTGTGGGGAAAGCTTATCAGGCAGCAGGTCAGGCTGGTGTTGCCCTGCACACTATGGCAGTGTCACAAGCGCACTAGGCTAAATCTGTTGAAGGACCTGAGTGTGGGCACCTCACTCACTGGGAGGGGCCATCGGCCACCCAGCCCCGCACTGGTCCTTCTAGACGGGAGGCTCTAAAACAAAACGTGGCGAATCGTGCTCCCCCTCGTAAAGACTGGGGTCCAGTTTGTCACCCTCAGCAGCCCCCAGAGCAAGACCTCAGGGGCGTGATTTCTAAGAGAGGCTTGTACCCAGCCTTGTGCGTGTATCATCCACTTCGGCCATATCGATAGCCTCACAAATCCTCTTCACTCCCGCCGCCTTTTGTGTTTCGGGTGATAGAGGCTTCCTGCCTTGATCCAGGACACGGAACACTCGACATCCCCTCAACAGGAAGTGTCAGTAATAATACCCATCTCAGAGAACCTGGCAGCTTGGAAACTTCTGCCAGGTATTTCCACGTGGGTTCTAGAAACAGTAGAAAGAGGCTACAGAATTAAATTTGCTCGCTCGGCGTGGTTCCCACTACCGTGAAACCCGGGACAGGCATGTCTACTGTGGAAAGAACGGCAAAATCTCTTGGTCAAAGGGGCCATAGAACATGTTCCCCTTCCAGAGAAAGAGTCAGGCTATTACAGCAGATACTTCCTGGTTCCCAAGAAGGGTGGGGGATTGCGTCCGATTCTAGATCTTCGAGGCTTGAACCACTCGGTCAGGGTGTTCAAGTCCTAGATACTGACTATCAAGACGATCGTGTCACAAGCCCAACATCATGTTTGGCTGGTCACCATCGATCTCATTGACGCATATCTTCATATAGAGCCACAGCACAGGAAGTTCCTGAGGTTCGCTTTCAGGGGTGAAGCCTTCCAGTATCGGGTTCTTCCACTTGGCCTAGCCCTACTAACATTCAGGAAATGCATGGATGCAGCACTGGCTCCTCTGCGACTCCAGGGCATCCGCATTCTGAATTATATAGACGACTGGCTGATCCTAGCACAGTTCCAAGAACTGGCAGTTCAGCACAGGGATATCATCTTGACTCATCTGTTTTCTCTGGGTTTGAGACTCAACGTCAAAGAGCATTCTCTCTCCCACCCGGGGATCACTTATCTGGGGTTATATGGATTTTGGTTACAATGCAGGCACAATCGTCTCCCGCACGAATCGTTTCCATTCAGAACACCCTGAGCAAGGTCAGGCTAGGTCGAGGTTGCACTGCTCGTCAGTATCATTGAATACTAGGTCTCATGGTGTTGGTGTCCTCGGTGATCCCTTCGGACCTTCTGCACATGAGACCATTTCAGCTGTGGCTAGTAGCCAGGGGGTTTTATCCAAGGGCCGGTCCCCTAAGGCAAATAAGGGTTACGCGCCACATGCTTCGTTCCCTTTCTATGTGGTTCAGACCCCCGGTTCTTACCTTGGGTCCCACTCTAGGTGTGTCTTGTCATCGCAGGCTGCTAATGACAGACGCCTCCCTGACGGGCTTGGTAGCGGCCTTAAGTGGTCATCCAGCTTAAAGGTATAGGAGGGTCGTCAGTTCGGTTGTCACAGTGTCTCGAGCTGATGGCCGTATTTCTGGCCCTGAAATACTTCCTCCTGAGGCTGCCATGTCTTGGTGCGGTTGGGCAATACAGCGGTAGCCTCTTACTTAAACCATCGGGGGGATCCACGTTCACGTCAGCTGAATTTCTGGCATGTTGGATCCTCCTTGGGGACCAGGGCAGCTCCTGTCACTCAGGACAGTGTGTGGGAGCAGATTTACTCTGAAGTAGTGAACAAATCTGGGTGAGATTTCACAGGGCAGAAGAGGACCTCTTCACCTCTATGATAGCGCAATGTCTCCTCTACTTCTCCCTAAGTCACCCAGCCCTCTTGGGTCTGGACTTACAGGCCCTGAATGCATCTGTATGCATTTTTGTCCACTGTTTTTTCTGCTCCTGGGAGTCTTGGCAAGGTTCGCCAGCAAGGGTCTTGCCTCCTTCTAATGGTGCTGCGCTGGCCGAACAGGATGTGTTTCTCAAATACCTCTCCTCGACGGCTCGCCTTGGGCGATTCCGAACAGGGAGGACCTTCTCATCACTGGCCCGAATTGTGAAACCTTTCATGCTTGGGCCCTAAGGGTACCAACTGAGGTTCACAGGGCTTTCTCTTGAGGTTATCGAGACCACTTCAAGTGCTAGGGCTCCCTTGGAGCTGATCTGGGTAGATTTTAAAGGGCAGAAGAGGACCTCTTCGCCTCTGTTGATAGCGCAATGTCTCCTCTACTTCTCCCCGAGTCGACCAGTTTCCCCCCCTAAGTTCATATTACAGAACCAGCTAACTGCCAGTTTGCTTCAGTTCTGGATTTTCTGTAGAAAGAACTGTCAGCAGGCACTTGCCTCACCACTGCCAGGTTCTATGTGGCCTCCACTGCGGTTTGCCATGCCTTGGTGGGTGGGGTGCCCCCTAGATGGCATCCTTGCTAGGACCTCTTCATAGGGTAAGACCCCCTTTTTAGACCTCTAGAGTCAGCGTTTGGTAGACTTCTTACTCTCAAGATGGTTTTTCTTATGGCAATTACGTCTCTAAGGAGACTTGGGTACCTACAGGCTCTGTCTCTTTTGCCGGCCTGTTTAGAGTTTGCCCCAGCTATGACCAAAAGCATTCTTTGCACCCTCACCCTAACTACCTGCCCAAGGTACCTTTCGCGACCCATGGCCGATTATTTTCTAAGCCTTCTGCTCCCTGCGTTTGTAACGCCGGAGCAGCTAAGACTTCTCAGACTTTGTCCAGTCTGTACCCTTCAGATTTATGTCCACCGCTTTTGCTAGTGGTGTAAAGTCAGGGCAGCAATTCTTCACTTGGAAGCCATGACCGTGGGGCGGTCTCCTCCTGGAAGACTGTGTCACTTTGGGTGAGAGACATTATTGCCCGGGCCTACGAGATGCGCGGTCAAGCTTCGCCAGTAGGTTTTAGGGCGCACTCTACCAGAGGGCTCTCCTCCTCTAAAGCCTTGGCTAGAGGTCTCCCTCTACATCAAGTTTGTGATGCAGCAGGCTGGTCCTCTCTGCACACATTCATCTGGTTTTATGGTCATGTTACTAGATGTACATGCTACCCAGGTTGACATCTACGCTCATGTCTAAGCAAGTTTGTGATGCAGCAGGCTGGTCCTCTCCGCACACATTTTCAGATCTTATGGCTTAAATCTTTCATGCCTGAACAAGTTTGTGATGCGGCAGGCTGGTCCTCTCTGCACACATTCTTCAGGCTGTATGGTTTGGATGTTCATGCTACTCCGGGCTCTTACGCCCCTGAGTTGACATCTACGCTCATGTCTAAGCAAGTTTGTGATGCGGCAGGCTGGTCTTCTCCGCACACATTCATCTGGTTTTATGGTCATGTTACTGGATGTTCCTGCTACCCAGGGCTCTTATGCCCTTGGGTCGACATCTATGCTCATGTCTAAGCAAGTTTGTGATGCGGCAGGCTGGTCCTACATGTGTAACCCTTGTTCCCTGAAAAAAGCGGAACGAGATGCTGCGCTTCTTTGCCACACTGGGACATCCCAGGACTGCTCTTCAAAAAGAAGTATCTGACGACACCTGGTGATGCATCCATTTATAGCCTGGCCACAGGTGCATCTAATGACTACATCAGCTGAGGCTATAAATTCCAGTCAATGTTCATTGACATGTTACACACATATTCACAGCTCGTTCACAACTAGGATTGTTCCCCAAAGCGCTTAGCAAAGCGCAGCATCTCGTTTCACTTTACACATGTAACCAGAGATGTTTTTCGTGCCTGGGCTGAGACATCTTTCGATGATGCGTCATGTCATCATTGCGAGGACATGACCATGGCAAAGTTGGCAAAACCACACCAGATGCTCCCTGCCTCGGTCCTTCTAACCATGCGTATGAGGCCAGCGCGGATAGCACTGGAGGTGATCTGGGGACCACAATGGGACCACATCCAACATTCCCTCCCATTCCTGCTGGACAAGCCACCTCCGCCCTGCACACCACAGCTCATCTGCAAGTCAACCAAGCCAAGCCAAGGCACTGAAAGAGCTGCACAAGTGTAGATCCGCCCTGGGATTGACCCCAAACCCCCCCCCCCCACCGACGTAGACAATGGTGTCCTTGTTGGTTAATGATTTCTCTGTTATTCTGGGGAGAAAAAGAAAAAAGGAAGAAGAGGCATGACTGGGCTAGCTTCTCCTTATCCTTGGGGCAGTTGACTCATCCCCAAAGTGCTTTTCGTCACACATATTAGCGTCAGGGGAGGTTACGTGCTGGCTTTGCAGCACACAGTAGTCTGCCAGTCTCGCACTGCCTGAAACAGTTCAGTTTTTGTAGGGGACCCCTAGTGTCACTACATCGACACAACGTTGAGTGAGTGACAGATAGGGAATATCCTGGTTACATCCGTAACCTCTGTTCCCTGATGGAGGGAACGAGACTGTGTGGCCCTCCTGCCACAGCGCTGAACTACCCGCTGAAATGGAAACACAAGACAAATAAAGAGAAAACATAAAAGGCAAAGCAGCCATACAAGCAGGGCTGGACTGGTAATCTGTCAAATCAGGCATTTCCCGGTGGTCTGACGCAATTTGCGGCCGAACAGGGGCGGACTGGCCATCGGTAGACCAAGTGGGGTCGGCCGTAAAATGTGCCAAATGGGTGGATATAAGCTAAAATGAGCTGCCATGTTATGTGGAACGGACCACAAAATGGCGCCACGATATGCAAAAAAGAACAGTGAACACTGAATGAATGAATGAATGAATGAATGAATGGAGGACTTTAATAGGACTGTTCTGAAAAGGGTGTGAATTGTACTGGTAAACGTCATGACCAGCTGAGCATCAGCTGATTGTGAGCTTGACTCACGTGACTTGCCTGAACATACTCTATGCTTGATTTCAATCATAGAACTTCCATCAAATGAATACTTGACTTGAATATAGTGCTGGGTATCGAGTTCGTTACATTTTAGGCACCGACAAAATTGCCTCTAAACAATCAAGTATTGAAAAGTTTCTTGTTGTTCGGTACCAAATTACGATACCTAAGGGTTTAGTCTTGTCAATGTCAGTGATAATCATGTAGCATGCTAGATGTGCCCAAATCTAAAAGTGCCGGTGATTGGCTGTGTTTAAGCATCAAGGAAAAAACACTAGTTTATGCACCCAGGTTACACCCAGAGACGCGGCCCACACATGAGGCTGTAGTGTGTATGCGTTCCAACCCCCATAGATGTAAAAGATGTGGTAATTATCAAAAGAGTGACTACATTTCACAAGGCTCGATGCCAACAGCGTGTGATTCAATATTTGCGACATGATAATTGCTCAAGACCGGCAACACAACAAATCTGATAAAGCACTTGTCAGTGCACGGAACAAACTTAAGAGCAGAAAATTGCTCCATCTTCGAAACTTACTTCAAAACTAATGATGAATGCAGCGGTGCTGTAACTGGTACTCCGACAGGTAAGGTTAACGTTTAGCAAACAAACCAACAAACAAAATCAGCTAACTTGTAGTGGTACATGCTTGTGTACTTGTTAAATTAACGTTTCTGTGCACGGTGACATAGTCCTATAAACTGGGACCTACGTAACATTAGATATTGTTTGGATGTGTGGCTGTAGATAGCTAAATCGATGCTAAAAATGCTTTAAGGTTGACAGTAACTGATCAAGTTTAACTCACATTAAACTAGTTATCTTGTTAAACCATACTTATCCTTAGGGTTGGCTGAATTAACAGTTTAGCTTTCTTGTTTTTTTTTCCTCCTCACAATAATGTTATAGCCTCTGCCCCTGCCGACCCTGGCATGAGGAGACCAGAAGGCTCAGGATATGAGTCTTTGAGTCTGTAAAATAAGTCAACAAACTGAAAAAATTAAAACAAAGTTTTGTAATGTTTGTATTCTTGTTAAAACGGATTTTATAAAATTGGTATCGGAAAAAGTATCATTTAGGAACTGGTATCAAAGTCAAGGTATCAGTATTGATATCGATTTTTTTTAACAATACCCAGCCCTACTTGAATACTTGAATCAATACTTTATTCACTTATAGACATTTAAAGCAATCTGATGGTGTTGGCGATATGGTTCTGTTCTGGGCAAAATTTCCACCTATCCATGCAGCCATGCATGGAAAAAGCAGGGAGTGCAGCAAATAGTAACACTCTGATAAGCTTTTGAATTGTATTTGTAGGCATCATGTTCAGCTGAGTGTCAGCTGATTGTGAGCTTGACTCATGTGGCCTGCCTGAACTGACTCTATGCTTGATGAATACTAGTGACTAGTAACTAGGGTCCTTTCTGCACCAAACACTCTACCTTTTGAAATTTTCACTTGATCACAGCCACGCACATGCATGCAAAGTGTTCATTTGGTGAGAAAACCTTTGACCATAAATAACCACTGCCCTGTTAGCCTTTTGTTAACCTCAAAGTCACCTGATGGCTAGTAAGTTCTTATTGATTTTGGATAACAATAGCCCATTATTTAAACTCCGTGACACAGTCTGTATTTGTGAGTGGAGAGTGATTGCCTTTTAGATAAACACTGTAAGTGACTGTCTTGCAAGTTGTACGAGAGGCGCTGGGGTTAAAAACTTGGAACATTGCAGATTGGTATCTTCACTGTGAATTTAAGTGGAAATAAGTTCTCTAGAGACTCAAAGAAAACAACTGCACAAAAGAGAGTGTATCAGTGGGAGCCATGACCATCATGAGTGAAGATGGCCTTTGCCACAGATTTAAGATGAAAGACAAACTCTGGCTAAGCTCAAATGGAGGTTAAAATCTACCTAAACCACAGAGCCTTATAAACAAGGACAGCACTGAAAAGAGAAAAGTTTTCAGACGTTTTTCTCAAAGTTAACTATCATTTAGAACAGTGGTTGAGAACCACTGATTTAGAAAAAATATATTGACAAGAATCAGTTTAACAGGATTCTGACAATATGTTTGATATCTAAGGAGCAAGGGGGAACAAATGTATTGGCTTTTAGATATATTGTATAATGAACCACTAGCTAGTAATGAGTTTTAGCCTCATGTTCTCAAGGACTATGCTGCTTTGGCCCCAATGCAAGAGATTGCCCTTGTCTTCAGTTCTCCAGGTTGTTCTCTGGCCTTATAACATACTTGTGTATTCAGTCAAGACAGCCAGTGCCCAGTATGACAGGACAGACATTCTGGCCAGACCAGTCTGATCATGCTAATGTGGCATCTGTTAACGGTATGACTTGGAACACACTGCAGCCTCACCAGAGACTGCGAGCCATTGGTTCGCATACTTCACAAAAAGAAGTTTCAAAATAACATTTAGTTCTGCCTTCTCATCAGTGTAGGAATGCACCCAACCGCAGAGTCAGAAACTCTTATGTCTCGCAGAGACATAACCAGAATTTCCCAAAGCATGAGAATAATAACAGTTACTCCATGCGTAAACATGGATGGTTGCCGGCTGTCAGGCTGTTTAGGATTCCTCTCGGCATGCAGCTCTCAGATTTGTCATTGTCAACACATTTTATGACAGATGAGAGTAAAAACTCATTACGGATGGGTCATCGAAAGGTTATGAAGTTTCTTGTTGATATGCCAGGCAGTCTTCCTTGGCCCAGGAGTTTTTAGAGATTAAATTTGTATGTGGAAAAAAAAGTGTGAGGAAAATGCATGAAGATATTTCCTGCTCTTGTCTGTGGTGCAAACATGCATAGAGATAACGCACCTCTCATGCATTAATGGATGCTTTATAGACAAGAGATGCAAGAGAATGGTCACCGTTAAATCAGAGCCGTCACAAAGTGTTATCTTACCGCTGACAGAAAGGAGTTTGATAGCCTCTCTGGAAACCTAGGGAATGTCAAGGGGGCATATTCTCTTTACTCCCTCTGTAAAATCAAGCCATGCGGGGGGCTTGAAGGCTGAGTGGTCAATCCATCCGCTCAGATGAAGCATCCGCCTTGTCTAGCCACATCACTGCTCTCAGGTGCTTACAGGCCCCTTGTGGGAACTCTAAGTGCTTGCCATCAATCAGAGGTGACATCTGAGTCATAGATGGAGATTCTGGCAGAGGAGGTATCTTCTGATGAAAAAGAGCCACATTGGCTACCCTTTTGTTGTGCTGTCCAGGTGATAAATATTTGCCCTTAAAGAAAATAGGCATTTTATGGGTCTTGATATGGCATTAAAGAAGACCTTGCCTTATAAATGGCACAAATGTTTCTGCCTTGGGCTCTTTTTGTTTTGTTTTTTGGCCTCATCAGTTAACACAGCAACCCTTTTTAAACCTCAGGTGTTCTAAGGTCATGTGTGATCAAGAGCCATAGCTGAAATTCCAGAAAGACAATTTTCAAATACTAATATTTGAATACATGCTGACAGATACAGTAACACAACAGATCAAATGCTTTCTGAACCAAACCTACAAAAGCCAATAAAAAGCACCTTAATGTTTTACATCAGTGGTTCTCATTCAATAGGTTGCTTTTGTATTGCAAGGGTGCCACAAGATGTATTAAAATGATTTACAATAAGTTATAATAAAATGTCTTAAATTAAAAACTTAAAGGGATAGATATCCAATAATAAAAATTCCCTCATCATTTACTCAACCTCCTGACATCCTAAATGTGTATGACTTTCTTTCTTCTGGTTACCACAAACAAACTATTAAATATCCTCCCTGCCCAGTAGGTGGCAATATGCATGAAAAATGTGAATCAACAGAAACAAAAGAAGAATGTGGATGTGAAAGTTGAGATTTAAAGTAAAAAAGGAATTTAAAAATTATCTATTTCTCACCCACACCTATCATATCACTTCAGAAGATTTTAACCACTTGAGTCATGTGGATTAATATTATGCTGCCTTTATATGCTTTTTACAGCTAAAATATTAAAAATATTATTTTGGACAATGGCAGGCCTTGGAAAAGGTCTGGTAGTGTGTCAGTAAATATAGATAAATATAAAATATTCTATTCTATTCTAACAAAACAATTAAATATGTTCTTACAAAAACTCACAATTTAGTTATATATAGCATCATCTAATAATAGTTGGCTGTGTTCCTAAGGTTTCACTATTGCTGCAATAATAACAAACAAACAAAAAGACAACCCAATACATTTTTACATAAATTATGCTGAACTGTTGTCCGCAATTGTTTATTTGATAATTTTTCATGTTGCATGATGTGAAAACTCAGTACGCCAGTTATTCTCAGGTGACATTCTGTCGATGTGAGGGAGTCGATTAAAGAAGACTGTCCTTACTTTATGTTCACTATCGGCCTTTCCAAAGCAACAGAACTGTTTTTTCACAGTGTATGTAGTTTAACTACAGGTACATGGTACTATTCAAGCAATAAGCCACAAGAGGCACTGTGTTAAGAGTGATTTTACCACTGATATAAAGCAGAGTGCCTAAAACCACAATAGTAATTTATTAAAATAAACAACTGTTTAATAATAGTTTAATTTATTAGAAAAAACAGAATAAACAATTGTTCTGCCAAGTTTATTAGCCTAACTGTAGGCTGTTTATTGTTGCCAAACAACATCACGACTTTTAATCATCCAGTAAGAATTTAGAGTCTGAACTATCCCATTTATGAAATTAACAACACAATACACTATACAGAAAAAATGAGGCCAGTGGCATTGTGGTGTGATGGAATTTTGCTCTTTCCTCACATATACGGTGCAGATTTTTTTGGGCCAATCTTGACAGTTTAAGTAATGAGTTGGAGGATGACTTCCAGCTGTGCTTAGGGAGGATAAGACATATTGCCCTGTTGAGTTCACAATGCTAGCACATGGCTCATACCATTTTTGGGGCAAAGACTCTAAAACAGTATCTGCTGATCCTCTCGGTGCATCCATGCAGGAAACAAATCCAACTGTGGGCTAGATAAGGGGCTATTCGCAGTTAAGAATGTTAAAAATTTCAACTGCTCACTCCAGAATGAAATTTTAAATGGACTGGGCCCAGCAAAATGAGATCAAACCTCTAATTGAATCAGTTAGCAGGAGCTTTTTTGTATCCCCATGTCTGCCTTGGATCGGACAAACAGATAGTCCCATTCAAAATTCACAGCCAGTGTTGCTATGTCAGGCTTTTCGTGATGCTCAAAGAAACAGAACAATGATTTGATAGCTACAAAGAGCCACAGAATGTACACTTTTGGAGGAGAATCTACCTTAAAATGGCTTATACAGTAGTTGTCTCTGCATAAGATGGGATGGAAGGTAATATATTATCAGTATTTTCAACTCTTCAGCTTTAAGCTCAGAAATTGTCATCCTTTCGAATTCCTTTCCAGAATCCAAAAGGAATTCACAGTTTTAATAGCATAGCACTTGCAAAAACACCTCTTCTATTACCTTTGATTTTGTATGCAAAATGTACACACTTGCACACTTGACATAATTGCTTTGCAGGTGTTGTTGCAATCTGACTCAGTACAGTCAAGGAGTGCTCATTAGAGGGTATTTGATCTCAGCAGTGGGATTTATTCTCTCCATGAGCAGAGTTTAAAAGCCCTTTGCATTACACTGTATGCTGAACAGTACTTCTAGTGTCTTTACTAAGCCCTTATATTTGTTTAAATCATGAAGAACTCTTTCAGCCTTCAGTTCATCTGTGTTTGAGCGTTTGTGACTATGGGTGTTTCTCAGTGTGAATCCTTATGTGTTCTTATGTGTCCGAGTTGGATGGTCCTGGAAAACCAGTGCAATGCGGCTGAGCAATCACGGGACCGGTGGTGACAGTGTTGCGTCCGGTGAGCCGGGACTGTAGAGTTTTGGGGCCAGGGTGCCGTGAGAACGTCTGACTGCCTGGGTCACCCATCTCAGGAGCACTTCGGAGCTTTGCTGGTCCTGGAAGGGGTCCGGGAGATGGGGGGCGTACGCCGCCTGCGAGGTGCTCGCCCTCAGCGAGCAGGCAATGCGCTGGGCATGCTGGTATGGCAGCGTTGCGGCACGATGTGGGATATCACTTGCTTCTTCACGGCTGAAAACTGCTGGGCGAACTCGTCGACAGTGCCGCCAAAGAGGCCAAGTTGGGAGACAGGGGTGTTGAGAAAGCGTGCCTTGTCAACATCGCGCATCTCTACCATGTTCAGCCAGAGGTGACGCTCCTGGACCACGAGGGTGGCCATCGCCCACCCGAGTGCCTGGGCTGTGACCTTCGTGGCACTGAGAGTGAGGTCGGAGACAGAGCGCAGTTCCTGCAGCATGTCGGGGTCGGGATTATCCAGGTGCAGATCTTTGAATGCCTTGGCTTGGTGGACTTGCAGGAGAGCCATGGCATGTAGGGCGTAGGAGGCCTCTCCGGTGGCACTGTAGGCTTTCAAGGTGGGGCGGTCCCACCAGGTGGCGGAATTCTTGGGACACAAGTGGATCACAACCGCTCTGTCCACCTGGGGGACCTCCGTGTACCCTTGGGCCGCCCCACCATCCAGGGTAGTGATAGCGGACGAGCGGCGGGGTCGGTTCCAGGCAGTATAACGTGCCCTCCACAACCGCGTCAGCTCGTCATGCACTTTCGGGAAGAAAGTAACTGGGTCAGGGGGCGTGGCTATGAGCATGACATGAGGAACCCATCGAGTAGCTGTGAGGGGGTGACAGAATTTTCCACATCTGCGTGTCAGCCTCAGACTGGGCGAGCAGACCTGAAGGTCATCCAATTCCGGGGGTTCAAGGGAGAATGCCGGCTGGCCGCGAGGCAAGCCACACTCATCCCAAGCTTGGATGGAAGCAAGGGGTGGGTGGTTCGTGGGGATTTACCCGGCGAAACCGAGTCCGTCGTCATCCCCAAATCGCCTACATTTCCAGACGGGTTGTCCTCAATCCCGTGGAACGAAAGAACGACGCAGGGGGTGGCTGAAGTGGCTTTCTCTCGTGAGAAAAGTAAGCCGTGAATGTTCTTGCACTGAGAACATGAACAGCTTATATGACTGTCAGAAATGGAGAGAAATGAACCGCATCCAGGAACTACACAGAGACAGAAAGACATCTTTAAAAAGACGCATCCTGAAAAGGATGTTTAACGCCTGCTGTGTATTGCTCTTTTATGAGTGGGAACTCAAACTCTTTTAGAGGAAATAAACTCTTTTTAGGAGGAGAAACACTCTTTCGGGCAATGAAAGCGCTGTCGAAGCGCCCAGGGGTATGGACTGCACAGCGTGCAGAGAGAGAGAACACCAGCTGGAAACGATACGTATATCCAACAGCAGTGCTTCTTGCCAATAGAGTTTAGTGGAACAGTGGTGAACTCAGCTTTTTTGTGCACAACTGTTCAGACTGACAGACGCTGAAAATTCGGACTGACAGACGCTGCCCCGCTTTCCTTTATACCCTTATGTCCGGGGCGGGGCATCCAAATTCTGTCTGCCAATTTGACATTGGCCTTTTTTCAAGTTCATAGGTACATTTGGCATCCCAAAAAGACCCCTTCTGTCACTTCATTCGACACAATGTCGAGTGAGTGACAGAAGGGGAACTAAAAGGTTTCATTTAAACTAATTTTAACTTTTTATTAAACGTTACTAGAAATTAAAATTAAAATTAAATTAATTGTGAATTGCTAACATGTATTTGTATTGAAAATGAATTGTACTGTTGTCAATATCAAAAGGTCATTGTGACATAATGGCAACCAAAAAGCATGAGAGCATCACTCACATCAGAGATACTTTCAAAAATAAGAAAATGATATCCATTATAAGCTCTAAAACTGCTCCAGTGAGAAATCATTCTTATCTATTATTTGTTTATTGTCTTTGGCATCTTGTTGTAACACAAATCACTAATTATTAAGCAAATGCGTGAAGACGCTGTGCAGGTTAAACAGTTACATCTGTTTTTAGTGGTATTGTGACCAACATTAATCTGACTTAAATTGGGATCCTCACAGAATAGCGCTGAGATGAGTGACTGATGATGAGATACTGAGAGCACCTGGAGAGCTTGCATGTTTGATTGACACCAAGAGCACTCATGTTAAAGAGAGTAAAGCTGAAAGCACCCATGATCACTCAAAAAATTCTCTATTGCTCCACACAACGTCTGATTGTCACAACTCATGTTACATCATGTGTACTCAGATTGGTAAGGAGTCAGAATAACTACAATAATGACTCTAGAAATTGGGCAACTTAATATTCATACACGTGTAATTCTTTCACATTTTTTTAAAAGAAATCGGCATATTCATGTGAATTACATCATGTCTGAAAGTTTAAATTTGTGAATGCTTGGTATTGCCAACAACGCACCCTCCAACGGCCACTCTATCATGCTTCAAGTGTTAGCAAGCGCTCATTCATTAGAGTAACAATGTATGTGTGATTCCCTGCCTGCTGCAAAAAAGATCGGCCCTAAATCGGCACAATCGGCCAATCGGCGATCACGAATTAAAATGAATATCGGCTGATTTCGATCAGTGGCCAATTTGATTGGTGCACCCCTAGTAAACACTGTCTTCTTCATTCACTTGCAATGGCAGTACTAGGGGCAATGCCAGAGACTCAGAACTAGGCCAATGCCTGACTCTCCATTGTGGGAAGCTTTGTTGTGGAAAATGCAGATATTGTTTGTTCGTTCCTGCGTTTATTCATTCTTTTGTTTGCTTGTATGTTTGTTCGTTCATTCATGTTAGGTTTCAAGACATCAGGAAGATTACAACACAATCTATTATTAACATAAATATATATATATATTAGCCGGCAAGAGTATTCAGGAGCTTCTGTATAAAAAAAAAAAAAAGGAGCTTAGGTTTATCGGTAACGTGTTGTTGGGAAATCTCAAAATCAGAACCATTTGTAAAAATGACATCTCTTCTAAAGACCACATCCATCACAAAGGTTGAAATATTGAACTGTATGACATTATACTTGTGTAGGTTTCAGTTTTCCCATAATCTCATGTGCTCTAAGCATTGAGTTTAATATATAGACAAGTATGACTGCAATCAAACGTAAATTTCAGTCCCTAAAGTATCAGTGAAAGTATCCTCAGAAGTTGTGAACCACAGCTGAGTCCACAGAGGCAGTGAGAGAGCTCACATCATCAAGAGTCCAGCACACTTTCAAAAGCAGAGGGAGATCAAGAAGAATAATGAAAAAGACGAGAGAGCAGTGTTGAAAAAGAGGAGAGAGAAACTGTGCAGCATAATATGACCCGAATCAAAATGAGTGACTGTGAAGGTGGGACTGTTGACGTACAAAGATTTTATGTCGGGGCAGATTAAAGCCTTGTTAAGCATTTGACGTCAGTATGAGGAAGTCTAAGGCTGTTGTCACACTGTATGATTGTCTCCTGTGTTTGATTCTACCACCTTCCCCTGACCTCGCGGTTCTCTTTTGGGAACCAACCAACGGTATGTTGACATCATCAACTTGAGTATCATCATAAGTACTTCCGGAAGCTGTTTACAACTGTAGCTATATACAATACCAACTAAGGGAAAGCAGAGTTGGGAGGGTTAATTTTGAAATTAACAGAATTTAATTACAGATAACAGAAAACATACTGTAAAATGTCATTTGTAATGTATTCCGTTCGATTACTCAAGGTCAGTAATGTATTCTAAATACTTTGGATTACTTCTTCAGCACTGGTAGATTTTTTCACTTGTTGTGACTATAAAAACTGCCAGTACATTAAGACAAAATACACATGTTAAAAATTCATTCTCTGAAAAAAATAAATATCTTATGCAGTGTTGTTTCTAAAACAATATAAATTTATCTTGTTTTAAGTATTTTCTTTTATATTTTTACAGGAAAACAATCTGAAAATTATTATCAAGAATATGTTTTTTGTCCTAATATCAAAGATCTTACTAGAAAGAAAGAAATTATGATCTAAAGTGAATTTTCAACTATGTGAATTTAAAAACTATGATCGTGCCTGGTAACATGTGCATGTAAAATGGCTAGAAATAGCATTTTAGCTCAGCGTAAAGCTGACAATTTACACAAGGTTTATTTCTATTTCTTCTGCTCCAAACTTACTTCAAACTTACAGTACTTCTCTGTCTGCTTGTATGAATGCAACACACATTAAAAAGGGTTTCACCACTGTTCAAATGCTCTTTGCATAATTTATATGTATAAATGTTTTCAATCTGAAAGGGCTAACTATAATAAATAAATAAATAAATAACAATAAAAATTAATCCCTTCAGAAATCTAAATACTTTTTGAATGTAACTGTATTCAAAATACCAATGATATAAATTGCAACTGTAGTGGAATACAGTTACTTATATTTTGTATTTTAAATATGTATTCCCGTTACATGTATTTTGTGTAAGTAGATGACAGCTTCTATGGTTTATTCATGTTTTTGTCCTTTTTGATTTACCAACAAACTTTACATCCACAGATCAGCATTTTGTTTGTCTTTTGCGGATGCATTGCAAGAGTAGCTAAAGAGCAAAGTAGCTATGAGATATTTGTTATACTATATAAGTGTGAACAGGAGCAGGCAAAGATGCAAAATATACACCAATAATAGCGGTTCCCCATCTGTCGCTCACTTCAAAGTTGTGTCGAAGAAGCGACACTAGGGGTCACTCTTGAGAGCCTTTCGCATCTCTGATCTATGAGAAAAGGCCAATCAGAAATTGGCAGACAGAATTTGCATGTCCCGCCCCCGGACATATGGGTACAAAGGGAGGGAAATGCGTCTGTTTCATTC
Source organism: Moxostoma hubbsi (assembly GCA_032164185.1). Lineage (NCBI taxonomy): Eukaryota > Metazoa > Chordata > Actinopteri > Cypriniformes > Catostomidae > Moxostoma > Moxostoma hubbsi. The sequence continues at coordinate 20,563,687 of JAVLUX010000035.1, forward strand.
AGAAATTTTTTTCGGAGCTGACTGGTTGTGTGAGCAGCTGCGATTCACAAAAACTGTTCCTCTCATCTCTCATAGCGTATGCTGTTGGATTATGGTGCATATCAGCGGCTTTCTCCTTCTCTGCACAGCAGTGCAGCTTTGTCCCTGGCTGCTTCGACAGCACTTTTAAAAAAGAATGTTTTCCTAAAAGAGTTTATTTCTCTATAAGAGCAATACACAGCTTTACACAGCACAGTCCTTTTCAGGACGCGTATTTTTAAAGATGTCTTTCCGCCTCTGTGTAGTTTCTGGATGCGGTTGATTTCTCTCCACTTCTGACGGTCATAAAAGCTGCCTCGTTGGCTGCAAACACCCAAGCAGAGTTTTATGAATGGTTCATGTTCTCAGTGCGAGAACATAGCCATGGCAGCATTGCGGTCGCGGCTTTCTTTCTTCACGAGAGAAAGCCACTTCAGCCGCCCTCCCCTATGCTTTCCCGGGCCACCACGAGCGCGATGCTGGACTGGAGACCACACTCCCCACCCCCCCACCCCCCCCCCCCCCCCCCCCTCACGTCTACTGCACATTGGATGCAGACCTCTCGCCTCCAGCCCCACGACTGTTGTCCCGGTTCTGACGAGTCTACAGGACGCTTCCACAGGACCTCCTCCTCAGTCACTAACCCGCCCCCTCCCTACACCACATGACCTGCTCTGCCCCGTTGCGAAGCCCCACCGGGTACGTCAAAAATAACCGTCCCCTTAGTGCCCCTTGCTCGGAGTTTGGATGCGTGGCTCTCACTTCCCAATCCATCATGCTGGCTTGCCAGGACCATTCGACTCGTTTACGCAATTCAATTTGCCAGCCCCACCCCACCACCCCCCCCCCCCCCCCCACCCTTCAGGAGCGTCCGCTTTACCACAGTTCACGGCGAACTTGCCAAAACCCTGCGCGCGGAAATCACAACTCTCTTACTCAAAGACACGATAGAGCCTGTCCCTCCAACAAGATGAAGAAGGGTTTCTACAGTCCTTAGTTCATCGTACCCATGAAAGGTGGCGGCTTACGCCCGTTCTTGGACTTGTGAGTTTTCAGCCGGGCCTTGCACAAACTCCCGTTCAAAATGCTCATGCAAAAACACATTTTAACTTGCAACCGGCATCTAGACCTTATGGACACTTACTTCCACATCTCAATATTGCCTCAACATCGACCCTTCCTACAGTTTGCGTTAGACGGCCAGACATATCAGTACAAGGCCCTCCCCTTCGGCATGTCCCTGTCTCCTCGCATCTTTACAAAGGTCGCAGAGCCAGCCCTTGCCCCGCTTCCGGAAGCCGGCATTCGCATATTCAACTACCTCGACGACTGGCTCATCCTGGACCACTCCTGGGAGTTACTATGCACCCACAGGGACCAGGTGCTCAGGCACATCAGCCGTTTAGGGCTTCAGGTCAACTGGGAAAAGAGCAAGCTCACCCCGGTTCAGAGCATCTCTTTTCTCGGCATGGAGTTGACTTGACAGTCTCAATGTCAGTGCGTCTCACCAACGAGTGCATGCAGTCAGTGCTGAAATGCCTCGCCACCTTCAGGTCGGGCACAGCGATCCCATTAAAACTTTTCCAGAGACTCCTGATGCATATGGCATCCTCGAGTCCCGAAACGAGCATGGCGCCACAGCACGCACCGTGTGATCATCACCCCCGCCTGCCGCCAAACATTCAAACCCTGGACAGACCTCTGCTTTCTGTGGACAGGAGTCCCCTTGCAGCAGGTGTCCCGATGCGTCCTGGTCACTACCGACGCCTCCAAATTGGGTTGGGGCGCCGTGTGCAACAGGCACGCAGCTGCGGGCACATCAAAGGACAAGGAACAAGTCACTCTAGTGACTCCTTACTGGCCCACTTGGACTTGGTTCTCGGATCTCGTACTCCTCGCGACAGCCCCTCCCAGGTGAATTCCACTGAGGAAGGACCTTCCTTCTCAGGGATGGGGCTCCCTCTGGCATCCGCACCCAGACCTCTGGAACCTCCATGTCTGGCCCCTGGACAGGATGCGGAAGATCTAGTTGGCCTATCACCTGCTGTCATAGACACGATCAACCAAGCCAGAGCTCCCTCTACCAGGCAACTTTACGCCCTGAAGTGCCGCTTGTTCGCAAATTGGTGTTCTTCCTGTGCTGAAGACCCACAGAGGTGCGCAGCTGAGTCAGTGCTCTCATCCCTGCAGGAGGAGTTGGAGGGGAGGCTGTCCCCCTCCACCTTGAAGGTATATGTAGCTGCTATCACGGCCCACCACCACGTAGTATACGGCAAGTCTTTGGGTAAGGACGACTTAATTATCAGGTTCCTAAAGAGGTGCCCGGAGGTTGAATCCCTCCCGGCCAAGCCTGTTCCCCTCCTGGGATCTCTCAGTGGTCCTCTCGGGCCCCCCCTTGAGCCACTATAATCAGTTGAATTCAAAGCCCTCTCCCTAAAGACGGCCCTCCTCATGGCGCTTGCCTCCATCAGAGGGTCGGGGACCTTCAAGCGTTCTCTGTCAGCGACACCTACCTGGAGTTCGGTCCGGCAGACACCAACGTGATCCTAAGACCGCGACTGGGCTACGTGCCCAAGGTTCCTACCACTCCCTTCAGGGACCAGGTAGTGAGCCTGCAAGCGAAGCTGCCCCGGGAGGAGGCAGGCCCAGCCCCTTCGTTGCTGTGTCCAGTACGTGCTTTGCATATCCATTTGGACCGCACGCAGAGTTTTAGACGTTCTGAGCAGCTCTTTGTCTTCTTTGGGGACAGTGGAAAGGGAACGCTGTCTCCAAACAGAGGCTTTCCCGCCGACAAGAAGTGTTGCGTCCTTGTGGGCACTGGCCAGAGGCACCTCCCTAGCAGACATATGCAGAGCAGGGGGTTGGGCAACACCCAATACCTTCACAAGATTTTACAATCTCAGGGTTGAGTCGGTTTCGTCCCGTGTTTTCTCAGGTCCGAGCTGGTAGAACTTGGTAACACGCTGACAGCTGACCGGGTGAACAGCTTGCACCTAGCGCTCTTTCCTTCCATTGAGGTAAAACCATGCGCTCTTATCCCTGGAGATCCCACTAACTCCGAATTCGCCAACTGAATCCAATGTGGGTCCCTACGTGGATTTATCCCCTGTGTGTATTTTCCGCGGTACGGTCCCGTTGCGAGCGGACCGCTACAGTTTACCCGGTAACAACTCCTCCCTCCCAATGAGGTAGGATCTACCACCGTGCCATTCTCCACCTGTGACCTAAAAGCCCATGTGAAGTATTTCACCAAACTTTACCTACCCCAGTCTGTGCAGGTGTGGTCTCCACAGGTACTTTTTCCCCTGAAAGAATAGGAACTGGGTAAGATCGCCTTCCCCGATGCATATGATAGCGTTAAGATGCCCCCCCTCCCCTCCCCCGCTTTAACTATATGCGAGAAACATAGAGAGAGAAAAGGCATGGCACGGCCTGCTCCCATGCTTGGCACATCACCTTTTTCCCCCCATCGGGGGTAAAGAACCAGAAGGTTTTGAAGATTTTATGGGGCATTGGGGAAGGGTATGTGCAGTCTGACACAGCTGGTCGCTTTGGCACATATAATACCTGCCCGCTCCTGTGTCTGCAGGACACATACACGGCTCAGTGCAGGTCATGATTTAAATTGGACCCCTTGTATCGCTTCTTCGACACAACGACGAAGTGAGCGACAGACAGGGAACGTCTAGGTTACGGATTTACGCATTTCCCTCCCTTTGTACCCTTATGTCCGGGGGCGGGACATGCATATTCTGTCTGCCAATTTCTCATTGGCCTTTTCTCATAGATCAGAGATGTGAAAGGCTCACAAGAGAGACACCTAGTGTCGCTTCTTTGACACAACATCTCGTTCTCTCCATCAGGGAACGGAGGTTACATCCGTAACCTAGATGTTCTCTTCAAATAATTATGGCGGAGTGCTTTCATACCAACATTAAACCATTTCAAAATTAATATGAACCATACTAAAAACACCTTTTTTGGTTCTGTGTTCCTCAAATCGGTACGCTTTGACATCAACCAATGGAGATATGGAGAAAGTTATCCATTAGAATCCCCATTCTTCTCTATAGAAGTTGATCAGCTAGTCAGTGCATGACATTCTGGAAGTTCGTGTAACAGAAGCCTCTATCTTTGGCATTGGGAGTGGCCATTTTGGCATCAGTTTCTTAATCCTTTAAGCTCTGAAGGTGTTTTAAAAGATTTCCTGTTTCAGTGGCATTCCCAAAATTAAAGGCTTATTCCTCACAAAAAAAGTTGTTGTATTGTTTGGTATAATTTTGTTTTGCAAAAATTCTGTCATAATCTATTATTACCCATAATTTTAATGATAATAAGACATTTAATAGCTTTAATTTTAGTTCAGCCACTCCAACAGAAAGCGTTACAGAGTGTTTTATGAGTTTGCCACTGTGGCACGGTGGAGGGCGGGACCGGCGCGTGATTACGCACGCCCGGTCCCGTATCAGGCTAATTGAGCCGTCAAGAGGGATAAAGGCCACTCGCAGATGGCGATCGGGAGAGAGAGCTTAATCAGCAGACATGTCTGCTGTCCTATGTGTTTGTTTTAAGTTCTTCATAAATTATTATTTATGTTGACAAGCCGGTTTCTCGCCTCTTCCTTGCCCATGAACGTGATCTTCTTTATATTGGTGCCGAAAGCCCGGGAAGGAAGAGGGATACGCCGTAGCGGAGTTCTCGCCACTTCTCAGTGGAGCAGCCGCGGCCATCTGCCGGGGGACGGAGGAGCCCAGCCACCTGGACGCGGAGGAACGGCCGCCGACCGCGAGGGGAGGAGGGGCTCCTGGCCGACCGCCTGGAGTGGTTAGGGCCGCTGCCAGGGGCGGGGGAGTCCCCTACTAGCCGCTGGAACGCGGCGGAGTTGGAGACTGCCGACCGCGTGCGGGGAGGGGCTCGCCGCCGACCGCCTGGAGCGGGAGAACCGCTGCCAGGGGCGGGGGGAGGCCCCTTCGACACCCCGGGAACGCGGCGGGGCGTTCCGTCCGCCAGGGGCTGAGGACTGCCTCCGATCTGCCCTGAGAGGCGTGGCTGTCGTCCTGTAGAGGGTGGAGAAGTGGCTGAGGAACGAGCTACGGCGTATCAGAGAACCGGCGAGTACGTTTTTTTTTCTTTCTTTCCTTTAATCTCTCTCTCCTCTCTCTCTCGATACCGCTCTGCGTTGGCCTTTTCCCTCTTTTTTAAATTATGGTGTTTGTGGGAGGGGAGGTACTGCCCAGTGCAGGAACCCTCCCCCCCATTTTTAATTGTTGTTTCCCTCCCCTTGCCCCCTCCCTCGTCCAGGCTGATGGGGATGACCCGCCGGCAGACCGCGCGGGAGGCGCCCCCCCCCCAGGGGATGTACGTCAGGCCGGGGGTCCCCAGCCTGAGAGAACGGGGGAGGAATGTGGCACGGTGGAGGGCGGGACCGGCGCGTGATTACGCACGCCCGGTCCCGTATCAGGCTAATTGAGCCGTCAAGAGGGATAAAGGCCACTCGCAGACGGCGATCGGGAGAGAGAGCTTAATCAGCAGACATGTCTGCTGTCCTATGTGTTTGTTTTAAGTTCTTCATTAAATTATTATTTATGTTGACAAGCTGGTTTCTCGCCACTTCCTTGCCCATGAACGTGATCTTCTTTACAGCCACGTAAAAAAAGCTGTAGGTGTGCACAATAATCATTGAAAACATGTATTTGGAAGAGAGAAAAAAGCTTGCAGTTGCTTTGATGGCAGAAAGTAATAAAAGGACTCGTTTATGTTTAGGTCGAAGTGTTTTCTTGGTGAATTTAAATTAGTTCAATAACTGGGGTCTCTGATATTCGTAAACGATAAGGTAATAATTAATTAAAAGAAATGATGAGACACTCAATGCCCCTTCACAAATTTGAACAGTTTTTAAATATATCTTGTTGCTTCGTACTCTCAAAAACATTATTGGTGAAGCAAAATCGTTTTTTTTTTTTTTTTTTTTTTTTTTTTTTTTTTATTGCAGAACTTATGTATACATACATATAAGATCAGGGAAATTAAGCATGGTTGTATCTTATACAATGTACAATCATAACGACATAAACAGAAAACAAATATTATGGATTTGCGAAAATCAAAATATTAAATTATATACACAAAAGAAGAAGAAAAAAAGAAAAGAATAAGTTTAAATCCTATCTTTGAATAAGTCATCATAATGCATCAAAACTTTTTAACTTTTTCTGTTATTTATAAGTCTAAGGGATGAAATAAAAGAGTTAAATTCAGCAAGAAAAAGAGGAAGGTATAAAGGAGACTTAAACCATTTTTGCTTGTGGATGAAGAATTTTGCATACAAGATAAAGAAATTAGCAACATATTCAAGGGATAACATGGGTTTTCATAATAAAAGATCATCTCTTTAAGGATGAAGGTGTGGGTCAAATTGGTGGTTCTAAAAACATAAGAGCTTTAGTCAATCAAAAATGTATTGGTTATACTACAATCACAAAATAAATGTGGAGCTGTTTCTTCAACAAAACCACAAAATGAGCAAGTTTCATCAATATCAGAATTAGAAATGGAAGAGTTAACAGGATAGATTTTATGAAGGATTTTATAATGAATTTCCTTAACCTTGTTGGATATACAAAATGTACTTGGTAAAAGCCAGGCCTTTCTCCAGTTTACATTTGTTACAAGGGATCCCCAATAGAATTTACCCCTTGGAGTAATTTTTCCCTTCATTTGAAAAATGTTGCGAATATGTCTGTTGTTGCATTCCTGATCTAAAAGATCAATACCACCTAAGCATAAAGCCGGATAAATACTGTTACCTTTGCCAAATTTAAGTTGATTTATAATTAATTGGGTTAAACCTGCTGGGATAGCTTTCATTAAGGTATTATTTTCCTTTGGTGGGGTTGAAGCAAAATCATATGTGTGAAAAACGACTCGGGTTACTTGTGTAACCCTTGTTCCCTGAAAAAAGCGGAACGAGATGCTGCGCTGCTAAGCGCTATGGGGAACAATCTTATTGTGAGCTGCTTCTGAACATGTGTGTAACACGTCAATGAAATTGACTGGAATTTATAGCCTCGGTTGGTGAGATCATTGGACGCACCTGTGACGAGGCTATAAATAGAAGGCGTCACCAGAGTGTCGTCAGATTATTTTTCTGAAGAGCGGTCCTGGGACGTCCCAGTGCGGCAAAAGAAGCACAGCATCTCGTTCCGCTTTTTTCAGGGAACAAGGGTTACACAAGTAACCCGAGACGTTCCCTTTACAAAAAGCTTCACTTTGATGCTGCACTGCTAAGCGCTATGGGGAACGAAATGCCCACGCCGCCGCACTGGGGCTGTCCGGACCCCTGATCGTTGTGAAGTGTTTTCACAGAACGCGAGAGGCTCCAGACATGAGCTTGAGATGTCGACTCAAGGGCATAAGCCCGGAGTAGCAGAACATCTAACACCATAAAATCCGAAGAGTGTGTACGGAAAGGACTAGCCTGCCGTATCACAAACCTGGTTTAGACATGAGCTTGAGATGTCGACTCAAGGACATAAGAGTCCGGAGTAGCGGAGCATCTAGCCCACAAAGTCAAAAGATAAGTTTTAGAAGCCGATTCAAAGGCTCTAACTCAAAAGTTCGTACCATGAACTTGGATTTGGCATGAGCCCGGGATGTTGACCCAAGGACATAGTCCGGGGTAGCAAAACATCCCAGCCAATGTAGAAATTGTAGAATGTGTGTGGAGGGGACTAGCCCGCCACGTCACAAACTTGCTCCTGCATGAGTTTGAGATGTCGACTCAAGGACGTAAGAGCCCGGAGTAGCATGAACATCCAAACTATAGAATTTAATGAATGTGTGCGGAGAGGACCAGCCTGCCGCATCACAAACTTGCTGCAGAGGGACCCCTCTAGCCAAGGCTTTAGAGGAAGCGACCCCTCTGGTGGAGTGAGCCCTGACACCTACTGGCGAAGCTTGACCGCGCGCCTCATAGGCCAGGGCAATAGCATCCCTCACCCAATGTGACATAGTCTGCTTACTAGCGGCCGCCCCCTTGTTGCGGCCCCCATAGCAAACAAACAATTGCCCTGACTTACGCCACTGGCTTGTGCGGTGGACATAAATCTGAAGGGCACGGACTGGGCAGAGTCCATGAAGTCTTTCCTGCTCCGGCGTTAAAAACGGCGGGGAGCAGAAGGCTTCTAAAGTGACAGGATGTACTGTCGAAAAAGGAACTTTAGGAAGATAATCAGGGTGAGGATGCAATATAGCTTTGGCCATACCGGGGGCAAATTCTAAGCAGGTCGGCAGAATAGACAGAGCCTGTAGATCCCCAATCCTCTTAAGAGAGGTAATAGCCATAAGGAAGACCATCTTGAGAGTCAGAAGTCTGTCAGACGCTGACTCCAGAGGTTCAAAAGGGGTCTCGACCAGAGCCTCCAGGACTATAGTTAAGTCCCACGAAGGAGTTCGGGCCCTAACGGGAGGCCTCAGTCGCCTGGCTCCACGAATGAAGCGGGCGAGTAGAGGATGTCTCCCTAAAGGCACCCCGTCAATCAGGGCGTGGCAAGCCGAAATGGCGGCCACATAAACCCTGAGAGTAGCGGGGCACATGCCTGCTGACAGTTTCTCTTGCAGAAACTCCAGAACTGAAACAATTTGGCAGTTAACTGGATCTGCATCATGTGAACTGCACCACCTTTCGAAGACACCCCATTTATTGGAGTAAATTCTTCTGGTGGAGGGAGCCCTAGCACTAAGAATGGTTTCAATAACCCCAAGCGACAGCCCTGTGTCCCTCAGTTGGTACCCTTCAGGGGCCAAACGTGAAGTTTCCACAACTCGGGCCGGGGATGAAATATTGTCCCCTGTGCTTGAGACAGAAGGTGCTTCCTGTCCGGAATCGCCCAGGGCGAGCCGTCTAGGAGAGACATCATTTCTGAGAACCAAACCCTGTTCGGCCAGCGAGGCGCTATCAATAAGAGGCAAGACCCTTGCTGGCGAACTCTGGCCAGGACTCCCGGGAGCAGAGAAACCGGAGGGAACGCATACAGGCGCATTCTGGGCCATGCATGCGCCATCGCGTCCAGACCCAGGGGGGCTGGGTGACTCAGAGAGAAGTAGAGGGGACATTGCGCAGTCTCTTGAGAGGCGAAGAGGTCCACTTCGGCTCTGTAAAATCTCTCCCAGATCTGTTGTACTACCTCGGGATGGAGTTTCCACTCGCCCGATGGTAAGATTTGTCTGGACAGAAAATCTGCTCCCACATTCAGGCGTCCAGGGATATAGACTGCCCTGAGTGACAGTAACTTGCCCTGGGCCCAAAGGAGAATCCGTCGTGCCAGCAAATTGAGGTGGCGAGAACGTAGGCCTCCTTGATGATTTATGTAAGAGACTGCCGCTGTGTTGTCCACCCGCACAAGGACGTGGCAGCCTCTCAAATGTTGGAGAAAGTATTTCAGGGCCAGAAATACTGCCATCAGCTCGAGGCGATTTATGTGCCAATCGAGTTGATGACTCTCCCATTCCCCTTGGGCTGGACGACCACTTAAGACCGCACCCCAACCCGTCAGGGAGGCGTCTGTCGTAAGCATCCTGCGACGACACAACGCACCAAGAGTGGGACCCAAGGTGAGAAACCGGGGTCTGAACCACATAGAGAGGGAACGAAGCACTGGGCGCGTAACCCTTATTTGCCTGAGGGGACTGGCCCTTGGATGAAACCCTCTGGCTTTTAGCCACAGCTGAAACGGTCTCATATGGAGAAGGCCCAAAGGAATCACCGTGGACGCAGACGCCATGAGACCTAATATTCGTTGGAACTGAAGAACAGTGCAAACTTGACCTAGCCTGAGAATGCTCAGGGAGTTCTGAATGGAGATGACACGAGCGGGAGACAACTGTGCCTGCATCGTGACCGAATTCCATATAACCCCCAGATAGGAGATTTTCTGGGTCGGGGAAAGAACGCTCTTTTTGGCGTTGAGTCTCAGACCCAGAGAACCTAGATGAGCCAAGACGATATCCCTGTGCTGAACTGCCAGTTCTTGAGACTGGGCTAGGATCAGCCAGTCGTCTAGATAATTCAGAATGCGGATGCCCTGGAGTCGCAACGGAGCCAGTGCTGCATCCATGCATTTTGTGAATGTGCGGGGTGATAGGGCTAGACCGATTGGAAGGACCCGATACTGGAAGGCTTCGTCCCCGAAAGCGAACCTCAGGAACTTCCTGTGCTGTGGCAGAATTCCAATATGAAAGTATGCGTCCATGAGGTCGATCGTGACCAGCCAATCGAAACGTTGGAACTGAGACACGATGGACCTGACTGTTAGCATCTTGAACCTGAGCGCCTTGACCGAGCGGTTCAAGGCACGAAGATCCAAGATGGGACGCAACCCCCCCCCCTCTTGGGGACCAGGAAGTATCTGCTGTAATAGCCAGACTCTTTCTCGGGAACATGTTCTATGGCCCCTTTCTCCAAGAGATTTCGCAGTTCTACCTGAAGTAGACATGCCTGTTCCGGGCTTACGGTAGTGGAAATCACACCGTTGAAGCTCGGAGGGCGGCAAGCGAACTGAATTCTGTAGCCTTTTTCTACTGTTTTTAGAACCCACATAGAAATACCTGGCAGAAGTTTCCACGCTGCCAGGTTCTCTGAGATGGGAACTAATTTCAAGACTTCCTGTCGAGGGGGTGTAGAATGTTCCGTGTCCTGGAATATGGCAGGAAGCGACGGTACATTCAACATTTTGTTGGAAACCCCTGTCACCCGAAACACCAAGGGTGGCGGGAGTGAAGAGGTTTCGTGAGGGTATCGGGAGGGCCGAAGTGAATGAAACACGCGCCCCGTCCCGAAGGGAACTACCCTCACAAGGTTGGATACAAGGACGTCAGGGCTTCTTTCTCTTGGAGATAACAGCCCTGAGGTCTTGTTTGGGAGGTTGCTGAGGACGACGAGCCTGTCCCCAATCTTTGCGAGGGGGAGCACGACTTGCCACGCTCTGCTTCTGAACCTCCCTCCTCACAGAATCAGGGCGAGACTGGGTGACCGACGGCCTCGCCCCCTGAGTGCGACGAGGAAGGAATTTTCCAAAGGCCTCCTCATGGCTTTTCGCCTCCTGGAATCTGGAGATAACCGTGTTCATGGTATCTCCAAAGAGACCAGAAGGCGAAACTGGGGCATCAAGAAGGAAAACCCTGTCCTTATCCTTGATGCCGGATAGATTCAGCCACAAGTGCCTTTCAGTGCTAACCAAAGCGGACATAGACCGGCCAATAGCACGGGCTGACTGCTTGGTGGCACGGAGAGACAAATCAGTAGCTCGACGAAGCTCAGAGAAAGCTTCATCGTCGAGACTTCTTCCAGCACTCAAATCTTTTAGCAGGTCAGCCTGGTATGCCTGCAAAACAGCCATGGTGTGCAGCGCAGCACCAGCCTGACCAGCCGCTTGATATGCTCTCCCGACCAGCATGGAGGTTACCCTGCATGGCTTAGAAGGGAGAGCAGATTTATTAAGAGATGATGTCGAACCCGGCGAGAGATAACCCGCAAGTGTCTCTTCGACCGGTGGCATCTTTAAATACCCTCGCGCCTCAGCGCCAACGATAGTCAAATATATTGACGTCGAGGGCACGTGAATGCACGAAGTATAAGGCTTATTCCAAGAACGAGAAAGCTCGTCATGGAGATCATCAAAGAAGGGAACGGACTGACGAGGTGTTCCCTTCCCTTGGTCACCAGACAGAAATCTGTCCTCTAATTTAGAGCGCTTGGGGGGAACTTGGTCACGTGGCCAGTCTATTTGAAGCCTGGCCACCGCGCGAGTAATCACATCGAGCAGCTCCTCCGAAGATTTTGAATCGCGATTGGAGCGCTCGGATGCGGTTAACTCTAAATCTGACCCAAGGGAAAGGAGGTCCCCCTCGTGAACTGAAGAGGCGCCGAAGCACGCTTCAGGATCACGCGAAGGACCAGCAGGATCTGGGGAGAGAGCGAGCGAAAGGGACGAACCCGTCTCTCGCTCCTCAGCCAGATCCATGCGAGAGCCCCACGAATGAAGTGTGGGTGCCGGCTCTCGGAAGTAAGCAAGGCGAGCGCGAAGCATCCCGACCGAAAGTAGGTCGCAATGAGCGCACCCGCCCTGTTCCAACGCGAGAGTAGCGTGCTCTTCCCCCAAGCAAACAAAGCAAAATTGAATCGTGTCCCTGTCAGACATAGAACGCTGACAAGGAAACACGCATTGTTTGCCCTGCTTTTCTGCCATTTTCCCCCTTTTTTTTTTTTTTATATATATATATATATATATATATATATATATATATATAAAGAGAGAAAGAAGAAAAGGCTTAAGATTTTTAAACAATTTCTAGCAAGAGTTTCGTGAAAACACACAGAGAGAAAGCTCTGAAGAAAAATGTCTGACGACACTCTGGTGACGCCTTCTATTTATAGCCTCGTCACAGGTGCGTCCAGTGATCTCACCAACCGAGGCTATAAATTCCAGTCAATTTCATTGACGCGTTACACACATGTTCAGAAGCAGCTCACAATAAGATTGTTCCCCATAGCGCTTAGCAGCGCAGCATCAAAGTGAAGCTTTTTGTAAAGGGAACACTTTAGTGTGATGTCACTTCATAGACTTCAGGGTATTCTGCAGCGCAGACGTGAGTCACGTGAAAAACCCTTAACACTATAAATATCAGTCACTTTTGTACATTAATCATTGCTCTTAAAAATCACAAAAGGTACCGATTATGGTTTCAAAACGGCAAATTTCGAGTTTGGATCCCTGAAATTAATATTTTTTTTTTTCATGCATTTATTTATTTTGTGGAATTTGATAATTTTCCATGGCACACCTGACAACCTTTCACGGCACACTAGTGAGCCGCGGGTACAGTAGTTGGGAAACACTGCAGTAGATTGCTGTACATCTTAATATGCATGGATGTTAAAAGTATACATGCTTGTTATCATTATGTGATAAGTATTGATATGTTTTGACAGAGTTTTGACTGCATAATGATGATAATTGTTTGCAAATGTTTTTGGAGTGTATGTGTGCCTTGTTAGATTTGTCTGAGCTTTTCAATATATGCATTTATATGTATAACATATATAATGTTATAATATAATGGTTTATATCAGTTCAAATAATGTTATACTTGTTATACACTTTAAACAAGACAAACTGTCTAAAATGGGTAATAGATGTAAGAGTTGATGTTGAGAAACCGATTTAAGTCATTAATCTGTGATTCCAACTGAGTGAAAGCTTGTAGAGCATTGTAATGCTAAGCAAACTCATGAATATGCAAATGAGTTGTAACATGATTTGTTATCACTTTAAAAGATCTAAATTCAAAGAAAAAGACTGAAACTGTAATAATGATTTACTGTGATGCTTTTGGACACAAAATGTGTATTCATTTCTTTATTTTTTTACTTTTGCTAAGCATTTAAAAAAAGAAAAGAAATATATAACCCAGGAAGACCAGAGCATACATGCAACTTGTGTCTTTATTTCCACCATTTTACAGACCGCTGGGACTTAACTGATAAACTGGCACTGAAGCCCAGTCTTGCTAAACAGGCATGAGTAACGAGATCTCATTCAATTCCATTCTGTGTCATTTGAGCCATCATTGAGCAGCCACTAGCGACTATCCATCCGAGAAGACAGGACGTGGCAATCAAGGATAGAATGCACAAATGCAGGAGTTTTTCAAGAATGCAAATACACAATTCTTATTTTATTCTTCATATATTTTCTTTTATTTTCAGTTTTCTTTTTTTATTTCACTCATTCAAAAATAATAAAGTTAGGTTTTTAATGCTTTTAAGAGCCCTATTAAAATATACAACTATATAATGAAATATTAGCAATTTACAGTTTTTATAGATACTTTTCTCTTTGCCAGAATACATGAATCATTTTGAATAACCCTCAATGGGGAAACAAGCATTTTTGCATCACTGGGTGTAATTCCACCATCTACCAGCAAGACCTAACAGGAACCTGCTAACCAGGCAATTCCTGACCCCCCTGTGTCAAACAGACCAACATCATTACACAACCCCATACAGCCGAATTACTGACTAGCGCCACCCCCCTATCAGACATGTTTGCTTCAATTCAACTGTGATTACCTTTCCCTCTAATGCCACTTTACTGAGAATAGGAAATTAGCAACTTTGTGGCAGGGTATATTTACTACTACCTGCATTCATCACCAATAATATGAAAGAATTGTAAAATGGATCACTAAATGTAATGTGCAGAATTACACATGCCCGCATTAATCCACCAATAATATGTTGGGACAAATATGAAATACAGCACAAAGACTGATTGATTATCAATATGATCACAATTTAAATTAAACTGCCCACATACTTCACCAGTAATATGTAGGATTTTATATGTAAATTAGTTTAGGAATCTCGGCCATGTTTGAACACCATTATAACATTAATGTTTGACCACCATTATATGAAGGACAAATGACAATGATCAGATTAGAAATCTGAATAAATGTTCTCCACCATTAAATATGTAATACAATAGGCTTGTTGTATCTGCACACAATTTATATGTAAGGAATTTTAGCTCAAGAAGGGAATTATGATTAAGTCAGGGAAAATTTAAATAATTAAAGTCTACGTCTGATCACTCGGCCATGCAGTGTTGATATGATGCATCTGCTAAATCTTTAGAGTAATTCTATTCTCATGGCTATTAAAAATAATATCACAAATATGTTGAAATATTGTTCGAGCATGGAGCATAGATCATAAGAATCAATTTATGAGATAATTTAATCAAAATATAATACAGTCAACTTATCTTTGAATACAAACAAGACTTTATTGTTAATCTACAACATCATACTAAACTAACAAACATAAACAAACATAAAAACAGGATGGTGAGAGAGCTGTAACAGAAGGTGAATGGAAATAATCTGCAAAATAGAAAATTTAATTTTGTGGAGTCTATAGACCATGCCCTGAACCATCGATACATTATTTAGTATACATCGATTTGCAATCGGGTTACCCAAAATATTTAAAGGAAACACCAACACTTTTAGCAAAAGTCTGGAGGTGTACTTGCTTTCCATTGCATTTCGTTGTGTTTCTTTGGTTCTTTGGCTGGGTCTGTAGAAAGTCCTGGTTGTGCTCCGTCTATGTTTTGGACCTCTGTTTAAGATCATGGACACTGTATAGTTAGGTGCTGGAATGATCATGTGGGGCTTTGAAGCGAGGCCTTCCGCAAGGGACGCTACTCCCTATCACATGTGTATGTTGAAGCACAGAGAATATAGAAGAACCTAGAACCTACTTTTAACTCTTTCTGTTTGGTCACACCCCAAGAGGATCTAAGCCAATCAGAGGTGGATTTTCAGAGGGCCTGTGGTCAAAGTGTCCTCCCCTCAAGATAATAAATTTATGGCCTTTATGTGTGAAGATTTCTGTTTCCCGCACAAAATAGGACAATATTTATTCATGAACTTTAATATCATAATTATGCTAAGGAATATTAGAAAATCCCCTTCATTAGCATTCGTGATCATTACAACACATGAAATACCTGATTAAAAATAATAATGGTTAATTAGGGAGCTCCTTGGTTTTACAACATGGATAATACTTTAAACATTATGATAAACGTACTGGTCAGGGTTATCAATTGCATAAGATGGATTTGTCCGTATTTTTTGTATAATCTTACACATGGCTGTGCATTTGGATTGAAGCGAAATTTAATAAAAGTCCAAAGTTAATGTCAAATATTCATGAATTAAGATTCATGTGAGCTGGTGAGCCAGAAACATGCTTCATGATTAGAAAAATTATTTTAAGTGTAGAGAGTTATATTGAAGAGTGTGAAAGACCTCTATTCAGTTGGGAAAGGAGGGAGCTGGAGCCAGATGCACATTCAACAAACTTTATTCCAAACCCCACATTAGACTGAAAACATAATGTCAACACTCACAGCTTCAAGGTCTCTCTCTCTTCCTCTGGACTGACTGCAGCTCTGCACCATCATCGCTCCACCCTGCCTGGCCTGCCACAAAGAAGAATGGATTTCCATGGGTTTCATTGAAGAGTAGTCCCTCAGCAAATGGCCAGTCATGTGATGACCATTAACATTTGGGGCATATCTGATTTACAGCATAGACGAGGAGGGATCTTGGTGCGTCCACAGTACTCTCTTTTTTCTCAAGAGATGTGCATTTAGTCTCATTTGCACAGGGTTACTTTAGACTTCAGGGCGCCATCTTGGGCAGAGTCTTTACATATATTGCCCTGAAGAATTTCAGTGTGGATCCTTATTTCAAATAGTTTTGCATAGAAATTGTTAATTCTTCTGCCCTGAGACATGGGTTCTTGTGCCATGAGAACCAGGAAGTAATCTCGCTCACATCTCACTTTCTTTTTTTTTCTTTTTTTTATTACAAGATTACATTTTTACTTCACTGACAGTTAGGTTTATGGTTTGATTTTGGGTGTAGAGTTAGTTTAATATGCATTCCTGTTAACATTATTTGAAATAAAAAATTAATCTGAAAACTGGTGCTCAAATATGCTTATACTGTACGTTCAAACACATTTCCAGCTTTGACCACTGGGGCATTAATTCGAATTTCAGAAAGCACAGACCAATTTCAGCAGCAAAACTTTTGACCTACTGTTGCCGAATTTACAGTGTGACTAGTCTTTACCAATTAAGCTGTACTGTACTGTGAAAACACCCTAAGTTAGGAAAGATGGTGTTTTTTTTTTGTTTTTTTTTAAAATAGCGTTAATATAAACCCTTGCAATCACCTTAATAGAAGGCAGTCTTAAACAAGATTGGCATGAATGAATATGGAGGGAATTGGGGTCAAATCATTATGAGATTAATTGGAATACTTGGTCCACGGAAGTGTGTGGATTCTCCGGCAGTTGTTTTCTCTGTTTTTTCCAGATAAGGTGACACCTTGGCTGAGGCACTCATGCTCCAGAATAAAAATGACTCCTCTAGGGTCCCGCTGCTCTCCCTCAGTCTTTTTGCCATGAACATCACATAGCAGGTGTGGAATTTTAATGAAGCTGCTTGAGAAATTAAGAAGACAGGCTTTTAGTCATCTACACACAACTTCACATAATCAGCCTCTTTGTGTAGCAAGTAGTGTGATAGTACAGATACTATCATCACCTTGAGAGTCATATTAAAAACACAGGTTTATAAAATCCCAAAACTAAGGACCTGTCAGTGTCTCAGAGCAATAATAAAAAGCAGTACAGTGCTGTTCAGAGGTTTATTTGAATATGTTTTTCCAATACTTTTTTGGCACAATAGGATATAAAGAGCATTCAAAGCATCAATAATAGCAATGAGTATAGTCTGAGGGAAGCCACTGACATTTTACATGGGCTGTGGGCCATGAAGTGTGTGGTGATACTTTCCACAGTTTTATGTACATATAGAAGTGCCTACCATGAACACACTGCCACACTCTGCCCCAATATTAAATGCTTATGTCCTTAGGGATTATTTAACCCTGACATTTCTTCCTGGCACTTCTCCCAGTGTCTTTGCTCTAAAGATTCATTTAGACGGATGCCCAGGGTGCTCTGACACAGAGCAGAAACAGAGTGTCAAGGAGGACTCACCCTCAAGATTCAAGAAGTTATTTGATTATCTGCCCAACAGTGAGTTTTAAAATAGCAGATGAGAGAGTTGCAGAGACCTCTAGCTGCTGATTGTGATGGTGTTATGAATGTTTGCTTGCATTAATATAAAAAAATGAAGACAAATCTAAATCAAAATCAAATCAAATCAAATCACTTTATTGTCACACTACTGTGTACACGAGTGCAACAGTAGGTGAAATTCTTGTGTGCAGTTCCGAGTAACATAGCAGTCATGACAGTGACGAGACATAAACCACTTTACAATAAACAACATATTTACACAAAACAATTTACATAACAAATGTACACATACTTACACAACAATTTACATAACAAATGTACACAATACACACAATGTAGAATACACATACACTAGATACGGGTATAAATATATATAAACACTAATTGAATTGGGAGAATATATTGATAGAGTGAGGATTAATAAAGTGCAGTGCTGATTGTTGATCGTGAGAGATCATGTGTTCAAAAGTCTTATTGCTTGTGGGAAGAAGCTGTCATGTAGTCGGGTGGTGCGGGTCCTGATGCTGCGATACCGCCTGCCTGATGGAAGCAGTGAGAGCAGCCCATGACTCGGGTGACTGGAGTCTCTGATGATCCTCCGAGCTTTATTCACACACCGTCTGTTATATATATCCTGGAGGGAGGGAAGCTCACCTCCGATGATGTTTCTGGCCGTTCGCACCACCCTTTGCAGGTCTTTGCGGTTGTGGGCGGTGCTATTGCCGTACCAGGCGGTGATGCAACCAGTCAGGATGCTCTCTACAGTGCTGGTGTAGAACCGTGTGAGGATGTGGTGGTTCATTCCAAACTTAATGAGCTATTATGTGTCATTTAAGCTAATTTATCCTTTTTGTTTGTTTGTTTTGACAAATTACTTCAAACTGAAAGTGTAATTTCTAAGCAGCTTTGGGTGTAATCTGATTACAAAGTAAGATTACTGATTTAAAATTAAGTTAATTATTTTTAAGTACATTACTTGGGATACAAATATTTGATAAAATAATCGTATTAATATAGTTGTGGCACGGTGGAGGGTGGGACCGGCGCGTGATTACGCACGCCCGGTCCCGTATTAGGCTAATTAAGCCGTCAAGAGGGATAAAGGCCACTCGCAGACGGCGATCGAGAGAGAGAGAGCTCAATTACGGACGTCCGTTATCTTAAGTGTTTGTCTTTTGAGTTTTACATTAAACCTTTAGTTTATTTGTCAAGCCGGTTTCTCGCCTCTTCCTTGCCCACGAATTTGATCTGTGTTACATTGGTGCCGAAACCCGGGAAGGAAGAGGGATACGCCGTAGCGGAGTTCTCGCCACTACCCTAAAGAAGCAGCCGCGGCCATCTGCTGGGGGACGAGGAGCCCAGCCGCCTGGACGCGGAGGAATGGCCGCCGACCGCGAGGGGAGAAGGGGCTCCTATAGCCGACCGCCTGGAGCGGTCAGGGCCGCTGCCAGGGGCGGAGGATGCCCCTACCAGCCGCTGAAAAGCGGAGGTGTCCAGGGAAGACCGCCATCCGCGAGCAGGGAGGGGATCGCGACCGACCGCCTGGAGCAGGAGAACCGCTGCCAGGGGCGGGGGAGTCCCCTTTGGCTCCCCGAGAACGCGGCGGGGCGTTCCATCCGCCAGGGGCTGAGGACTGCCTCGGATCTGCCTGGAGAGGCACGGCTGCCGTTCGGTAGAGGGTGGAGGAGTGGCTGAGGAACGAGCTACGGCGTATCAGAGAACCGGCGAGTAAGTTTTTTTTCCTTTAATCTCTCTCTCCTCTCTCTCTCGCTACCGCTCTGTGTTGGCCTTTTCCCTCTTTTTTAAATTCTGGTGTTTGTGGGAGGGGAGGTACTGCCCAGTGCAGGAACCCTCCCCCCCATTTTTAATTGTTGTTTTGTGTTTCCCTCCCCTTGCCCCCTCCCTCGTCCAGGTTGATGGGGATGACCTGCCGGCAGACCGCGCGGGAGGCGCCCCCCCCCCCCCAGGGGATGTACGTCAGGCCGGGGGTCCCCAGCCTGAAAGAACGGGGGAGGAATGTGGCACGGTGGAGGGCGGGACCGGCGCGTGATTACGCACGCCTGGTCCCGTATTAGGCTAATTAAGCCGTCAAGAGGGATAAAGGCCACTCGCAGACGGCGATCGAGAGAGAGAGCTCAATTACGGACGTCCATTATCTTAAGTGTTTGTCTTTTGAATTTTCCATTAAACCTTTAGTTTATATGTCAAGCTGGTTTCTCGCCTCTTCCTTGCCCATGAATATGATCTGTTTTACAATAGTATACATTAAAAAATATGAATTATGTTTATACATTACTGTGCAAAATGTTTAAGCACTGGTGAAAAATGTTGAATAGTAAGGATGTCTTCAAAAATAATTAATGTCATGCAAAGTCCAGTAAACATAAAAAGCTAAATCAATACTTGATGTGACCACCTTTGCCTTCAAAACAGCACCAATTCTCCTCGACACTGTTTTTCTTGGTTGTTGGCAGACAGGATGTTCCAAGTTTCTTGGAGTATTCACCACAGTTCTTCTATCTATTTAGGGTGTCTCTATTGCTTCTATCTCTTCATTTAATCCCAGACTGGCTCGATGTTCAGTAGGGGGTCTGTGTGGGCCACACTATCTGTTGTAGATGTTCTTCTGCCTATGAAGCTGGGATGGGAGAGTCTTTTAATACTAAAGTTCCCCGTCTGTTGCTCACTTTGATGTTGTGTCGAAGAAGCGACACTAGGTGTCTCTCTTGAGTTCCGAATAAGCCTCTGATCTATGAAAAAAGGCCAATGAGAAGTTGGCAGACAGTATTTGCATACCCCGACCCCGGACATATGGGTATAAAGGTGGGGAAATATGTCTAGTTCATTCAGAAATTTTCTTCGGTGCCGATGGTCGTGTATGCAGTGAGCTGCGAGTCACACACCTGTTCCTCTTCCTCTGAGCTGATTCTGCTGTTGGATCTACGGCACACTTCAGCTGCTTTCTCCTTCTCTGCACGGCAGTGCAGTTTGCCCCTGGGCGGTTTCTTTCCTTCAACCGAAGGAACACCACTCCAGCCGCCCCTCACGTCGCTCCTTCTTCCCACAGGATTGAGGACCATGTGGCTGGCAATGGAGGCGTCCTGGGGATAGCAGCAGGTGCGGTTCCGCCAGGTACACCCCCTCGGACCACCCGCCCCCCGGCACACTCGTTGACTCCCGTCCATACTCGAGGAAACAGCAGCTCGCCTCATGGCCAGCCTGCCTATCTTCTAAAGCTCGAGGTGGATGAGCTTGCTGCTGCATCGGAGAGTGGTCCGGAGTCTGACACGGACGAATCCCCTGGACTGCCGCCTTTGGGCCACCACGCCCAGGCTGAGGCTGTCGCGCAGATGTCCGACATGCTTGTCTGGGCTGCCGCCAGCGTGGGGCTGGACTGGAACCCTCCATCCTCCCCACAGCCGACGCGGCTGGATGACTGGTTCCTGGGGTCTTCGGGGACATCGTCGAGGACTTCGCCCAGCAGGTCTCCGCAGTGAAGAAGGAGACAGAGGACATTTCACACATCCTACTCCGCCACAAACCTCGTGATCTGCTCACCGAGGGTGACCTCCTGCGGCTAAGAACCACCCTGCTCTGCCTCAACCCGGGCCCAGCTCTCAGCCCGTGCGTCGAGCATCCCACAGGAAGCACATACCCCCCATCTCACGGACCCCCTCGAGGATCCGGAAGGCTCTCAAGCGCTCCTGAGACGATCGACCCGGGGACCAAGACATTAGCTCCGGAGCTAGTAAGCAGACCACTCTGTCCCCCTGTAGAGGGCTGGGAGGAGAATCTTTTGTTGAATTAACTTCATTTGCTACACCCCCTCGGGGCTGCGATACGAACATTCTCAGTAAAAGAGCTATTTCCTTTGTCTCTGGGTCACCTGGCCCGCAAATGCCATTCTCACATCACTCTGCCCCCACTCCTCAACAGTCACGGCACGCTGGATGCGGACCCCCTGCCCTCAGCCTCACAGCTGTTCCCCGGCCGGCCGGTTCTGACGAGTCTGGAGGACGCCTCCACCGGACCTCCTCCTCAGTCACTAACCTGCCCCCTGTGTGCGGAGCAAGGCAAGTGATTCAAGTCTTTTCTCAGCACCAGAGCCTTGGGATACACCCTCGCCTCCTGATGCCGTATTGCCTGCTCCGCCCCGCTGCTCCACCCCGCAGGGTACGTCAAAGATAATCGTCACCTTAGTGCCCCTAGCGCGGAGTTATGCAATTCAGTTTGCCAGGACCACCCCCCCCCCCCCTTCTTCGGGGGTGTCCACTTTACCGCAGTACATGGTGAACTTGCCAAATCCCTGCGTGCGGAAATCATGACCCTCTTACTCAAAGATGCAATAGAGCCTGTCCCTCCAACCAAGATGAAGAAGGGTTTCTACAGCCCTTACTTCATCATACCCAAGAAAGGCATTGGCTTACGACCGATCTTGGACTTGTGCTCACAGGGACCAGTTGCTCAGGCACCTCTGCTGTTTGGGGCTTCAGGTCAACTGATAAAGAGCAAGCTCGCCCCAGTTCAGAGCATCTCTTTTCTCGGCATGGAGTTAGACTCAGTCTCAATGTCAGTGCACCTCACAACGAGCATGCGCAGTCAGTGATGAAATGCCTCGCCGCCTTCAGGCCGGGCACAGCGGTCCCTTTAAAACTTTTCCAGAGGCTCCTGGGGCATATAGCATCCTCCACGGTGGTCGCGCCGCAGGGGTTGATGCATATGAGACCGCTTCAGCACTGGCTCCAGACTTGAATCCCAAGACGATCATGGCGTGCACCTTGTGATGGTCACCACCGCCTGCGGCCAAACATTCAGACCCTGGATAGACCTCTGCTTTCTGTGGGCAGGAGTCCCCTTGCAGCAGGTGTCCTGTCCTGGTCACGACCTACACCTCCAAATTGGGTTGGGGCGCCATGTGCAACCGGCAAGCAGCCACAGGCCATTGTAAAGGGGCCCCGCTGCGCTGGCACATCAATTGCCTAGAGTTGTTGACTGTATCCTTTGCCCTGCGGAGTATTCTCCCGTTAGTTCGGGACAAACACATCTTGATCAGGTCAGACAGCACCACTGCGGTAGCATACATAAATCGCCAAGGTGCCGTATGCTCCTGCCACATGTCACAACTCGCCCGTCGTCTGCTTCTTTGGAGCCAGCAGCAACTCAAGTCGCTGCGCGCTACTCATATCCCGGGCAACCTCAATGTGGTAGCGAACATGCTGTCACGACAACGCTTGCCCAGTGGAGAATGGAGGCTTCACCCCCAGTCAGTCCAGCTGATTTGGGAACGGTTCGGCAAGGCTCCTTTCCCTGCTCAGGTAGCCCTGTTCACCTCACGAGAGACCTCCCACTGCCCGTTCTGGTATGCCCAAACAGAGGCTCCCCTCGGGGCAGACACACTGGCACACAGCTGGCCCTCTGGGCTGCGCAAGTACGCATTTCCCCCAGTGAGCCTTCTTGCACAGGTGCTGTGCAAGGTCAGAGAGGATGAGGAACAAGTCACCCTAGTGGCTCCCTACTGGCCCACTCGTGCCTGGTTCTCGTACCTCGTACTCCTCGTGACAGCCCCTCCCTGGTGAATTCCCCTGAGGAAAGACCTTCTTTCTCTGGGACGGGGCACGCTCTGGCATCCGCCCCCAGTTCTCTGGAACCTCCACATTTGGCCCCTGGATGGGACGTGGAAGATCTAGCTGGTCTACCACCTGCCATTGTGGACACGATCAACCAAGCCAGAGCACCCTTTACCAGGCAACTTTACGCCATGAAGTGGGACTTGTTCGCAGATTGGTGTTCTTCTTGGGCTGAAGACCCACAGAGGTGTACAGTTAGGTCAGTGCTCTTATTTCTGCAGGAGAGGCAGGAGGGGAGGCTGTCCCCTTCCACCTTGAAGGTGTATGTGGCTGCTATCGTGGCCCACCATGACGCAGTATACAGCAAGTCTTTGGGTAAGCACGACTTAATCATCAGATTCCTAAGAGGCGCCCGGAGGTTAAATCCTTCCCAGCCTAGCCTGTTCCCCTCCTGGGGTCTCTCAGTGGTCCTCTCGGGCCTTCAGACCCCCCCCCCCCCCTTCAAGCCACTAGAATCAGTCGAACAAGGCCCTCTCCCTGAAGACAGTCCATCTGATCGTGCTCACCTTCATCAAGAGGGTCGAGGATCTGCAAGCGTCCTCTGTCAGCTACACCTGACTGGTCTGGCAGACACTCATGTGATCCTAAGACCGCGACCGGGCTACGTGCCCAAGGTTCCTATGACTCCCCTCATGGTCCAGGTTGTGAACCTTCAAGCGAAGCTGCCCCGGGAGGAGTCAGGCCCAGCCCTTAGTTGCTGTGTCCGGTACGTGCTTTGCGTACCTACTTGGACCGCATGCAGAGCTCTAGATGTTCTGAGCAGCTCTTTGTCTGCCTTGGTGGACAGCGGAAAGGGAACGCTGTCTCCAAACAGAGGCCTTCCCACTGGGTAGTTGACACCATTACATTGGCTTATCACACCCAGGCCATGCCCCTCCCCTTGTGGGTCTGAGCACACTCGACAAGGAGTGTTGCGTCCTCACGGACACTGGCCAGAGGCATCTCCCTGGCAGACATATGCAGAGTAGCGGATTGGGCAACACCTAACACCCTTGCGAGATTTTACAATCTCAGGGTGGAGTCAGTTTCATCCGTTTCGTCAGTTTTCTCAGGTCTGAGCCGGTAGAATTCGGTAACACGCTGACGGATTGACCGCGTGGACCGCTTGCGCCTAGCACCCTTTCCCTCGGCCAAGGTAAAATCGTGTGCTTTTTTCTCCCAGGAGATCCCACTAACTTGACTCCCTGGATGACTCCTCCCTAGCCCTGTGGGTCCGCAATTCAGTGGAGGAATTTGCTGACCCAATCCACTGTGGGTACTCAAATCTACCCAGCACTGGAATAGGTGCTCCACAGGTCAGGACTCCTGCGTGGACTTCCGCCTGTGTGTATTTTCCACGGTACGGTCTTCTTACGAGTGAACCCGCGTCTCCCTTAGGCAGTTCCAGCTGCCCTCTGGTTGCCGTGGTGTAGCAACTCTCCCTCCTTGAGGCTTGATCTACCACCACGCCGTTTTCACACATGTGACCTAAGAAGCCCATGTGATGTATTACATACGTAACCTGGACGTTTTTTAACTCAGTTAAAAAAAATTATTAATGCATTGCTTAATACAATACTTTTTAAGTATAAAAATTAAGTTTACTTTTAACTAGTAAACTGTACTTAAATTGTTCAGTAGGTTTACTTAGAAAAAGCATGCAAACCGATTGGCTTAAAAAAATTAAGTATGGTCAACTAATTACATTTTACAGTGTACTTTGGATTGTTTATAATAGGGAAAACTAGGAAAGTTGTCACAAGAGCTATATCTCAGTAAATCAGAATAAAATATGTAAATGATTTCCTCCAAACTAACATTCCAATATCATATTTTTGCTATAGTTCTTGGGCAAACAAATGAACACAATAACAAATTAATTAAGGCAAGGATCAACAATATATTGAAGGTAAATTTTAACTGAAAACTTGAACTGTTCATAAGACAAGGTTATTTTTTGGGGCAAGTTTTTATTGGGGCAAGTAGTCAAATGTGTTTCAAATGTAATAAATGCATACAATTTATTAGTTATAGTATTTGTTGGTCAGAGCAATGTTTTGACAATGGTTGTCACATGTGTTTTAAATGTATTACATTTATACAATTTATTAATTTCAGCATTTGTTTGCCAGAAAAATGGTTTGATATTTTTGTATGTTTTATGTGCCTTTTACATCTTTACTGTTTGCTTATGATTGTTTTGATTCATAACAGTTTTACAGGTTAAAAATTAGCAGAAAAAGACTATAATAACCTGTTAAATGACAGGTTTCATTGTGACAACTTGACAACACCCCATATAGTGCACTGTAAAAAAAAAAAAACGTAAAAAAACGGCAAATCTCTGGCAGCAAAGTTTCCAGACGGGTTCTGTAAAATTACAGTAAAAACCTGTTTTTCAAAATTACATGCAAACACTGTAAAAAAACAGAGAATATTTTACAGTCATAATTCATTAAATTACAGTATATTACTGTTAATAATTGTTAATAAACTGTAAAAAAAAACAGATAAATTATGTGAAAATACATTTTAAAAGACGACTTTTCTGGAAAATCTCTGTAAATATAAGCATTTTATTAGTTACTTTACTAAGTTGCTCTGTCTTTATACAGTAATATTCTTTTAAAATACAGCTTATCTTTGTAAAATAACCAAGAAAAAATGTATAAAAAAGGAATAAGTATGTGAAAATACAGTAAAAACAACTACCTTTCAGGTTAATCTCTGTAAATTTATGGCTTTTATTAGTTACTTTATTAAGTTGCTCTGTCTTTATACAGTAATATTCTTTTAAAATACAGTTCTCATGTATAACTAAATGTTTCCCCCAGTAAAATAAAATCAAACTATAAAAATGTAATGGTACCTCCAATAAAACAGAACAGTCATTTCAGTGAATTGCAAACAAATGTTTAATGTTAATTGGACAGTAGAAATACAAGCAGAGCATGGAAAAAAATATCTACATCAAAAAGGCAATATAAAAATCTATACATTTGTCAAATAAAGCGTTTTACTGGCAAAATTAAAAATAGGACATTTAAAGGATTTAAAATATACAATATTTTGAACTCTGCATGGGTCTAAACGCGTTTCAATTATCCGTATTATTAGAAACTAAGTTCCTAGCTCCCTACTTCGTTTGTCTGGTAACACAGGGAAGCCCCACACCTGCATTTGCAACAGAGTTAAACTATGATGAATGCTATTCACGCTACAATCATAACTAGAGAGAGAAAATCAATAGTTGTGCCATTTTGATGGTAACACTAACATGTCAACCAGAAGAATCAATGAATAAATAGACACTGGTATGATTTAATTGAGCATCACCTTACAAAGGTACTTTTATCATGGTTGTCAAAGATGTGCATACCCATACAGTAGGAAAGGGCTTCCTGCATTACCAGACAGATGGAGCAAGAAGTAGTGAACTTCTGTTTTTTAAAGCAATTACTGAAACATATTTCCAAAGTTCAAAATACCTTTTAAAGGGTTAGCAAAAGTGAACAGGTGCTTATGCTTTGAAGTCCATAAAAGTGCATATATCCATCATGAAAACAATCACAGGGCTCTGACGGGTTAAAGGATTAGTTCACCTCAAAATGAAAATTTCCTGATAATTTACTCACCCCATTCCCATCATAGATGTTCATGTCTTTCTTTCTTCAGTGGAAAATAATTTAAGTTTAAGGGAAAACATTACAGGATTTTTCACCACACAATGGACTTCAACCGCAACCAAACTGTTGAAGTCCAAATCAATGCGGTTTCAAAAGGCTGCAAAAGAAGTGCTTCAAACGGCTCTGCACGATCCCAACTGAGGAATATGGTCTTATCTAGTGAAACGATAGGTCACTTTCTAAAAACAAAAAACACATTTATATACTTTTTAACTAAAATTGTTCGTCTTGTGCTGGTCTGCGCCGCGCCAGGCATTAAGTCATAACGTTGGAAACGGCACAAAGGATTTAAATAATAATAAATTAAAACAAAGATGTCAGATGATTTTGAAGTTGGAAGAGAAAAATTAGATAATTTCCTTCCCAGACTTTTTGAACACAGACGGATAACTTGGATGACGAAACGCGTGAGGATTCCACCGTTATGACGTAATGACTGGCACATCCCAGACCAAAAAAGTATATCATTTTTTTTTTTTTAAGAAAATGACCAATTGTTTCACTAGATAAGACCATATTCCTCAGCTGGGGTCGTGCAGAGCCATGTGAAGCTCTTCAAGCCCTTTGAAACCGCATTGATTTGGTCTTCAACAATTTGGTTGCACTTGAAGTCCATTGTGTGGAGAAAAATCCTGAAATGTCTTCCTCAGAAAACTTACATTTCTTTTACACTGAAGAAAGAAAAGACATGAACATCTTGGATGGCATTGGGGTGAGTAAATTATCATGAAATTTTCATTTTGAGATTAACTAATTCTTGTGGTGTCAGAAGAATAGTTCATCTTAGACTACACAGATTTCAGATTAAAAATATTCCCCTATTTCCACACCTGGGTTGCCATGGTCATCTGATGTAGATCCATAAGCACAGGTTTTTCTATAATCTGAAATCACAAAAGAAAGAAATATTTTAAAATACTATTTAAATTCAGGGTTACCCCTAGCCATGAATAACTTGCATTATGCACCTTTAAAGCGTAATGGGTTGGTTTAAAGGAGAACTCCGGTCAATTTTAACATTGAGCTCATTTTTTTGTAAATTTGGAGTGCTGTCAGTACAGAGAACAACGACAAAAATCGGTGTTTCCTACACCGTGTTATCCTCTTTTTAAAATTTACACCCTGTTGACTTAAACGGGGCAAGTTCTAAACCTGCTTTTAGCCTCTTAACATCCTTGATTTGTCATTACAAGTGCACAGCCATGTGAGTGATTGTATTCAGAGTGAACACGGTGAATCTGACTGCAGTAGATGTGAAAGATATGAATAAAAATTATATGTTTATTCAGCCAGCTCACATACCTGTATTTACTTCCTGTTTTCGGTCGAAGTCCACAGTAGTCGATTGTCGAGTTTGCGTGCGTGATCCTTAGTTATCTAGTTACCAATGATCGCGCGCGCAAACTCGACAAACGACTACTGTGGACGTTTTTTTTGTGGAATAAAAATATGTTTTGGAATATTGGATCGTATGAGTTAGACAATCAACTGTGGATTTCACTGAAAAACAGTACGTTAACCGAGGTATAAGTGGCTGAATTAACATCCCTTTTATGCATAACTTATCTTCCACATCTACTGCAATCAGATTCACCGTGTTGACACCGTGTTTCGAGGGTAATAGGCTAAAGGCATGTTTAGGCCCCGTTTCAGTCAACTGGTGCACATTTTAAAAGGAGGATGACACGGTGTAGTGAACACCGATTGTTTTCATTGTTCTCGGTGCTGACAGCACCCCACATTTAAAAGCAACAGAGCTAACGTTAAAATTGACCCGAGTTCTCCTTTAATGCACTCCAATAGTGTAACGTTACATAATACATTATAAGTAACGTTATATTACAATATTTGATATACTACATTCAAATATGTATTAATTCAAATTCAGATGATATAACATACTAATGAACTATATAAACAACTGCAATGCCATTAGTAACTTGAACATTCACTAGTTACACATTTAGCACCACACAATGTGCAGGCCTTACCACGTGCGTCACGCAAAGAGCGAAGCATTCAAATGGATTCTTAAAACACTAACGTTATGTACAATAACTTATGTTTATTAACAGTCAACCAGATATATTTTATTTCATAAAACATAACTATAACGTTACCTGTAAACAGACCAACATCAGCGTTGGATCAACGGGGCAATGGCTTCTCTCTCACTCTCTCGTGTAACTGTAGACACTGAGCGTAATATGATAATTAGTAAGCACATTAGGAATTTCAATCTTATTACAATTAAACACACTTCATCACAACGAACACGATCAAATGCTGCGATCACTTTAAAACGTAACTTAGAAGGATAAAACGAGTAAATTCAAGAAAATACAATAATGGGAAAAAAAAAACATTCAAATAATTCAGTGTTACAAATGCATACTTTTTATATTGAATTGAAAACACTCTTACCTTCGTTCGAAACGCGGAAGAAAACAGTACATTCCATATTCCAAAATGCCAATGCAGCTCCTCCATGATTTCCGAGGATGGCTCCCCTAAAGCCAATAAATTTGAAATACCCGCGCTAATCCGTTGAGAAGACGACTCTGACAACCGTTTGTCATTTTTCAAACTTCAAAACCATGTGACCAATCATTGCTCTTTAGGCTGTTAGGACACATTCGACGTTGTGGGCGGGAATTGGCGGCAAATTTGAATCTGTGTCGCACACACACATACATACACATAAACAGGATTAATCTGAATAAGTATGCTGTTGAATAAACGTGTGAATATTACATAGTTTTATGGAGTTAATTAGAAAGTTATTTTCATTATTCTCTGGAAATATTTTGATCTTTGTCAAAATACACAAATCATTCTCTGAATAGGCAACAAAAGTTACAATCACACACATTTATATCTATGCACACGTATTAGCAATATGTTATAGCCCCCCCCCACACACACACACACATATATATATATATATATATATATATATATATATTAAGCATTCTTATATACATGCATTTGTAAAACATGTAAACGTATCTGCAAAATTCCACAAGGAAAGATTCTGTTGGTGCTTCTCCAGTATGACTGTTGACCCCATACTTCACTACTGTATTCCCCCTATTTTTCAACACGGACAAAGCAATTTCATACAAGACAATTTCATGTATGAGACTTCAGTTTCATTAGCACTATAAAAAAAAATAACAAAAGTGTAGTACACAGTAAAATGACTTGTGCTTTATGATTATCATGTGTTTATGATTATGATTACAAACTGTTTTATCACTTGCTGCACAGGTTAAATTAAAATCTCTGAAAAATCACTAAAACATTTACAGTAATTTTATGTAAAAATACATTTTTTAATCTGTAAAAATAGTTTGAATTGCCTTTAAAAAACATAATTTTGATGTAATTTCTAATTACAATGAAATACTGTAATTTTAATGGTAAAACTTTAAATTACAGCAAGTATCTGTAAAACAACAGCATTTTACTGTTAAATGAAAAAACGGGAAAATTCTGTAAAAAAATACAGAATATTACCTGTAAAATAACGTTTTTTTTTTTACAGTGTGTGACAACATACTCCGCAATTGGGACATTTTATCACAAAAGATCAAGGAGTGTTAAATCTTTTTTACTGGGCAGTAATGATGGAAATGTTCAATAGCTTTAAGATATGAAAATAATATGGAAATGTAATTTAAAAAAGAAATTTAAACAAAAAATTGTTTTAATAGAGTAAAACATTTGACAATACTGGTACTGCTTTATCAAGTAATCTGAGCATTGCATTTATCATGACAAAGTCTACTTTACCTATGCAAAATATCAAGTAGAAAAGATATTATAGGGCGGAAATGTAGGAAAGATTGGCTAAGCTAATGGGGCGGCTGTGGCTCAGGTGGCCTGTAGGCCTTGCATGGCAACTCTGCCGTCATTGTTGTGTGAGTGTGTGTATGAATGGGTGAATGAGTCACACTGTAAAGCGCTTTGAAACCGCTAAGGTTAAAAAAGCACTATATAGGTGCAGACCATTTACCATTAACTGTACTAAAGTTTCTCAGCCAGTGTAAATGGACTAAATGCACTTTATCTGTCACTTATCTTTATCTCACTCAGTACACAATTCTCTGTTTACATGTTTAAAAGGATGTTAAACTCACTCTGCTAAGATCAAACATCTCGCAGACTACAGAAAATGTTTATTTTTACATTAAACTTATTTGCCTTTGTAAAAACTTCAGTACAGTAATTTTCCCCTTTTAAAGATAAACATTGTTTGCGACAAACCTTTATTTTTATTTTTTTAGAGAAAACCCTTTCTGTATGGATGACGTAGGCTGAGCGGATTCCATTTGCAGATATTTATTGGAAGGTTGAACAAACAATTCAAACAGTATTCCTTAAACGTAATCAGGTCACAGGCTTGGGTCAAAACACTGATAAATCGGTCCACAGGCAAACATATCCAAAACAGTAATCCAGAGAGGTAAATCCAGTAAACGTACGCAATGATCATAACAAAAGGCAGAGAAACAAACGCTCGGTAGGCAGATAACTGGATATGCAAAGATAAACTATGAGCACATGGCTTATATACACAGTGAATGTTCAAACAGGAACTGATGTGGCAGGAACAGGAATTAAACCTGAATTAATTGCCAGCACTGGATAAGTGTATGAATATATGCATATACAGGTGCTGGTTATATAATTAGAATATCATCAAAAAGTTGATTTATTTCAGTAATTCCATTCAAAAAGTGAAACTTGTATAATGTATACATTCATTCCACACAGACTGATATATTTAATTTTGACGATTATAACTGACAACTAATGAAAACCCCAAAATCAGTATCTCAGAAAATTAGAATATTGTGAAAAGGTTCAATATTGAAGACACCTGGTGCCACACTCTAATAAGCTAATTAACTCAAAACACCTGCAAAGGCCTTTAAATGGTCTCTCAGTCTAGTTCTGTAGGCTACACAATCATGGGGAAGATTGCTGACTTGACAGCTGTCCAAAAGACGACTATTGACATCTTGCACAAGGAGGGCAAGACACAAAAGGTCGTTGCTAAAGAGGCTGGCTGTTCACAGAGCTCTGTGTCCAAGCACATTAATAGAGAGGCGAAGGGAAGAAAAAGATGTGGTAGAAAACAGTGTACAAGCAATAGGGATAACTGCATCCTGGAGAGGATTGTGAAACAAAACCCATTCAAAAATGTGGGGGAGATTCACAAAGAGTGGACTGCAGCTGGAGTCAGTGCTTCAAGAACCACCACGCACAGACGTATGCAAGACATGGGTTTCAGCTGTCGCGTTCCTTGTGTCAAGCCACTCTTGAACAAGACTCAGCGTCAGAAGCGTCTCGCCTGGGCTAAAGACAAAAAGGACTGGACTGCTTCTGAGTGGTCCAAAGTTATGTTCTCTGATGAAAGTAAATTTAGCATTTCCTTTGGAAATCAAGGTCCCAGAGTCTGGAGGAAGAGAGGAGAGGCACAGAATCCACGTTGCTTGAAGTCCAGTGTAAAGTTTCCACAGTCAGTGATGGTTTGGGGTGCCATGTCATCTGCTGGTGTTGGTCAACTGTGTTTTCTGAGGTCCAAGGTCAACTCAGCCTTCTACCAGGAAGTTTTAGAGCACTTCATGCTTCCTGCTGCTGACCAATTTTATGGAGATGCAGATTTTATTTTCCAACAGGACTTGGCACCTGCACACAGTGCCAAAGCTATACCAGTACCTGGTTTAAGGACCATGGTATCCCTGTTCTTAATTGGCCAGCAAACTCGCCTGACCTTAACCCTATAGAAGAGGAAGATGCGATACGCCAGAGCCAACAATGCAGAAGAGCTGAAGGCCACTATCAGAGAAACCTGGGCTCTCATAACACCTGAGCAGTGCCACAGACTGATCGACTCCATGCCAAACCGCATTGCTGCAGTAATTCAGGCAAAAGGAGCCCCAACTAAGTATTGAGTGCTGTACATGCTCATACTTTTCATGTTCATACTTTTCAGTTGGCCAACATTTCTAAAAATCCTTTTTTTGTATTGGTCTTAAGTAATATTCTAATTTTCGGAGATACTGAATTTGGGATTTTCATTAGTTGTCAGTTTTAATCATCACAATTAAATGAAATAAACATTTGAAATATATCAGTCTGTGTGTAATGAATGAATATAATATCCAAGTTTTACTTTTTGAATGGAATTACTGAAATAAATAAACTTTTTGATGATATTCTAATTATATGACCAGCACCTGTACTGTGTGTATTTTCTCTTTCCTGAATTGTGAAAAAGATGTTACCCTTGGTGGTGTGATTCATGGTAACTGTAGGTTTGGAATTTCACACTTGGCATCCTTTAGGAAATCTTTTTCTCCTTTTTCTTCCTCTACTCAGGTTTTCATTGAGAATATCTCTGTATTTTGCTGCATTCAGCTTTTGTTCAACCCTGACCAGTCCCCCAGTCCCTGCTGCTGAAAAACATCCCCACATTATGATGCTACCACCACCATGCTCCACTGTTGTGATGGTATTGTGCAGGTGACAGCGATTCCTGGTTTCCTCCAGACATGATGCTTAGAACTGAGGCCAAATAGTTTAATCTTCATTTCATCAGACCAGAGAATCCTGTTTCTCACAGGCTGAGAGTGCAAGACACATCAAAAAGTATTTAAAAGACTGAGGAGAGGCTTCTGTTTGGCCACTCTGCCATAAAGCCCAGATCGGTGGAGTGTTGCAGTGATGGTTGTCCATATGCAAGTTTATCCCATCTCCACACATGATCTCTGGAGCTCAACCGGAATGACCATCGGGTTCTTGGTCACCTTTCTTACCAAGGCTCTTCTCCCACGACTGCTAATTTTGGCCAGGCAGCCAGCTCTAGTAAGAGTCCTGGTTGTTCCAAACTTCTTCCATTAATTATGGAGACCACTGTGCTCTTGGAAACCTTCAATGCAGACAAAAATGTTTTGTATCCCAGATCTGTGCCTTGATACAATTCTGTCTCTGAGCTCTGCAGGCAGTTCCTTTGACATCATGGCTTAGTTGTTGTTCTGATATGCATTTTCAGCTTTGAGAATACAGACAACTGTGTGCCTTTCCAAATGTTTTCCTTTGCCATTATGAGGTATGAAGTGTAGATTGATGTGAAAAAATAATTTAAAGCATTCTAGCATAAGGCTGCAGCATAACAGAATGTGAAAACCATGTCACATCATGGTTCAGAGTGTAACCACTTGACGACAGTTTGACATGCAAGCACCAGTAAGTTTTAATCTTACATATTTCTCTTTTGTTTCACCAACAATAGCTTGAACGCTTAGTCCATTTCAGATAACAGAAGTGTTTTCCGGCTGTTAGTTCACATGCCACATTATTTAATTGTCTAAGAAAATAGCAACAGCTAAAATTATATAATGAATTTGAATTTGAAGATAGAAGCAAAGTCATTAGGGGTTTAAAATTGTCTGA
The DNA here is from genome assembly GCA_032164185.1 of Moxostoma hubbsi. Taxonomy (NCBI): domain Eukaryota; kingdom Metazoa; phylum Chordata; class Actinopteri; order Cypriniformes; family Catostomidae; genus Moxostoma; species Moxostoma hubbsi. The sequence goes on from JAVLUX010000035.1 coordinate 20,598,147, forward strand.
TCTAAGTGTTAATTTTAAATTTTAGATATCCATTTAATGTTTATAATCAGAGATGGTTAGAGTAGCCAGAAACTGTACAAGTAAAAGTAAAATTACTTATAAAAATACTCTAGTAGAAGTAAAACTGCTAACATAAATAATTACTTGAGTAAGATTAAGAAAGTATCCAATTAAAAGAGTACTCAAGTAGTTAATAACTCATTACTTTCACAAATGTCATTATGGATGTTAACTCTCTACATTCCATTACATAATACACATTTAACATGCATTACATAATTATTATTAATATTATTATTAATGGAAATTCTGTCATCATTCACCATCATGTTGTTCCAACCCATATGCCTTTCATTCTTCCATGCAACAAAATGAGATTTTAGACAGAATGTTAGCCTTGGTCAAAATTTACATTCAGTGAATGTGTTTTTTTCTATATATTTTCAAAGTTAATGGTGACTGAGACTGTCAGTCCCTAACATTTTTTCTTAACATCTTTTGGGTTCCACAGAATACATAAGGTCACACAGTATTGGAACAACATGAGGGTAGGGAAATGATGACGGAATATTAAATCGCTTTAAAGGGGTAGTTCACCTAAATATGAAAACTCTCTCATTGTTTATTCACCCTCATGCAATCCCAGATGTGTATGACTTCCTGTTTTCTGCAGAACACAAATTAAGATTTTTAGAAGAATATTTCAGCTCTGTAGGTCAGTATAATGCAAGTGAATGGGTGCAAATTTGAATGCTCCAAAAAGCAAATGCAGGTAGCATAAAAGTAATCCATATGACTCCAGTGGTTAAATCAATATCTTCAGAAGTGAAATGATAGATGCTAGAAGTTCTTCTCCCTGCAGAGCATTGGAGATATGCAGAGAAGAATGGGAATCTTCAATACAGAAGAACGGAAGTCATTCATATCTGGGATGCTATAAGGGTATCTGGGATGTTATAAGGGTGAGTAAATGATAAAATAATTTTCATATTTGGGTGAACTATCTCTTTAAGGGCTCTTGTCAGATTTGGATGAATTTGACAATAAGAAGAGAGCTTTGGAAACCTTTCTAGTAATTATTATGGTGAAAATGTGAACAATGTCCCACAGGGAAATATAAACCAAAGCTACATCATGTTTTATTAATTACTTCTTTCACTATTTCATAGCTTTTAGTCCTTATTTCAGTGTAGTTACAGTTTTCAGTGTCGAAAGAATCATTAGTTCTGTACACAGTACCGCCACTCTCTAAAACGCAGAGTATGCAGCCTGCGTATGGCACCATGTGCAGAAATGCTGTCTGTTCCCGCTCCAGTTGTCAATGACACGATCGGCTGGGAAAAAGGCATTTACACTTAACGTGGATGTTTACATGGATTTGTACAGTTAATCAGCCCGAAGTAGCAACAATAGTTTCCAGTACACCTGTGAGGGCACGGGTTAATATTGCTTTTGACAAGCAGGATGCAGAAAGCACACTGATATATTGATGCAGATTTTAACATGTACCCTTAAAAATGTATGTCACAAGAGCCCAGTTACAGAACCACCCTGAAAATGTCCATCACCATGTCACAGAAAAGCCCTAGCCAAAACATACCTCAGCATGCTGCCTTAAATTGGAGCTGCAATTTTAATCTCGAAATATCTGTGTGGCACGGTGGAGGGCGGGACCGGGGCGTGATTACACACGCCCGGTCCGTATTAGGCTAATTAAGCCATCAAGAGGGATAAAGGCCACTCACCGACTATGATGGGAGAGAGAGAGAGAGATCGTTTACGGACATGTCCGTTGTTTTATGTGTTCAATGTAACACAGATCAAGTTCACGGGCATGGAAAAGGCGAGAAACCGGCTTGACATATAAATCATTGGTTTAATGGAAAACTCAAAATGCAAACACATAAAACAACGGACATGTCCGTGAACTATCTCTCTCTCTCCCATCACCGTCGGCGAGTGGCCTTTATCCCTCTTGATGGCTTAATTAGCCTAATATGGGACTGGGCGTGCGTTATCACGCCCCGGTCCCGCCCTCCACCGTGCCACAATCTGCTTGTCTTGGTGTTAAATAAAGGCATTGCATGATGAAACTATTCTTTTTTTTACTGTGCAGAGCAAAGAATGTGTATCACTTAGTTAGAAGTGCTTGATGCTGCAGCAGTGATGGACTCGTCTTGAGTGACAGTCTGTGTCAGTGCGCGCAGCTGTGTGAACTTCCACTGTTGTAAAAGTCCCATTCAATAATCTCTCAATAAATTATGCATTAACTAAAATGAAACCCAGTAACGAATCATCAGGAACTCTATCCATTGTGACGAAGTAAAAGTAAAACATTTTCATTCGAAATTTGGAGTAAAAATCTGCACTAAAAGTATTTTTTTTCCTCAAAAACTTTACATAAGTAAATGTAACAGAGCAAATGTAGCACATTTTACCCACATCTGCTAATAATTACATAATAACAGAAAAAAAAAAATACATTAAAATTTGTATTATCATACCATTATACTTATATATATTTTTAGAAAGATTATGAAACTAACAATATGACTAATTTTTTAACTGAGGGGTATGTCATTTTTACATTTTAGGACTACAGAGCTGTTAAAGTGTCAAGATGCACTTCATTATATATTTCACCAACAGCAAATACATTAAACAAATGATAAAGTGATTAAGCTGTTCTCCCTAACCTAAAAAAAAATAACAAAATTACAGAAACAAGAATGAAAACAAACAACAAACAAACAAACTAAGACACATTTATTCCATAGAATCCACAAAATTAGTTATCGAATTGTAAATTGTCTGCTAGTAATTTTGAAGTTTTTCAAAATGAATATGTTTCTCTGCTAATTTATTTCTACAGGCAAACGTTTCTGCTAAACTGCTAGCAAGACAATTAATGGATGTAAATTCTAAGACATGTTATTATGTTGCTGTCATTTTTCTCTCACTCTTATTTTGTACTTCTTCCAAAGGGAAGGCTAATATGACTTTATAAGAGATTATGACTAAAATAATTCTGGTTGACTAACTTTGCAAATTTAGTCATGTCACAAACCAATCAGCAGTGTGAGGGGTGGCAAATAGCTACCCAGCCCAATTATGGATTGATGTCACCACTTCCAGCTCCAGAACCCAACTGCATAAGCTTTGTAGCAATATACACCTAGTTTAAGCTTGACAGAGTGGATGGATGGCTGAAGGTAGCCTGTTTCCCTTGCTGCATTCTAAATGTTCATAGTTACTTCTATATCTTATTTAATACACACACATTTTGAGAGGAAGAAAAATGGGTCTTGGCTGCCATGTCTGCTCAATGGCATGTGCAGTTTTTAGCCTTTTAAATGAGTCTGAGAAAGTAATTTGACATCTCTGCTACTCACTCATATACCATGAAACTTTCAGTGGCGGCATTCTAACAAATTATGTTGTTTAATCCTGGTCTTTGTGTAAAGTTGTGATGTGTTGACATAGACTATGCAGGTACATTTTCAGGCCACTTCCTGTTTGACTGCTTTGACCTATCACCTCAAATGGCAACAGACTTATTGTACAATCAAATAAAAAATGTGCTTTATCTATATTATGTGATTAACTACAGAGAACTTAGGCTCACACTTTGTATTTGTGTAAATGTTACAATGTAATTAAATACTGTATGTTCGAATGTGTAATTACAGTGTAACTACAACAATAATGTAGTTCACCAAATAATGAAAATTCTGTCATTATTTACTCACCCTTATTTCACTCCAAACTCGTGTGACTTTCTTTCTTCATTAAACAATAAAGGGACATTTTTTAAAGTCTTCTCAGGGTTTATTTGCCATGCCAAGCTTGGAAAAAAAAAAAAAAAACACAGTAAAAGTAATCAGTACGACTCATTCACTATATTCAATGTCTTATGTCTTACATATTCCCAAGATGGCGCCGAGTATGGCTGCTGCGTCGCGGGCTCCGTCAAAACACTGCAGTTTATTGTTTGTTTTGTTTACAGTTTTGTGTTTTTTTGTCTTGGATGTTGTCTGCCTTATTGTGTACGACAGACAAACGCTTTTGGACATTGGTTCGGCAATCACACACCGAAAACCGGACTTCACATTCCTCAACGCCGACCCGCGGTTTACAAACACGCCAGCGGAGCCCTTTGTTTGGGCTGCCCGGCCGCGGAAACGCAGACGGAAAAGGGGAAAAAGAGCCGGCGTTCTCATCAGAGTAAGACGTCGCGCAAATCGCCCCCCGCTACCCAGTATACTACTGGCAAATGTTCAGTCTCTGGACAACAAGCTCTGCGAGCTGAGAGCGCGGATCTCTTTCCAACGAGAGACGAGAGATTGCTGTGTTATCTGTCTTACGGAAACCTGGATGTCCGCGGAGATTCCAGACTCGGCCATCGAACCCACGGGTTTCTCCGTGCACCGAGCGGACAGAGCGAAAGACCTCTCAGGTAAAAGCAGAGGTGGTGGTGTATGTTTTATAATCAACAAATCATGGTGTGATCAGAGGAATGTACATTTTATCAGGTCTTTCTGCTCTCCTGATCTGGAATTTCTCATGCTTCTGTGTCGACCATTCTGGCTACCGAGGGAATTCACAGCGGTCATTATCACTGCTGTGTACATCCCCCCACAAGCCGACACAGACCGGGCACCCAGGGAACTGTATGGGAGTATAAGTGAGCAGGAAACCGCGCACCCTGAGGCCGCGTTCATTGTTGCCGGGGACTTCAACAAAGCCAACTTTAAAACAATAGCACCAAAATACCACCAACACATCAGCTTTAACACACGAGGGGACCGGGTTTTGGATCATTGCTATTCTCCTTTCCGGGATGGCTACAAATCCCTCCCCCGCCCACCATTTGGCAAATCCGACCACTCCTCCGTTCTGCTTCTGCCCGCTTACAGGCAGAAACTGAAACGGGAATCACCCACCATTAGAATGATCCAGTGCTGGTCGGACCAATCAGACTCTGCGCTACAGGACTGTTTTGATCATGCGGACTGGGAGATGTTCCGGTCTGCCTCCGATGATGACATCAAGGTTTACGCTGATAGCGTAACGTGTTTCATCAGGAAGTGCGTAGAGGACGTTGTTCCGACAAAAAATATACGGATCTACCCCAACCAGAAACCCTGGGTTAACGGCGATGTTTGCGCGGCACTTACTGCGCGGAATACCGCTTTTAATTCCGGGAATGCGGAGGAGCGTAAACAAGCCAGTTATGCCCTCCGTAACTCTATCCGTGCAGCCAAACGCCAGTACAGGCACAAAATTGAAGAACAGTTCAACACCACTGACTCCAGAAGTATGTGGCAGGGAATTAACATCATCACGGACTATAAACAGAATAAAAACTCCGCCATGAACACCGTTGCCTCTCTCCCGGATGAGCTTAATACATTTTATGCTCGTTTCGAGGACAACAACACCGCCCTCACGGAGAGAGCACTCGCGGCCGATACTACAGAGGCTGGTTCACTCTCCGTCTCTGTTGCGGATGTAACCCGATCCTTCCGACGGGTGAACGTTCGTAAAGCCGCGGGTCCAGACGGCATTCCGGGCCGCGTCATCAGAGCATGCGCGAACCAACTGGCTGGTGTTTTTACGGACATTTTCAACTTGTCCCTATCCCTGTCTGTAGTCCCCACATGCTTCAAAACATCAACCATTGTGCCTGTACCGAAGCTATCAAAAATCACCTGCTTAAATGACTGGCGTCCTGTTGCCCTCACCCCCATCATCAGCAAATGCTTTGAGAGGTTGATCAGAGATCACATCTGCTCTGTTCTGCCCACCTCTTTGGACCCATTGCAGTTTGCCTACCGCAACAACCGCTCCACTGATGATGCCATTGCATCTACAATACACACTGCTCTCTCCCACCTGGAAAAAAGGAACACATATGTGAGAATGCTGTTTGTAGACTACAGCTCAGCATTCAACACCATAGTGCCCTCCAAGCTTGATGTGAAACTCCGGGCTCTGGGCTTAAACAGCTCGCTGTGCAGCTGGATCCTGGATTTCCTGTCAGGCAGACGTCAGGTGGTTAGAATGGGCAGCAACATCTCCTCATCACTGACCCTCAACACTGGAGCACCACAGGGCTGTGTTCTCAGCCCACTCCTGTATTCCCTGTACACACATGACTGTGTGGCAACACATGGCTCCAATGCCATCATTAAGTTTGCTGACGATACGACGGTGGTAGGTCTGATCACTGACAATGATGAAACAGCCTACAGAGAGGAGGTGCACACTCTGACACGCTGGTGTCAGGAGCACAACCTCTCCCTCAACGTCAGTAAAACCAAGGAGCTTGTGGTGGACTTCAGGAAGAAAGACAGAGTACACAGCCCCATCACCATTAATGGAGCACCGGTGGAGAGAGTCAGCAGCTTCAAGTTCCTCGGTGTCCACATTACTGAGGAACTCACATGGTCCGTCCACACTGAGGCCGTTGTGAAGAAGGCTCACCAGCGCCTCTTCTTCCTGAGACGGCTGAGGAAGTTTGGAATGAACCACCACATCCTCACACGGTTCTACACCAGCACCGTCGAGAGCATCCTGACTGGCTGCATCACCGCCTGGTACGGCAATAGCACCGCCCACAACCGCAAAGACCTGCAAAGGGTGGTGCGAACGGCCAGAAACATCATCGGAGGTGAGCTTCCCTCCCTCCAGGATATATATAACAGACGGTGTGTGAATAAAGCTCGGAGGATTATCAGAGACTCCAGCCACCCGAGTCATGGGCTGCTCTCACTGCTTCCATCAGGCAGGCGGTATCGCAGCATCAGGACCCGCACCACCCGACTACATGACAGCTTCTTCCCACAAGCAATAAGACTTTTGAACACATGATCTCTCACGATCAACAATCAGCACTGCACTTTATTAATCATCACTCTGTCAATATATTCTCCCAATTCAGTTAGTGTATATATATATATATATATTTATACCCTTATCTAGTGTATGTGTATTCTACATTGTGTACATTTGTTATGTAAATTGTTGTGTAAGTATGTGTACATTTGTTATGTAAATTGTTTTGTGTAAATATGTTGTTATTGTAAAGTGGTTTATGTCTCGTCACTGTCATTACTGCAATGTTGCTCGGAACTGCACACAATACTTTCACCTGCTGTTGCACTCGTGTACACAGTAGTGTGACAATAAAGTGATTTGATTTGATTTGATTTGATTATGAAGCAATACAATCTCTTTGCATGATGAACAGAATGAAACTGAAGTCATTATTCACTTTCAAATAAAATCACTAATAAGGAACTAAAATCAAATAGGGTGGCTATGTCGATAACATCAAACCAAATTGGTTCTTTTGGCATTTCGTACAAAATTGCTTAGATTACTACTACGCTATAGCTGAGAAATAGAGTGAAACTAACAGCTTCAGCATTACTGCCGATCACAGTTGAGAATCGCTATCGACGGAGTAATCAAACATGCTCAAGGCACCTACCTGATACAAGTTTCCGAGTTGGGAGAAGGAGAGAATAATTTTTGTGCAGAGAGGTGCCATCCATATAAGCAAGGTAAGCAGTACATAACTAACAGAAGGATGAAAAGAAAAAAGAAACTATAAAATATTTAAATATATTTGTTAATATAAACTTCTGTTTTCATAAAAAATCATAATTTTATGTCTCAGTTGAGCAGCACTGACATTTATTAATTTATTTGCTTTTTAAAGTGCTTTACTTTCTGCTTTCTCTGATTCAAAGCATTTTGAATCTTGAGCGCCAAAGCAGCCACGGGATTGGCGCCTGTGACACAAAGCACTCTTGCTCGTGTGATATTGCTTTAATATGCATTAAATAAATGCTGCAATTTAAAACTTTGGCATTTACATGGTTTGTTATAACACTTGTTTAATGCCTGTGATTGCAATTTGTTATCACTGGTCAACATCAGTCTCCCTGCATCTTCTCCTTTGACTTTTCACATTAAAATGAAGAATATTGGTAAAAATGTGTCAACTGTAACCAAGCTGCTTTATGTTCAGCAAATTCCTGTTGATGTAGGGCCATGCTTTCGATGCACTTGAGTGGCTTTGAAATTGAACCATGAAGTGTAAAATTGCTTTGGGTACGAAGCAAAACTGCATAGCGTTTGCGTGTGGCCCAATGTATTATTGAGATGTGGGACCGCATGCTTTGAAATGAATGTGCGCAGAGCGTGTTGTTTACAAAGCTTTGTCAATTTGTTCAGCTTGACAGCAACAGTCAGCATGTTTTGGGTCACAACTTGCAGAGCAGCAGTATTAGGCAGGTTTGAAAGAACAGAGGCTATGCAGTCAGATTCAGAACACAGGCATTTACTAAGTGAGGGTAAATAGAGAATAGGCTCAGGAAGTGATTCTTTCTTTCTTTCTTCTTCTCTGGTGCAGTCATCCTTGTGGCACATTAGCTTTGGAAGCACTGGCAATGTACTTGCATATCCAAAATGGCTCATCCTTATCCTCTGTTAGTCTTATGACAGCATAAGCATATAGTACCTAAAGGTCTGGACAGATTATTTAAAAAGGAATATCCAGTCATTTATTAGTTACTTCCTTGTAGTATAAAAAAATGATGTATATATGTACCAGATTGTAAGTAATGTATACAGCATAACAAGGATCTCCAGTTCACAGGAAAATTGGTTGATGCCATAGCTACTGGATAAGCTGACATTCACAACTGATCCTCTTTTCTGGTTGGGTGCTGCAGGTAACACATATCCTTGAATATGTCTGATGTTGCAAGGTTTAACCACAAAGGACAGAGTGCAGAAACATTGTCATTTGAGAGAGACCACTGTCTTTACACTTGACCACATGATTTTCCCAACCATCATAAAGTGATAGTTCACTCAAAAAATTTTATTCTGTCATCATTTGCTTCAGCTCTACATTGAGGCTGACAGCTAATTTTGTTTATGTTGTTTAGTCAGTCAAAATCAGTCAACGGGAACACACAGGGGTTTAGACTTATTAGCGAGCTGGTGCAAATGTACCTACATCTGTACAATCGTTCGCTTAGACACATTTTCCAAAAACATATCATGCGATTTTTTTTTGGTTTGTTTAATTAGTCCACAAAAGGAATCAAATTCACTGAAATACTCTTATGGTAAGTGCCCATTCACTCATGTGCCATCTGCAGTGAAAGCCATCCACACATCTGCACATTGGAAGATATGCCTCTATCACCATTCTTTTGTCTGTATAATGAACATTAACACATTTATATGCCCATTGTTGCAGTATTATCAGTGTCATTATAAATTACAATAACAGAGTGTAATCAGCGCATATTATGACTGTGTATAGTGTGTTAACGTATATGCGTCATGAATTCACAATGTAAACGACAAATTAAACATTATCTACTGCATATATATTACTTCAAATCATCATCAAATGGTTGAAACAGCTTCTTTCACTGATCATGATTTCTATACAAAGAATGAGGTAAAAGTCATTGTTGACACATTTTTAAGGTTTTACATGTATCATATTTAAATGCTCCTCTAAACGGCTCCCACAGCAGTGTGGCGGGTGTCTGAATGTTTCGCAAACAGAATACCGTTGCTTGGCTATTTAGAACTTCTTTTTACCCCTGATCGAAGAATGAAAAATGACTTCTCCGGAAGTATATTGGGGCCTTTAAACACTCTTTCCAGATGGATATCATTTTTCGGAAAAGATCTCTTTCAAGACCACTTTAGGACAATGGACATAGATTAACAGGCAAAATTCTTTACAACAGTGAGCCCTGTTATAAATATAGAGCTGCTTTTCAAGGCCTGATCAACAGCATGAGGCAAGTCATTAATCAGGTAATGAAGCTTTTGAGAGAGACTGGCTGAGGCACTGATTATGTGCAGCCAGACAGACATAGCATATTCAATTATATTTCACTGTACGACAAATTATTATCTTTTTGACAATAACATACCACATTATAGATTTTAGCAAAAGGAATGTCTCATAGGTTTTTCTATGTATTGCTGACCTCCATCCATTTTCCACCTTCATATACACCAGAGTCAGGCAAGAGGTTTGCCTAGATGCTTGGAAATCAGAATGTATGATAATACAGTCTGAAATGTTTAATAAATTATTTAATTAAAAGCTTTCAGTGGTGAGTTTCAGAAGGGGATATTCAGATGAAATCTAAACGATTGTGTGAATAGTCTACAGTATCTGTATAAAGGCAGCATTTCAGTCAATATCAAAATCATTTGCTTTTAAACCTCTTCTCTTAGGATCGATGTCTTGTTTACAGAAAAAATAAAAACAATATGGGTGAATGGTTCAAATAAAGCACATTTGCAGCAGTGATGCAGCATGAACAATCAATACCCAAAACCTGGCAATGAGAAGATTCTTATTACAAAGAAGCAAGAATATTGTCATTTGTAGTGTGTATGTGACAAGTTAAAATCTCTCCACTTCAGAAAGCATATGTAAATAAATCGTTACTGACATTTCATAGTGATAAATGACCTTAAAATCTTATGTGATAAAAAAAATAGTAAATTCTCATCTGCTGTCTTACTGATCTCTCAATCACTTTACTGCAATGCCAATTTCCTGTCACTTATTGATATGCTGCAATATTGTTGCTTGCTCTGATTTACTGGTGTATTTATTGCTGCTTCAAAACTAAATAGTCATTATCCACTACAAAATGCACTACTACGCATTTAATGCATTACAATGTCTTCTCAGTGCTCCTGACCCATGCTACTTTATTACATATAGATTTGAAATATAGAAGATTCTAAACTTTATACCACATTTATAATTTTAAGTCTGCTTTATTTTGATGTTCTTTTGTGTTTACAGACCAAATGTCCAAGACCACAAGTGAAAATGGTGAATCTTTAATATTTCTTTTTCATTTTACGTCTATACATGTTTTATTTTATCCTAAATCATTGTTGATTATAAGGTTTAAATCACAGAATTTACAATATAATCTCAGACTTTTGGATCCGACTGTATGTACTCTGTGTCTGTTTGCACAATTATCTGTACTGTTAGTGTTCTGCAATCTGAGCCTCTTCACACAAGCATCTCAAAGTCTAGTGAACACTGAGTAAGCTGTGCAGATGAAAAATAAACTTTACTTTTTCCTGAAACCGTAGCTTTCCATTGATGTCACTGCCAAGAAATATAATTTAGATGCAATGTGTGTGTGTAATTAAAATAGAGACACATCACTATATTTTATTTTATTTTATTTTAATTGAGGAAGCAAAAATAAGTTGAACAGTTTATGCTGCACTAACAATTTGCTATGGCTGAACATTAATATAGTACACCAAGAGGAAGGAACATTTGATTTTAGTCCTGTGCTATTTGCTTTGATTACAATGTGCTTGCATGTTTCCTGGTAGAACTGCTATGTAAAGTTGCTAATATCTGTGATATTTTTTAGCAATAAAAAAAAAGTGCTTAACATGCTTAATGGTCCAGTTTTAAAGGGAGTTCACACTGACAGAGATTAAAATGCTGGTGGTTGCTTGTCGCTGTCCTGTTGTTTTCCAGTAGGCTTTCCTATTCGACTGCAATACCCAACTGTATCATTAGGCAGACAATGAGTTCCACTGTCTGCACTCACATTTGTAGTCATCGCATAAATGGGCATTTGCATAAAGTTGAACTGTGCTCAACTTTGTCATGTCCCCAATGGTCTTTCTGCTTGTGTCTATTATGATGGTGTCAGAGAGCAGAGGGTAAGAATCTAAACACAGCTCTATTATTTAAAGCAAAATAAAAGAAACATGCATTTTAACCAGATAAACAAGGCAAACCAGACACACCAACATTGCTAATGGAAGGATGCAAGAGGGCTTTTTAAAATTATGTCACAAGCATGATGTTGTTACCTAATATTCTCAGTGAGTTATAATAAAAATAAACACAGGCTCACATTAAATAATCATAAACTCAGCTGAATTGGTTGTATTAGGCCTACAGTTTTAAAGTGAGCCTGTCTCAGAGGAGACTGTTTACAGCAAAATAATCATTGCACGAGACCTCATCAGTGGAGCTTGTCTGTGATCAACTTTTTTTCTAGTAAATATGATGTTTCAGTAATTTACTTCCACTTTGAGTCAGTTCACAGAAATGTGAAGATCCAGCAGAGAAAGATCCACCAATCAGAGAACAGCAGCTGACAAAGCGCACAAAACAAGCTCTGAAGTGACCTCATGATGCATTGAGAATGACACAATTGATTCTATCTCCCTACACTTTTGAACTACTTGTATATTTGCAAATATCTGAACCTTTTGAGATAAAATAATAAAAAAACATTGTTTATCCCTTTAAGCTCTGAAGGTTTTTTTTTTTTTTTTCAAGATTTCCTTTTTCAGTAGCATACCCAAAAGGCTAATAACTAAATCCATTTTTTTTAAATAAAACAAATTGTCAAAACGAGTCACTTTTTATTTGCCTGCAAATTTCAATGCACTTGTTCAATTTTGGTCATAATACCTGCATGCAATGGAAAGTAGACCTTCTAAGCTTTCAAATTATACCTATTTTGCGTTGGCCAAGACATTATTAATATTTTGACAATAATTTTTTTGGGCCCATCCAAGCTTAAAGGGTTATATGCATATAATCAACAACTTTAAATCATTAATTTTATATTATTACATCATTTGTAATTTTATTACGAAGACATTTAACTATTTTTCCAATTTGGGACCACTAGTGGCACAGAAACTTCTAGTGTTGGGGAGTAACAGACTAAAAGTAGCTATGCCATTAGCATGCAAGTACATCAGATTAGCTGTTTTTAAAATAGTATAGCTTTTCCAATAACAAGTTACTTCTCAAAGGACAAGTGGTTAAATTGTAAATGTTTAATTTATTAACACCTCACGTAAAGACAGCTGGCAGTGTTACAATCGGTGTTGTTTACATTCACAGGATGTTAATAACATACAATTCTCAATTAAAAAGCCTTATTGTTTATGTGCCAGATATAAGGCTTTTATCAAATTATAGTCTAAATTGTATTATTTTATAATTATATAAAAATATTTTGGCCCATTAAGTAGCTTCAATGCGAAACTATTTTTTTCATTTTAATTTTTTTCAAAATAGTAGCTTGACTATAGTTTACTATAACAGCATTAAATGGTAGGCAAGATACAGATGTTTCCTCAACACTGGAAACGTCTAGGTTACGGATGTAACCTCTGTTCCCTGATGGAGGGAACGAGACGTTGTGTCAAAGAAGCGACACTAGGGGTCTCTCTTGAACGCCGAATATGCCTCTGATCTATGAAAAAAAGGCCAATGAGAAGTTGGCAGCCAGTATTTGCATACCCCGCCCCCAGACATACGGGAGTTAATTCAGGATTTTTCTGAGGAGCCGGAAATGGTCTGGCCACCACAGTGGCTCGTCTCAGCGACTTGGCCGGGAGGACACAATGTCTCGTTCCCTCCATCAGGGAACGGAGGTTACATCCGTAACCTAGACGTTCCCCGTCTGTTGCTCACTTCGACGTTGTGTCAAAGAAGCGACACTAGGGGTCCAATTTAAATCACGCCATGCGCTGAGCCGTGTACGTGTTCTGCTGACACAGGAGCGGGCAGGTATTCTACGTGCAGCGGCGACCAGCTGTGTCAGACTGCACGTACCTTCCCCAATGCCCCACAAAAGTCGTCGGAATCCTTCTGGTTACCCTAGGCAGGGGAACAAGGCGACACTTGGCAACCTGGGAATGGGCCAAGCCTGGCTGGGCCTCTTTTCTCTCTATGTTTCTCTGCATAGAGCAAGAACGGCAAGACAAAAAAAAAAAAAAAAACTGTAAACAAAACAAACAATAAACTGCAATGTTGTGTCGGAGCTCACAACGCATCAGCCATACTTGGTGCCATCTTGAGTCCAATGAAGGAAAGGCAAAGAGTTTTTTATTGCAAAATAATTGTTAAAATAGGTTTGCTTCAATTTTGTACACACTGTAAATATATGTTTTTTAAACAACCTAAAGAATATACTTAATGTACAGTAGAAACATCTAAATTATCTGCCTTTATTCAATTATGACTGAATCAACCTGATTACATTACACCAATGGGTAACACTTTACTTTAATATTTCCTTTGTTAAGGGATTATAAAAGTGTCTGTTATTGACTACTATGTCATTTAGAAATGCATTATAAGCCAGTTTAACTCACATTTTATAAATGCTTAAAGGGACAGTTTACCCAAAAAAGATAATTCTCCAATCATTTACTCCAAATGTGTTTGACTTTCTTTCTTCTGCTGAAAACAAATGAAGACTTTTGGAAGAATATTTCAGCTCTGTAGGTCCATACAATGCAAGTGAAAGGAGACCAAAATTTTGAAGCTCCAAAAGCACATAAAGGCAATTTTAAAGTAATCCATACAGCTCCAGTGGGTAAATCCATTTCTTCAGAAGTGATATGATAAGTGTGGGAGAGAAACGTCTAAGTTACTATTGTAACCTCCATTCCCTGATGGAGGGAACGAGACGTTGTGTCGAAGAAGTGACACTAGGGGTCTCTCTTGAGAGACTCACGCATCTTTGAATTTGAGAAAAGGCCCATGAGAAATTGGCAGACAGAATTTGCATGTAACACCCGCGGACATACGGGTATAAAGGGATGCAAATGCGTCTGTTCATTCAGGATTTTTCTGAGGAGCCGACAATGAGGTTTGGCCGCAACAGTGGCTCGGTTCAGCATCGTGGTTGGGAGGACACAACGTCTCGTTCCCTCCATCAGGGAACGAAGGTTACAATAGTAACCTAGACATTCCCCATCTGTCGCTCACTTAGATGTTGTGTTGAAGAAGCGACACTAGGGGTCCATATTTAATCACGCCACGTGCTGAACCGTGTACGTGCACTGCTGACACAGGTGCGGGCAGGCAGTTGTGTGCCAAAGCAACAGACTGCATCAGACTGCACGTACCCTTCCCCAACGCCACATAAAATCATCATAACCTTCTGGTTCCCTACACCCCGAAGGGGGGAACAAGGCGACATGCCAAGCATGGGAGCAAGCCCCGCCAGCCACACAAGCAGCGTCTTTTCTCTCTATGATTCTCGCATAGAGTTAAAGCTGCTGGAACCATCTTAACGCTATCACACACATCGGGGAAATCGTTCTTTTCAAATTCCTATTTTTTCAGGGGGAAAAGACCTCGCAGAGACCAAACCTGTCCAGGCTAGGGGAGGTAAAGAGTGGTGAAATACATCACATGGGTTTTCAGGCCACATGTTGAGAATGGCGTGGTGGTAGATCCTACCTGTTGAGAGGGAGGAGTTGCTACAAACACAGCGACCATGGGGCAGCGGGAACTGCCCAAGGGAGATGCAGGTCCGCTCGCAAGGGGAATGTACCATGGGAAATACACACAGGGGGATAACTCTAGGCAGTTGATGTGTGAACGAAGCGGGGGCCCTTTCCAGAGGCCAGCGGCTGAGTGCCCATTGCACACTGCGCCCCAACCCTGTTTGGAGGCATCTGTGGTGACCAGAACGCATTGGGACACCTGCTGTAAGGGAACTCCTGTCCGTAGAAAACAGAGGTCTGTCCAGGGTTTGAAAGTCTGGTGGCAGGCGGGGGTGTTAAATACATGGTGCGTACCGTGGCGCCATGCCCATCTTGGGACTCGAGTCTGGAGCCAGTGCTGAAGCGGTCTCATATGCATCAACCACAGTGGCGCGACCACCACGGAGGATGCCATATGCCCCAGGAGCCTCTGGAAATGTTTTAGAGGAACCGCCATGCCTGGCTTGAACAAGGTGAGGCATTTCAGCACTGACCGCGCACACTCGTTGGTGAGGCCCACTACCATTGAGACTGAGTCTAACTCCATGCCGAGAAAAGAGATGCTTCGAACCGGGGCGAGCTTGCTCTTTTCCTAGTTGACCTGAAGCCGTAGGCGGCTGAGGTGTATGAGCACCTGGTCCCTGTGGGCGCATAGTAACTGTCAGGAGTGGGCCGGGATGAGCCAGTCATCGAGGTAGTTGAATATGCGAATACCCACTTCCCTTAGCAGGGTAAGGGCTGCCTCTGTGACCTTCGTGAAGACGCAGGGGGACAGGGACATGCCGAAGGGGAGGAACTTGTACTGATACGCCTGGCCGTTGAATGCGAATTGTAGAAAGGGTCGGTGTCGAGGCAAGATCGAGACGTGGAAGTATGCGTCCTTCAGGTCTACCGCTGCAAACCAATCTTGATACCGGACGCCAGTTAAGGTGTGTCTTTGCGTGAGCATTTTGAACAGGAGTTTGTGTAAGGTCTGGTTAAAAACTCTCAAGTCCAAGATAGGTCGTAAGGCACTGCCTTTCTTTGGTATGATGAAGTAAGGACTGTAGAAACCCTTCTTCATCTTGGCTGGAGGGACAGGCTCTATCGCGTCATTGAGTAGAAGGGTCGCGATCTCCGCACACAGGGTTTCTACAGTCCTTACTTCATCGTCAAATTTTTGGGTGAACTATCCCTTTAATAACACAAATTCAACATTAGTAATCTATGAAAATATTCCTGCTTGAAAATAGACCGATATTATTAGAGTTGCTAACATGGCAAACCTGTACATAAAAAGTTCAATTTAATTTAACAATTAATCAGGCTTTATTATATGATATATGCTTTGAATGTACATGAAGACATGGAAAGTAATTTTGCAGAGGACTTTTGGTAGCTAGAACTAGGTAAAACCATTCTTTTGACATAAAAATTTCAAGTGACAGCACAAGTGAGTCAAGATATTAAAGTAATATTAACACAAAGGGAATTGTTGAAAAATGACACAATCCTCTTTTTAATTTCACTGTAATACTCTATGTTTTCTACATTGTGACAGAAATCATGAATTTGTATTCAAATAAGTGTGAATAAGTGTATTTATGATGCATTTATAACATGTGAGCTAAAATGGTCACTATTTGGCAAGTATTGGATGAAAGCTGACATTTTTATGCATGTTGTCATAACTGTATATAGGTTTTATAAAGCATTTGTAAATTATTTATTGGTCATTATTGTAACCCTAATGAACATCTACACATATCCACTTTGTACAGTGCCTAAAAAACAAAAGTGGCCTCAAAAATTTGTATAGCCTGTGAATCAGACAGAGACTGAAAAATATGGAAAGAGTGAGCAAGTTGAAGTGCACAGTTTAACAGGATATCGTGTCAAAAGGCTGTCATGCTATACCAGTCTGTGCTGTGGTATTGTCATAACTCATCTAGTCTTCTCACTAACCTTGTGCTTCAGACCACATTTGTGTGACCAAAGAGAATAGACAGGATGAAATGGCAGTGTTTCAGGAGGACTGAAGCTAGACTCTAAGGCTCAACTTAACTTGAAGAGTATGCCAACTGTAATGTAATACAGCACCTTCTGGTAAGCAATTTATTTGCCTAGACATTTGCTATGACAATGCTGACAATAATTACTGTAGATATGTTTTCCTCATGGTTTAATTACAAAATTATTAGTGTGAGGATATAAGGCTACCTTGTTTGCATTACATATTAACAGTTCACTGAAGACAAGATTCAGCTGTATTTTTAGTTTTATGATTGAATGAAACATACCTGGTTGAGTCATGTAATGTATTTTCATAAGGATAAAAGCTCAAAGATAACTTCTAATCATTTAAACCCCTCTTTTTCTCCATCTCTTAAGTCATTAGTGACCAGATGCACATTTCAAAGGTGAGCCTGATGCACAGTAAATCTGTGACTCCTTTGTGTACAGCTCACACATACACATGCTCAGTTATCTACATTTCCAGTTGCAGGTCTATTCCAATGTGTTTGAACTCCTGTTATTGTACTGCTCTTATCAGTGCAGTTTAAAGGGGCAATCTCTCCAAATGTTTACTGCACTAATTGAGTTGTCGACCTCCCTTGTTAGAATTATTCACTGCCTTTATCAGTAATGCAACAAGCAATACAGATGTTGTTAGCACCTCTTAAATAACTCAGTTTTTTATTCTGGCAAATATGTCTTTATACTGTAGCTCAGTCTCTAGAAATGTTTTTCTAGTAAAATAAGGTTTCTTTCCAGGGCAGACTGGATATAATTTTCTCTTATGACCACAGAGACCCTCACAGTGCAGCTTACATTGCAGTACTCTCTATGTGATCACTTACATTCTCTTTTATGCTATGCCTCTTGTGTCTCATTGTCATGATTTAGACAGCTTGTCACTGGACAGGCTCATCAGTTGTTTATATTAATAGGTTAAACAATGCACAGTGATGACATTATTGCTACCCTGCATAAATGACATGCATATGTTATAGTTATGTTTTTGCCTTCTGATTAGGTTGCTGTAAACAGTTGTTAACTTTTTTGCCTATATTTCCATTTCACAATGGCATACTTTTGTCTATTTTAAACAAACACTTCTGAAAATAAATGTAAACAAAACATTTGAATCTAGATAAATCATAAAAATAAAGATATCCAACAAGCTAGTTAAAGGGTTATTTCACCCCAAAATTATAATTCTCTCATCATTTACACACCCTCATACTGTCACAAACTCATATGACTTTCTTCTATGGAACACAAACAGAGATATTTTAAAGGAAGTTTGACATATTTTTGTCCATACAGTGTAAATCAATGGGGTCCAAAAAAAGTTGTGAAAAGCGAGTGTAACAGTGTATAAAACTTACACCCTTTCCATAAACCAACACATTTTTTAAAACATTTTAAAAAGAGTTTTAAAAGCAAATGTGACATGAAAAGCACATTTTCTGATGCAACCACTTCATTTCGTAACGCTTCTATGATACTTTCGTCTCACATTAGAGTTGGGGTACTCGAGTTTGGACTCGGACTCGTGTCCGAGTCACGAGTCCAATTTTAATGGACTTGGACTTGTCTCTGACTCGGATGGATTTTTTTCTCTGACTTGACTCAGATTGAGCCTTTGAAAATAAACACATCTTATTAATGAAATTAATGAACACATCTCTGTCTGCATGCAGCTGTATTAGCCTCTTAAGTCAGCATAACCAAAGTTGTTTCACTGAGTTTAAGCAAACACACGCACACACATATACACATGTGCACAGGTACACTCGTCAGTCAACCAATACGCTTGAATGTTACAACAGAGAATACTGTATAAAATGGACTTCCGAGGTGACTGGTTCGAAGAAAACATAAATAGAGTTATGTATCCAATGTAATAGAAACTAAACAAGGCAGTTTCACATGACATGGGACCTGATAATTGGTCAAAGTGCATGTGATCGTTTATACAGCCAAGACAGTGCAGTTTCATCCTGGATAAAAACTTAAAATCAAGAAACTAATTGAGTCATGTCACCTACATCATGTCTCTCACATTTTACTAAAAACAGCATATCGAAATAAAAATACATAAAAATAGTATTAATATTGGATATTAAGTATTTTAAGGTATAATGTGTCTACACATGTATGCTTCTGTAGTCTGTTGTGGTCCATTTTCAGCTTGAACTGGTCCATAATAGCTTTATGAATTAACTGTGTAACTGTTTAAATAGTCGGGGGGGGG
Organism: Moxostoma hubbsi; assembly: GCA_032164185.1. Lineage (NCBI taxonomy): Eukaryota > Metazoa > Chordata > Actinopteri > Cypriniformes > Catostomidae > Moxostoma > Moxostoma hubbsi. Next base: position 20,617,732 of record JAVLUX010000035.1, read on the forward strand.
GCCTTATTGCTAAAACAAACAGCAACTCTAAACAGATAAACAGCACCTATTTATTGATTCAAAAAACTAAATCCAGTATGCTCCGAAGTTCTTAAAAAAATATATGAAGGTGCTCTTGAATGAGGAAATAATCCAAAAAGAAAAATCAAGGCACACTTCCAGATAAAAATATAGTTAAAAAGTTCACTGTCATTGTCAATGGCTATAAAAAAATAAAAGTTCACAACATTCAACCATGCACAAAAAAATATTATATTTTGGGTTGTGAAATATTTAGTTTGTAATTTAATTATAGACTATAAAATAAATGTATTATTCATTGACAGAGTTTGTGTATGAAGCTAAACTTCATGTTACGAGTTGAATTTAGTTGGTTATGACATTTTTATTTTAAATGTTTATTTTTATTGTAAATAACCAGGTAACTTATACACGTTTTTATTTAGCCTACATCTCTGACAGTTTTGAAGGACAATTCTGTTAAATTTATCATTCAAAATTACTATTCTCAATGTTTTGCGGTTAAAGAAGAGCTCAATTACCTTTTCTTTGGTTCTTTGGTTACCTTATTTCTTTAGATAGGGATAATTTTAAATGAAACTAAATTAAATTGAATTGACAAATTGAAAATGAATTAGAAATAAAAACTAATTTAAACTATGAAACATAATAACCTTGGTTGTAATGACTAATTCAGTTTTCACTTTCTTTAGTCTGTTTGAGTGGAGGGGAAAAAGCAACAAATAATTGAAATGTCAACAGAGTGCAATAAGAATTGTGTTGAAGGACGGTTTTGTCTTCATACACCTAAAGCATATGCTTTCTTTCTGAAACCATATGTTCAGCCAGATAATAATCATAAAATGTATATAAGAAATGCAACAGAGGTGTTTTTGTTACATTTATATTGATAAACTGTTAGTTGTGAAGTTTAAAATAAGTTTAAAATATTGATGTTGAGTGTACGGTAAAAATTTTACTCCAGATTCATTTGGACTCAGACTCGACTCGGACTCTGCCTTTTTAGTCTGACTCAGTTGTTTAAAGACTCGGACTTAGGTGGACTTGACCCTAACACTATCTCACGTGTCAGCTTGCATCCATGACTGGTCTTGAACCGTGGTCTTCCTAAAGTTCAACACTATCATGTGTGTTACCGCGGAAGCTAATCACATTTGAATAAGTGTGGAAATGTAGGTGGGTCTATAATACAATTGTAAAAATATATAGTTTTCAAATTATGCATTCATGTAAAAGTGTTTCAATGTAATAACATAGAAGTATGTGAGTGAAAAAGTGAAAAATAAGTGTTTTTAAAGTCACATCCAGCAGTACTCATGATTTGTGTGAAAGCGAATAAAACACACAGTTGTTGTAGCACCTCTAGTGTTAATTTCACCAGGAAATTTGGAAACTTGGAACAAGGCAAGAAAAAAATGTAGTTACAGTAATGTTCATTCCATAAGACTAGGTTGGAAATGTTGCATATTCAACTCTTTTCAGTGCATTCCATTGCTTTACCCAATGCAAATTTTTAATCTTAAATTATTAGAAAATTCAATACATAAATCATTTAATCTTTATTTATTGCTTATTTTCTCATTGTTTTGTTTGCTGTGGGACACAAAGGAAGTTTCTCAATATCCAAGATGCAGCTCAAAAAGTGAGAAAAAACATTTCGAAAAAATACTCCATGCAATTTGTGCGCTGTATTCCAAAACTTCAGATGCCATGTGATCGCATTGTGTGAAGAACAGATCCAACTTGAATTGTTTTAGAAACAATCAGCTCTCCGATCCTCTGTAACAGTCAGATTCCGATCCGCGGATCATTCAAACGTTCACAATTGCCACCTCAACAAGAGTTACGATCGGTTATGACGACTGTGGCGTCAGTGATGTCAAATGCCAATGGCTCTCACGTATCATGTGTGAAAATCTAATGTTTGAATACATTTTTGAAAGAGATGCAAATTCCATTAACGGAGAGGTAGATTTTCACCAAATATAACTTTCAGATTCTTTCACATGGGGCTATGGTATGGTTCCTTTAAATGCAGTATTTAAGATTTAAGAATCATTTGAAATACTTAATATGACCTTTTGTGTTTTTTTTTATTTATTTTTATTAAATGATCATGACTGTACATGTTTTTTATATTATTGGTTGGTTAAATTATTGGTTAGGTTTAGACATAGGGGTAAGTTAGCTTAGGAGATATATAGAAAATATTAAGATTGCGAGCCTGTGGCAGAATTGTCCAAACTGAGGTGACAATGGCAGGACAATGATGTTTTGATGATGCAGGCAAAAAGTCGCTACTGTGATTTCTTGGTCATTAGACTGCCTAAAAGTGTTTTGACAGGGATGCATTAATGCACAGGCTTATACAGGCTGAAGCCCAGGGCCTAAACACCCATGGGGCCCAGTCGGAGGAGCACATTTAAGTAATTTAAGTTGGAGATGCGGTTATTGACATGGTGACATCGTGCAACCATTAAAAGTGTCCGTGTAGTGCTTAGTCAATGCACAGCACTTGAAAGGGGCCTTAGCGAAACAGTGAGCCCATGACCCCAGTGATACCTTAATGCACCCCTGCACAGAGGTCACAAATTAATTCAGGACACACTTCATGATTCAGAGCTCAGGTCACATCTCAATTAATCTCATCTCCAGTATCCCTCATTTTAACTAATTTATCTTAAAAAAAAATCTAATTAAGCTTTGATGACATAATTTTTTCACACAACATCACACATCAGCAGAATCAATAGAGAAACTGTATAATACACCGCTGAGTATGGGAACATGATATTGTGAGACCAGGCTGGTGGATTGGTAGATCATTTTATGGAGGTGTACACATACTTTTGGCCATGTAGGGTTTGCTCCAAAACTTAGTGAGCTGCCTCGCTGTCTTCTAAGGCAGCATCCTAACTGAAATGTAGCCTCATATCATTTGGAACACTCTACAAAGGCAGCAGCTCAACGTAAAATTGCGCTCCTCAAAGCAGCAAATAGGAGACTCGACTTGCAACTGATTTTAGTACAGATGATGTGAGAGGAACGATGCAATACTCTAATGATCATAAATACACATTGCACACATACATTTTGAGTAAAATAGTGTGTTTTTATCTATACTTTTCAGTATTTAATATAAAAAATGTATCTCGCTTCGCTCATCGTCTTTTTATTTTTATATTTTTTCCCACCAAGCTCATCACAGTGCATTCTGAGATTGGCTACCTGGGTAAGGATACATACAATGCTACCTTAGTATTTGGCCAAAAAGAGATATCTTATGAGGAATCATAGTTAAATACCAAACTTTTGAAACAGCCTTCGCATCGGGAGTACCTATGATGACTTAAAATAACACCTCCGGAGGAAGCTCGCTAGGCTTCGAATCAGACACATAGTTTGTTTACTGTAAATATCTTATACCTTCACGTATCATCCCCAGCTAAGCCCCTAATACCCCGTCAGACATTGAAATACTTTACCTCATCACCATGTTTGCTGTGTAGTGATTCATATTTCCTGCACAGACTAAGTATACTGCTGTAGCTAGACGCAAATAATTTCTCAAGGAAAATATTCACATTGATTTCTTCATTGAGCTCCTCTATATACGTAGAGCATTTACTAACTGATGTATATGATAACATAATTGATAGCAAATGGAAAAATAGCAATGGAGAATGCAAGATTGCCGATACATAGCACTCAGCAGGCATAGGCATTTTATTAGTTGTGTAGGCAAAGCTGGCTGTGGATACACTGAGCAGTGCATTATACAGTTTCTCCATTGATTCTGTTGACGTGTGATGGCAAATCAAAGATTATGCCATCACAGCTTAATTTAACATTTTAAAGTTAAATGAGTTCCAAAGAGAGATACTAGAGATAACATTCCTTGAGATGTTACCTGAGCTCTGAATCATGTGGAAGTGTGTCCTAAATTAATTTGTGACCTCTGCGCAGGGGTGCTTTAAGGTATCTCTGGGCCCATGGGCTCACTGTTTTGTTAAGGCCCCCTTCAAGTTGTGTGTGTTGGGGATGAGGGTCCACTGAGGCCCCCTTCAAGTGCTGTGCATTGAACAAGCACTACACAGATACCTTTAATGGTTGCTCATTGTCACCATTTCAACCACTGCGTCACCAGCTGAAAGCACTTAAACATGCTCCTCCCGCTGTGTCCCATGGGAGTTGTAGGCCAGGCCCCATTGGAGTTGGCCCCAGGGCTTCACCCTGTATAAGCCTGTGCGTTAATGCACCCTGCCTCTGCATACGCAGTTGCACCAATGATCATCCAAAGAAAGAGTGAGAGGCATAAAAAAAACAATTCCTCTCACAGAGGTATCTGACATCTCTTATGGACTATAAACCCTCTATCACAGCCAGCAAAATACCTCTAATTCTTCACTTCAGAAGATAGCCTTGGACAAATGGCAGCAATACTATTATCCAACAGTTCTGTGCTGATAGTCACTTTATGTTTGATTGCACACTGTCGAAATGTCTGAATGGAGTAGCACTTCAGACTTCATGTGTGGTGTTATGGTGGTGTCAAGTTATTCAATCATCTTTTAAGCCATTTTTTACTTTAAAAAATAGAGCGTGCGTATGGTTGCTAAATATATGGGTTTTGTTGCAACAAATCAAATCAAATCAAATCAAATCACTTTATTGTCACACTACTGTGTACACGAGTGCAACAGCAGGTGAAATTCTTGTGTGCAGTTCCGAGCAACATTGCAGTAATGACAGTGACGACATAAACCACTTTACAATAAACAACATATTACACAAAACAATTTACATAACAAACTTACACAACAATTTACATAACAAATGTACACATACCTACACAACAATTTACATAACAAATGTACACAATACACACAATGTAGAATACACACACTAGATACGGGTATAAATATATATATATATACACTAACTGAATTGGGAGAATATATTGACAGAATGAGGATTTATAAAGTGCAGTGCTGATTGTTGATCGTGAGAGATCATGTGTTCAAAAGTCTTATTGCTTGTGGGAAGAAGCTGTCATGTAGTCGGGTGGTGCGGGTCCTGATGCTGCGATACCGCCTGCCTGATGGCAGCAGTGAGAGCAGCCCATGACTCGGGTGGCTGGAGTCTTTGATAATCCTCCGAGCTTTCTTCACACACCGTCTGTTATATATATCCTGGAGGGAGGGAAGCTCACCTCCGATGATGTTTCTGGCCGTTCGCACCACCCTTTGCAGGTCTTTGCGGTTGTGGGCGGTGCTATTGCCGTACCAGGCGGTGATGCAGCCAGTCAGGATGCTCTCAACAGTACTAGTGTAGAACAGTGTGAGGATGTGTTGGTTCATTCCAAACTTCCTCAGCCGTCTCAGGAAGAAGAGGCGCTGGTGAGCCTTCTTCACAACGGCCTCAGTGTGGACGGACCATGTGAGTTCCTCAGTAATGTGGACACCGAGGAACTTGAAGCTGCTGACTCTCTCCACCGGTGCTCCATTAATGGTGATGGGGCTGTGTTCTCTGTCTATCTTCCTGAAGTCCACCACAAGCTCCTTGGTTTTACTGACGTTGAGGGAGAGTTTGTGCTCCTGACACCAGCGTGTCAGAGTGTGCACTTCCTCTCTGTAGGCCGTTTCATCATTGTCAGTGATCAGACCTACAACCGTCGTATCGTCAGCAAACTTAATGATGGCATTGGAGCTATGTGTCGCCACACAGTCATGTGTGTAAAGGGAATACAGGAGTGGGCTGAGAACACAGCCCTGCGGGGCTCCAGTGTTGAGGGTCAGTGATGAGGAGATGTTGCTGCCCATTCTAACCACCTGACGTCTGCCTGACAGGAAATCCAGGATCCAGCTGCACAGCGAGCTGTTTAAGCCCAGAGCCCGGAGTTTCACATCAAGCTTGGAGGGCACTATGGTGTTAAATGCTGAACTGTAGTCTACAAACAGCATTCTCACATATGTGTTCCTTTTTTCCAGGTGGGAAAGAGCAGTGTGTATTGTAGATGCAATGGCATCATCAGTGGAGCGGTTTTTACGGTAGGCAAACTGTAATGGGTCCAAAGAGGTGGGCAGAACAGAGCAGATGTGATCTCTGATCAACCTCTCAAAGCATTTGCTGATGATGGGGGTCAGAGCAACTGGACGCCAGTCATTTAAACAAGTGATTTTGGCTTGCTTCGGTACAGGCACAATGGTTGATGTTTTGAAGCATGTGGGGACTACAGACAGGGAGAGGGACAGGTTGAAAATGTCCGTAAAAACACCAGCCAGTTGGTTCGCGCATGCTCTGATGACGCGGCCCGGAATGCCGTCTGGACCTGCGGCTTTACGGATGTTCACCCGTCGAAAGGATCGGGTTACATCCGCAACAGAGACGGAGAGTGAACCATCATCTGTAGTATCGGCCGCGAGTGCTCTCTCCGCGAGGGCGGTGTTGTTGTTGTCCTCAAAACGAGCATAAAATGTATTAAGCTCGTCCGGGAGAGAGGCAGCGGTGTTCATGGCAGAGTTTTTATTCTGTTTATAGTCCGTGATGATGTTAATTCCCTTCCACATACTTCTGGAGTCAGTGGTGTTGAACTGACCTTCAATTTTGTGCCTGTACTGGCGTTTGGCTGTGCTGATGGATTTACGGAGGGCATAACTGGCTTGTTTACGCTCCTCCGCGTTCCCGGAATTAAAAGCGGTGGTCCGCGCAGTAAGTGCTGCGCGAACATCGCCGTTAACCCAGGGTTTCTGGTTGGGGTAGATCCGTATATTTTTTGTTGGAACAACGTCCTCTACGCACTTCCTGATGAAACACGTTACGCTATCAGCGTAAACCTCGATGTCGTCATCGGAGGCAGACCGGAACATCTCCCAGTCCGCGTGATCAAAACAGTCCTGTAGCGCAGAGTCTGATTGGTCCGACCAGCACTGGATCATTCTGAGGGCGGGTGCTTCCCGTTTCAGTTTCTGCCTGTAAGCGGGCAGAAGCAGAACGGAAGAGTGGTCAGATTTGCCAAATGGTGGGAGGGGGAGGGATTTGTAGCCATCCCGGAAAGGAGAATAGCAATGATCCAAAACCCGGTCCCCTCGTGTGTTAAAGCTGATGTGTTGGTGGTATTTTGGTGCTATTGTTTTGAAGTTGGCTTTGTTGAAGTCCCCGGTAACAATGAACGTGGCCTCAGGGTGCGCGGTTTCCTGCTCACTTATACTGCCATACAGTTCCCTAAGTGCCCGGTCTGTGTCGGCTTGTGGGGGGATGTACACAGCAGTGATAATGACCGCTGTGAATTCCCTCGGTAGCCAGAATGGTCGACACAGAAGCATGAGAAATTCCAGATCAGGAGAGCAGAAAGACCTGATAAAATGTACATTCTTCTGATCACACCATGATTTGTTGATCATAAAACATACACCTCCACCTCTGCTTTTACCTGAGAGGTCTTTCGCTCTGTCCGCTCGGTGCACGGAGAAACCCGTGGGTTTGATGGCCGAGTCTGGAATCTCCGCGGACAGGTTTCCGTAAGACAGATAACACAGCATTCTCTCGTCTCTCGTTGGAAAGAGATCCGCGCTCTCAGCTCGCAGAGCTTGTTGTCCAGAGACTGAACATTTGCCAGTAGTATACTGGGTAGCGGGGGGCGATTTGCGCGACGTCTTAATCTGATGAGAACGCCGGCTCTTTTTCCTCTTTTCCTTCTGCGTTTCCGCGGCCGGGCAGCCCAAACAAAGGGCTCCGCTGGCGTGTTTGTAAACCGCGGGTCGGCATTGAGGAATGTGAAGTCCGGTTTTCGGTGTGTGATTGCCGAACCAATGTCCAAAAGCGTTTGTCTGTCGTACACAATAAGGCAGACAACATCCAAGACAAAAAAACACAGAACTGTAAACAAAACAAACAATAAACTGCAGTGTTTTGACGGAGCTCGCGACGCAGCAGCCATACTCGGCGCCATCTTGAGACAAATGAATATCTCACTCTGTTATTTATAAAGAGGGATTGAAAGAAAAAATCTGTCAAATAATAGCAGCGTTTATGACATCATTAATCCAAATTACACTGGCTCTAAATAAACATCATGGCATCATAACATGCAAACTGCTTACTTTGATCCTAATATGAGCAGAGGTTAACGTTGTAGCCATTTATTTCCATAATTGTTGGGACATAGCTAAATTTCACAAGGACAGTAGTCCTTGACTGCAGTCTTACTCATCCTCTTATTAATGCAAAAGCATAGTCATATCATTGAAATATCATTTTCACTTTTACTTGAAGTGATGCAATCTCAATTTTCTCATCAATCACACCGGCAAGTAGATGGTAATAATTAAATAAGCTTAGCTCATGTAATCATTTTTATATTATATTTTGTTTTAAGAAAGAAAAATAAATCAAAGCAATATTATTGTAATATTGTGAAAGTAATAATATATATTGGCTTTGTTAATCTAACATTACAATGCCAATGTTAGCAAATTAAGGTGCAGCAGGAAACATGCTGAGAGCAGAGGTGGAGCTATGGGTGGGGCAAGGCCTAGGGCCCACCCAGACTGAAAGCTTTCCCATGCAGTCAGATCCATGAAAAAAAAAAAGATAATACATGCTTTTTCTTTTAAAATAGATTTAACTATTATTATAAATGTGATTTGTTTTGCCATGAGTTTCATTAGAGCTAGTCAAGTCAAGAGGTTTTTATTGTCATTTCAACCATATACAGTTAGTACAGTACACAGCGAAACGAGACAACGTTCCTCCAGGACCATGGTGCTACATAAAACAACATAGAACAAACACAGAACCACATGAGACTTCACAGACTAAATAAAATACCTATATAAAGTGCACGTGAAAACGTGTGCAAAAAGTACAGGACAGTTCAATAAATTGTTAACAATGAACAGGATAATAGGCACAGTGAGAGACAGTGCAGCGCCGACCAGTACACAGTAGTGCAGAAAGATGACAGTTTCTAAAAATGCCAAATGTAAACATAACATACTACGAGATAGTGTTCTATGGACATAGCTGTTATTGAGGTAGCAGACAGTTATAAAGTGACAGTAATTAAAGTGCCACTCAGGACATGTGTGTGTGTGTGTCAAACCAGTCTCTGAGTATTGAGGAGTCTGATGGCTTGGGGGAAGAAGCTATTACACAGTCTGGCCGTGAGGGCCCGAATGCTTCGTTACCTCTTGCCAGATGGCAGAAGGTTAAAGAGTTTGTGTGAGGGTTGTGTGGGGTCGTCCACAATGCTGGTGGCTTTTCGGATGCAGTGTTTTTTGTAAATGTCTTTGATGGAGGGAAGAGAGACCCCGATGATCTTCTCAGCTGTCTTCACTATCCTCTGCAGGGCTTTGCGATCCGAAACGTGCAAGTCCCAAACCAGGCAGTAATGCAGCTGCTCAGGATGCTCTCAATAGTCCCTCTATGGAGTGAGGATGGGGGTGGGAGATGTGCTTTCCTCAGCCTTCGAAGAAAGTAGAGACGCTGCTGGGCTTTCTTGGTAATAGAGCTGGTGTTGGACCAGGTGAGGTTCTCCACCAGGTGAACACCACGGAATTTGGTACTCTTGACGATCTCCACATAGGATCCGTCAATGTTCAGCAGAGAGCGTTCACCTTGTGCTCTCCTAAAGTCAACAACCATCTCTTTTGTTTTGTCAACATTCAGGGACAGGTTGTTGGCTGTACACCAGTCCGTTAGCCACTGCACCTCCTCTCTTTATGCTGACTCGTTGTTCTTGTTGATGAGACCCACCACGGTCGTGTCATCGGCGAACTTGATGATGTGATTCGAGCTGTGCATTGATGCACAGTCGTGAGTCAGCAGAGTGAACAGCAGTGGACTGAGCACACAGCCCTGGGGGGACCCAGTGCTCAGTGTGGTTGTGGTGGAGATGCTGTTCCTGATCCGGACTGAATGAGGTCTCCCAGTCAGGAAGTCCAGGATCCAGTTGCAGAGGGTGGTGTCCAGGCCCAGCAGGTTCAGCTTTCCAATTAGGTGCTGGGGAATGATTGTGTTGAATGCTGAGCTGAAGTCTATGAACAGCATTCGGATGTATGAGTCCTTTTTATCTAGGTGCGTGAGGGCCAGATGGAGGGTGGTGGCGGTGGCGTCGTCTGTTGAACGGTTTGGACGATACGCGAACTGCAGTGGGTCTAGTGAGGGGGGCAGCTGGGTCTTAATGTGCCTCATGACGAGCCTCTCGAAGCACTTCATGATGATTGGTGTTAGTGTGACAGGATGGTAATCGTTGAGGCAGGACACTGAAGACTTCTTTGGCATGGGGACGATTGGTGGCCTTGAAGCACGTTGGAACGATGGCGCTGCTCAGAGAGATGTTGAAGATGTCAGTAAGAACATCAGCCAGCTGATCTGCACATCCTCTGAGCACTCTGCCAGGAATGTTGTCTGGTCCAGCAGCCTTCCGTGGGTTGACTCTACATAGAGTTTTCCTCACATCTACCGTGGTAATACAGAGCACCTGGTCGTTGGGAGGAGGGGTGGTCTTCCTCGCCACCACATCGTTCTGCACTTCAAACTGAGCGTAGAAGTTGTTCAGCGAATCTGGAAGGGAGACATCTTTGTCACCGCTGTCCTTGTAGTAACTGTGGATTCTCTGGGCGTGTGCACGCTTTGCCTCTTTGATGGCCCGGGACAGTTTGGCCCTTGTCGCCTGCTCTGAAGGCGGAGTCTCGGGTCCTCAGCAGTGTGCGCACATCCACAGTCATCCACGGCTTCTGGTTGGAGCGTTTGGTGATGGTCTTGGAGAAAGTGACATCATCAATGCACTTGCTGATGTAGCTGGTCACTGATGCTGTGTATTCCTCCAAGTTGGTAGAATCGCCATATGTTGCAGCCTCCCTGAACATGTGCCAGTCAGTACACTCAAAACAGTCTTGAAGAGCAGAGATGGTTCCTGCTGGCCAGGTTTTCACCTGCTTCTGAAGCGGTTTTGTGCGTCTGACGAGCGGTCTGTCTACTGGAATTAGTATAACAGAGATGTGGTCTGAGTAGCCGAGGTGGGAGCCTTGATCTTGTTTGTGTAAACAAGATCAAGCGCGTTCGCCCCTCTCGTTGCAAAGTCCACATACTGATGGAATTTAGGGAGCAATGTCTTGAGATTCGCATGGTTGAAATCTCCGGCGACAATAAACAGTCCATCGGGGTGAGCGTTCTGCAGTTCACCCATAGCCCCATACTGTTCACAGAGTGCTTTCTTAGCATTAGCGCTGGGGAGAATGTAAACTCCTGTTATGATAACAGTGGTGAATTCTTGTGGTAAATAAAAAGGTCTGCATTTAACAGTCACAAGCTCCACCTGCGATGAGCAGTAGCTAGAGACTAGCATAGAGTTCATGCACCATTCCCTGTTGATGTAAACACACAAGCCACCACCGCGAGTCTTACTGCATAGAGCTGCATTTCTGTCGGCATGAAACGAGGCGAGCCCGTCTAGCTGAATGGCGTCATCTGGAACTCTGTCGCTGAGCCACGTCTCTGTGAAAACAAAGATGCAGCAGTCTCTAAACTCACGCTGCATAGCCTGCTGGAGTCGGATGTAGTCCAGTTTATTGTCCAGGGAGCAAACATTTGAGAGCAGGATAGATAGGAGAGCCAGCCGGCTAGGGTTTGTTTTTAGCCTAGCATGGATCCCGCCCTCTTGCCACGCTTCCGCTTACTCACACAGCGCTTACGACGTCCTCTCCCCAGCAACCGTCATCAGGCGACACCGAGGACTGGAGGCCTGGTCTCCACAGCAAGCTGAGTATGCGTAGCACCTCCTGTAGGTCATCATGCAGCTTGGTTGTTGCATGAATCCTATATTTGAGCAGTGTCTGGTGATGGTAGACACAAACACCAGTTGCTCCGATGTCCATGTGCCGCAAAAGTTGGTTTTTTTTAAACAAAAATAGCACCATTTTGGATCCGGAGTGGCCGCTGCGTGCTAAGATGTAAAAGCTATATCCTAATAATAATAATAATAATCATTGATTCAGAACATCCAGTCTTCCAATACATGATATATTAATACATTATACACAATACATTAATGCCAATTACATTCAATTAATCATGCCAATTCTGTCTGAGCTCCGCCCAGTCTCACAGCTCCCTTGATGGTAATGCTCTGTAGCAACTCTAGTTATGGCTAAACAACTATCTATGACCTGTATAAAAAAACACACATCTAGACCAAGACTTGTGTAAAGAAAACAAGGAATCACAGGATTGTGAGTCATCTGGAAATGAAGGTAAAATGGAAAAAGAAACACCCTCAACATCCCAAGAATGTTGTTCTACTGCTAGCATCAGTATGCATGCTCTACCCCTGGAGGAACCCTCACCACTACCATCTTCTGAAGATCTTAGCCATGGACCTTCAGATCTGTGAGGTGTAGAGGTTACCAATGCTGGTAACATTCCTGATTACTGTTATAGATGGAAAATCACGTTCCTTCAACGGTCATTGGTACGAAAATTTCAAATGGATTGAATATAGTAAAGCAAGAGATGTGATTTTTTGTAAAGCTTGCAGACATTTCCCTGAGGTGCATACAGAGTTCCCCTTCTGTCACTCACTCAACATTGTGTCGAATAAAGTGACACAAGGGGTCTTCATGGGATGCCAAACGTACCTCTGAACTTGAGAAAAGGCCAATGTCAAATTGGCAGACAGAATTTGCATGCCCCACCCCAGACAGGGAAGCGAGGCACTGTCTGTCAGTCAGAATTTTTCATCAGAGCCGAGTGGTTGTGCAACAGCAGAGCTGAGTTCAGCACTGTTCCACTCACCTCTGTTGGCAAGAAGCACTGCTGTTGGATATACAGCGCGTTTGCAGATGGCGTTTTCTCTCTCTGCGCGCTGTGCAGTCCACGCCCCTGGGCGCTTTGACAGCGCTGTCATTGCCTGAAAGAGTGTTTCTCCTCCTAAATAGAGTTTATTTCCTCTAAAAGAGTTTGAGTTCCCACTCATAAAAGAGCAGCAGGCACAGCAGGCATTGAACATCCTTTTCAGGACACGTCTTTTTAAAGTTGTCTTTCCGCCTCTGTGTAGTTCCTGGATGCGGTTGATTTCTCTCCACTTCTGATGGTCATAAGAGCTGCCTCGCGTGCCTGGGCTGCGATCACACGCAGGCAGCGTTTTATGAATGGTTCATGTTCTCAGTGCAAGAACATACCTATGGCAACATTGGTCCAGGAGCGTAACCTCTGGCTGAACATGGCTCCAGACTCGAGTCCCGAGATGGGCATGGTGCCATGACACATACCATGTGAAAATCACCCGCTTCTGCCGTCAGACATTCAACCGTTGGACAGACCTCTGCTTCCTGTGTGAGTCCCTTGCAGCAGATGTCCAGACGTGTCGTGGTCACCACAGACGCCTCTCAACAGGGTTGGGACGGCGTGTGCAACAGGCACACTGCTGCTGGCTCCTGCACAGGACCCTGGCTGCGTTGGCTGGCTGTATCTCTTCCCCAGAGAAGGTCTCTCCCGCTAATTCAAGGCAAATACGTCTTGATCCATTCAGACAACACCGCGAAGGTAGTGTACATAAATCGCCACGGCAGCGTGCGCTCTCGTCATATGTCACAACTCGCCCGCCAACTCCACCTTTGGACGGCAACCACAACGTGACGGCGGACGCGCTGTCACGACAGGTTTCGCCCAGCGGAGAGTGGAGGCTCCAGGGCGCTCGTTTGTGAATTGGAGTTCTTCCTGAGCCGAAGGCCCGCAGAGATGCGCAGTTCGGTCGGTGCTTTCATTCCTGCAGGAGAGGCTGGAGGGGAGGCTGTATGTGGCTGCTATTGTGGCCCACCACGACGCAATAGATGGCAAGTCCCTGAGTAAGCATGACTTGATTATCAGGTTCCTTAAAGGCGCCTGGAGACTGAACACTCCCCAGCCAAGCCTGTTCCCTTCTTGGTATATCTCAGTGGTCCTCACGGGCCTTCAGAGACCCCCCTTCGATCCGTTTGATCCAGTTGAGCTCAAGGCCCTCTCCCTGAAGACGGCCCTCCTGATCGCATTAGCCTCCATCAAGAGGGTTGGAGACCTGCAAGCATTCTCTGTCAGCGACACCTGCCTGGAGTTTGGTCCGGCACATACTCACATTAGGCCATGACCGGGCGATGTGCCCAAGGTTTCTACAACCCCCTTCAGGGACCATGCCATGAACCTGCAAGCCAGCTGCCCTGGGAGGAGGCAGACCCAGCCCTCTCATTGCTGTGTCCAGTACATGCTTTGCGTATCTATTTGGACCGTAAGCAGAGCTGTAGATGTTCTGAGCGGCTCTTTGTCTGCTTCAGCAGACAGCGGAAAGGGAACGCCAGTTTCAAACTGAGGCAACCGGCTGGGTCGTCGATACCATTTCCTTGGCCTTCTAGACTCAGGACGTGCCTGCCCCCTTGCGGGTTCGAGCACACTCGATGAGAAGTGCGGCATCCTCGTGGGCACTGGCCAACAGCACCTCCCTAGCAGACATCTGCAGAGCAGTGGACTGGGCAACACCCAATACCTTCGGTAGATTTTAAAATCTCAGGGTTGAGTCAGTCTCATCCTGTGTTTTGTCAGGTCCGAGCCGGTAGAACTCGGTAACGTGGCAGCCAAGTTGATCCAGTGCGCCTCCTATCCCAGGTTGGCCACTTAGCATTGCTCCCTGGATGTTCTCCTCCCTAACATTCTGGCCTGCGAATTCAGTGAAGCAATTCTCGTCCAGACCCACTACAAGTCACAGGTGCTCTGTACTGGGGTCTTGCTCCACGGGCTTAGTTCCCTTCTCAGACAAACTCCCTGTGATGTATTTCCCACGGTATGGTCCCCCTGTTGGCGGACCCGTGCTTCCCTTGGGCAGCCCCGGTCGCGTGCTTGTAGAGCTCTCATTAGGCTGGAGGGCTTCACAACCCTCGTGGTGTATTTGCCACAAGTTACCTCCACCTAGATTGGGCTGGATGTGGCCCCTGTTCCCTTTATACCCATATGTCCGGGGCAGGGCATTCAAATTCTGTTTGCCAATTTGACACTGGCCTGTTTTCAAGTTCAGAGGCATGTTTGGCATCCCAAGAAGACCCCTTGTGTCTCTCCATTCAACACAACGTCTCGTTCCCTCCCTCAGGGAACGGAGGTTGCGACAGTAACCATGACGTTTACTTTCATAAAAGACCATTATAAAAATGGGAAATGTCTCCGACAGGCCTGCAACAAATATGAGTGTATCAAGATGTAGTTAGTAAGTTGGATGCTTACAGGGAAAGCCATGGAGTGCAAAGCCGGAGGACTGTGTCAAATCAAGTGTACGGTGATGCCATCTAATTTGTAGAGCCAAACCACTAACACGTTAAAGTTGTGTTGGAACTGTATACTTGACAGGCAGATAGCTGAACTGAATTGTCGATTTAAAGATGATACCTATGTGATTATGCGAACTTCGGCTTCCTTCTTACCAGGATCCACCACTTTTGGCATAAAATAACTGTTGAAAGCCCCATGTTTTCTTTTTTTATTTTTATTATGAATTGATTATAATGGGGCGAGGGGACCAAGCCGTGATTTCTTATTTATTTACTAATTTATTTTTTTATTTAAAAAAATTTGAGCCGGTTGAAGATTCAAGAAAACATGCGATGATACGATTTATTCAGGCCTATTTTCCAAATTTGCTCCCCTATTCTCCGCAATTTGGAATGCCAAAGTCCTCATGGTGGCATAGTGACTCGCCTTAATTCGTGTGGTGGAGGATGAATCTCAGTTGCCTCCATGTCTGAAACCATCAATCCTCGCATCTTATCACATTGCTTGTTGAGCGCATTACCACGGAGACATAGCATGTATGGAGGCTTCACGCTATCCTCCACGGCATCCACACACAACTCACCACAAACCCCCACCGAGAGTGAGAACCACATTATAGTGACCACGAGAAAGTTAACCCAATGTAACTCTACCTACCCTAGCAACTGTGCCAATTGGTTGCTCAGGAAGCCTGACTGGACTCACACAGCACGCTCTTGATTCGATCTTGCAACTTCAGGTGTGGTAGTCAGCGGTTTTACTTGCTGAGCTACCAGCCTCCCCCCCAGGATGTTCTTTTAACCCTTTCTGGTTGGTCACACCCCAAAGGGGCTCTAAGCCAATCAGAGGTGGATTTTCAGAGGGCCTGTGCTAAAAGTGTCCTACACTCAAGATAATTAATTTATGGACTTTGTTCTAAGGTTTGTCAGTTTCCCACTCAAAAAGTGAACATACTTTTATCTTGATTTTTATATAATGAAATCGGTGAACCAGACATGACATTCGTTAACGTCAATATTCTCTATGTAAACAGACAAGCATTTACATATGAAACATGACATACTTTCTCTTTGTGGTTACTTCACAACACATTCAAATTTTAATATACATTATTATACATTTTATAAGTCAGAATAATGCATTCTATAATTCTAACCACAGTTAGGCATCATGTGCTGTATATTAGAACATAAAACACATTGTGAAGTATAAAGTCAGATTTGAGTCATTTGAGTTCATAGATTTTTTTTAGTGGCTGTTTGCAGAATAACCATCACGATATCTCTTGATCTTCTATTAGTTTTAATTGTAAGCATAGAAAATTGGTTATGTTCAAGACAAAGAAATATGTGTTGCCCATTGCAATCATTAGGGTTTCTTGGGAGAGTCTGCTTTAGCTCTATGTCTTCTACTGACCAACACGTCAGCTCTTTAGGGGTGTAAAAAAAGGTTTTGTACCATCCTGGAAGCATAGTTCTCAAGACGGTTATGGTTAGGCAAATGTGCACTTCATCTCATTTACACAGTGTTGATTCAGACTTTAGGGCACCATCTTGGCAGAGTCTTTAAATTCATTGCCCTGAGGAATTACAGTCTGGACAGTGGGCCTCTGTGTCTTAGTTTTTATAACTTGGAAGGAAATATCAGCATAAATCATGGCTTCAAGTCGTTTGGCATAGAAATTGTTCATTGTCCTGTCCATAAGCTCTACACAGCATATATAGAAATAAACTTAATGTAAAGTGCACAAACTAAACCAAGTGGCCTAAGATGTTAAAAAAGAAAGAAAAGCAAAGGTGCATTGCCCTAAAGATCTATGCACATTGTACAGAATGTTTCTCAACAAGGGGATTTGTAGGCTTTCATTACAGAGTTTAGTGCCTATCATGTATACAAAAAAAACCTTGGTATTTTTATAATATATCATGATATTTATATGGTAGGCTACTCAAAGGAACATGTCCAGAAAAACATGGTATTTGCTTGGTAATTTTTGGGACTTTTAAGTACTTTCATGTAATGTTAGTATTTTCATACACTTTTATTTAGAACATGTCCTTACCTGCAGTAGACAATCATTCATAGGCTTCACTCGCACATGACCTTCTTCATCACTGGCAAACTATTGAATGCGGTTGCAGGTTTTGTTTCAAGTATTTCCACCTCATTCAACTTTGTTTTAATTCTCTGTCTTCTAAAGCATATCATTTCTGTTTTACTGCATGACAAAGTGCTTCAAATGATTCAGCCTGCACGTTAGAAAAATTAATTGAGAAGAACTGACTCAAAAGTGTGATTATCACGCATCGGGCATTGCTCCGATCCACGAACCCCACGTTTGTGAGTCTATGACTGTGTCCACAATGGCATACTATTCATACTACACTCACTGTTTTTGCCGAACACAGACAATAACAGAAACAGTAAGAGTAGGATGGTAGTAAGGCATTTAGTACACAATCTATATTGAGGGCAACACATTATCGGAATGCACAGAGCGCATTTTGTTCGACACAGATTGGACACATGCTGAAATTGGCTCGAAAAGCAATGGAGCCCTAGGCGGCAACCTATGTCACCTAATGGGTTGATTGGCCGTGATTCTTGTATATTTTGAACTATGTGGACCCCTAGGCTAATGATGTAAACAAAAGCTAATTAGAGTCAGGAGTTGGCAAACCTGGCATCCAATTAATGAAACAAAATTGGTGATGTGGGTTAAAGCTATTTTGGCTTATGAAACACACTCAAAAAAGGTTTAGTTTGTTATTCACAAGAAGCATCTGCTGACATGGATTATGCCTTAAAAAAAGATCACAGAAGACCTATGATCAAGAATTGTTGTTTTCCATAAAGCTGGAAAGGGTTCCAGAGTTATCTTGAAGAGCTTAGATTTTCATCTGTCCACAGTTATACAAATTTATTATAAATTGAGACGATTTATTACTATGGATACTCTTCCTAGAAGTGGCTGTTTAGCCAAGATGGCTCAAAGGGCACATCACAGAATGGTCAACGAAGTAAAAAAAAATAACCCTAGAGTGACAGCTAAAGACTTGAAGAAATAATTGGAACTGGTTAACATCTCTGTTCATGAGTCAACTATACTGAAAACATTAAACAGGCATGGTGTCCATGGCAGGACACATCAAAGGAAGCCACTGCTTTCCAAAAAAAAACAAAAACATGGGCCTGGACCACATTGAGGGACAAATGAATTCCCAAGTTTATCAAAATATCCTACAGGATAATGTCCTGGCTGTGCACCAGCTGAAGCTCAGTAGAAGTTGTGTGATGCAGTGGCCCAGTCAGAGCCCAGACATTGACACAACAGAAATGTGGAATGACCTCAAGAGAGCCGTTCATACCAGACATCCTAAGAATATGGCTAAGATGAAGCAGTTCTGTAAGGAAGAATGGTCCAAAATTCCTTCTGAACATTGTACAGGTCTACTCCACAGCTTCTGGAAACACTTGGTTGAGGTTATTGCTGCCAAAAGAGGATCAACCAGTTATTAAATCGAAGGGTTTGTCTACTTTTTAAAAGCACTGTGAATGTTTAATGGGATTTGTTTAAAATAAAGACATGAAATATTATTATTTTTGTGTGTTGTTAAAGCACAATGGGTCTCATTCATGAAACATTCGTAAATATACAAGTAAATATGTGAGTGATTCGCGCGTAAAGAGACCTTCCCGAAAACTCTTCTCCTGATTCACAAATACTTCGTAAACGTCAGATGTGATACTGAAATGTGTGTGTGTGTTAATGAATTCCAATCAGTCGTAAATGGGATGCGCGTGCACACTCATTCTCAATTACCATAAATCCCGCCCATTAAATCCGACTGACAACTATATATGGGCATCAAATTATGACACCAAACGAAGGATTTCAACATGTCTTCTCAAAAGCGAATGAAAAAGAAAAATGTCTCAGATGCAGAAATTGAAGTTTTATTATCAGAAGTTCATTCAAAATGCCACATTTTATTTTCAAGCGTACATAGTGGCGTATCAGGTCCTAAAAAAAAGGAAGCTTGGCAGCATATTACAGATGCAGTTAATGGAGTTTCATCTGTTAATCGAACAGTCCCAGAAGTGAAAAGAAAATGGTTCGACATGAAGCTTGACTGCAAAAAACGAATTAGTTCACTTCGAAAAAATCGTGTTCAAACATGGAAATGCATCATGTGATGGCGCCTTGATGCGAATGTGTGTGCTATCAATTGCTCCTATTACGTTTGGCAGGTTTGCAATAGCAAAGAATCTTTGCTTCACCTCCAACTGATGGACAAGGTTATAGGGGAATTTTATATATTGGGGCATTAGCCCCATTATGCAATCAAGAACATCTGGGATGATGCGAATCATGGATGACTGAGATATCCCTGACCTGTCTGCAATCTCCTGCTGGAATGTTCCTGTTGCCAAAAAACCAAGCACGGACAATACCTGCAAGTGTGCTGGAATGCTGTGGGATCTTCTAGTTTGCCTTCTAAGATTGGCCTCCAATA
Organism: Moxostoma hubbsi; assembly: GCA_032164185.1. Taxonomy (NCBI): domain Eukaryota; kingdom Metazoa; phylum Chordata; class Actinopteri; order Cypriniformes; family Catostomidae; genus Moxostoma; species Moxostoma hubbsi. The sequence goes on from JAVLUX010000035.1 coordinate 20,637,561, forward strand.
TATTGCATAAATGCAAAAGAACTGGTCTCTGTAGCCTGAAATCGACTAATTAACCAGTCATCATTCTCGGCAAGTAAGCCTGCGCGATCTATGAAAATACGCCTTTTGCGCAGCCCTCTATCTGCCAAATCTAGCAAAAGCGCTATATCAGCCATCGGAAATGTTTCTTGTTATGCCTGATTTTGGCCATTTTATAAGAAACAATTTCCGTAACAATTAAGGGGCTTTTAGTTTGCCCAGCCCTATTGAAAGCAATTCATTATTTGATTAAAGTGTTCCATTTGCAGATGCTATTACTGGCTCTCATAATAAAAGTAAAAAGAAAAACAGTACGTAATTACTATATATAATATTTTTACAAAATGCTGTGTAAATATGTACCCGATTAAGGTGAATTAAAATGCAGCCTTATTAATGAGCAAAACGTTCGGATGTTAAACGCACTATTTACGCGTGGCTGGGAACAGGTGTAGATTTCTTTCGTATCAACTAACATTTGGAAAGTACGAACATTTTAATGAATCCGAAAATTTACGCCAGAACCACTTTACACACGATTTACACAAAAATTCGTTCTGCTCGTGTTTCATGAATGAGACCCATTGTGTTTGTCTATACTTGTGACTTTGATGAAGATGAGATCACATGACCAATTAAATGCAGAAAACAAGCAAATTCCAAAAAGAGTTCACAAGAGTTACTTTTTCTTGCAACTGTATATGTCTTCAGAAGCCATACGCTAGTTTTGTGTGAGATACAGACAAAAAAAGCTGTTATTCAATGAAAATTTTGACATCAGCTCTCCTTGGTGCATTCATGAGTTCAAGAAAGAATTATTCTTTTGAGTTGGATCTATTCAATGAATTAGTTGATCCAAATAAAAAGTCTTAATTATTGGTTCACAAATCGGGCTGATAAGGTTCTCAATAACTGGAGGGGAGAATTATCAGTGAATTTTGGCCTGTTCCTCGCACAAAGCTATCATATGTGTTCAGAAGACCTACTGTATATAACATATGAGTAATTTTTTACTACTTTTATGATATTATTGATATTTCTCATGGTGCTTTTGCGTCCTTGCTGAAACTTGAATGCTTCAGTCCTCATTCTTTGTAATGCATAATAAAAAAACAACAACCAGTGCATACTTGAAAAGTAGTCATACTGAAAGTCATACTGGTTTGGAATAACATGAGGGTGAATAAATTATGACATAATTTTCAAGTTTAGTCATCTATCATTTTCTGCATATTCTTCCATTGATTTTTTTCTAAACTAGTATGGGATGACACTAATGCAACCATTTGGATCATATTTTAGAACATTATATACAAAGTGTCCCACTTTACTTTTTTTGCCCAATTTATCCCTCTCTATATTTGACCCATTTGTTTTGGATCCTCTCTCTTTTTGTATGCATGTATTTTAAAGATACAATCTGAAAATCTCCTCTCACCTTACTGCCATTACATGATTAGAGCTCATAGCTTCTGAGTGATCTGACGTAAATTACTTCTCCACTACAAACAAGTTAATTGACCTCCCCACATGCTGATTTTGCTGCTGCTCAAACTCTCAATGTCTACATAGCAAAAAGCTGCTCCCTTAAATGGTCTCCGGCCAAATTGACGTTATCTCTGATGTCATCAGTCACGCTGTTTGGAACACTGTTTCCATTAATTCAGCCTCTGAAATCCCTCTTGAAACAGAGACAAAACAATATGACATTTTAAAAATGGTATGAGCTTCAATATTTATTTATATATATATATTTTTTCAGAGCTTTTGATTAACTAAAAGGGGCTTACATAAGCTCCCATAGCCCTACAGTGATAAGATACCACTGCTTCTACTGTTCAGAAACTGGTTGCAGTGTAACCTTTCTATAATGCATTATTTAAATTATTTATTTATGTTTCTTTCTAAATTAAAGCTGGGTTTTCTTCTGAACAAGAGGCTAACTCAGTTATCTTTCCAGTTGAAATCTGAAAATTATAAAAGCTCTCTTATAAATAAAAATGTTGTCCTTATGAACCATGACCGCAAAAAGTGGCATGTGACAGGACATTTCATTGGTTGTTTGGTTTCAATTGCTGTGGCATTTTGATGGATAGCCCTGTCCACAGTTAGCCTCTGAGTGTGAAAGTCCTGCCTCAGGGGAATTCGCCAGGGAGGGGCTACTGCCAGGAGCATCATGTCTGAGAACCAAGTCCGGTTGGGCCAGTTTGGCACAACTGTCAGGAATTGGTGCCCATCTTCCCTGACTTTGCACAATGTCTGTGCAACGAGGCTCACTGGGGGAAATGCTTACGTGTGCAGCCCTCGAGGCCAGCTGTGCACCAAGGCATCCATGCAGAGGGGAGCCTTGGACAGTGAGTACCAAAGGGGGCAATGAGAGGACTCTTGGGAGGCAAAAAGGTCCATCTGCACCTCCCCGAATCTCTTCAAATCAGTTGGACTGCATGATGATGGAGACTCCACTCTCCACGAAGTGTTACATGTTGTTAGAATGCGTCCGCTGCACGGTTGAGGACGACTGGGAGGTGTGTGGCTCACAGACACTTCATCGTCTGCTGACTCCAAAGGAGTGGCGGGCGAGTTATGACATGTGAGGTGAGCGTGCACTACCCTGGCAGTTTATGTATGCCATGGTCACTGTGTTGTCTGTCCGGAACAACACGTGCTTGCCCTGAAATGACGTCCGAAGCCTCCGCAGGGCCAGCGATACTGCCAGCAACTCTAGGCAGTTGATGTGCCATTGCAGGCAGGGCCCTGTCCAGAGCCCTGATAATGCTCGCCCATTGCACATGGTGCCCCAGCCCGAAATCGAGGCATATGTCATGACCACGATGTGCCACGAGACCTGCTCTAAGGGAACTCCTGCCCGTAGAAATTCCAGATCTGATCAAGGGCTGAAAGTATGGCGGCACTGTGGAGTGATGGTCACAGGCTGGGTGCCGTGGCGCCATACCCACCTCGGGACTCTAGTCTGTAGACAAAGCTGGAGCGGTCTCATATGCATCAACCCAAGGGGGAATACTGCTGCCGTGGATGCCATATGCCCCAGGAGCCTATTGCACTGCTACCTTCTGCTTTTTCCTGTTGACCTGAAGCCCCAGTCGATTGAGGTGCTGAAGCACAAGGTCCCTGTGCGTACACAACAGATCTCACAAGTGAGCTATGATCAGCCAGTCGGGCAATTGATGATGCGAATGCCCTTCTCCCTCAGAGGGCCAGGGCAGCCTCTGTGACTTTGGTAAATACATGAGGAGACAGGGACAGACTGATAGACCATTTTTATGTAACTAATTAAAAAGGCATTCAAATATAAGATGTAAAAGGGAAATATTGGTTTGGGATGTGCTGCGTTTGGATAATTTTTCATGTACCCATAGAGAAGGAACATATAGTAACTAAAAATTACAGCAAAAATTTCTTAGTCTGAGATATTTTCTGTTCTATTGCAAGCATATACAATCTGACAATCTGACTTTAGTTGCTTATTCATTTGCACTGGAGGGATTCTGAAGAAATTCTGAATTTCTTTGCTTCGGGCTTCGGCATGCAATTTGTGAAACAGTTATCACACTTTGCTTGTAAGCATCAAGGAATAAATTCTGATTGGGTAAACTTTTCGTCTCTCTCTATTTGGTTGTAGATTAGTTAAGAGTGGAAAGTGAATAAAAATACATAGGCAAAAAGGTGAATGAGAATGAAAGGATGAAAAATATTTATTTGTCATTTTAGGCCAGCAGAGAAGTCTTTGAGATATATATATATATATATATATATATATATATATATATATATATATATACTATATCCTATGATTCATGTGTAACGCACACTCAGGCTGGTTGGGATCCATAAGCGGTTTTATTGAAGAATGCAGACTCAGGTTAATACAGGCGAGGTTCAATGGACAAGCAAACAGGGATATCACAGGTAGGCAGTATCGTAGTCAGACAGGCAGAAGATCAGGGCAGGCAGCAGATGGCAAACAGTAAAGAGGCAGGCGTTAATACAAGAAGGGAAGGCGGCAAACAGATGTAAACGAAGGTACAAGGCAAGGTCAATACACAGTAGGTCAGTAATCATAGATGTAGCCAGGGCAAACAAGACTTCGCAATGAGTGAACAAGCAGACATGGTTTAAATAGAGTGACAGTGATCTGAAACAGCTGTGGTGTAATCGGGCCAGGTATGCGGGCTTATGGGAAATGTAGTCTAAAAGTCAATACTCGGGTGAGTCAAATCTCCGGTGGCCGATTGAGGAGGCACCTTCACCGGCGTTTGTGACAGAGCCCCCCTCCTGTAAGCGGCTCCTGACGCGAGGGTGTGACCGACGTCGGGGTCTACCTCGAGGTCGAGGGGCCGGTTTTTCCGGGTTGATCCTGTGGAATTCTGAGATGAGGTTACGGTTGAGGATGTCATCTGCTCCGACCCAGGATCTCTCCTCCGGACCGAACCCCTCCTAGTCCACCAGATATTGGATTTGACCTCGTTGATGTCTGGCAGACCAGCAGACCTCGTACAAGGAATGCCTCTTCACCGTCCACGATCATGGGAGAGGGGCCGGGGTTCACGTCCTCTTCCTCAGCCCTCGGACCACCGGCCGGTTTCAGCAGTGAGACATGGAAGGTAGGAGAGATGCGGTGATTAGCGGGTAATTGGAGGCAAAATGAAACAGGGTTATTTTTCTTTAAAATCTTAAAGGGACCCACATACCTGGGACTGAGTTTTTTGCAGGGTAAGCGGAGATGAAGATCTCGAGTTGAGAGCCACACCCACTGTCCCGGAGTGTAATTCGGACAGGGACGACGATGTCGGTCTGCTTGTTCCCTAGATCTGTTTACGGCTCGTTGGAGGTGGACGTGGGCCTGATCCCATATGGTCTCGCTGCGCTGGAGCCAGCTGTTCACCGCGGGGACTTCCGATGGTTCGCCAGACCATGGGAACAGAGGGGGTTGGTACCCCAAGACGCACTGGAAGGGTGTTAAGTTGGTAGAGGGTTTGAGGATTGAGTTTTGTGCGTACTCGGCCCAAGGGAGGAAATGACACCAATCGGTCTGATTGCGTTGGTAGTACATACGCAGAAACTTCATGATTTCCTGGTTCAGTCACTCCGTCTGACCATTCGACTGAGGATGGTACCCAGAAGTGAGGCTGATGTTGACGTTTAGTAAACGGAAGAAGGCTGACCAAACCCTGGAGGTGAATTGAGGACCCCGGTCCGAGACAATATCTTCAGGGAGCCCGTAATAGCGGAAGACGTAATGGAAGAGGTGTTCTGTGGTTTCGAAGGCTGTTGGGAGCTTGGCTAAGGGTATTAAGCAGCACGCTTTGGAGAACCGGTCAATGATGGTTAGGATGATGGTATGACCTTGAGAGACGGGCAGATCAGTCACAAAGTCTACGGCGATATGGGACCATGGTCATTGCGGTATGGGCAAGGGTTGGAGCAGACCTGCCGGAGGTTGTTTCGGGGTTTTTGCCATGTTGCAGGTAAGACATCTGTTCACAAAAGTGGTAGTGTCGCTCTGCAGCGTTTCCCACCAGAATCAACTTCTTAGCAGGCGTACATTGGAAGTAATACCGGGGTGACCCGAGTTTGTGGAAGAATGCACCCAATGAATTACCATCTCCCGCAGGCTTGGTGGCACAAATGTCCAGTTCGGCGGGCACCCGGGTGGAGGTGGATCAGCTGTATGGGCCTGGGAGATTATGACATTATGTCACACTGGACCGGGGCTAAAATCAGTGTGGGCGAGATGATGGGTTTGGAGATAGGATTCTGAGGCGTGGGGTCGTGCTGACGGGAGAGCGAGTTGGCCTTGACATTTTTCGATCCAGGGAGGTACGAAATGGAGAAGTTAAACTGGGCTGTCTGGGGTTGAGTCTTTTGGCTGAGCGTAAATATTCCAGGTTGCGGTGGTCTGTGAGAACTAGAAATGGGTGTCTGGCCCCCTCCAGCCAATGTCGCCACTTCTCCAGAGCTGCTTTCATGGCCAGTAGTTCGCGATTGCCTACGTCGTAATTCTGTTCAGCGTGCGAGAGTTTGCGAGAATAGAAAGCACAAGAGAACAGTTTGGGAGGACTACCTTGGCGTTGAGAGAGGATGGCGCCAATGTCGGTATTAGATGCGTCGACCTCCACCATGAAAGGAGTGTTGGGGTCTGGATGATGCAGGATAGGAGCTGAGGTGAAGCGATCCTTTAATTGGTCAAAAGCTTGAAGTGCGTCGGCGGACCAGCGAAGCTTGGTGTGTCCCCCCTTTACCGTGGCAGTAAGTGGTGCGGCGACGGTGCTGTAGTTCCTAATAAATCTTCGATAGAAGTTAGAGAACCCTAGAAAGCATTGAAGTTCTTTCACAGTGGTAGGCTGAGGCCAGTTTAAGACGGAGTGCACTTTGCTCTCCTCCATAGCCACCCCTTCTGGACTGATGATGTATCCGAGGAAGGCGACTGACGGTAGGTGAAACTCGCATTTCTCCGCCTTGGCATACAGCTGGTGTTCAGCGAGTCGTTTCAAGACTGCTATGACCTGTGTGACATGTTCTTCTAGTGACTTAGAGTAGATTCGAATATCGGCGATGTATACCATCAGACACTGATTCAGCATGTCTCTGAAGATATCATTGATGAAGGACTGGAACACGGAGGGACTATTGGACAAGCTGAACGGCATCAGAAGGTACTCATAGTGCCCACTGGTGGTGGAGAAGGCCTTTTTCCATTTGTCCCCCTCCCGAATGTGGATTAGGTTATACGCACAGCGTAGATCCAGCTTGGTGTAGATTTTGGCTGATCTCAACTGTTCTAAAGCCGCGGGGACTAGAGGTAGCGGGTATCGAAACTTGACCGTGATGTCATTCAGGCCGTGATAATCGATACAGGGATGAAGGGACCCATCCTTCTTACCCACGAAGAAAAAGCCAGCTGCTGCCGGCGAGGTAGACGGACGAATGAATCCCTTGGCTAACTCCTCCTAGATGTATAGTTTCATGGCGTGGGACTCGGGTTCTGACAGGGGAAAGATTCTGCCTCTGGGTGGTGAGGTGCCAGGCATGAGCTTGATGGCACAGTCGCTCGAGCGATGGGTAGCTTCGCTTAAATCAGCGTATTCCGAGGGTATCAATGGGGAGTCGCTAGACTCCTTCAAGTCCTTGGTAAATCTTACGGTAGTAGGAATGATGAGTTTTAAACATCTGGTCGCGCAGTCAGTGCCCCATTGCGTGATCTGATTATCCCGCCAGGAAATTTGTGGGTTGTGATCTTGTAGCCAGGGTAGACCGAGAATGACCGAGTTGTGGGGAGAGTGAATGACAAAAAAAACACCGGCGTTTGTGACATCATGGTTTTCTATAATTTGCATATATTGTATTCATATAACTTTTAGAATTACATTGCAACTCTAACTTCCAAATTTAAATAATGTGAACACTTTGTGTTCCACAGATGATAGAAAGGCATACGAGTTTGGATTGACATGAGGGTGAGTAAATAATTAGCAAATTTTCATTTTAGTTGAACAATTCCTTTAAGGTGAAATACACACTGGAAGGGTAAAATCTGTTTTACTGTATGCTTTCTATATGCTTAAAAGGTATAAATCCTACAGTAAAATTGTCCTGAAGCTAAAAGCTAATCCTAAAGCTAAAATTGGGATTTTATTCTGTTAAATTTATAAAACATAATTTTCAGCAGAAAGCTGGATGACATTTCATACTTGATTAAATTGTCAAAGTCTCAAGTCTCAAAGGAGTAACTGACTTGAGCCAAGACATCCTGAGACTATCTTACAGCTAAATGAAGTGTAGTTTGGTAATTTTCTTAATTCTTTTAATTATGAAACATGGTCTCTGGATAGAAGATGGCGTCAGGTTTAAAAAAAAAAAAAAAAAAAAAAAGAAAGAAAGAAAGAAGAAAATAATATTCCTGCATTTTGCATAGAAAAACAAATAAGCAGAATAAAGGAAAGAACTGATCTTGGGTGCATCTTAATTACCCTGATTTACAGGCAATGGAAATGTATCTTAATATCACTGTTCAACAGCATTAAAACAAATGCTTAACATTCAGGAAAAAAAATAATTAAATAATGGCTGCTATCTTGTGGTTATGACTGAAAACACTTCATAAGTTTTCACATTAAAATATACAGTATCACACAATTTAAATAGCAAACTGTCATAACCACCTAAACTACTCATCTCAAGATATCTCTGCTCATAACATTGTTGTGTGACAACCAACCCTTTGACAGACGAGCCTTCTTGTTATATACTAGAGTCTTATTAGAGGTTCTATGATTACTCATATAAACATGTGCGCACACACACACACACACACACACACACAATCACACAAGGCCATCTTTATCATGATGCAGCCATCTTTATTCAAGGCAAAGAGTTCAAAGTGAATACTCAATTTTACCCACTGTGCTTGGTTGTTATGCATTATCTGGTCTCAACAGAGATACTTTTACTGTTCTGCAGAACCTGATACTGTTAGTAAAATGATAGTTCACTTACTGTACATAGTATGAACAAAGATGCAATGAAATTGAATGGTGACTGAGGTTACCATTGTGCCTAACATATCCGTTTGTGTTCTGTGTGAACTATCCATTTACAGGTAAAATACCTTTACAGGGCCATTTTATAATGCTTCTTTCATTTTGTAATGACCAAAAAAAAAAAAAAAAAAAAAAACATATATGCATTTTACATAAAAAACTGTCATCGTCTCAGTGAGTTTGCCGGTTTATTCTGTTTGTTTTGGTTGTCTTTGCCTCATGTGTGTCAGGTGCTGCCGGCATATGTGATCAGTGTTTCCATGTGGATGCTGATCATGCCACCCTTAAGCAGACTGACGGCATCTGTCCTTCATTAATTGTGTGCTTATTTGAACCCACTTATGTCTGTTACACCCTTTAGGCATATGTGTTTTGTTTTCTCTCTGTGTGTTTTCTGTTGCAGGAGCCTGCCCCCATTGGTTCCTCCATTTGCCTTTGTTCCAGCCAATCACCACCTGTCTTGTGTGATCAGCCAATGGCACGTGGAGTTTGGAGATCATCCAGGTCTATAAAATCCAAGATGGCTGTGATATGAGGAGCCTTTGTTTTGTATTGCTTGTGGTTTTTATTGACAAGTTCTTTCTGTGCTTTGTTTTCTTTTTTCAACTTTGGTTCTTGGACCTTTCAGGAACCATGTTATATTTTTGAATTGGGAACAGGTTAGGGGCCCTGCACATGTTGCAACATGTAGACCTTAACACTGTCTAGTAACACCAGGTAAGGAGTGGTTACCACCAATTGTAAGTTTTTTGTGACATCTAAATGTCCAGACCATGGACTGTCATGAGCCAAACACAACACTTGTTCCCCTAAAACTGAAGGAATTACCACTTGATAGGTAGCACTCCAGTCTAAATCTGCTGCACCAGGAGGGGTCCAACTACGCATTAACACCTTTTCCTCAAGGTAGTACACTGCCTCTCTATTATTCATGAAAAATACTTGATCAAAGATGGATCAGATTGTTGAGCTGTAATCAACTGATCACGTGAAACAGAAAACTGAAGTGGGTCAAGCTTTACAGACAATTTTGAGGAAACAGGCTTACTCTTCAAACCGGAGTCTGAAGAGGAAGACACCTTTAAGATGTCATGGGCCAGATCCTTCATCAGCATTGGGCCTAAAAAAGAATCAGACAAGTCAACATGTTCTAATTTCTGTGCCTGAGCACGAGTAATGACACAACTTGGAAAGACATCTGGGAAGTTGTGAAACAATTCATCAGTTGTACAACATTGATCTATTCGATCTGCTACCTCTAGCATTGATGTTACTTTCCCATGAGCTATATCATTTCCCATAATAAAGTCAATCCCCTTTACAGGCAGAGTTGGATGCAGCCCAACTCTAAAGAAACCAGTGACTAAGTCTGAATTCATGTGTACAGCGTGTAAAGGTACTGGTACAAATCCCATCTCAATACCCTGCACTAAAACACTCACTCCACATGAGGTTTGATCTGTCAAAGATAACACATCTGCAAGCAAAAGCGACTGGGTTGCCCCAGTATCCCTCAGAATGCGAATCAGCCTCTGATCCTCAGGCATTCTGGTTTCAGATACTAGCCCCTTAAAAATAAATGGAGCATAAGCAGAATTAGGAATTATGTCATTGCTAGAAACAGTTCCTTTGGAAGACAAATGGACATTTTTAATCAAGGCCACAGTTTTTTTCTGACCCGACCCTAGTGATTGCATCTGCTTTCGCTTAAGGGACATACAGTCAGCTATAACATGTCCAACTTTGTGACAGTAAAAACATTCTCTCTCTTTCGGGTGGATGGATGGTGATTTTACCTGACTAGTTGCAGAAGGCAAAGACACTAAAGGAGTAGACACTGACATTCATTTTTGATCTTTTAATACAAAGACATTTTTGTGAGTGAGCACAAACTCATCTGCTAAAACTGCAGCCTCAGACAAGGAAGAAACCTTCTGTTAATTTAAATAAACCACAATACGCTCAGGCAAACAGTTCTTAAACTCTTCCAGCAGAATGAGTTCTCGGAGAAAATTGTAATTGGTAACTTTAGTCACAGCACACCACTTATCAAAGAGAGTTCCTTTTTCTCTGGCAAACTCCACAAATGTCTGACTATTTGTCTTCCTATAACTCCTAAACTTTTGCCTGTATACCTCAGGAATGAGCTCATAGGCACGCAAAACTGCTGCTTTAACCAAATCGTATTGTAAGCTATCATCTAGTGATAGTGTTGACACAACTTGCTAAGCCTTTCCGGACAATTTGCACTAAGTAAGAATCTACTTCAGTATCTCAGAAAGGAGGGACTAAAGTAATATATTTACTCACATCAAATTAAGTAGTAGGTTGGTCTGAGGAAGATACATTAGAACTGGCTGAAACTGGAGCTCGAACAGCTGTGTCAGCTTCAATTTCCAACTTCTAAACAAAGCTCCATCTCAGCCTTACGAACCTGGGCCCTCTCCTGAACCTCCATTTGGAGATGTGCCAAACGGACCTTTAATCTGGCATCTCCTCTGGACTGAGACAAACCAGAGGAGACTGGAGAAAATTGATCAAATCCTGGTAAGGTAGCTGGAGTCTTTATTCCACTAATATCCGCCTGCAACGCACCTTCACCTTCAGAATCATTCATACTTGCCCCCACAATATCAGATTAAAATCTATCTGCATCATATTGTACTGGTCCCTTAAGAATCTTAAACTCCACTAGCTTTTCCCAAATTACTAGTTTTAACTGTTTCTTAACAAGACTTCTAGATACAGAAATACCAAAGTGGTCAGCAATAGCCTTTAAATCATCCTTACAGCATTTATCAAGTGTCACCGAAAAGGCCAAACAGGGAGACAGGGGCGTTGAGAAATCGAGTCTTGTCAGTTTCATGTATTTCAACCAAGTTCAGCCATTGATGATGTTCCTGGACCACGAGCGTCGTGGCCATCGCCTGCCCGAGTGACTGTGCTGTGACCTTCGTGGCCCTGAGGGCGAGGTCGGTTGCTGAGCGCAGTTCCTGCAGCACATCAGGATCAGTGCTACCCACGTGCAGATCTTTAAGCGCCTTGGTCTGGTGGACTTGCAGGAGGGCCATGGCATGCAGGGCGGAAGCGGCGTGTCCAGTGGCACTGTAGGCCTTAGCAGTCAGTGTAGACGTCGTCCTACAGGCCTTGGAGGGGAGCACAGGGCGACCCCGCCAGGTGGTTGGGTTTCCGGGGCACTGGTGGAGCGCAACAGCCCTATTCACCTGGGGAATCGCCGTGTACCTGTGGGCCGCTCCGCCGTCGAGGGTAGTGAGAGCGGATGAGCGGGTGGCATGACAAGTGGAGAGCGGTGCCCTCCATGTAGATGTCAGCTCGTCATGCACTTCCGGAAAAAATGGGACCGGGGGTGTGCGCGGCTGTGAGCGGTGCGGTGTTCCCAGGAACCAATCATCCAGCCGCGATAGCTGTGGGGAGGATGGAGGGTTCCAGTCCAGCCCCACTCTAGCGCCCGCCCGGGCAAGCATATCGGACATCTGCACGTCCGCCTCAGCCAGGGCGTGCTGGCCTGAAGGCGGCAGCCCAGGGGAGTCGTCTGCGTCAGACGCCGCACTCTCCGATGCAGCAGCGAGCTCATCCACTTCTAGCTATAGAGGATAGGCAAGCTGGCCGCGAGGCGAGTTGCTGTTGCCTCGAGCACAGACGGGAGTCAATGAGCATGCCGGGGGGTGGGTGGTCCGAGGGGGTGTACCCAGCGGAGCTGCACCCTCCAGTGGCAGTGGCATCATCCTCAATCCTGTGGGAAGAAGGAGCGATGCGGGGGGTGGCTGGAGTGGTGTGCTTTCTGTTGAAAGCGAGCCGCGACCGCAACTCTGACATGGTCATGCTCTCGCAGTGAGAGGTGTGTAACTCGCAGCTGACTGCTGACACGACTAAGGCGCCGAAGAAAATTTTGAATGAACTCATAGTATTTCCTCGCCTTTATACCAGTATGTCTGGGGGCGGGGTATGCAAATACTGTCTGCCAACTTCTCATTGACCTTTTTTCATGCATCAGAGGCATATTCGGCACTCAAGAGAGACCCCTAATGTCGCTTCTTCGACACGACGTTGAAGTGAGCAACAGATGGGGAACTCAACTCACCCTCTCTCTGCTTCAGACGGATCTGTTTCGTGTTTTCTGTGTGGAAAGCCAGTCTCAATCTTTGCTGTTGGATTCCGGTTACCAGCCATTCAGTGTCTTTGCTTGCTACCAGCCCTGCATACTCATCGCCAGAGGGTTCCTCTCGCTTCTGCATTCCACACTGCAATGACGCATATACTCCTACAAACACACTCTTCATCTTCACGCTGCAGTCGGTGCCTCGATTCTCCCTGGTTGCCAGCCTGTATTGTTTTGTATTTATTGAGTTCAATAAAATCTGTGAACTGTTCCACTGCAGTTGGATCTCTTGAGTTTTCTTAAACATCTCAAAGCATAATAATCAGTAGTCACTTCTTTTTATTTTTTGTGTTATTTGTTATTCTGAAGAGAAATTTCAATATTATCTAAATGTAATAATCTCTGCATGGTGATATAGAAGGTAAGACATCAAGCATGTGACTGATGGACTCTTTTATCATATCATTATGTTGATACTCTTAAATTTCTATTTATTTTGCATGTCAGTGCTGCAATCAGTGTTGATACAAGATTCTCCAAGCCAAACATAGTGATGAATTTTTAAGCTATTTAAATAAAAGTTATATTTTGTAATAATATTTTTAATTATCTTGATTTGGGGGCTTTTCTCAACAATTATGTATAAACTCAAAAAAGAAAATTCCTCTCACTTTCAACTGCTTTTATTTTCAGCAGACTTAACATGTGTAAATATTTGTATGAACATAAAAAGATTCAACAACTAAGACATAAACTAAACTACTTTCACAGACATGTGACTAACATAAAAGGAATAATGTGTCCCTGAAAAAAGTGGGTGGGTCAAAAAGTAACAGTCAGTATCTGGTGTCCACCAGCTGCATAAAGTACTGCAGTGCATCTCCTCATGGACTGCATCAGATTTTCCAATTATGCTGTGAGATGTTACCCCACTCTTCCACCAAGGCACTTACAAGTTCATGGACATTTCTTGGGGGAATGTCCCAAGCTCTCACCCTCCGATCTAACAGGTCCCAGACTGAGATCCGGGCTATTCGCTGGCCATGGCAGAACACTGACATTCCTGTCATGCATGAAATCATGCACAGAACAAGCAGTATGGCTGGTGGCATTGTCATGCTGCAGGGTCATGTCAGGATGAGCCTGCAGGAAAGGTTACCACACGAGGGAGGAAGATTTCTTTCCTGTATTGCACAGCATTGAGATTGCCTGCAGTGACAACAAGCTCAGTCCAATGGTAGTGTGTCACACCGCCCCAGACAGTAACGGACCCTCCACGTCCAAATCGATCCCACTCCAGAATACAGGCCTCTGTGTAATGCTCATTCCTTCGATAATAAATGCGAGTCTGACCATCACCCCTGGTGAGACAAAACCGTGACTCATAAGTGAAGAGCACTTTTTTGCAGTCCTGTCTGGTCCAGCGAAGGTGTGTTTTTGCCCATCGGCAACATTGTTGCCGGTGATGTCTGGTAAGGACCTGCCTTACAACAGGCGTACAAGCCCGCAGTCCAGCCAGTCTATTGCGGACAGTCTGAGCACAGATGGAGGGATTTTGTCTTCCTGGTGTAACTCGGGCAGTTGTTGTTGCCATCCATTACCTGTCCCACAGGTGTGATATTCGGATGTACTGATCCTGTGAAGTTGTTGTTACATGTGATCTGCCACTTTCCTGTCTCACTGTAGTGCTGTCTTATGCATCACTTTTATTGCCCTAACCACATCTGCAGTCCTCATGCCTCCATGTAGCATGCATAAGGCACATTCACGCAGATGAGCAGGGACCCTGGGCATCTTTCTTTTGGTGTTTTTCAGAGTCAGTAGAAAGGTATTTTAAGTGTCTTAAGTTTTTATAACTGTGACCTTAATTGCCTACCATCTGTAAGCTGTTAGTGTCTTAACGACCGTTCCACAGATGCATGTTTATTAATTGTTTAGTGTTCATTGAACAAGCATGTGAAACATTGTTTAAATAATTTGCAATAAAGATCTGTAAAGTTATTTGTATTTTTACCAAATTATCTTTAAAATACAGTGTCCTGAAAAAGGGAAGTTTCGAGTCAATATGCGATATACCAATGCAATATATACATTGTGATTAATTAATTAATTGGCATGTTATGCAATTCATTTAATTACAAATTTTAATCGATTGACAGCCTTTCTTTGTGTGCTTTCAATCACATTGTTTTTGTTTCAAAAGACTGCCACAAAATAACATACTTGCTTTTTTGTTATAATTATTATTACATTAACCTATGTTAAACCAATTCTTCATGCCAAAATTTGTCCATATCTATAATACTGTTATGATCGATTTCTTGTAGATAAATGTGATCTTATCAGGCTATTAATTAGTGTGAGGAATATTTGGTAATAAAACATTTGCTATTATTCTGTTGTATGCTTTGTAAACCTGGTTCAGAATAATTTATATTGTGAAAGTTCTACACAAATACATTTGAAGGTTATTGAATTTTGTATTTATTTATTTATTTTATTTTTTCAAGAATATACTGTAAATACTAAATATGCCACATTTATAATAATGTGAATTCCAAAATTATGTAGTTGTAATAGCTGCATTGAAGACAGTGGTTTTGGTAGCCTATTGTGCTATTCTTTTTTTAATATTAAACATTTATTCTTATTTTTATTATTATGTGAAATCATTAGTTTTATTCAGAAAAATTTCATTTGTGTTTTCTCAGAGAACACCACTGGCATACTATCAGAAACAATCCCCATTTAAACTTCAGATCAGTCAACATTGAAGCATCAAAGCATCTCTCTACCCTCCATATCCCATTATTTCTATGTTCAGAAACTCTGAAAGCTAGCCAGAAAAAGACTTGATTAAGGTGCTTTGCCTACTGATTTTCAGTATAAACAACTTGGGGGACATTTTTTTTCTCCTCACACTTTCATATCAAGGTTGATGTGAGTGCAACAACCTAGCTATGGTCATTTTAATTAATTTAAATATTCATTAGTATAATTCCAGTTAAAAGGAAATTCAAAAATTCCACATTCTTTTGAAATGCTAATAAATGCATTAAACTCTAGACTGACCTGGGCTGAAATCTGATGCTTCTTTGGCTGGTATTTTTATACTAAAGATGTAACGGTTCTCAAAATAAATAAATAAACATTTGATTTGTCACCTAAGGTTCGGTATGCATTTGGTTCATGCATTTGCGGTTCATCTCAAGTCATGCATCTGGAGCATGAAGGTATGGTGAAGAAAACACAACGTCAAATAGATTACAAATTCCACTAATGCACCTGTATGATTCTTTTGCTCTTTACTTATGTAGATACGCTCCACCTGCATCTCACTTGGGTCAACTTGTCATTTAAGTATCCTGTCTGCATCAGTCACCTCTGTCACAACTCACTTTCATTATATAGAAAAACAGATGCAATGAAAGTAAATGGTGACTTAGACTAAAGGCAGTAGCACACCAGACGCGAAGTGTCACACAGTGTTGTATCGTGTGTAGGACATGTTGGAGCAGTTCAGGTGGCAGACAGCACAAAAAAGTTGAACGAATGAACAAAGTGACACTGATGAGTTTTCAGATTAGTGCATGAAACTGACGTAACTGTGCAAATTGAATGACTAGAAATAGCTACAAATCAAATCAAATCACTTTATTGTCACACTACTGTGTACACGAGTGCAGCAGTAGGTGAAAGTCTTGTGTGCAGTTCCGAGCAACATTGCAGTAATGACAGTGACGAGACATAAACCACTTAGTGACGAGACATAAACCACTACGGTATGTTAAGTAACATGTATGTCTTTTGTGGTTTGACACCTTGATTATGAAAGAACCATATATCATCCAGTGATGGTTGGAATAAATAATCCATGTCCTTTGAGTCAAATTTGGGTCAAAATTAATGGAAAAATAAGTTAAATGAGCTCCGTAGTGAGGCAGAAATTTGCACAGGCACTGGAGTCATAGCTGGGCGCGGCAGACAGATGGCGAGCAGCAGCTGCTCTGTGCGTACATTCATAGTAAACAATTGTTTCAAATTTTAGAATGTGCCATGTCATCTGACAGTTTTGTCTGGTGTGCAACTCCCTTTACATTCTGGCTAACAATTCCTTTTGCAGTCCATGGAGAAAAGAAAATCATGCAGGTCTGGAATGACATGAGTGTAAGTAAATGCTGACTACATTTTCACAGCAGTCTTGGTGGAGCCATTTTGAAATGTGAGAATATCTATTGTAAACTGAAAAAGAGCAGTAAAGATTGTGTTATTCGCTGTGCAGTGCCGAAACACCCTTACCATTGATAAAAGGGGTCACGGTACCGTCCAAGCAAACATCTACTGACTATCGCTGCATGCATCAAGATATAAGGACATTCAACAGGTAGCAGTCAAACTTACTGAATGGCAGATAAATCCAATGGATGTTTATTGTGTTAGCAAGTACGAAAGCTATTTTTGAATAGTCATTCAACTAAATGCATGTATCGAATGCTGTTTATTTGCATTTTGTCCAGCTAGTTGATAGAAGCATGTGGTATCATGGGAATTCCATTTACCCAGTCATAGCACAGATGAAACACTAAGTATGTGGTTTAAAAACAATGGTTTAAAAACAATAAAAAAGAGTCTGCGATAATGTAGATGGTTCCCCTTCTGTCACTCTCTCGACGTAGTGTCGAAGGAAGTGACACAAGGGGTCTTCTCGGATGCCGAATCGTACCTCTGAACCTGAGAAAAGGCCAATGTCAAGTTGGCAGACAGAATTTGCATGCCCCGCCCCGGACATACGGGTATAAGGGGAACCGGGGCAGCGAATGCCAGTGTTACGACCCTATGGATTTGTATTTTGTTATCTCTCTGTTGTTTTGTGAGTCTCTCAGTGTGTCTGTTTAGGAACGTCTGATTGGTTCCTGCCGGATGATTGGAACGACCATCTGATTGGTTCCTGTACGATGATTGCTGCTCAATCCTGATTGGTGCAGCGTGTTTTAAAAAGAGACATCATCACTTCCTTTACAGGACGTCAGGAGATATTGTGTTTTGAGCAGAGAGAGTTTGTCATTTGAGCGTTAAAGAGTTTTGAGACCGAGTAGCCTTTTGTTTGTTTGTTTGCTTGTTTGTTTGTTTGATTTGAAAGAGAGAGTTTGTGTTTTGAGACTGTTAAGAGTTTGAGACTGTGAGTTCCGTTTGTTTGTTTGTTTTGAAAGCTGTTTGTATCTGAATATCCTCATTGGTATATTTGACCCTTTGCCTGTTTACCGACACTGATTTGGACTGCCCTTTTCAGTTTGTTTGCCTGGCTGTAAATATTGTAAATACTGATTGATATTTGGGAAAGTAGGGAGCTCGACGCCATTATTTTCTTTATTGTAAACTGTTTAATCTCTGTTTTTGTTTAGGGAGATAGGTCTATTGATTGTATCTTCATTTTCTTTTCTTTTGGGTTAAGGTTTAGGAAAGAGGTTTAAATTTAAGGTTGTTTTGTTTGTTATTTTGGCTTGGTCAGCTCCTGAAACACAAGTCCCAAATAAAAAAAAAAAAAAACTTTTTGTTCCAATTCTTCGCATTTCGTTGACTCTTTCATGTTGCCCCTTTCCCCCTAGACGGGGTGTAACACCAGTCAGAATTTTTCTTCGGAGCCGAATGGTTGTACCGCAAGCAGCTGAAACACACACCTGTTTCACTCACCTCTACCAGCGAGAAGCATTGCTGTTGGATCCGCACGGCGCATTTCCAGCTGGTGTCTCTCTCTCTGCACGCTGTGCAGTCCACGCCCCTGGGCGCTTCGACAGCGCTTCTTTCTGTTTGAAAGAGTGTTCTCCTCCTAAAAGAGTATATTTTCTATAAAAGAGTTTGAGTTCCCACTCATAAAAGAGCAATACACAGCAGGCGTTGAACGTCCTTTTCAGGACGCGTCTTTTTAAAGATGTCTTTCCGCCTCTGTGTAGTTCCTGGATGCGGTTGAATTCTCTCCACTTCTGACGGTCATAAGAGCTGCCTCGCGTGCCTGGGCTGTGATTACACGCAGGCAGCATTTTATGAATGGTTCATGTTCTCAGTGCGCCCCCCCCGCGTCATTCCTTTTTCCCACGGGATTGAGGTCGACCCGGCTGGCGATGAAGGCGATTTGGGGATGACCACGGGCTCGGTTTCGCCGGGTAAATCCCCACGAACCACCCGCCCCCCAGCACGCTTGTTTGCTTCCGTCCGAGCTAAAGGGAACGCCATCTCCAAACAGAGGCTAGCCCACTGGGTCGTTGATGCTATTGCATCAGTGTGCTATTGCCTGCAGGTCTGAGCACACTCCACTAGAATTGTGGCGTCCTCGTGGGCACTAAGCCATGGCACCTCCCTAGCAGACATCTGCAGAGCAGCGGGCTGGGCAACACCCAATACCTTTGCCAGATTTTACAATCTAAGGGTTGAGTCGGTCTCGTCCCATGTTTTGTCAGGTCCGAGCTGGTAGAACTCGGTAACGTGGCACAACCGACCGGGTGTTCCGCTTGCATCTTGCGCCCTTCACCAATGTGATCCAGTGCGCCTTCTATCCCAGGTCAGCCACTGACTGTCGCTGCATGGATGCTTTTTCCTCCCTAGCCTTCTGGCCCGCGAATTCAGCAGAGCAACTCGCGGCCAGACCCAGTACGAGTCTTGGGCTCTGTACTGGGGTCGGGCTCCACGGGCATAGTTCCCTCTTCAGGCTAACTCCCCGTGATGTATTCTCCGCTGTACGGTCCCCCTCTCGGCGGACCCGTGTTTCCCTCAGGCTGCCCCGCTGCCTCGGCCCTGTGTCTGTAGAGTCCCCCCTTCATTAGGCTGGACCTACCACCGCGCCGTCTCCCACGTCCGGCTTCACAGCCCTTGTGGTGTATTTGCCATACATTACCTCCCCCTGACTGGGCAGGGTATGGCCTCTGCAGGGTCTTCCCCTCCTGAAAGAATAGGAAATCTGCAGGCCGGACAGCTACCTTGCCTCCGGTCCTGCCTCAGCGCCCGGCACACCGGAGCCGACGAGTTTTGAAGACACCTCCTTAGGCCTCTTCCTCAGTCTCTAAGCGCCCCCTGCCGGGTGCGTGGAGCAGGGTTAATGCTTCGAGTCTTTCTCTCAGCACCGCCCAGGCTCTCCTGCTCCCCCCCGGGGAATGACCGCCTTCCCCAACATAGGTTGGGCCCCAGCCATTCTACATCCTATGTGAGAGACATAGTGAGAGAGAAGGCCGCGGCTGTTGGGCTTGCTCCCATGCTAGCATGTAATACCTTTTTCCCCCAGGGGTGCGGGAAAACCTAAGGTGGATATGCTAAAACTCCTTGAGGGGGCATTGGGGAGGGCGACGTGCATTCGGTCCAGGGGCCTCTAACACGCAATAGCCTGCTTTCCCCCTGCTCCGACAGTCACGTCACATGGTCAGTGCATGGCGTTTTTATATGGACCCCTTGTGTCACTTCCTTCGACACTACGTCGAGAGAGTGACAGAAGGGGAACGTCTCGGTTACTGTTGTAACCTCCGTTCCCCGAGGGAGGGAACGAGACGTAGTGTCCCTCCTGCCACGGCACTAGACCTAGCACTGTAAATGGCCGTGCTCCATCCTTCGGCTCCTCAGTGCAAAATCCTGACTGGCATTCGCTGCCCCGGTTCCCCTTATACCCGTATGTCCGGGGCGGGGCATGCAAATTCTGTCTGCCAACTTGACATTGGCCTTTTCTCAGGTTCAGAGGTATGATTTGGCGTCCGAGAAGACCCCTTGTGTCACTTCCTTCGACACTAGGTCTCGTTCCCTCCCTCGGGGAACGGAGGTTACAACAGTAACCGAGACGATTTTTAGAGCTGGAATCAATCATCTCATTATATATTTCTGAATTTTTTTTTAACACTATTATACTGTTCCTGTTGATGCATGAGTGTTTGTAGCTTGCTTAGCATTGCTTATTCTTATTCTCATACATTCGTCATTTTAGCCTTTGTCATTTTACTGTGTTTCGGGTTTTTCTGCTTTTCTACGTTTCATCTGAGTGTATTTTACCTGTTGCTGCTGGTGTCTAGCTCAAGTCTGTGTTTATAGCCAGCTAGCTTTTTAAGCATTGCTTATACATCTGTTTTCAGCCTTTAATCCGGAATATCTGACATTTTTCAGCACATATTAGGTTTCCCCCTGCATTATTCTCCTATCACGAGCCAATCGCATGCATTTTTTATCTCGATTAAACTGCGTGCATTTTACAGCATGCACCCATTTTTCTCCTCTGTGTTACACGGATTACTGCATCGATCTCAAAGCACCGCTAATCAAGAACAACCAACAACAACAAACAATTGCGTGACGGATTCACATCAATCTCAAACCTTAACCGCACAGCCAACAACAACTGTGGTAAGTCATGGCATCTGCTCATGTATTTATACCTGCATTGCATGTCACATGTTTACAGTAGGCTCTTCAGTCAGCAGTGAGGGATTCACATGTGATAAAGGTAAGGAATTATTCAGGATGACTGAGAAGTTTAATGAGTTACAGACATGTATCCGAACGTTTGTGGAGGTTAGTGAGAAAGAGAAGCCAGTAGATACTGTTTCAGATGCGGGCAGTACAGAGAGCAACACACACTTTTTGGTTCCATTTATAGAGCCCCTGCAGCAGGGCGTTTGGTTGATGTCTTGGCGGCATACTCGCTCAGCAAAGCGACATCACTCTCCTGTTCCTGTTAGGGTTTCCAATCGATTCTCTCCACTCAGTGATGCACCCACTGAGAATCATGTTGAAAAGCCCTTGTTATTGGTGATTCTATTGTAAGGATTGTGGAAATAGAGACTCCAGCCACTATTGTTAAATGCATTTTGCATGCAAGATAATCTGACATCAAATCAAATTTACAAGTGCTGGCGTAGATTTTCTAAAATTGTTATTCATGTTGGCACTAATGATGTTCAGCTTCGCCAGTCGGAAATCACTAGAGATAATGTGAGGTGTGTGAATTTGCAAAAATTATGTCAGACACTGTTATATGCTCTGCCTTTCTCCATTAACCAACATCTTCTGGAGTTTTGTATTCCTTGCCACAGTCATCTTTGGCTAGCTCACTGGGGTTATAAATACAATTATTATTTAATTACTTATTTTTAAACACAATTCATAATCGTATTTTATCAAACTACACAATGATGACTCTTAGACATTATAGATATTACAGTTTTATCTTCTGTTAATGCCTGATCTTCTGTAAAGATACATTGAAACTATGTGTGTTGTGAAAGGCGCTATACAAATAAAATGACTTGACTTGACTTGTATCTCGTTTTTGTAAAGCAAAGCAGTTATCATGATTTTAACTTCACACTTTCATTTAAGTGAAGGTTAAGAGAATCTTACACCACATCACACCATAATTTGAGCTGCACTGTGGAGACATGGTTCCTCCCCTTTCAAAATCTTCTATTCAAGAGAAGATCTGGCTTCTGTGTAAATAATTTTTAATGCAACAAGGCAGAGGATAGAGACAAAGGAGGAGGTTGAATGGGTAAATTGTCCTCATCAGCACCCTACAGTTTTCAACATCCCCTCCAGTTAATGAAAAATGGTATCTATCACATAGAATCTAACGCAGATAAATGTATTTTTATTTTTTATAAAATAGTATCAACTATTGATATTTTCTTTGTCCCAATGATGAAAATAGGTTTTTTGGCCCCTGTCTCTAATAAACTGTGATAATCTTATTACTCTTGTTCAGAGAGAAGTTGTTTTCCCAACACCATTCTGCCAGGCCACCTTCTTGCTGTACACAGCTTCCTCACCATTTGTGAACAGATCATTGCAAAGTTAATGACAGATTTTGAGTTATAGATAGATCATCTATGAATATAGTAAGGTGTGGCAAATACTGGTGAAATTGTATTTTATAAATCACCATGTTTAATTGATTATTAGTAGCCTACTACCTGTGCATGATCATACTATTAATGTTTCCATTCCACTATCCTTACTGTATTTCAACCCATTTAATGTCAGTCTTTCTTTAACAACTTAACTTTTGGTGATGCATTTCGTTACAATACAGTATTACAAGCCAGTCTGTCATTTATTTGACTTGCTAAAATACAAAGTGCAGATACACTGGCTTCTAAAACTGTATTGTAACAAAATGCATTAGCACAAGTGATGAATGCATAGCCAGATATGAAGCCAGTAGTAGCTTACCATTGCTAATGTACTCTGTATTTACATACATTTTTAGAAACTTTTGGGATTGCTAGATCTACAGGAAACAAATGTGCACCAGTTGTAGCCTCTTTTTTGCTGATCTCCCAATATGATCTTATTAATATTTATAGATATTTGTATATAAAGTGTGGTTCTACCTCAAATAATTTTGTGTATTTTTGCATAGACACTGAAATGTACAGTATCTGCTTATTGACAGGTTCTATAACATAAACCTGTTTTTTATTTGAATAACGGCTGTCGGGTTAACAAATTAATTCAGTGTGATTAATTGAATGGAAAAGGTATGTTTAAAAGATGTATGCAATTAAACATGTCCCCTAAATTCTGTAATAAGCCTTGATTTATTTGTTACACAGTCAGCAGGGGGCAGTCTCAGCTTGGGCTGTACCTAGAACTCCTTGTGGGATATTGTCAACCTGGATACGGAGTCTTTCACAGATTGCAGCATTTGCGTTCACAGACAGTTGTCCAGAGCACATTTGAATACAGTTTCAATCTACTTTCAACTTGACACAGTGTCTTAAAATGCACTTATGGCATGACAAGCTGAAACGCGAAGCAACCAAAGTGACACGCTCCAAGAGTGTCCTTCTGATGCACGAGTACATTCTACATAAGCTCCCCCCAATTAAAATCTTTTTAGCCTTTCAGAGAAAGATAATAGAGGACAGGGAATGTATACACAGCATGCTTGAGTTTGCCACCATGTTTTATGGATTTCACTGTGCAACTTGAAATGTTCACATGTTTTGTTTTTGCTACCATTCTTACAAAATTCTAAAGACTGTTGTGTGTGAAAATGCAAGGAGATCAGCAGTTACAGAAATACACAAACCAACAATCCTTGCACCAACATTCATGCCATGGTCAAAATCACTGGCATAACATTTTTCCCCCATTCTGTTGGTTGATGTGAAAATTAACTGAAGCTCCTGACCCATATCTGCTTGATTTTATGCATTGCATTGCTGCCACACAATTGGCTGATTAGATTATCGCATGAATAAATAGATGTGCAGGTGTTCCTAATGAAGTGTTCAGAGAGTATATATAATTATTTAAATTATTACTGTATATATTAAATCATCTTAATGTGGGGGTCTTTTTCAGCAAATATTGAAATATGTGATTAATTGAGATTAATTTGATTAATTAACTGCCACGTCACACAATTAATTCAATTATAAATTTTAATCGATTGACAGCCCTTGTTTGAATACGAATGAGAAAACCCTGGATCTCCAAAATACCAACAGATGTGACATCATCAACATACAGTCAATCAGTTTGAAACAGGCATATGTTGTCCCACTGTGTGGTATGATGTGGTCTTGTTTATTCAGTAAGTATCAAAAATGGGAATAAGATTAAAGAATTTAGTAGAGGGATTGTGCTGTGGGGCTAGTCAATAAGGAATGCAATAGGAAAAATAATTTTGATTGTCTCGGTTTATGGCCAAGTAAATCTGCTGTAAAGATGATTTTGCAACTGCAAAACAAATAAAAGAAGATGCAATATAATAACACATGCAACAGTTCTATGCTTTACCTCTTCTTTCAATCTTTTAAGAAGCTCTTTAGCAATTCTTTAGAGTTTCTCTTTTAATTCAAAGTTACGCAAGATGACGAGGACCAACACACAAGATAGACGGAAAATCAACTATAGACAGACTATTTAATATTTGGATTCAAACTAGCTATGATAACTGCACTTAAAGGGATAGTTCACCCTAAAATGAAAACTCTGCCATCATTTAGTCACACTCATGTTGTTCCAAATGACCCTTCACTAAACAACCCTGTATTAGCGATTGTTGCCAGGGCTGCCATTACTCTGACATGCATTTGCTATTTTCCAATAAGAGCCTATAGGACTAATGTGTGTTTGAATAGTTTTAAGTGGATTTTATCAAAATGATCCAAACAATGTAAAACACATTGTTGTTGGGTCACTTGTAATAGTGACATGAATTACC
This sequence comes from Moxostoma hubbsi, assembly GCA_032164185.1. Classification (NCBI taxonomy): domain Eukaryota; kingdom Metazoa; phylum Chordata; class Actinopteri; order Cypriniformes; family Catostomidae; genus Moxostoma; species Moxostoma hubbsi. Next base: position 20,662,459 of record JAVLUX010000035.1, read on the forward strand.
CAGAGAGGATACACACAGTGTTTTTCTTAAATCAAAAATAAAATAAAATAAATACATTTCAAGAAGAGCATATTATGTATTAAACTGTGTAAATCTTCATTTCCAAATGAGAGATGAATAACATCAGCGAGGACACCTACATTTCCTCCCAGGTAAATTAGAGCTAATAACTGAAAGTTAATTCAATTATGCATTGATTTATGTAAAAGCTACAGTTCATAGAATCAAAATGATTGTGTTATGAGATGTTATAAGCAGTTCTGTTCACTTACATTAATGTTATCAGGTGTGTAATCGCCTTCAAATGACACTTTTCTCTTTTCAAGTGACTGTGATAATCATTTTCTTTATTCTGATTCACAGTCTCCACAGTTTTCAATCAAATTACTGTGTAATTTAATTATTAATTTTATACAAAAAATGTTAGATAAATATGCCTACAATCTCACTCTTCATTCTAGTCCACTTAAGAATATTTTCCATTCTGTTTAAGAGAATATTTGGCACAATGGAAATTCATTCCTATGGGGAGTTCTACAGAGCTTGTCAGAGCGAGAGACCGTAACAGGGGGGCAGAGCTTAGCGAAGGGTCAATTGAAATTGGTTTGGTTGCTGGACTCAATAATATAATAATATTAATATATCAAATATTAATTATAAAGTCCATGCTTCAGTATTTAATGAGATGAAACTGGGACACACTAAATGTAATCCTTTAGTTTCACACACCGAATTCCATTCAAAGCCATATTAACCTAATCAGCCTTGATGATCTGTTTATATATTATATATTTGTCTCTGGGTTTTGGCCTTCTGACAAAATACTGTGCTGTTGTAAAGAGAACCTGATTAAAAACTGTGTTGTTTCATCGCAACAACTTGCTTGAGGACGCAGAACAGCAGTTTGCAATTCCTGCAGTTCTGTCTACTTATCCAGGCAGAGACATAGAAAGGGGGAGCCAAACTAGAGAGGAGCCAGAGAAATGCAGCTTTGGTCTCAGAGTCTGGACTGCTCTGCTGGTCTCTTTCCTCCCAAGCTCTCGACTGTCTGATTTACAAAATGTTATATTCAGTTTCTCACATTTCCTTGATTTAAAAACCATTATGCAAATCATGCCATCATCATTCACTCAAAATGAGAGGTCAGAGAATATCTGATCTCAGGAAAAATCAGTGAGAAACAAATTGCAATTGATATAATTTTCATGGAGTCAAACAGGATGCTGCACACAAAGAAAGGAGCAATATCCCTGCAAACAGTTATTCAGAAGGACAAAAATGTATAACACAAACAAAAAATTATTTGATTTTGAATAGTACAAATAGGGGTATGTTTCTAGGTTAGGAAGTTTGCATTAGAATGTTACTTTCCAGTTGCATCACTGCTTGGTGTAATAATGTTGAATTAACTCTCAGACGAAACCTATGGTGCATGGTGAATCTGCCTTAACATGAACTGAAATGGCATCATGAATTATATTACACAGTCTCTCCAGTAAGATCAAATTTGTTTCCAAGAAGTCAATCATACATGCCCAAGAAAGTTCTTATCAGTGGTTCACACCTTTATTAACCAACAAGGAAATTCTTTCAAAGGCAGTGTTATAACCTTGTCGTAAACGTTGACATGACAAAATGTATAATTTTGTAATGTAATATTTTTTTTTAGAAATGTGAAATATATAGCTATGTAATCACACATCTGCAGTGTATGATGCCATATGCTGCAAACTTTAAGTGCATAAAGTACAAACGTTATGAGTATTTCATCATTATGGATTATTCTAACTGTGTACGACAAACTGACCAAATTATAATGATACTTTGCCAACAAGTGTCAACTGTTAGTTTCTAATTGCTTTACCTCTACAATTGTAAAAGCATTTAACCAAGTATCTGAGCTTTGTTAATGTATGTTTTTCTAGTTAACATTTTCATATCCGCACCAACATGTGTGAGTGTGTGGAGGTGGGGGCATGGTCATCTAAGGGAGAGAGGAGGTGGTATAGCTTTCCATCTGGGGTGAATTGTAACTAATTACATATTCTGTGTCTGCATTTAGAGACTGGGGCATAAAAGGAGAGCCAGTAGAGTAAGAGAGACAGGCCAGAGACTGCGTATTTATGATGGAGAGTTTTGAGTTGTGCTGAAAAGCAGTATTTTATGTTCCTGACATTTGAGTGTTTCTTATGTGGTAATAATAAATCAATCTCACCGGCTCCCGCCTCCTCCCTTCTGAGTGAACCTGATGTTTTGTTACACTGATTTCGAAACCCGGGATCCGGAGGAGGAATGATGCGCTGCTATGGAGTCCTTGCCGCTAGAGAAAGTCTTCTGTTCCCTCGCAAGCAACCACCAGGCCCAACAACAGGACCTCATGGATCTGCAGAAGGAGACACAGCAATGCTTTGAGACACTCGTTTGAGCCCAAGAGGATGACCGGCGGGTTTGCGGAGATTGTTACCCCAGGAGGGGTTGTCCACCACAACCCCTGTAGCAGCGAATCCCCACTTAATGCTTGCCATGATGGGCGCACGAGATGAAACAGGTTGGCCAAAGTCCAGAGGAGCACCGCCTGCACTTCTGTTTCCTGACGATGACTGAGTTCGGCTGCCTGTTTGCCTTTGCTTAACAGTTCCGAGACGCCTGTCGGCGGTGGGAGCTGGCAGAGAAGCACAGCAGTGCCGATGATGTCATCAACCTCATGGTGCTAGAGAAGTTTGTCTCCCAGTTGCTGAAGGGGATAGCAGAGTGGGTCCTGTGCCACCGACTGGCGTTGCTGCATGAAGCAGTCGAGCTGGCAGAAGACCATCTGGCAACATATCTGTGGGCTGGCATGCCCCATGCTCTGTCTTCCTGTTCCCTCCCCCTCCTCTCCTTCTTTCTGCCCTGTTCCGTTCCCCCAGAAATGGGGAACATTCCCCTGAGAACGGCTGTTGTTAAAGGGTTTGTGTGTGGATGGGTCCTGCAATACAGTCAGTCAGTGTGTGGTGTGCAATGTGCTGGCTGGTGAGGTGGAGCCAGGGCCGTCTGCATCAGCCCCACATCAGGATGACATAAGGGAGGGGGAAGTCTCGGCTTCCCCTGCCCTTATAGGAATCCCCTCTGGGGATTTCCCTCTTGAGCAGATGCAAGACGAAACCCTTAAGCACGCATTTGACCAAGTGAAAGTAATTGATGGTCAGCATCTTCAGCCAGGCATTACACTCACATATCCGTATTTTCCAATTTTAAATGATTGGTTGTATCAAGTGATGCAGGATGCTCAAACAAAGTAAGATACAAGCCAGTTGTTAATACCAAGGAGCCATCGGGAAATGTTATTCCAGGCAGCTCATTACAGTAAAATGGCAGGTCACTTGGGACAGGGGAAAACACTAAACTGTCTCATCACCCATTTCTATTGCCGGGGATGATTGCCGGTGGTGTGCCACATGACGCGAGTGTCAACTGATGAATACGGAGGCCACTCCAAAATTGCCATTTCATCTTCTTCCGTTGATCAAGGTCCCCTTCAAAAGAATTGTCATGGACCTTGTCAGGCCATTAGAATGGTCAGCACGCAGGCATTGCTTTGTGTTAGTTCTGGTGGACTATGCAACATGATACCCGGAAGCAGTGCCTTTGCGCAACATCTCTGCACGTAGTGTTGCAGAGGCACTCTTCAGTATAATCTCCAGAGTGGGGATTCTGAAAGAACTCGTCACTGACCTGGGCACTTTTTTCAAGCGTGTACCACCCACAAATGGACGGCTTGGTTGAACAAGCTGCTTTGAATTGGGATAAGTGGCTCAAACCCCTGTTATCTGCACTACGAGAGGTCCCACAAGCCTCCACGGGGTTTTCACCATTTGAGTAACTGTATGGACAGAAGCCCCATTGCATGCTAGATGTCATAAAAGAAAATTGGGAGGAGGGACCTTCAGACAACAAAAAATGTAATTCAATATGCTCTTGACCTGAGAGCAAAACTCCACACATTGGGGCGACTATCACAGGAAAATTCGCTACAGGCTCAAGAACGAAAAAAATGGCTGTATAATAGGGGTACTCAGCTATGCCACAAATTTGCAAGTGCCATTTGAGGTCACATGGTGTGTAGGGGAGGTTGATTATCAGGTTAAACAAATGGATAGGGGAGGAGCACAGCAAATTTACCACCTCAACCTCTTAAAACCATGGAGGGAGGCGGTCCCCATGTCTTTGGCGATGGTGGTTCTGGAGAGGGAGGAGCTCGGGCAGAGGTGAACTTAAAAGCCAATCGAGGCTCCCTAGTCATTTGCGTAGACCACTTCTCACTGTCGCAAGTCATGGATGTGGCCTGGATGAAAAAGAGAATTCTCCGAGATGTTCTCGCCCCTTCCCGGTTGTGCAAACTTCATAGAACACCATTTCAAAATAACCACAGGGGTAGTGGTACACAGTCGTCCCTATCGATTACCTGAGCACAAAAAAGTGGTATGGGAGGAATTAAAGTCTATGCTCGATATGGGATAATAGAAGAATCACACAGTCACTGGGCCAGTCCAGTTGTTCTAGTGCCTAAGGGTGATGGCTCGGTCCGGTTCTGTGTGGATAATAGGAGAGTCAACACAGTGTCAAAATTTGACGCTTATCCAGTGCCTCTTATTGATGAACTGCTTGATTGGTTGAGCATGGCTCACTTTTATTCGACACTGGATTAAATAAAAGGATATTGGAAGATCCCCTTATTACCAGTGTCCTGTAAAAAAACTGCCTTTTCCACATGTTCAGCTTACACCAATTTGTGACACTTCTGTTCAGTTTTTTATAGGAACCAGCTACATTCCAGCGACTCTTGGAACAAGTCCTCAGGCCACACACTGCTTACACTGCTGCCTATCTGGATGATATCATAATCTACAGTAATGATTGGCAGTGGCACACACAGTATCTGAGGGCTGTGCTGAGATCGCTGTGACAGGCGGGGCTCACGGCCAACCCAAAGAAGTGAGCAATTGGGCTGGTGGAAGTAGAGCATCTGGGCTACCACTTCATGAGCAGGTGCAGTTCCAAATTGATAAAACTGTGGTGCTTGAAGATAGATATGGTCTAGACCTAAGACCAAAAAGGAGGTGAGGCAGTTCCTCGGCTGGCTGGCTATTATTGTAGGTTTGTACTCAATTACTCAGACAGCACCAGCCCGTTAACTGACCGCACTAAAAAGGGGGCACCAGATCCGGTCCAGTGGACAGAGACATCCCAACAAGCATTTATGCAGGAGAAAGCTGCACTATGTTGTGGGCCAATTCTACATTCTCCTGACTTCTCTTTCCCTTCAGATGCATCAGACAGGGGGCTGGGTGTGGTGCTTTACCAGGTAGTGGGGGGGAGGAACCCCCTGTGCTGTACATTATTCGGAAGCTCTCAATGAGAGTCTAAGTACAGCACCATAAGAAAAGGAGTTTGTATAGTTAAATCAGGAAACGGGAACTGTGAGACAGGTAAGGCCGTATATTTCCTTTGCCTGTGCACACCATGTGCAATTTTCCTGTGCTTTTACTCTGTCCAATGACACTCAAGATAAACATAAATTTAGGTAAACACTCAGTAGAATACACAATATCGACAGAAGCCAACACTGGACTCGTTTTCTCCCGCACTTCTGCTGGTGGCGACGGTGGTTTTATCGATCTCCCCGTGCTCACTGCAATTTGAGACAGGTGTTAGTCATAATTTCAGGTGTAAGTGCCCTTACCACTTCTCTCTCTCCAGATGGGCACTTGACCATGCCCCCGCTGCCACAGAGTTCTTGTCCATCAAGTGGGCAGTTCTCACTCTCCATTACTATTTGTTGGAACGGGCATTCACCCTCTGTTTGGACCATGCCCCGCTCCAATGGCTCCATTGCTTGAAGGATGCCAATGCCCGAACTCCAGCCATTTAAATTCTATGTAGTCCACAGGCTGGGGACACAGATGGCTGTCGCAGATTCCCTCTCAAGAAAGGGGGGTGGGGAGGTGGGCAGTCTGGACAGCACTCCGGCCTCAGTTGGGTGGTGGGGGTATGTGGAGGCAGGGGATGGTTAAGCGGTCATCTGAGGGAGAAAAAAGGTGGTAAGGGTGTCCACCTGGGGTGAATTTTGACTAATTATATGTTCTGTGTCCGCAGTGAGAGATGGGGGAGATAAAATGAGAGCCAGTAGACAGACGAGTGAGAGAGACAGACCAGAGACTGATTCTTTATGACAAAGAGATTTGAGATGTGCTGAAAAGCAGTATCTTATGTTCCTGACATTTGAGTGTTTCTTTTCTTGTAATAATAAATCTGTATATATATATATATATATATATATATATATATATATATATATATATATATATATATATATATACTAGGGCTGTCGATTTAACGCGTTAATTCACTGCGATTAATTTTATTAAAAATAACGTGTTAAAAAAATGTATGCAATTATTAATAGCAATGCCCCCGGATTGTAATAAGGAAGATTCCTGAGAAATGCAAGCTTTTAGTACCACCTGTTTACTCCAGAGGGCAGTAATTGAAATTTCAGCTGTGTGGCAATGCGCAGGTTATACAGTGAATAAAACAACCATCCAGCAGACAGCACAAAACAGACATTCGTTACGTTCTTGCATTCAAAACATTTGATGGAGCGCAAATTCAAACTAAGGGATCTCAAGAAGTTTTCTAAGTATTAGACTATATTTAATTTGAAACAGTGACCTAAAAATGTAATGTTTATGACGCAACATACCCGAGACGCTACACAAGCATGTCTGATGCTTGTTGAAATTGACGGGTCCTTAGACAAGCCCTAATAATATATCACAAACTGATTGACAAATTCTCTTGATAAATGGATTGCTGTGAACTGTATGCTAATGATTGGATTATGTTCAATAATATGGTAGTAAACATTATATTATATTTTAAAGCTGTTTTTTGTATTGTCTTATCAATGATTAACTCTTCTGCCACAAGAATGTAATGCATTTTAATTATCTGAATATATATACTGTATATTTATATATATACATGTATATACAGTATCTCACAAAAGTGAGTACACCCCTCACATTTTTGTAAATATTTGATTATATCTTTTCATATGACAACACTGAAGAAATGACACTTTGCTACAATGTAAAGTAGTAAGTGTACAGCTTGTATAACAGTGTGCATTTGCTGTCCCCTCAAAATAACTCAACACACAGTCATTAATGTCTTAACCGCTGGCAACAAAAGTGAGTACACCCCTAGGTGAAAATGTCCAAATTAGGCCCAAAGTGTCAATATTTTGTGTGGCCACCATTATGTTCCAGCACTGCTGTAACCCTCTTGGGCCTGGAGTTAACCAGAGCTTCACAGGTTGCCACTGGAGTCCTCTTACACTCCTCCATGATGACATCATGGAGCTGGTGGATGTTAGAGACCTTGTGCTCCTCCACCTTCCATTTGAGGATGCCCCACAGATGCTCAATAGGGTTTAGGTCTGGAGACATGCTTGGCCAGTCCATCACCTTCACCCTCAGCTTCTTTAGCAAGGCAGTGGTCGTCTTGGAGGTGTGTTCGGGGTCGTTATAATGCTGGAATATGGCCCTGCGTCCCAGTCTCCGAAGGGAGGGGATAATACTCTGCTTCAGTATGTCACAGTACATGTTGGCATTTATGGTTCCCTCAATGAACTGTAGCTCCCCAGTGCCGGCAGCACTCATGCAGCCCCAGTCCATGACACTCCCACCCCCATGCTTGACTGTAGGCAAGACACATTTCACCAAAATTGATGCATTTCACCAAAATTACATTATCTTCTGAAAGTTGACTAACAGACATACAATCGCACACACACACATTTCTCCAATAAAATGTAAGAAACAAGACAGGGGGGGGAATAATATGACAGAGAGTCAAGGCAAACAATGCGTGTTTCCCTGACTACGCTCTATGTCTGAGAGGGACACGCATCAGTTTTGTTTAGTTTGTTTGGGGGAAGAGCATGCTGCTCTTGCGTTGGGGCGGGGCAGGTGTGAGCATTGCGATCTGCTTTCGGGCAAAATGCTTACTTCCGGGAGTCAGTGCCAACACTTCATTCGTGGGGCTCTCACAAGGATCTGGCTGAGGAGCGAGAGACGGGTTCGTCCCTTTCGTTCGCTCTCTCCCCAGAACCAGTTGGTCCTTCCCATGATCTCGAAGAGCGCTCTGGCGCCTCTTCGTTCTTGGGGGGGACAAATCTCTACCCACCTCCGAGCATTCCGTCCATGATAGTAAATCAGCGGAGGAATTGCTTGACGTGGTTACTTGTGCGATGGCCAGGCTTCAGTAAGACTGGCCACGCCAACAAGAGACCCCCAAACGCTCCAAGTTGGAGGATAGATTTCTGTCTGGTGGCCAGGGAAAGGGAACACCTCATGAGTCCCTTCCCTTCTTTAATGACCTCCATGACGAGCTCTCTCGCTCGTGGAGGAAGCCTTATACTTCCCCTGTCCACATACCCTCTACATCAATGTATTCGACTAGCTTGGGTGCTGAGACACGGGTGTATTCCATAATGCCGCCTGTTGAAGAGACACTTGCGGGTTATCTGTCGCCGGGTTCGGCATCGTCACTTCAAAAACCCTCTCTCCCCACAAAGCCTTGCAGATTTACCTCCATCTTAGTGGGGAGGGCTTATCAAGCAGCGGGTCAGACTGGTGCTGCTCTGCACACGATGGCAGTGTTACAGGTGTTCCAGGCTGACCTGCTGAAGGACCTGAGTGACCAAGCAGACAGCCCGTGACATTGGCTGGTCTATGTCTGCCTTGGTCAGCACAGAAAGACACCTTTGGCTCAACCAATCAGGCATCAAGGACACGGACAGTTTTTCACAGTTATCTCCAGGTTCCAAGAGGTGAAAAGCCCAGAGGAAGCCTTTGGGTAGTTTCTTCCTCACCGCACACAGGGGGCGGGCCCGTCGGCCACCCAGACCCACCTCACTCCTTCTAGAAGGGAGGCTCAGAAGCAAAGCGTGGCAAGTCGTGCTCCCCCTCGCAAAGATTGGGGAGATTGTCGTCACCCAAAGCAAGACCTCAGGACACTAATTTCAAAGAGAAAGAAACCCTGACGGTCTTGCACTTAATCTTGTGGGGGTAGCTCACCTCGGGACGAGGCGCGTGCACCATCCACTTTGCCCCTCACGGTACCCCCACGAAACCTCTCCATTCCCGCCGCCTCCGGTGTTTCGGGAGGCAGAGGCTTCCATCAAAAGTTGGGTGTTTCGCTGCTTCCTGCATTTATCCAGGACGCAGAACACTCAACACCCCCTCAACAGGAAGTCTTAAATCAATACCCATCTCAGAGAACCTGGTAGCGTGGAAACTTCTACTAGATATTTTTTATGTGGGTCCTAAGAACAGCACATTCACGAAATGCATGGATGCAGCACTGGCTCCTTTGCGACTCCGGGGCATCCGCATTCTGAATTACATAGACGACTGGCTGATCCTAGCACAGTTCCAAGAACTGGCAGTTCAGCACAGGGATATCGTCTTAGCTCATCTGGTTTCTCTGGGTCTGAGACTCAATGTCAAAAGAGAGTTCTCTCTCCCAGGGAATCACTTATCTGGGGTTACATGGAATTCGATCACGATGCTGGCACAATTGTCTCCCGCACGAATCATTTCCATTCAGAACACCATGAGCAAGGTCAGGCTAGGTCAAGGATGCACTGCTCGTCAATATCAATGAATTGTAGGTCTCACGGCATCTGCGTCCGCGGTGATCCCTTCGGGCCTTCTGCACATGAGACCATTCCAGCTGTGGCTAAAAGCCAAGGGGTTTCATCCAAGGGCCGGTCCCCTAAGGCAAATAAGGGTTACGCGTCACGGGCTTCGTTCCCTTTCTATGTGGTTCAGACCCCGGTTTCTTACGTTGGGTTCCAATCTAGGTGTGTCTCGTCGTCGCAGGCTGCTAACAACAGATGCCTCCCTGACTGGCTGTGTAGCAGTTTTAAGTGGTTGTGCAGCTCAAGGGGAATGGGAGGGTTGTCAGCTCGGTTGTCACAGTAACTGTCTCGAGTTGATGGCTGTATTTCTGGCCCTGAAATACTTCTTCCAGAGGCTGCCATGTCTTGGTGCTGGTGGGCAATACAGCGGTAGTCTCTTACATAAACCATCAAGGAGGTCCATGTTCACGTCAGCTGAATTCCTGGCACGTCGGATTCTCCTTGGGGCCCAGGGCAAGCTCCTGTCACTCAGGGCAGTTTATATCCCTGGATGCACGTATGTGGGAGCAGATTTACTGTCCAGACAGAAAATACAGTCGGGGGAGTGGAAACTCCACCCTGAGGTAGTGGAACAAATCTGGGTGAGATTTTACAGGGCAGAAGAGGACCTCTTCGCCTCTATGAACAGCGTAATGTCTCCTCTACTTCTCCCTGAGTCACCCAACCCCTGTGCCTTTCAGACTTATGTCCACCACTCTAGCCAGTGGCGTAAGTCAAGGCAACTATTCGTTTGCCATGGGGGCCGCAACATGGGGCGGCCGCCACCAAGCAGACTATGTCGCATTGGGTGAGGGAATGCTGCTGCCCTGGCCTATGAGGCGTGCGGTCAAGCTTCGCCTGTAGGCATAAGGGCTCACTCTACCAGAGGGGTCGCCTCCTCTAAGCCTTGGCCAGAGGGGTTGCTCTGCAGCATGTCTGTGATGCGGCAGGCTGGTCCTCTCCGCACACATTCATTAGATTCTACAGCTTGGATGTTCATACCACTCCGGGCTCTTATGACCTTGAGTCGACATCTCAAGCTCATGTCTGAGCCCTCTCACGCTCTTGTGAGCACACTGCTAAGACATGTTCCCAAAGCATCTCGTTCCGCTTTTTACACTACGTAACCCGAGACTCGGCCTGTGACCTCGTGCCTATGGCCGAATCACAGCAGTGCTGATGTAGGGCCATATCACTCTTGCTTGTGTGATATTGCTTAAATAATAACATCTTAATTTATTTCTTAAGAATTAAAAGACTTGCTTTGACATTGTCTAATCAGCCTGCTCATGGGCTTGCCTTGCCTCCAACAAAATCAGTACTTCAACACTGTTAAATCATAATGATAAATTTACCTTATAACCTTTTGGGTTTTTTTAATAGCAAGAATATCTCAATAATTTTTTGGAATGTAAGGTGCATGAGATGTGTTAGTTTAACAACACTACCCATCATAGGAGAATTTATTTACTGCTAACCATTTGATAACTTAATTTGACATAGATGAAACAAAAACTAATGAGAGCTTCAAGAGCTGGATGTTCTTGTTGAGGAAATTAGTACAAGGAAAAAGTTCTCCTTGGGAAGCTTGACAATAATATCACGTCAGAAAGTAAAAGGCAGGTAAATAGGAAAGGGTGGTGGAGGCCTTCTCTGCTGTGCCCAACTCTGATAGGGATGTGAAAGAAAGTCTCAGCTCTCTAATGTTATAATTATTATGTTTATATGAACTCTAAAGATTGCGGAGAGTGATAGCGCTATATGCAGCACATCCGTTTGAATTAGCATGATTAGTCACCACATTAAGAAGCTTCAAAACAACATTTATTGGTTTGAATATATTTTGGGTTGAAAGCTGAAAATAAAAATATAATTAAACACAAAACAACCAAAAACATTTTTTTTTTTGGTCTAAAATCACATTCCTACTTAAACAACACAAAATGGTAGTTAAAAGAAATTTCTTCTTAAGAACGTTTCGTTAATCCAGTCTCTGCTTCTCCCTCATCCATATGCAGCTGCACAAGGCAATTTTCATTCTTTCATCATTTTACCATTATCTAGATGTTGCTCTTCCTAATGCTTTTTTGACATGTTGCTATGGTTACCGCACTGATTACATAGTCCTTGATTACCTCACGATGCCTTCTGGTCCTCCAGTCTAAAAAAAAAATCCTGGTTTTCAACAATGAGAATTTGTTTCTCCATGACATCGAACAAATAAACATCTACTGTGTGGTAGATACTTGTTTTGTATGTACTGTATTTGTCTTTAGATACACCTTGTAAAGATGTATGTCTTAGCACACATATAAAGATCAATTTGTGTGCATTTTACAAAAGGAAACCTTAGAAGTCAAAAATAAAATAAAAGATGAGTCACGATACCAGTGTTTATGCAGTACCAGTAGTACAGAGCTCTGTCTCAGTTCAAAATACCCACACGCTGTCAGACTGACACAAGACTGTTTAAAATGCTCACACACAAAATAGACATATAAGGCAAAAAATGTATGCACAGTTCATCAAAATCGCAACAGGTCCTAGTGTGACTATTAAGCCATAAAAGAATGCAATTTAATGAAATAAATATACTGTCTGCTTGTTCTACGCTTTACAGTGAATGTCTGAAGCCACTCATATGCTAAAATCACTGCATCAAAGCATCAAGCGCTTTGCGTGTTGTGATAAATGACAGAACAGATAGCGTATTCCAGTGAAGCACGTATTGCTGGCAGACTACGCTTATATAATTAAAACACAGTATTTTGCGCTTGAATAATCACACTAGGCAATTTAAACAACTGCTTATCCGGAAGTGTAATTCTACCATCAACAACATACAAGCCTTCATGTCAAAAGAAATTCTTGATTTCAACTTGCGACAGAAATATGTTAATACTGTACAGTAAAATATAATATTCATTAAAATGTATATTCACAATAATTATTATAATTATTATAATGTTTAAGCAATATCTTATGCAAGAATGCAGTTGTACTGAATAAAATTTATCAATTATTTAAATTTGTTGTGTAGCCCTTAATTTTGACAAAAAATAAGACCAATGTTGTGTTTTAGATTATGATGTGAGGACTTTATTTGAAAAAAAGAAAAGAAAATGTAATGGTATTGTATGTTGAAATGCAGTTGTTCTATTTTCATTTTGATGCTAACATTGAAATAAACTCTAAAACATGTCATTCAGGAAATATTGAAAAACAAGAATTGTGATTTTTTTTAAAAAAAGGTTAACAGGGCCCTACTTGGGGGAAAAAAAACTAGAAGCTATGTTTTAATGTATTATCTACATTGATATTTAACTTTTTAAACAGGCTAAAAAGTGTGCTCAATAGCTTATTATAAATTTTTGCTGGCATCAAAATTGGTATCGAGATTTACTGATATAGGTACCAACTACTTACATTTTGGTATCGTTATTACAACCCTACTTTGGAAGAAGGAATGTAGTGAAAACTCTGTGTCTATGGTCAACACTATTGTCAATATAAGGGAGCTCTTATATACAGTATACAGAAAAAAAATTCACTTGTTTGTAAAGCTTTTATTTATTTTACCATTAAATGTCAAATACATGTCATAGTTAGCTGGTGAAATGTAAGTCTACTGCATGTATTACACAGAATAGTATGAATATTGAGTGTCAGGCATAACAGGCACAGTTTTGCGGCCCGTTCAGCAAAACGCGGCTGCCTGTTTCAGCTTATTGCCACCTGTTCGGCCCCTTTTCTTGGCTGGCCCACCGGGAAAAGACCTGGGCCCTTGATTAACCCCAACTTCAGCAAGAAGCTTCATTTTACGCCAAGATGCTGGTGACCAATGAGCATAACATGGAGTTGGGATTTGTAAAACATAAAAACAAACTTTTACTTTTACTTCATTACTTACAAAATAATTTTGTACAACAAATGTACAAAATTATATTAAGAAGAGTTGTACCTCCAATTTCGAAGTGGAAAATTTCAACTCTGTTATTCCCACCAGCAACTTCATCTGGAATAATAATTAATGCATAATCAGTCAGCGGTTTAAACTACAGTGTTTTTGGATGAGTGGAACTCTAAAGGAAACTGGTCTCTGAACAGTTTAAAAATCACCTTATTTCATTCTACCTCAGCCACAGAAGGCAGTTTTGGCAGTGGGGGTGTGGTCAAGTGTCCTTCTGGAGAGAGAGTGAGCGGTAAGGGCGCTTGCACCTGAGCTAAATTATGCCTAACACCTGTTTCTGATTACAGTGAACGCGGGGAGAGCGTCAAAAAAGAGCTACATAGCCAGCAGACCAAGACAGAGAGCTACGAGGAACATACTGAGATTGTGGTGTTCATTGAGTTTAAGCAAGTGATTTGTTTTATGTGAATAAAAGTACTCACTTGAGTAAAAAGGAACCTGTTGGTTAGCGTCATCCCTGGTAACCTTCACAGTGGTTTTCTCCCATTTTTGGATGCATTCTTTGTCTTCATGTTACAGTTTAAACTGAGCTTGAGAGCTGTTTGTGCTGCAGAGTGAGAGATGATCAGTCAGACTATATAGCAGCACACGCTGAATTTATTGGACAACATGTTGAATAGACCTATTTATCAACACAATCTTATACAATTCAATACAACAGAAATTACTGTACTGAAATACTCACTCATTGAGTTAAAAAATACGTCTTGATGCAAGATACAACACAGTAACAGGCACAGAGGTAAAACAGAAATCACTTTATTTTCTGTACAGTCACACATTACAAACAGTACAGATGCGATGATAACGCAAAGCGTGTCTCTCGATGAAGTTACACACATACACATATTTGAAATGGTTGATCCTTTTTTTATACTTTGTTGGTTTTATTTGACTTCTGTTAAGGGAATTGTAAGATGAATGCAATCCTCTGAGTAGTATGCTAGCAGCTAGTTGTTGTTGGCAGTGGACTCCTCTTCTTTCTCAATGCTTTGTGTGTTAAAGGTTTTTGACCAATCACAGGCTGCAGTACCTCCCACAGTCTCCAACAGACCCTTTATGCTCCCAAAGTACCTACTCCAGAGTAGGAGCTAAAAATCCCTCAAGGATCCCTCAAGGATCCCAAGGATCTATAGTTCCTTAGGTGCGAAAGTGAATAAAAGTACTTGTCCCGGGGGAAAGTACCTTAAGCGGGCTTTAGTACTGCCAGTGGGAAAGGGCCAATACATAAAGGAGTGCTAACCGGTGGGTGTGGTCAGGGAGCAAACAAGTGGGAAGGAAGCAGGAGATCACATGGCAAACACAAACAAAGCTGTGTGCTTGACAAGACATGACAGATATAATCAAGAAACAACAATAACAGGGCTGTCAGGGCAGGATCCTGACAGTAAGACAGGAAGATTGTACAAATAAGTACATAAGGACACAAGTCAAGTCAATTACTTTCTTGTTATTAATTGTGAAAAAAAAATTGTTTTAAATATTTTGTTAATACTGTTTTGGAATGCACATACTGAATTTTGGAAATCAGCCAATTACAATAAAGCAATTAATTTACATTTATGTTCAGCTCTTTTGGTATTGATTTTTCTATTATACTACTACTAAATATGAACTTTAAAGATATGACAACATTATTAAGTTCACTTAAGTTCATTATGTTCAGTGTTATCAATACCTACATCAATATTCAGAACAAATCTGATCATTTTTTAGTTTATGTAATGCACTTAGGTTGCACCGTAAAATTGACACTAACTTATATTTCATAGTTGTTTGGGTTTGATGATAATTAAATGATTATAATTATAAATGCCATATGGTTCCCCTTTTGTCACTCACTCGACATTGTGTCGATGAAGTGACACTAGGGGTCACTCTTGGGAGCCCGATTCACCTTCAGATCTTTGAGAAATAGGCCAATGAGAATTGGCAAGTTTAATTTGCATGCCACACCCCCGACATACGTGTATAAATGTAGGCCAGCAAGCAAGTTCATTCAGACTTTTTCTTAGGAATCGAGCGGTTATATTAACAGCAAGCTGAATACTACTGCCATCCATTCACCTCTCTGTGAAGCATTGCTGTTGGATATACGTCACATTCCAGTGGTTCTCTCTCCACTCTGCAGACTACACTCCTGGGCTCTTCGACAGTGCTTTAAAGAGCTTTTCCTATAAAAGAGTGTGTGTATCCTCTATTAGACCAGACACAGTGACGTTGAACGTCTTTTTAATGACGCATCTTTTTAAAGATGCCTTTCCGTCTCTGTTCCGTTCCCGTCTCTGTTCCGTTCCTGGATGTGGTTGATACCTCTCCACCTCTGATGTCACGATCACTCTCTCACATGCCTGGGCTATAAGCGCGTTGGAGAAGTGTTCATGGATGGTTTATGTTCTCACTTTGAGAGCATAACCATGGCAACATTGCATTCGCAGCTTTCCTTCTTTCAATGTAAAATGACTTCGGATGTCCCCCTCGTGGCTCCTCTTACCCACGGGTATGAGACAGCTTTGGTTGATGCTGGAGATGATTCGGGGTCTTCAGTGGGTACTGTTCTGCCAGGTGATTTCCACACGGACAGCCCACACCCTGGTATGATCGTTTGCTTCCGTCCAGCACTGGGATGAGATAGGCTTGCCTCACCACCAGCCTTAATTCTCTTCCGGAGCTCGTGAGCCAGATGAGATGTCGATCGCTGCATCAGAGAGCGCCTTGGTGATGTCAAATGATGAGGACTCGACCGGGCTTCCGCCTTCGGGTGTGGCAGCCCAGTCTGAGGCCGACACGGAGCTGACCACCATGTTTTCCCGGGCTGATGCGAGTGTTGGGCTTGAGTGGAACATTTCACTCACCCCTGAGCACTCGCGGCTTGATGACTGGGTTGGGTACGGCATGCTGCTCGTGGCCACGCCCCCCTCCAGTCTCGTTCTTCCCGGCAGTGCATGATGAGCTGACATGATTGCAGAGGGCCCCTTGGCCCCTTTTTACTTTTTCCTTTCTCGGTCTGCTCTCACTACCCTCGACGGGGGGGGGTTGGGGGGGGGGGGGGTGTGGCCGAGGGTTATGCCACGATGCCTCAAGTGGACAAAGCGATTGACGGAACACCTGTGCCCGCTGAGAACTACCACCTGGTGGACTCTCCCGGCACTCCCTTCCCAAGCCTGTAGGATGACATCGTCCCTGATGACAAAAACCCTACAGCACTGGATTTGGATCGCACGCAGAGCTTTAGACGCTCTGAGCAGCTCATTATCTGCTTTGGTGGACAGTGGAAAGGGAACGCTCTCTCCAAATAGAGGCTTGCCCACTGGATCGTGGACGCCATAACGTTGGCCTCCCAGGTTCAGTCAGTGCCCGCCCCCTTGCGGGTTCGAGCACACTCCACGAGAGGTGTGGCATCCTCATGGGCACTGGCCAACGGCACCTCTCTAACAGACATATGTAGGGCAGCGGGCTGGGCAACACCCAATACCTTTGCAAGGTTTTACAATCTCTGTGTTGGGCCGGTCTCTTCTCATTTTCTTTCAGGTGCGAACAGGTAAGTAAGTTTCATTACAAGGACTGCTGGCCGGGTGTACAGCTTGTGCATAGCATCTTTCCCCTCCAAGAAGGTGAAGCCACATGCTCTTCTCTCCAATGTGTGTACACGACTGGTGAACCCTGGATTTTCTTCCTCCTAGCCCTTTGACTCACAAATTCTGCAGAGGAATTCGTGGTCAGAACCAGTACTTGTGCTACATGCCCTGTCCCGGGGTAAGTGCTCCACAGGTTTCCGGTTTCCTTGTTAACCTCCTGTAATGTATCTTCCATGGCACGGTCTCCCCCTTCTTTATGGTAGACCCACGTCTCCCTTGGCAGAGCCCTCTGCCCTGGACGCTGTGTTTGTAGAATCTCCCCCCCCCAACGAAGGCAGGACTTACCACCGTACATCTCCCATGTCTGGTCATTCGGCCATATTGTGTATTTTCCACTTTTTACCCTCCCCTCATCTCCAGGGCAGGGTGTGGCCTCTGTGGGGCCTTTTCCCCTGAAAGAATAGGATCAGAAAAGGACACCTTCCCCGGCGTGTTATATGAGCATTTTAGGCCCCAGTTGAAAAAATGTTCTATGGAGAGAAAAACTTAGAGAGAAAAGGCCGTGGCTGGCATGGCCTGCTCCCATATTTGGTACATCTCCTTCCCCTCCTCAGGGTTATGGGGAAGCACATGACGTCTTGGGGCATCTGGAGAGGCTGAGCCCAATTGCATCTGTTCCTATGCTCATAGTAGCTTGCCTACACCTGCATTGGCAGTTCACATGACCAGTTCAGTCACTGTGGCATTTTTATATTGGACCCCTAGTGTCACTTCATCAACACAACATCAAGTAAGTGACAGAAGGTGAACGTCTCGTTACTGTCGTAACCTCCGTTCCATGATGGAGGGAACAAGACATTGTGTCCCTCTTGCCACAGACAGAACTTTACCACTCTAATGGCTGGGAACTTGTCTCGGCTCCTCAGTGCAAAACCTGAATGAATTTGCCTCTGCTGGCCTCTCTTTATACCCGTATGTCGGGGGGAGTGGCATGCAAATTCAACTCGTCAATTCTCATTGGCATTTTCTCAAAGATCTGAAGGTGAATTGGGCTCCCAAGTGTGACCCCTAGTATCACTTCATCAACACAACATCTCGTTACCTCCATCATGGAACGGAGTTTATGACAGTAAACGAGACGATATCCTTTATAAATAAATATCCCATGAAATGTTTCTCTTTCATTCACTCATAAATAAAAGTTTTTTAATAAATGTGCTGAGATTTAAAAGCATAATTAGTTTGACTTTCGGATGAGTGTAAACTCTATGGTACTTTCAAAACAATGCTTTGTTTGTTTGAGTGGTCCAGCATGTCCACTTCTGACATAATTGCTAACCAATAATTGCTTACCAAGTTAGTTAGTATTCCTTGTTATGTCATGTTGTGTACCCTGACTAAACTTTCAAGAGTAAACAAAATCATTCCATCCATGTAGTGCTATCAAATGAATGTTGAATTTACATCAACACAGTCTCTACATTGTCCTTGTTGTGTAAACACATCAATATTTGAATTACACTGTATTTGGAATTTGACTTATAACACTTCAAATTTGATTAAAAAAAAATGTGTATATATATATATATATATATATATATATATATATATATATATATATATATATATATATATATATATATATATATATATATATATTTGTTTTAGAAGTCTCCTGCCAAAAGAGTAAATCAGATTTTGGTTTCATGAAATTATCTTTCAAATGTAATTTATACTGGATCTTTTAGTGTATGTTTATTAGTGCAGCTTTTGAGGAAACATGCTCTAAAATTTTTAGATCAGATATGGTAATATCAGATGTACTCAGTTGAATCATATGAGGTATTTGGTAGCACCATTATTATCAATTCAATATAATGGAAACAATTTTGGTAATTGTGCTGCCACTAGCTACTACTGCTAACATAACTTGAATACAACAATTAAAGGGATACTTCACCTCTGGGAAGATGAATATGTATTTAAAATTGGTCATTTATATAGTATAAATGTGAAATTATTTTAGAATTTGAAGCATTCTAGACTGAGAAAAGGCAGAAAATGTATTTTTTTACACATGTGGCTGAAAGACAACAACTCCCAGAATGCATTTGCTTTGCTGCTCTTACGAGGCCACTCCCAAACCACGCCTACCGGTTACAGGCGGCAGTATCTGAAAATTTGATACAACTAGGCTTGCTTTGATACATCGTGACTCTATAAATCGTGAGTTAGTTGATAAATTGACTGACTACGCGGGAAGAACATTATGGTAATTCCGGGTGTCCAAACTCTGCACATGACTTCTTAGTAACAAAAAGAAAAACAAACAAAATACTCACTTTACACTAAGCCGTCCGTTTGTCCCTGCGGGCTTTGGCTGGCGTTTCCAACTTATCTTCGGGATCCTAAAATAAGTTTCCAGGACTCCCCTGTCCATGTGTGCTACAAAACTTGGGTGCTCAGTTATACATGCTCAAGTTAGCGGTGCTGTTTCATCAGCGGATTCAGCGATCTCATCCAGAAGAAAATGGCATCGCTGAAATTCGCGACAGCAATAGGACTCTCTATCTGTTTCCATAGGCGCACAGCGAGAGCACTGACACTACCAGTCCGCCCCAACTCGAGTCTGGCCGGGCTCTTCCTCCTGCCTGCCAAGCAGGTCTTGCTCCCCTGCTACAGCAGCTGCTCCGGCTGCCTCTGTTCATCGCTGTATTGCGGCTCGTACAGGTAGCGCGAGCATCAGATTCTCGCAACAGATCTTCGAAATCCCCTTCTGCCATTTCAACTTCAAAACTACCTTCCGCCATCATGATTAGCCTACTTGTATACAAACTTTCTACACAGAGCAAGAGCCTGTTATCTTAGCTTCTACAGAAAGATGGCTGACACTATCTTCACATTCTGTGAGTGAGATCCCGCCCCATATGGGCGTGGTGAAAACATGTGGAATACTGGCTGTAGTTTTAAGCCTCTGGCCCAAAAATCCTCCGATGACGCAAAATGACGATTTTTGCGTCATCGGAGGATTTTTCCAGACTAAAAATACATAAATCTCTCGTCTCAGGGGGATATGAGGGGGGGGGGGAGCTCGGTAATTTGAAAATACTACTGGTTTTCTACTGATACAAAGCTTAATGCTAAATCCTGAAGTAACTCTTTAAAGATGAGTCTCAGATATGGTTTGCTTAAATTAAATGCAATATTTCACACAAATGACAATCATTTATTCACTCACATGGTGTTTCAAAGGAACACAAAAGGAAATGTTAGGCATAATGATAATATGTCCTTGTAAAACAGTTCACACTCACGGGTAAGGAAGAGGCGAGAAACCAGCTTAACATATAAATCATAGGTTTAATGAAAAACTCAAAATAAAACACATAAGACAACGGACATGTCCGTGAACGATCTCTCTCTCCCACACCGCCGTCTGCGAGTGGCCTTTACCCCTCTTGACGGCTTGATCAGCCTAATACGGGACCGGGTGTGCATAATCACGCCCCGGTCCCGCCCTCCACCGTGCCACATTCCTCCCCCGTTCTTTCAGGCTGGGGACCCCCGGCCTGACGTACATCCCCTGGGGGGGGGGGGGGGGGGCGCCTCCCACGCGGCCTGCCGGTGGGTCATCCCCATCAACCTGGACAAAGGAGGGGGCAAGAGGAGGGAAATAACAATAATTAAAAATTATTCCTGCAATGGGCAGTACCTCCCCTCCCACAAACACCATAATTTAAAAAAGAGGGAAAAGGCCAACGCAGAGCGGCAGCGAGAGAGAGAGAGAGATAAAAAAAAAAAAACGTACTCTCCGGTTCTCTGATACGCCGTAGTTCCTCAGCCACTTCTCCACCCTCTACAGGACAACAGCCGTGCCTCTCCGGGCAGATCGGAGGCAGTCCTCAGCCCCCGGCGGACGGAACGCCCCGCCGCGTTCCCGGGGAGTCGAAGGGGCCTCCCCCCGCCCCTGGCAGTGGTTCTCCCACTCCAGGCGGTCGGCGGCGAGCCCTCCCCCCGCACGCAGTCGGCGGTCTCCAACCCTGCCGCGTTCCAGCGGCTAGTAGCGGACTCCCCCGCCCCTGGCAGCGGCCCTAACCGCTCCAGGCGGTCGGCCAGGAGCCCCTCCTCCCCCCGCGGTCGACAGCCGTTCCTCCGTGTCCAGGTGGCTGGGCTTCTCCGTCCCCCGTCAGATGGCCGCGGCTGCTCCGCTGGGCAGTGGCGAGAACTCCGCTACGGCGCATCCCTCTTCCTTCCTGGGTTTCGGCACCAATGTAAAACAGTTCACACTCACGGGTAAGGAAGAGGCGAGAAACCGGCTTAACATATAAATCATAGGTTTAATGAAAAACTAAAAATACAAACACATAAGACAACGGACATGTCCGTGAAAAATCTCTCTCTCCCACACCGCCGTCCGCGAGTGGCCTTTATCCCTCTTGACGGCTTGATCAGCCTAATATGGGACCGGGCGTGCGTAATCACACCCCGGTCCCGCCCTCCACCGTGCCACAGTCCTATTCTGTCATAATCTTAATAAATTAATATATTAGTAATATTGTCATAATCTTAATATATTAATAATATTATCCTATCATAATCTGTCCCTGTTCACTTTCATTGCATCTTTTTTGCATACAATGAAAGTGAATGGTGATTGAGACATTTATTTTGTCAAATCTCAGTCAGGTTTGACATGTTTCTAATATCAAGGCTCATCAGCTATTTCGGGATCAATGGATATTCCACATCTATCAGTAATATATTCTTCAAGAACATTCACAAGTTTCCCTAAAGATTACCTTGATTTTTGGGATGTCTTTAAAAGCTTGGTGAGCTAAATCTTAAATATATATACAGATAGAGTTAGCGTGATATAGCCACATTTCTTTCATCTAGGAAACTCCTGTGCCATGTCATGGAAATTAACTTGACAGTACATTGGAGCCCTGTATTATCCATGGCCAAACACAGAGATAGATGACTCACATTTTCTTTCAATATTTATAATTTAGAGACAGAGCAACATTTCAGGTTCACTAAGTGGATGCCGGGGCTAAACTGGAGGGAGTACAAATATTGTAAAAACCCTGAATGTAAACAGAACAACATATATATTCTTAATGTTGTTAATGTTAACATATAGTTACTTATGGGGTAATATAACATCAGTGAGGTAGAATAAGAGTTACGGTAAGAATTGCAAGGATAAGAGTTTCCGTTTGTCTCAATGGTAGTTATTTGGCTATACAGAAAAGAAGTATGCAATTTGAAATTTCAACATATTTACTCATTGGCACTCATTTCACACTGTTTTTAAACCAAGCACCAGACCCATAAATATCATGTGACTAATCACTCTGGAGCCACAAGAAAATTATTACTTGATTGGCTGATGGCACAACAAGAACATGTCCTACTGGAGACTATCCTGAGCTGTGATGTCAAAGGCAGCATGCAAGGTAAAATAAATACATTTATCACGTTAACCTCCTGAGACCCAAGCATGACTGCTGTGTGCATTTTCCATTTTACTTTGTAACTAATAGTACCTAATAAACTACCAAAAAAAATCCAGAGCAAATAGTTTTCCTAAAACTTGATGGCAACATATGTGGTCAGTGGGACAAAGTTGTGAAATTTTAAATAATACCAAGCTTTAGAAAGTCTATTTTTCATCCTAACTCCATAAAAATCCTCTGAAAGTAAAACTTTTCAGATTTTGGATGAACCCCTTGATTCTCAATGTGATTATACACTGTAAATGTAGGATTTCTACAGAAAAAAATGCGCTAAAGTACACATTAGTGTGCATTGTGTTTAGCAGGTTGGCCTTTCGCAATAAATCGCTCAAATTAAAAAAAAAAAATGGCATCTCGGATGATACTAGAGACTCTAGAAATATAGTAAAAGACTAATCTTTTGATTTACACAGGTTTCAATATAAAAACTTAATAAGATGTCTTACCATATGTAGTTTTGTTGGAGTTACTCCCAAAGACAAACTCCACTGTGATCGCCACCATGTTGTTTGGTCGCATGACTCCATATGTCAAAAGTTTATCCCTTTACTGACAGCCCGGAGTCTTCTGAACTGATATCAGCCTTTTTAAATTAATTTAAATTATGTTTTGCATATAGCAAAGCCAAAATACAACATCTACACATGTGGTCTCGAGGTCGAACAAGGTTCCCCGTCTGTCGCTCACTTCGACGTTGTGTCGAAGAAGGGACACTAGGGGTCTCTCTTGAGCGCCAAACATTCCTCTGATCTATGAAAAAAGGCCAATGAGAAGTTGGCAGCCAGTATTTGCATACACCGCCCCCGGACATACGGGTAGAAAGGTGGGGAAATACCCTGAGTTCATTCAGAAATTTTCTTCGGAGAAGATGGTAGTGCATGCAGTCAGCTGCGCGTCACACACCCATTCCTGTTTTCTTCCTCTGACGCTCTGCTTGCTGTTGGACCTACGGCACTCTACAGCAGCTTTTCTCCTTCTCTGCATGGCAGTGCAGTTTGCCACTGGGCGCTTCGACAGCGCAGAGAAATTAAAAGAGTGATTTCTTTGATTAAAAGAGTATTTTCCTCAAAAAGAACATTATACACAGTGGCGTTGAACATCCTTTTCAGGACGCGTCTTTTTAAAGATGCCCTTCCGCCCCTGTGTAGTTCCTGGATGAGGTAGAGTGCTCTCCACTTCAGACGGCCATAGGCGTTGTCTCGTGTGTCTGGACAGCGATCACACCGAGGCAGCGTTTGTGGATGGATCATGCTCCCATTGCGAGGGCATGACCATGGCAACGTTGCGGTTGCGGCTTGCTTTCAATAGAAAGGCGATCTGGGGATGGCAGCAGTGCAGCTCCGCCGGGTATACCCCTTCGGACCACCCATCCCCGAGCACGCTCGTTGACTCCCGTCCATTCTCGAGGCAACAGCGGCTCGCCTTACAGCCAGCCTGCCTATCCTCTGGAGCTCGAAGTGGATGAGCTCGACACTGCATCAGAGAGCACGGCGACTGATGCGGATGACTCCCCTGGGCTGCCACCTTCGGGCCAGAAAGCCCAGGCTGAGGCTGACACTCAGATGACACATGGCCCTCCTGCAATTCCACCAGGACAAGGCGCTCAAGGATCTGCACAGGGGTAGCCCTGATCCCGATGTGCTGCAGGAACTGCGCTCAGCAACCGATCTCTCCCATAGAGCCACGAAGGGCAGGCGATGGCCACGCTCATGGTACAGGAACGTCATCTGTGGCTGAACTTGGTCGAGATGCGCGAGAACGACAAGGTTCGCTTTCTCGATGCCCCTGTCTCCCAGTTCGGCCTCTTCGGCGACACCGTCGAGGACATCGCCCAGCAGTTCGCCGCGGTGAAGAAACATATCTCACATCCTGCCCCGCCGCAAGCCTGCCGCCATGGGCCATGCCCCATCTGCTCGCTGAGGGTGTCCTCCTGCGGCTAAGAAGCACCCTGCTCCGCCTCAACCCGGGCCCAGCTCTCAGCCCCAGCGTTGAGCAACCCGCAGGAAGCAGAGGCCACTCGTCTCACGGACCCCCCCTGAGGACCCGAAAGGCTCCCAGACGCTCCTGAGACGTTCGACCCAGAGCTGGTAAGACCACTCCGTCCCTCGGTGGAGTGCCAGGAGGAAAATCTTTTGTTGAATTTATTTAATTTGCTGCCCCCCTAAACGGGGTTGCGGTACCCACATTCTCAATAACAGAGCTATTTCCTTTGTCTCTGGGTCACCTGGCCCGCAAATGCCGTTCTCACGGCACCCTGCCGCCAGATCCTTGCAGTCCCGGCATGCTGGACGCGGACCCCCCGCCTTCAGCCCCACGAACTGTCCCCCGGTCGGGTCCAACGCTGGACCTCCTCCTTTGTCGCTAACCCGCCCCCTGCCGGGTGTGCGGCGCAAGGTAAGTGCTTGAGTGGTGCCCCTAGTGCGGAGCTTGGATGCATGGCTTTCACTTCCCAACCCATCACGCTGGCTGGCTCAGACCATTCGATTCGGTTATGCAATTCAGTTTGCCAGGCCCCCGCCCCCCTTCGCAGGCATCCGCTTTACCGCAGTATACGGCGAACATGCCAAGTCCCTGTGCACGGAAATCGCTACTCTTTTACTCAAAGACGCGATAGAGCCTGTCCCTCAAACCGAAATGAAGATGGGTTTCTACAGCCCTTACATCATTGTACCCAAGAAAGGCGGCAGCTTACGACCAATCTTGGACCTGCGAGTTTTCAACCGGGCTCTGCTCAAACTCCCGTTCAAAATACTCACGCAAAAACACATTCTAACTTGCATCTGGCATCCAGATTGGTTCGCAGCCTTGACACCGACCCTTTCTACGGTTCGTGTTCGACGGCTTATCCTGGCCCACTCGCAAGAATTACTATGCGCTCACAGAGACCAGGTGCTCAGGTACCTCAACCGCTTGGGGCTTCAGGTCAACTGGGAAAAGAGCAAGCTCTTCCTGGTTCAGAGCATCTCTTTTCTCGGCATGGAGTTAGACTCAGTCTCAATGTCAGCACATCTCACCAATGACCGTGCACAGTCAGTGCTGAGATGTCTCACCACTCTCAGGCATGGCAGATGCTGACAGCTGCTGGGGTCACACCGCTGGGGTTTATGCATATGAGACCACTTCAGCACTGACTTCAGATCCGAGTCCCGAGACGAGCATGGCACCGCGGCACGCACCGTGTGACGATCACCCCCGTCTGCCGCCAAACATTCAAACCCTGGACAGACCTCTGCTTTTTACGTGCAGGAGTACCCTTGCAGCAGGTGTCCCGACATGTCCTGTTCACGACCGATGCCTCAAGATTGGGTTGGGGTGCCGTGTGCAACGGGCACACAGCCGCGGGCCGTTGGAAAGGGGCCCCACTGCACTGGCACATCAACTGCCTAGTGTTGCTGACTGGTTTATTTGCCCTGCAGAAGTTCCTCCCGTTAGTTAGGGACAAACATGTCCTAGTCAGATCAGACAGCACCACCGTGGTAGCGTACATAAATCGCCAAGGCGGCGTACGCTCCTGCCACATGTCATGACTCGCCCGTCGTCTCCTCCTTTGGAGCCAAGTCGCTGCGCGCCACACACATCCCCGGCAACCTCAATGTGGTAGACGGGCTGTCACAACAACGCTTGCCCAGTGGAGAGTGGAGGCTTCACCCCCAGTCGATCCAGCTGATTTGGGAATGGTTCGGCAAGGCCCAGGTAGACCTGTTTGCCTCCCAAGAGACCTCCCACTGCCAGCTCTGGTACGCCGAACAGATGCTCCCCTCGGGGCAGACGCATTGGCACACAGCTGGCCTGCGGGGTTGTGCAAGTAGGCATTTTCCCCAGTGAGCCTTCTTGCACAGGTGCTGTATAAGGTCAGGGAGGACAGAGTGACACAAGTCACTCTAATAGCTCCCTATTGGCCCACCCGGGCTTGGTTCTCAGACCTCGTACTCCTCACGACAGTCTCTCCCTGGCAAATTCCTCTAAGGAAAGACCTTCTTTCTCAGGGATGGGGCATGCTCTGGCATCCGCACTCAGACCTTTGGAACCTCCACGTCTGGCCCCTGGACAGGACGCGGAAGATCTAGCTGGTGTACCACCTGCCATTGTAAACACAATCAGCCAAGCCAGAACCCCTTCTACCAGGCATCTTTATGCCCTCAAGTGGCACCTGTTTGCAAATTGGTGTTGGAGGGGTGGGGGCTAAAGGGGAGGCTGTCCCCTTCCACCCTAAAGGTGTATGTCGCTGCCATCGTGGCCCACCACAACGCAGTAGACGGCAAGTCTTTGGGTAAGCACGACTTCATTATCAGGTTCCTAAGAGGCGCCCGGAGGTTAAATCCCTCCCTGCCAAGCCTGTTCCCCTCATGGGACCTCTCAGTGGTCCTCGCAGGCCTTCAGAGACCTCCCTTTGAGCCGCTAGAATCAGCTGGACTCAGGGCCCTCTCTCTAAAGATGGCCCTGCTGATCGTGCTCACCTCCATCAAGAAGGTCGGGGACCTGCAAGCGTTCTCTGTTAGCGACACTTGCCTGGAGTTTGGTCCAGCAGACATGTTTGTGATTCTAAGACCGCGACCGGGCTACGTGCCCAAGGTTCCTACCACACCTTTTAGAGACAAGGTAGTGAACCTGCAAGCGCTGCCCCGGGAGGGGGTAGACCCAGCCCCTTCGTTGCTGTGTCCGGTACATGCTTTGTGTACCTACTTGGACCGCACACAGAGCTTTAGATGTTCTGAGCAGCTCTTTGTCTGCTTTGGCGGACAGCGGAAAGGGAACGCTGTCTCCAAACATTCTTTCCCACTGGGTAGTGGACACCATTTCACTGGCATATCACACCTAGGCCAAGCCCCCCCCCCTTACGGATCCAAGCACACTCGACAAGGAGTGTTGTGTCCTCATGAGCACTGGCCAGGGTTACCTCCCTAGCAGACATATGCAGAGCAGTAAGTTGAGGTTGAGTCAGTATCGTCTCGTGTTTTCTCAGGTCCAAGCCAGTAGAACTCTGGCCGGGTGGATCGCTTGCTCCTAGTGCCCTTTCCCTCGGCTGAGGTAAAACTGTGCGCTTTCTCTTCCAGGAGATCCCACTTCTTTCGGATCCCTGGACGAATCCTCCCTAGCCCTTTGGGTCCGCAGTTCAGCGGAGGAACTCGCCGACCCAATCCACTGCGGGTAATTAACCTACTCTGTACTGGAACAGGTGCTCCACAGGGCAGGACTCCTACGCGGACTCCCCCTGCATGTATTTTCCGTGGTACGGTCCTTTTACGAGTGGACCCGCGTCTCCCTCAGGCAGTTCCAGCTGCCCTTCGGTTGCCGTGTTGTAGCAACTCCCACCTCCTAGTGAGGCTGGATCTACCACTGCGCCATCTCCACATGCCGCCTAAAAATCCATGTGATGTATTCACCAACTTTACCTCCCCTTTCGGGCAGGTGTGGCCTCCGCAGGGTCTTTTCCCCCTGAAAGAATACGAAACTGGGTAAGACCCCCTTCACTCGATGCATGTAAGGGCCCCTGCCGTTCTTGCTCTATGCAGAGAAACATAGAGAGAAAAGAGGCCCAGCCAGGCTTGGCCCGTTCCCAGGTTGCCAAGCATTGCCTTGTTCCCCTGCCTAGGGTAACCAGAAGGATTCTGACAACTTTTGTGGGGCATTGGGGAAGGATACGTGCAGTCTGACACAACTGGTAGCCTTTGCACGTAGAATACCTGCCCGCTCCTTTGACAGCAGAACATGTACACGGCTCAGCGCATGGCATGATTTAAATTGGACCACTAGTGTTGCTTCTTCGACACAACGTCGAAGTGAGCGACAGATGGGGAACGTCTAGGTTACGGATGTAACCCCCATTTCCTGATGGAGGGAACAAGAAGTTGTGTCCTCCCGGCCACGTCGCTGGGCCGAGCCACTGTAGTGGCCGGATCATTTCCAGCTCCTCAGAAAAATCCTGAATGAACTCCGCTTTTATACCCATATGTCCGGAGGCGGGGTATGCAAATACTGGCTGTCGACTTCTCATTGGCCTTTTTTCATAGATCAGAGGCTTATTCGGCGCTCAAGAGAGACCCCTAGTGTTGCTTCTTCGACACAACGTCTTGTTCCCTCCATCAGGGAACGGAGGTTACATCCATAACCTAGACGTTAAAGATATAGAAAATTTAAATAATTGGTAATTATAATACAAATATTATAAATAGAATATAATACAAAAAGTATTTTGATTACCGAAGAGACTTTGCATTTTATTGTCATTTGTTTCATTTAATATTTAGTCCTTTCAGATGGAAAACATTTATACATATAAATGATACGATCCAAAGTGCATTTGAACAGCGGTGAAACACTTTCTTATGATGTGTTACATTCATTCGTGCAGACAGAGAAGTAAGTGTGAAGTCTGGAGCAGAAGAAATAGAAATAAACCTTGTGTAAATTGTCATCATTACATTAGGTTAAAATGCTATTTCTAGCCATTTTACATGCACATTACCAGGCACAATCAAAATTTTTTTATCAAGAAAATTCACGTTGGATAATTAATTTTTTTGTAGTAAGACCTTTGATATTAGGTCAAAAATAATTTTCTTGATAATAGTTTTTGTATTGTAATCTGTAAAAATATCTAAAAATTATTTCAATCAATTTGATTGGCGTTACTGACCTAAAGAAATCTAACGGAATACGTTACAAATTACATTTTACAGCATGTAATCTGTGATCTGTGGTGGAATACATTCCAAAAGTAACCCTCCCAACCCTATATATATATATATATATATACATATAAATTATCCCTTGGTTCACATGTCCATAGGCCATACAAATTCACAAATCTATACATCATTATTCAGAATCAAGTCACAAGAGAACAGGATAATTCAGGCAACCCAGACACAAAACCAACAGATATGCTGGAATGCACAATTACAAAAGAAAAAGGATCTGTAAAAATAATGTGTACAATTTAAAAAGAACAAACAATTACAGGTAAAGAGAAAAAAGGTAAAAGGCCATTATGAGTCTGGGGCAGTTAAACAACTCCTCTGCATAAGTTACAGTTCTTGCGGGGTGTTACATTTACACTTTCACACCACAGCTCCAGTTATATTTCAGCCTGTGTTTTCAACTTTTAGACATCCCACATGAAGTAATTAAAGAATGTAATGGATGATGACAGTTTTCAATGAGTATTTTTCCACCACTGAGAGCACTAATGATGATTTATGATGTTAGACCTTTAATGAACATAAAATAATGTATTATTACCAGAATGCTGCAGCAAGCACTTACAGATTGTGAAATTCAGCTTTTTAATTCGTAGCATAGTTTAAAAGTAAATTTTTATTTTATCTTTGAAATATGTGTATGCACACATGATTCATTTTCTTGCTAAGTATGCCGAGAACACATTTATTAATTTATTTTTCGACATTACCTTGCATCTAAATAATGGACCACTTTGGTGTCATTCAAATATACTGGAAAGTTTCTTTAAAATTCAAAATTATGCAAGGTCAACTATGTGAAAACGTCTAGGTTACATATGTAACCTCTGTTCCCTGATGGAGGGAACGAGACGTTGTGTCGAAGAAGCGACACTAGGGGTCTCTCTTGAGCACCGAATACGACTTTGGTCTATGAAAAAAGGCCAATGAGAATTTGGCAGACAGTATTTGCATACTCCGCCCCGGACATACGGGTATGAAAGCGGGGAAATACGTCAAATTCATTCAGGATTTTTCTGAGGAGCCGGAAATGGTCCGGCCACTGCAGTGGCTCGGCTCAGCGACGTGGCCGGGAGGACACGACGTCTCGTTCCCTCCATCAGGGAATGGAGGTTACATACATAACCTAGACGTTCCCCTGAGTACCGAGGGGTGGGTGGTCTGAGGGGGCGTACCCAGCGGAGCTGCACCCGCTGCCATCCCCAGATCGCCTCCAGCGCCAGCCGCATCATCCTCAATCCCGTGGGAAGAATGTGCGACACGGGGGCGGCTGGAGTGGCTTGCTTTCTATTGAAAGCAAGCCTTGACCGCAACGTTGCCATGGTCATGCCCTTGCAGTGAGAGCATGAACCATCCACAAACGCTGCCTCTGTGTGATCGCTGCCCAGACACACGAGACAACACCTGTGGCCGTCTGAAGCGGAGAGCACTCTTTAAAATGGCATCTTTAAAAGATGCGTCCTGAAAAGGACGTTCAACGCCGCTGTGTAAAGCTCTTTTAGAGGAAAATACTTTTTTATAGAGAAAATCACTCTTTTAAATATAACTCTTTTAGCTCTATGCGCTGTCGAAGCGCCCAGGGGCAAGCTGCACTGCCGTGCAGAGAAAGAGAAAGCCGCTGAAGTGCGCTGTAGATCCAAAAATAAGCAGAGCATCAAAGGAACAGAAGCAGGAACTGGTGTGTGACTCGCAGCTGTCTGCATACACGACCATCGGCTCCGAAGAAAATTTCTGAATGAATTCGTATTTCCCCGCTTTTATACCCGTATGTCCGTGGCGGGGTATGCAAATACTGTCTGCCAACTTCTCATTGGCCTTTTTTCATAGACCAGAGGCATATTCGGCGCTCAAGAGAGACCCTTAGTGTCGACAGACAGGGAACCATTCTTATGTTGATTTCGTTGAAAAGTGTAATCACTGAGGCTCTGTAGTACCTTCAAAACATTACTCTTGTTTATTTGAGCATCCCAATTAAATTCCATTCAATACAAGTGTGAAAACATTTCCGTCTTATATTACTCATAGAGGCATTTGGGTCTGGTCCCATGGGAACCAGGAAGTAATCATATTCAAATACTGTAAACAATGGTGAGAGTGTTTAAGAGGTTGCTTTTTTTCCTCTAACATGTTTTTTTAATTTTTTACCCCATTTACCTTACCGTAAGTTGGGGTTGGGGTTTGGGGGAAATTTTATTAAAATTGTAATTCCTGTTGAGTGTATAATATAATTTACAACTAAACATTCAACTTGCTTTTAGTGCCACTCTGTGGACATTTCACCTGGAAACTGTAGTTCACAGGTGCCCATATGTTAAACATCAATTCCAGATGTGGCCACTGGGACAGAGATTCGAATTTCGGTAAGCACAGAACGAATTTGGCAGCAGAACTCGGCCAATTCACCATGCGATCAGTCTGGCAGCAGCAGCATTAGGTTGGGACCCGGCCCCGCCCTCCGCTCTGGCACAGTAACAAACATGACTCAGATGTCCCCAACAATGCTCGGATGTTTAAGGGATATGGAAGGGCTTCACAGTCCCCAAGCAAATGTAAGGTGGGGATATCCCTGTCTTTGAGGGGAGTCAAATTTCCTTTGCCCATTCTGATGGACACACAGGCTCTCAGCCAGAGCAGATGTTACACAGAAATTTGAACTGAAACTCTACACTTTTTTGTCTGGTCTTTTTAAACTATTTCCTTTCATTTTTATTTGTTTGCTTGTTTATCCCCTCAGCGTTTTGAAATTAGTTGAGCTGAAGATCAATTCAGCTAATGTGTGGCCTGCTTTCGCTTCTCTTTAGATATAAATAAAATAAATAAATGTTGACTGTGATTTACATCATATATAATATTATTAAAAAAATTATATGTTGTATTTCCTCTCTTTTAAAAGGTCTCTTCATTCAGTGAGTTTAAAAGTGATGAATGAAGCACTGGCTTGTCACGGTCCTGTCACTCTATCAGTCTGGGTTTTTTCTGACGTGGCATTATCTGCCCATGTCTGTCTTTGTGTGAGGGTGCGGTTTTGGTTATATCCCCTGCCGCGCACTCTTCAGTCTGTTGTGTTTCATGTTTGGAGTGTGGTGTCTGGGTCCTGACTTCCCGTCTAGTTCTATTTCAATCTGTGTCGGGACCCAGACATTCATACTCCTTGCCTGTCTGTTATTGACATGGGTGCATCACACTTGTATCATCTTGGCTGCATACACTCGATAATCACTCAATAATCTATGTGGGTCTTTGCTCCACACCACGTGCCTGGGTCACGAGCTGTCTTCATGTTGTGCTGAGGTCCAGTCACTGCGGTAAAGTGTCGGATGAGTGTGGCCGTACTCTCTCACAAAGCTTCTGTCTCATATTGTTTGTTGCTTGTCTTGCAAGATGTAAGATGCCATTCCATTGCTCATGCAATTTTGATGTTTTGCCTTGTTGTGAGAATTGTTATTTTTTCTGTATCGCTGTGTGCTTCTCTGTCTTACATCAGACCCCGCAACCTTGTTTGCTCATTATTGTTTCATTAGTAACACCTGCCCTATAGTAACCCACTTGATTTCTCTCCCTATTTTAGTCTCCTCTTGTGTTCTGTCTAGTGCCAGATTGTCTTGTAAACTTGTTGGTCCTATTTGTGTCTCCCAGTATTCTTTCCTGATCCCCGATCAACTTCCTGGTTCTAGTTCATTTTCTGTTTCACCTCTGCCCCACCTCTGGATTCCTTTTCCCCCTCATGAGAGTTTGTTTGTCAAATTACTTTAGGTTTTGAACTCTACACTTGGGTCCTCATCTCTCCACACCCCTGACACTGGCTAACCTAGTACTCACCTATAACCTAGTAGCAAACTTTTACTTAAAACAATTGCTTTCTCAGTTTACGTTATACATTCATCTAGCCGCTGATACATCTCAAAGTATACAAGGTCTATTTCTAACACTGTAATAAAAATTTTAACAAATTTAACACGCAATGCCCTTGAATCATACACAATTAATTTGCAAAGAACAACGTAGTGATCAAATGATTCCCATGAACAAACAAGATAACACTGTGAACATTCCCAGGTCACTCCTGTCACCTCTTGAGGAATTACTGAGGCAAGAAAATGTACCAGGGTAATTGTCCAAGGGTAAAGTGCATGCATTCAGGTTAATTCCTATCACCCACACTGACACTAAATCTCCAAAATACTTCATTGTGACCTATTTCATAAATCAATGCTGGCAACTCACACTGTGACAATCCATTACGTCATCAGCTAATGATTAGTGCATGGAAAGAGGCATGGGGTTGAGACAGTTGCAATTCTTTTATATAGATTTAACAGTTCCAAGGACAGTTCCAGTTCTATGACAGTAGAGTAGTTAATGGCCGTATATATTAATCGGGGTGTAAAGGTAATTACCTTGTCAGAGAAATACAATAATGGCTAAAGGATGTTGATGTTTTTCTGCCCAATGCACTCTGCAGCTTTCTGAGTGTTAGACAGAAAAAAACCTTTTATGAGATTTTCCCTCAAAGGTTTGGCTATGTGCATGGAGAGAATCGGCTAATAATTTTGTGATATATCACTTTTAATCTGCAGCATTTTAAAGATTGGTTTCAGAAAGGCAGTGATGGATGAAGACCATTTTAACCCAAATTGATTAAAAATGAATACATTCATATTTTTCATACTTCAAGTTAATGACAAGAATAGACTTATTGTGATTAGAGCATGTGAGCGGATCGTAGCGAGGAGCTAAGCAATCAGAATTTAAGGATAAATATAACATGGGCTATTTTTTACCGAGCATTTGATAGGTAAAATGAGCTATTATCTTTACCAGCGCGGGAACGCGCAGCCCGCAAAAAGTCCAGAAAAAATATTGACATGAATGATTATCACGGGATTAGAATAAATATGAAGCACTGGTAATTAGGCTGTTACATTTCCCCAGTTCCTTATATAAAATATCCCCATCCAAATTAGACAGAGAGAACAAGGCTATTTTTTTTAAGCAGCCTACATCAAGGCATTGTTTGTACAGCTATTATTCACGCCACGAAAAATTAAGTTGTATGCCAATATGAAGAGGGATTATATTGTACCTGATGCAAAAAAATAAACGTGAATGTTGACAGAGAAATTATGCCTAATTTCTTTCTCATTTCATGCTGCTCCGCTCCAGTGGAGCGATTACTTTTCAACTTGAGCGCTGGAGTTGAGCGATCACACAAGAAAATATTTGAGTGGAGTGACAACTCACTCAACTCCGCTCACATGCCCTGATTGCGATACAGGTCAGTGTTCCAATCAAATCACTCTCTTACATGGTCAGAAATTAACCTTGGGGCAAAATGTCACAGAAACTGATCAAAATGCTCCATATATATTAACTGCGAGGCCAAAAAATGCCTTTGTAACTAAATTTAATTTAATTTAATTCTAGGTTTATTTATTTGGACAAAAATATGAGTTGCCGTTGATTTTATTGAAGCACATTAATACAAATAGTGAAGCTGAACAAAGGTGAAAACTTGAAATGTTAATGCTGAATTA
Source organism: Moxostoma hubbsi (assembly GCA_032164185.1). Taxonomy (NCBI): domain Eukaryota; kingdom Metazoa; phylum Chordata; class Actinopteri; order Cypriniformes; family Catostomidae; genus Moxostoma; species Moxostoma hubbsi. Next base: position 20,697,485 of record JAVLUX010000035.1, read on the forward strand.
CACAAAACTTGTTGATACCGAGTTATTGTCAGTGTTGGGTGTATACGATTACAAAGTAATTATTTTCTGTAATCGATAGATTTTTTTGTAAAAAAAATTATGTATCTCATTACATTTTAAATTCTTGTAATCAGATTACAGTTACTGACTTTCAATTAAAGTAATTATTTTTAAGTACAGCACCTTAATTTTGCTAAACTAATATGTATATTACATTTAAAATATTAATTAATTTGTACGCCTGTTAACGTTTCTGTGACAGCTGAAGGATGTGTGACAATGAATGAGGAGGAAATATAGACATTTTGAATTTCAGCGGAAAATCTGCACGGAAATGCTGACATAAATAACTACTGCCAGGAAATTTGACAAAGACTGGGACCTAAATATGAGACTGGATGACCATAGGGTGTAAGCTCCAAGTGTGATCATAATAATTATTTCATAACCATTTGAATATTAGAATCAAATTTGAGACAAAGCAGCTCTTTATTTGGTGGCTTCATTCAACCTCACAGTGGAGAGCTTAATGTTTTTCCCAATTACATCTTTATAGACCAGCTCATACAGAGCAAGCATTTCTCTGCTACACTGAATTATTCATGGCAGTGCATTCACTCATTCCTCCCATGACAGTGATCATGTCCATCAGAAAAGAGACCTAATGTCAGATGATGGCACTGCAGTGTCTTTATAAAATTGGACTTACAGAAACAGTAAATTTGTACATATTTCACTGGAAAAACCATAGACTTTTCCCTGCACCATAGTAAGTCATAAGATTATGTACCATTTTACATCTGCTGTACATTTGAGAGCTATACACAGATCCTGTTCTTAAATGCCCTTAAATAATTAAATATGAACCGCTAACCTTGGCCCGTGGAATGTGTTTTATATATATATATATATATATATATATATATATATATATATATATATATACTGTTGAAGGGATACATGCTCGTTTCATTAAATCAACAGATGAAGAAATGGTCATCAACTGAAAAATCTATCTATCTATCTGGCTATCTATCTATGATATATATGTATATAGATAGATAGATAGATAGATAGATAGATAGATAGATAGATAGATAGATAGATCATTGACTGTCTTAGCTGAAAAATAGTGGGTCCCTGTCTACCAATCACCAAGGGGATTTAAAAGAGCACGCTAATAAAACATGACGTCATCCATAGCAACGAGGTCAACACCACCTTACACTATCTTAAGATTTCCTTACTAAAACTTGCTCTTAGCAGTTTTGTGAATAGGTTTTAAGCAAAAACTGAATACGGGCCCTGATCAAAAGTGGTTGCTGATTAAACTGCAGAGGCAAATTGTGCATATTTTAGATTTATAAATTTGAGGTATGAAAACTCCTTAAGCCAACAACAGTTTTACAATTATAGTATAACCCAGTACATAGAAATTATACTCGTACACTAGTCCTTATATAGACTCACTTAGCACTTTATTAGGAACACTTGTACCAACATATTTATGTGATTATCTAATCAGCCAATTGCCCTGAAACAGTGCAATGCATAAAATATTTTGTGGACAGAAAAGCCCTACTTTAAAATGGTAGAAGTGTGATTTACCAGCCTAATACTTGGAAAAAAATATCAAACCATATTTAGAATTAGCATTAGTCACTACCAAGTGACAGAGGAATTTGCACCACAATATTACAGCATTTGAGATGTTTAACTGCCTTTGATACCATTAGATAGGCCTATGTTATTTTCTTGCTTGCTTATAAAAGTTGATAAGCTTATTTATTTTTTCTGTTTTAAATATATATGATTATATGCTTAGTTGCATTTTATTATTTGCATAAAGTATTGTTTTTTCTCTGCTGTCCATGGCCCTGTTAGAACAAACTTGTGACCCACCAGTTCAGAACCACTGTGCTGAAGAATACTTTAAATGTCACGAATCCCTCTAATAAACAAATATCCTGCACCTATGTTGATAAAATTCTTTGTCTGGCCTATTAGCAATGCAAATCTGACCCCAACGTTCCCACACTGGCACCGTTGTGGCATCTGATGCTACTGAATTGAATCATTGTAGCTGCTGTTGGGAATGCACGGAGCACTTACCACTAGCAGCTTTATTTCCAGGAATTGGGTATATCGGATTATAGCTCAGGGGAGTCATTGTCAGGGGATTTGGGCTATCAGTTATTAGAGGGATAGGATAAGACCTATGCTTTTGCCTTCATTTACACTGCCATTGCAATGCTGTCACCTTTTCAATGTTTTGGCAATGTTACAAGTTTTTGGTTTACTAATTAATACTGTTCACTGCAGTTAAATCAATCAAATAAAATTCTAAAATTAAAATAACAAGGTATTTTTGAGGACAGCATGTTTTGTACATCTGTCAGTTATTGAAATTGAATATAAAAACCAGGAGGCACTCATAAATTAAACATGGAATGTTAGAATGGAGGCAAAATACGCCCGCTTCCCTTTATACCCGTATGTCTGGGGCGGGAAATGCAAATTCTGTCTGCCAATTTCTCATTGGCCTTTTCTCAAGTTCAGAGGTACTTGAGGCTCTCAAGAAAGTCCCCTTGTGTCACTGCATTCGACACAACGTCGAGTGAGTGACAGAAGGGGAACTGCCGGAGACTACAGAACATGAGAAACTGAGATGAGACAGTGAGAAATGTGTAAGACATTATTTTATGGTCTAAAGTTCCATGTTTATTTACAGCAAAAACTTTACCACAAATCCTGCAAAGTTAGTTTTGATTCATGCTATGGATTTCCAGGTATAGGCAGGCACACACAGAGACATATACACATTAAATCAGGATTTATTTCATTTTTTGCCAGGTCAGCAAACCTTTTACCTTCACCGCCTGGTGATATATGACCACCCATCCAATCAAAAATAAAGTAATTGACTCTACAAAGAAAGAAAGAAAGAAAGAAAGAAAGAAAGAAAGAAAGAAAGAAAGAAAGAAAGAAAGAAAGAAAGAAAGAAAAAAAAACAAATGTAAATGAAATTATACCCTACATAGCACAATTGATTTGAAAATTGAAAATAATTTCTAGGAATTTGTTTTAATGTGCTTTTGCACACTTTTACACACTCTCGATATGCATTATCTTTATAACTATATAACTACAACTACAATCTATATAACTACAATGTAACTACAGTGCAACTACATTATAATGTATGAACTACAAAAATGAACTACTGATGTAAACAAGGTTATGTCACCTGACACATAGACATGTGTCTATTTGACAAAATAAGATAAAAAGAAAAAAAAGGTGGTATCAACTGCAGACTTAATGTAATATAAAGAATATATCCCACAGCAGTGGTGTTACAGAGAGTTTCTGGGGAGTACATTTCACAGACTGTGCCCTGGGCTGCCCAATACTTTTTTACAAGCTGTGCCAACCTCTGACAAATAGCCTCTGGGCCCAGGAAAGTTGCACTCAATGGGGAATTGATAGGTGAGGTACAGTGGAGTTTAAAAGTATGAATGAGTTTACTAGAGGAAAAAGTGGGGGAAAAAATATAATTTTTTTCACTATAAATTATATTACTAGCATTATAATTTTAGTGAAAAGTTAAAATGAAAATATAAATTTGAATTTCAGAATATCATCACAGAGTATTTTTAATGACAGCATGCACTCGAGCTGTCATGAACTCCACAAGTTTGTGTAAAACCTGATGGTCAATGTTATCCCAACATTAAATTTTTCTGTTTGCTTCGGTCAGATTTTGAATCCCAGATTTTCAATGTGGTCTTTTGAGCCTCACTGTAGGTTCACGCAGACTCAATTGGAGTGACTGCTGACATAATGCAAATGGTAATGCTGAATGCCAACAGGAGAATCAAGCTATGGGAGTTAATTGCTTCCACATCTATGCCCTCTCTTAATTACTTTTAATTTGCACATTTGATTTGATCATTAATCCCCCTACATTTTTGTGGAGCTCAGGCAGAGACTATTAGCCAAACAATGATGATGTGTGATCCCCCAGAGAAGACTTGTCATATGCTTTCCATTAGCTCAAATATTAAAGCTCAACATTTTTGATGGTGTGTCCTGTTGGAGGCGGTCGATGATGAAAGACATCTTGAAGTGAAGTAATTTTCACTGCTTCAGGTGCTATCCCTGTGTTTTAAGTGCTGCTCTTAAAATGAGGAATGAGGTATGACATAGCAAGGAATGGAGTCAATGTGTTTTAAGTACTGAGACAAGAATGGACCAATGTGTTCTCATATTCCTATAAAAACCATTGTCCAATCCTTTAGCGAGAATGTAATAAAATATTTTATAAGTGTACGTGAGGTGCTGGGAGGTTTTAAACAGATTGTCAGTAAGGGTCACCTTACAACATAACTTGATATTACAATTTAAAGTTAAACTTTATGAGGACTAGGCTGGAGCACAGTTACAATATATTACTTAGCAAATATGTATTTTTTGAAGCCTTGATGTGGTCTTCAATGAATATTACTGGACCTGTAAATGAGAACACCCTCTAATGTCCTGAATTGTATATGATAATTTTTGCACACTGTCCAGTGCTAATAAAAAAAGCATCCTTCCATCCATCCATCCATCCATCCATTCATCCATCCAGCCATCTGAGAGCTATTATGGCACTCTTTAAATTCAATTGAAAGAATTAGTAAATTAATTTGTGTACTGTAGTTGGTTCCAAAGGCTTCAGAGTTAATATTCTAAAGCACATTCACCAAGAGTGTGGTTTTAAGTTAACAGAATTCAATTACATATAACATATATCCTGAAGCACTGGTGTACTGATCAATTAACACAGCAAGGGATTGTTCTCTTAATGCTCTCTTTTAAGGCTAATGCTAGCCTTGGAGGTTTCAAACACTTTTTTCATAATGATATATACACAAAATATATATATATTTTTTTTATATATATACACAAAATGGTACCTTTTAAGGTACACAGATGTCACTGGGGTGGTACCCTTGTTTTGTTTGCATATTTGTACACTTACCGGGACAAAAGGGACCATCCCAGAGGTTCAAAACATATAAATGGTCCTTGGGTTAAATTATGTTCCTGAAACAATTTATACATTTTAACTAGTGGTACAAAAAGTTCCCCTTAAGGGTACCACCCAATTAACGGTCATTAATCGTTTTTTCTGAGAGCGTATGCGTTTACTAGTGGTGCAATAACTGTAGAGTTCATTGTAACACAGTACAGCTTATACAGTACTCACCCTACCAATAATCACAGAAATTATACTAATGAAGTAACCTCGTACTGTATGGTGTTGAAATATGGCAAAATATAATTTCCATTTATTTTCTTGATATTGTGAATACATTATACCCACACCTCTTTAGAATTACTCAACCATTCTCTTCTGAACAGTGTAACAATAAACAAAAAAAGGCACAACTGCATTATATAAATAAATAAAACATATTTATAACTTCTTAATTACAAAATGTGTATAGGGTCATTAAATACCCTGTATATGTAACAGTGTTGTTGTTTTTGTTTGTTTGTTTTTTGTGCGCTTCCATAAATCATATTTTTATGGTTATTTCTTATCTACACAGCAAAAAGTCGAGTGTTGAATTAACTCTCACAGAGTTGATTTCAACACTTTTTGAGAGTGTATATAGCTCCACACTCTCCAGAGTTAAATTAACACTTTTACAATAGTTAAACTTTTAACACTATGCCAGAGTTCCTTCTTTGACTCTATAAAGGTGTTAAAATAACACTGAACAGTGTTATTTTTCTGTATCCCTTTTAGTGTTATTTTAACACCTTTATAGAGTCAAAGGAGGAACTCTGGCATAGTGTTAAAAGTTTAACTATTGTAAAAGTGTTAATTTAACTCTGGAGAGTGTTGTTTTTTCTGTATCCCTTTTAGAGTTAAATGTTTTACATAGAATTAGTTTCAATCTGTACAGTGTCAAAAAAAAACCCTACAAAACAGTTAAATAAACTCCAGCACACAAAATCATTTTCAACTTCAACTTGTTTATTTTTAATCTTTTGCAGTACAATTTTAAGTCGATTTAGAACATTGCAAAAGGAGGAATGATATACAAACTTTCATCTGCAACATTGTATGAGCTCTGAATATCAAATGGCTTACAAAATGTAATCTCTGACATTTTTATAGCACACCTTTCCTCACTTTGCAGTACTCTGAATGCATGAAGATGCTCATCAAAACTCTCTGTAAATAGTTTGTTTACCAATAGATAAATGAGGTTGTCAACCAAAAGTACGTCACTTATTTGACAAAAAACTGGCATTTCATTTTCCATTGCACTGCAAATAACAAGTCCAGCTCTATATTCGACACCATCAACTTTAACCCAACTGGTTGAGAAGACATCTTTTGACAAGATCATTTCAAGGATATGATTACTGACCACATTCTCTAAGGGCAAATGATTTAATCGGGCCAAACTCGTTATGTTTGAGGGTAAAGGATTCCCAATGATAAGCAATGGCCATCTGATGCCTTTTAGCCAACGATTTTGTTATGTTTTTGAAATTTTTAAAAAAATCTTTGAACATCTTGTGTTTGGCCTCAAACCTCATAGACCACATAAATAATAAGGGACCAATTTTCCTGATTGAAGAGGGGTAATGGATCATAAAATGATGCTTGGGTATTAAATTTTTATGTGGGTACAAATACTTAAATAATTTGTGGTGGTCAGTAATCAAGTGCTTCAAATAAACTGTCATGCCTAAAGTGAGACAAGGCGAAAACACAATGTTCATTATTTGAAGTAACAATAACAACAAACTCCAGTGTTTGTTACCTGGAGGAACAATGTCACCAAACAAAAGAGGGAGATTTTTCACGAGACATAATGTCTGAATGGAATTTAAACCAACGTTATTACCAGCACTCTCCAAAATAACCTTTGTGGGGCGGTTTTTGCGTTCTAAAAATCCATAATCAAAAGAATAAATCCTTGAAAGCAAGTCCTCTTCAGAAATAAAGTTTTGTGTGAGAACCAAAAAGCAATTTAATTTCGTACTGAGCCACACCCTCTAGAAGATCATGCATTATATCGAACGAGTAGTTATCGCAAACATGAAAATACTTAAGTGTATTAAGTGAAGAGTTTTTTTTCAAACCATACAGTGACCTCAATTGTGGGTTTTCCTGGAGAGACTGGCAATGCATTTCAAAGATTTCTTTTCCACGAAGGATCACCTTAGGATGATCCTCACTGTATACCGTTTGAGAATCCTGCTTTTCAATTAAACAAAGGCGACAGAAATGACGGCTACTAAATGACTCATTAAAACCAAGAATTGAGTGCAGCCCTAAATTATCGCCAGTTATCTGTGCAATGGTGCCATAAATCTGCTCATCTGAAAATGGAAGACTTAATCCTTGGCTTTCCAGTATGTTAATATCATTTATCAACGGTTCCAGTATGACATTAAAACCGTACTTACTTACATCTTGTGTGTGAAAAAGTGCTAACAAATGAATGTTCATCAGTACAGAATTGAATTTGGGGGGCAAGTTTCTCACAATAAAATAAAGACAGCCAATTTTGTGAATTACACGTTTGGAGCCAAGGGGATTGGCAGTTTCAAAATCATCATAATATATTTGGATTTGTAATGCATCTCTCTTGGTTGTAAACAAAGGGTGAGTTTTAAAATAACTGCCATCGCTAAAATCTGTTATAGTGTCAGTCTCTAATCTACAGTCTTTCCTTAGGAGATCACAAATGTCTGGATTTCTGCACATGAATTCCAAAGTTTTTAAAATTGGCACATAAATAAAAGTATCTTTAACTGGTATTTGGTCATAAGTACCAGATTTCTGATTCAGTCTGCTGTCATATCTCAGTCCGAGCGTTATCTCAACTGGTTCAACCACTCCCCATTTTTCTTTAAAGTATTTATTTCGTTTCCATTCGGTATTCAGATTTGTGAATGGGTTTTCTAATTTCATAAAAGATTCATTTATCACAAATTTGTAGGGGTCACTTGTAGGTAAAGCAGAAAGCATGTTATGCTTTGCTTGTGAGTGAAGCGTATCTGTTAGTTCCTCTAAATCTCCTACAATTGAGGTCACTAAACTGTTTGAAATCCCACTTCCTTGTAATTTTGCTACAATGGATTCACACAATTCTTTAGTTGAATCTTTAGGAAGCTCAGAATTATTGTTCTCAGAGGAAACACTAGAAAGAGGAGATTCATGCTGGGGATTCATTTGGTTGTCTAAAGTATCTAATCGAGATGAACTTGCAAGTGGCTCACTCGAGGAACATACAACAGTTGAAGTTGGAGCAATTTTCTGAACATTGCTATGAACATTATTAAGGTGCTTACGAAAACCTGCATATGTTTGAAACTGATGCCTACAACCTTGCTGCGAACAAATCAATTTGAACTTAGATCCAGGATAGTAACTATGTTCACCTCTTAAATGTGAAATCAACTGTTGACTGCTGTGGTGCTGTGTCTGACAAATAAAACAGATCAGCATTCTCTCAACAATGCTCAGACTTTAAGACAAAGTTACTGTCTGGTTAAGCAGTCTGGCTCTCAAATCTTTGACTCTGGGTGACTCCTTCATTTTCCCTACATCAATGTTATACACTGTTGTCTGCAGGAATGTGTAAAAGCTCACAAGTGCACTATCATAGGACAAATTGAACACAAAATGTGCCTTGAAAAGTTCATCAAATGCTCCAAGGAAGCGGTTTGCCTGGCATGGGATGAGATGCTTATCCAAGGTGATGTAGAAGCTGTCAATCTTGCTTTTCTGACGTCCAACTGCAAGGAGGTACGGGTGCTGATGCTGGTTGTTTCGGAGGTGCTCCTCCAAACTGCAGCATGACTAGGGTTAGGATGAACACTGAACATTAGACACAAACATAATGTGCAGTCACAGAGAAAACAACATTATAAAAGTGATTGTTCAAACATTGACTCATTGAATAGTGAAATATGGGAATGCCAAAGAAGACTTGATTTTAATCTCATTAATGTTTTGAGCAACCAACAACACATTATTAAAATGCCACTACCTTATGAAAGATTACAAGTCTTTCAACAGCATCACATGCACTGATTTTTGGAGACTTCGGCCCTCCTGGTGGTGGTGGAAGAAGATGTATCAGTAACAGAAGGGATGCCATTTCCTGGTCGTAGACTGAAGTGAAAGATTCACATGAATTAATTAACTGAAAACATCAAATGTAATACTTAAGTTTGATTAAGAACAGACAGCATTTTAAACAATTTGTTTTGTTCATGTTTAGCCTAAAATTTGTTTTCCAAATTAAACAAATTAATCCGAAAAACAGCCACCTTACAGATGTTGCTCATTTACAATACAAGTAACTATAACCGCAAATTTACCAAACGCTCCAAAACAATTAAGTCAAATACAACTTACTTCTTGCCTCGTCAAGATCACCTTCTGCTGACAGCAACAACTGACTCAACTCTGCTGTTGATGATAGCCGCTTGGCTTCTTTTATGACATTTGGTCTGAAGAACGTGTCCCACTTTTGAAGCAGCCTGGAAGATATCTCCGCATCAAATAGGAGAGTGAAGTCTTGATCCACCTTTAAAAAAGAATATATTAATCTATAAACAATACTCTCGAATTGCATGCCATTGAAAACATGTTACTGCAAACTTACCAGCCCTTTTGTATCCATGAATCTTGGGAAGGTAGAGAGGATATTAAGACTAGAGCCTGGATCTTTAACAAGCTTCGGCGATGCTGAAAGGTCTGTCTCATTTTCTGGAAAATTAGTGACTTGTCTGTGGCATGGTTGAGCAAAGACATGGCCTCTTTGCAAGCATCCCCATCAAGCTGATCTTCAAAATAAGTAGCCCTTTGGCATTTAGGGCCTCCTGGTGAAACATCATGAGGGCTGTCAGCTAGCACAGATCCTCGACGAATCTTCCTGTGGACTGTTTTCATACGCCAGGCGATGTATCCTGTGTTGCTTGCAGAATCATAGAAGTGTTCCTGAAATAGACTTTTTTTTAACCCTTTGTCATGTTAGGATTTAAATATCAAACAATCAAATTTCAATGTCATAGAAACAGCTTGTGTCATAACATTGCAAGTATGACATTTAAGTGCCATGCAAACAATAACAATGACTTACGTAGCCTCTCTTAGAATATGGATCTCTGAGGGAAGGGAACAGCATCACGATGCCATGAGCATACTGTTCTCTGATTGCTTTAGTTGGGAGTTGCCTAAGAGAAAGTATAAAATTAGTTATCGTAATTTACACAATGACAATGCAGTTATTGGTGTGTAAAAAAAAAAAAAAGAAAAAAAAAAGCTAAAACAAATACCCGTGTGTATCAATCATGTGAGACACCAGAATGTTTATCATGTGTCTTCTTGTGGCATCTGTAAGAGTTTCTGTTTCTTGATACTCCTGTAGTACTGCTTCACCACCAGACTTGAATTTAAGCACATCTTCAACCAACTAATAATAATAAAAAAAAAAAAAAGAGAATGGAGATTTACACATTTGTAGAAACTCAGAGGGGGGGTGTTAAAAGGGATAGTTCACATAAATTTTTTTATTTTGCCAGTAATAAAACCCCCACCACCACTTTCAAGTCCCAAATATGTAAAGACATCATTAATGTAATCCAAGAGACTGTAGTGGATAAACCTCAATTTTATGAAGTGACGTGAGTGTGCAAAAAAAGCATAATTTACCACTTTATTTACAAAATATTATTCTATAACACGCATTTTTGCAACAACTCATGTAAACACAAAACGTGTCGAGGTGCTCTTGTGGACGTGCGTTGGAGATTAAAATTTTGTAAATAAAGTGGTTAAATTATGGTAAAAAAAAAAACACTTTTGGTGCTTCATAAAATTGAGGTTAAACCACTGAAGTCACATTAATGATGACTTTACTACCTTTCTGGAGCTAAAAAGTGGTAGTTGTGTGGGTTGTCAACAGATTTGGTATGAAACAAGGGTGACAAATGAATGACCATTTTCATTTCTGAGTGAACTAACCATTTAAGAGTAGCACAAAAATCAAGCTTTGTACTAACCTGTTTAGCAGACAGTGCAGATGTATGCTCAGTTCTCTGTCTTTTGTTAGCGACCTCATCTAAGATTACAGTTGATGCATTTGAGCTGCTTGAGTCAGATGTCTCAGATATGGAAGAGTAGTCAGAAAATTCTAAAGAATTAGAAAATATTTTAATGACCAGCACAAGGATCAGAAACATGAAATAGTTAATTTCTTATATATTTATTCAGAGTGCTTGATAATACCTTCCTCCTTTCAAACTCAATAAACCTTACCATCGTTTGAGAAAACGGTCAGCGCCACATTGCCTTGTCCCACGAGGTCGCTGAATATTTCTGCATCGACTTCAGTCCCTGTTGCATCCTTGTATGAAACTTTTGCATCTGGAGGCAAGCAAAATCTCTCGATGACTGAAAAAGATGAGAAGATAAAACTGAATGTACTTTTTACATGTAAAGAAATCATACAATTATATTTAAAATATGTATCATATTTTAATTAAGTGAAATAAAACATACCTTTTAGATGAAATAGCATGAAGTCAAACCGTCCTTCAGTACAATCCAGTTTCACATACTTCTGCTGTTCGCCGTACTTGACCTGGACCAGCATTTTTTTTTTTACTGCAACGGCGTATGACAATGTTAATCAGAGTAAATTAACACTATGGCTGCACGACATATAATTTAAACATCAATATCTCAATGTGTGGATGCACACAAGTCACTTAAGTTATTTGGCTAGTAATATTTTGATTCCTTGTTAGTTAAATCAAAACAAGGGAGCGTATTAGTACATGACCACGATTTACATGTGGTAGCCTACGTTATGCATGATCATAAATGGATATCGTGTATATATATTCATGCATATATATAGGGGTGGGCGATATGGCAAAAATATCGATTTTTTTCAGGAAAATCACAATTCACGATTCTTTTTTATGTTGGTCTTATTTTGCAAGTGGCTGAGCATTACAGCCAATCTAATGTCCCTATTTTAAAAAAGCCTCATAGGTAACAAAATATAAAATAAAAAAGAATGGCAAAGTTTTTTTTATTATTGGGTGAACTACCTCTTTAAGGACAAGCGCCAGAATATTTACTAGGAGACTGTCTCTTTAAGACCTGCACGCGACGCGTCTAATATACACGCATTTGACAAGCAAATTTTCTCTGTTTGCTTTCACTATAGACATAACCAACTTTGTTTATGTAAACCTTGCGTGTGTTTGACAGTATTAGCGCAAAAAGACTCAAAAGATAACTTAGTCCAGTATTCAGGCGCAGCTGTTAGACAGGCCTTTAGTGTCTGTGAGTGTCGCGTGTACGCGCTCAGAAAAGCACATGTTAGAACAGCGCATCAGCACGTGAATTACATTAACCAGCAAGACTTTAAAGCACATTCAAATTATGAACTTTTGTGAATTGCAGTGTCCCGTCAGTGTAACTACCTCTGCGTCAATGTGAAGTGTGAATGCACGTCGCGTTGAGTATGTTGAGATGAAGGCGCCAGAACTGCAACTGATAGAATGCACTGTTGCACGATACTACGATATTTCTTCAAAAGCAGATCGTGGAGACATTTTAATCGTCCACGATCAAAAACCGTGATATCGCACACCCCTACACACATAAATATATATATATATATATATAGAGAGAGAGAGAGAGAGAGAGAGAGAGAGAGAGATGATACCATGGCCACGAATGCATAATTCGTTACCTAATTATAAATAAAATAACTCATTTTAGATTTATGGCAGGTAACGTTAGGCTAAATCGTGACCACGTTGTAGGCATAAATTCATGTCCTCGTTTTGATTTAAATTAAGTTATTAACTTGGGTCCGCATGTTCTAAGGCTATACTATACGTAATATTCCACATGCTGCTGTTGCATTCACAACATCAATCATAAATGTTTAAGTAGTTTGATTTAATTTGACTTACCGTTCAAACCCTACACGAGGACATTGGCGGCACTTTCTCCAACGATCGAACGAAGAAGTGAAATGCGACTGCGTGTGCGCGGGCGCAACTGGGCGGAGTGTAATTACATCTTTAAAGGAGTTGGTTTAACACTGATGACCAACTCTGTCAAATAACTCCAACTCCGAACACCATTTTACTCTAAATGTGTTAAAATAACTCTTTGGGTGTTGAAATCAACTCGGAATTGTTTAACACTCAAATTCTAACACTCCAGTTTTTGCTGTGTATATAAGTTTACTATCACAGGATATATATTTCTATACACTAACTGGCCACTTTATTAGGTACACCTGTGCATTTACTTATTTATGCGATTATCTAATCAGCATATTGTGGCAGCAGTGTAAAGTATTATATATGGGTCAGGAGCTTCAGTTGATGTAAACCATCGGAATGGGGAAAAAATCTCAGGGTCAAGATCATATGAGTCATGTCATGGTTCTGGTAACCCTGCAGGTTTGTTTTGTAATTTTCTCTAATTTTACTCTCTTGTGTTTTGCAGGTGCGCTGAACTGACATGATTGTTTCCATGGGGATGTTCATTGTTCTCAGGGCAGCGCCGATCATGCCACTCATTGCTTGTCGAGCAGCACCTGTTCCAGCCTGATTGCACTCCCTACATATGCCCTCATGTTTCTGTTTCTTTGCCAGACTATTATGCTAATTTGAGTACTAACCTCACTCTCCTTGTCTAGCTGGTCCTGTCTTGTCACTCTGTTGGTTTGCTCACGTTGTTCAGGTTGTGGTTTGCCTTCCAGTCTTCGCTGAGTTCAGCCTGGAAATCCACAAAGGAATTCCGCTCTCTGTCTGTGTGTCAGGGATCTACACTTCTGCTGTTGCTCGCATTGTCCACTGGACATCTCTCAAGCTTCTAAGGAGGATTCTGCCAAGCTCCTCCTGACACTACTCTCTACTCTTCACGGTGGCGAATTACTGACTTTATTAATAAATGTTTTTGGAACTGTTAACTCTGCTCCAGGGTCATTCTGTCCATCACCTGCACATTACATATGTAGCGGAATGGGCAGAGTTACCTGTCCATGACGTTGGCCTGACAGAATGTGGAAACTACTGAAATTTCTATGAAGACATAACTTTTCAAATGTTGGTTGAATGCTTTACCATCACACCATGCTGTTTGAATATGGACGTTATTTGAGATATAAAGTATGCGTTGTATCATGTTTATCTGAAACATTAGCCTATGAAGTATAAATTGGGGATGTAACAGTTACATTTTATCTTTAGTTTCTCTTTAGGTTTAGTATTAATTTTTCAAAGAGTAATTTACTACCACATTCTTTCCAATATAGAAAACAATTAGAAAACATACATGATCAGATCTGATCAGTGTCATCTAATAACACCATGAGTGTTCAACATCACATGCACCAGAAATGCATGAAAAAAAGAGAGACACATCCAATGTTAACTGCAAAAGTATTTGTAAATTAGGCGACCACAGCAAAATTTTTGCAAAACGTGCTTCATTACACATGTTGCTGCAAAAGTGATTGCAATGGTGTTGTAATCAAACAAGTATATTAAGGAAAATTTTATATGTAGGTTTTAATGAGTAAAACACACCTTCCTATTCTAAAACATTAATCTAAAATTGAACAACAGTGTCCTAAAAGCAAATAAAAGGTTAATAAAACAGACATCCTTACACTAAATCAACACCTAAACCTGACCGATAATGTTTTAAAAGCAAATGTGACATGAAAAGCACATTTCTGAAGCAACCACATAATTTTATGTTGCTTCTATGACACTTTTTCTAATGTGTTTGCTAGCGTGCTTAGTTGGGCTCAAGCCTCAAGCCGAGTCCAAAGTCCAACACACTATCATGTGAGTTATCGTGGAAGTTAATCACATTTGTTTACAAGTTTAAATGTAGGTGGGTCCTGTAATACAAGAAAAATCAATCGTTTCCTTGAAATTATGCACTACAGTAAAAGTGTTTTGTTCCCTATCTGTCACTCACTCGACATTGTGTGCCCAGACATCTCAGAGATGAATGGAACAGCAAGAGGGATTCAGCTCTGTGAATAAGTCCGCTTGGCTCCGAGGAAGAAAATCTGAGTGTATGTTTGCATGCGACATTCCTTTTATACCCATATGTCCGGGGGAGAGGCATGCAAATCCCACAGGCCAATTCTCATTTGCCTTTTCTCAAAGATCAGAGCTCGCAAGGGTGACCCCTAGTGTCAACTCATCGACACAACGTCTCGTTCCCTCCATCAGGGAACGGAGGTTACGTCAGTAACAGAGACGATATCATAACATAGCGAGTAATAAAGCAAAAAATATGTTTTATCAGCTGTAGCAATCATGATTTTTGTGCAGATAATGCGGATAATGAATAATACACACAGTTGTTGTAGAACCTCGACTGTTAATTCCACCAGTAAACTACAACAAATCATAGAATGTGTCACATAAAACTCAGTTTGTAAAAATGTAGTTATAGTAACGTTCATTCTATGAGACTACTTTGGAGAAATTATAAACAACATTTTTCTATTTGAAATA
Source organism: Moxostoma hubbsi (assembly GCA_032164185.1). Lineage (NCBI taxonomy): Eukaryota > Metazoa > Chordata > Actinopteri > Cypriniformes > Catostomidae > Moxostoma > Moxostoma hubbsi. Next base: position 20,713,082 of record JAVLUX010000035.1, read on the forward strand.
TGGAAACACTATGTGCAATTTGTAATAAAGTAGAGAAAAAGAAGCCAGACCAGACTTTATAAACATCTTATTGTATACTAACTTCATACACAACTAGATTATATTTATATTTATTATATTTATTTATCTCCCTATATTAATAAGCATTAAATGGTTATGAGCAGAGAAAAAAAAAAATCTTATAATTTCAGTGCTCAAAATGGCAGAACATTTTAATATTTTTTATTCAGTGGATTTACTACACAGCTAAATTTGTTCTTCTATAACCTACAAGAAAATAATTACATGACTCAGTATTAGCAGACTCAATATCATATGCGCTTGCCTACTGACACAGTTTGATGCACTTTGATACAGCTTGATTTATTGTGGTGTCGTTTTAATAGCTTTCATCATGATTGATTCTGAGTGACTGAAGATGTCTAAGAGTACATATGACAATAGGAGAATTTCTGGGACACAGAAAATGAATAAAGATGGAGAGGATATGATTATGTGTTCCTGGTTCATTCTAGGAGTTTGTTGCAAAAGTTACAGATGGTATAGATTTGGATTGACTAAAAGCACTGAAGAGAAGACATGGAAATGGATCAAGGACACCAGAGTAACCGCTGTGTGAGAAATCACTAACATTACTGATTTTTATGCAATAACTTATTTTCACTCTCAGTATCATATAAAAAGGGACTGAAATTCTAATGCTAGTGTGTTTTGATTAGGTTATTGGGGGCTGGATAGAACTGTGTTGTGTCTACTGCAGTACGGTGGACTGCTCATCCATGTCATGATACTCTTAAATTGATCTGTGAGAAGAGAGATGAGAAAATGTTAAAATGATTCTATACTTTAAATATGTATATATTATGTAAATTTGTATCCACATAAAGCTTTATTGATTAAAGACATAAACCTTTTTTTTACTAATTCTAGACCAAAGTCTGACTTATAGCCACAACTAAAGAAAATTGCAATTATATACAATCACAGAGAGTTCATTCTCATTAAGCGTAAAATATATATCGTAATTGTGGTAAAAACTGATTTGTTTGTAAAATATGTATGCATCTCGTGAGCAAAAGAAAGGAAGAAATCCTGTAGTAAAAATTGTTATGGTAATAGTATGTAGACTGTAGTTTACATAACTATTACCATTTATTTCAATTAAAGATCAAAGACCCCACTGGCAATTCATTCAGGAGATTCATATTCAGTCTTATTCAAGAACAAGAATATAAATGCTGAAAGATAATTCAACTGTGAATCATCAACTGACATACGTATTTACAGAAATATGTAAAGTAGCAAAAGATATACTCTGGCAGACAAAAGTTTGGAATAATGTTTAAGATTTTGCTCTTTCGAAGGAAATTGGTACTTTAATTCACCAAAGTGGCATGCAACTGATCACAAAGTATAGTCAGACATTACTGATGTAAAAACAGCACAATCACTATTTGAAAAAAGCAATTTTTGATAAAATCTTGACAGGCCCCATTTCCAGCAGCCATTACTCTAACAACTTATCCTTGAGTAATCATGCTAAATTGCTAATTTGGTACTAGAAATTCACTTGCCATAATATCAACCACAGTTGAAAGCTATTTGGTTCATTGAATAAAGCTTAACATTGTCTTTGTGTTTGTTTTTGAGTAGCCATAGTATGCAATAGACTGGCAAGTCTTAAGGTCAATATTTGGTCAAAAATGCCAAAAAAAAGAAACAGCTTTTTCTTGAAACTCGTCAGTCAACCATTGTTTTGAGGAATGAAGGTAATGCTTGAAATTGCCACACAAAAAAAAAAAAACTGAAGATTTCATACAAAGGTGTACACTTGAGTCTTCAAAGACAAAGGACTACTTGCTCTAACAAGGACAGAAAGAGATGTGGAAGGCCAGATGTACAACTAAACAAGAGTAAAAGTACATCATAGTCTCTAGTTTGAGAAATAGATTCCACACATGTCCTCAGTTGAAAGCTTCATTGAATTCAACCCACTTAACACCAGTTTCATGTACAGCAGTAAAAAGATGACTCAGGGTTGCAGGCCTTATGGGAAGAATTGTAAAGAAAAAGCCACTTTTGAAACAGAAAAACAAAAAAGAAAAGTTTAGAGTACAATTCAGTGACCATAGAATACTAATGTGAATTAAAACGCTCAAAAATTCTTAAATGTTGCCCATATCATGTTTTTCCAAGCATTTCTTTACACCATAATGACTACAGAATTTGGCTTGTCACCAAAACCCATGTGTATGCTTAGTGCCAACAACGAGAGCAGCCTATCAATATAACTAAGCCAGCCAAATGGGGCACAAATTGTATTGCAAGGACCAGTGGAACAAACAGAGATAAAATCATCTGAAATATTCCAGGTCATTAAATGAGTTCCTAACCTTCAAAATTAATGAGACTAGTGGAATGAAATGAAGAAGTGTTCAATCCTCAGGTAATTATTTATTAATATCTATATCACGATTCCTCCTCTAATGTAAACATATAATTACAGATTAGTAATTTCTCCAGCATGCTTGCCTTCAATTTAGACATTTCCAAAGTCATTACACATCTCTTTTCATGGAATAACAAATTAAGTAATTACAATAAGGTGCTAAATGGGAAACAAATAAATATTTAATGTTTACAAGTTCACAATAAAAATGTGACTTTCTTGGGTGTTATATACTGTATTCTTTAATAGGGAGAATATTATGCGGTATAACAGGGTTGTGTGCAAAATGTGGAACATTGCTAAATGTTGTGTTTTTGGTAATTATATAAGTAAACAAAATTCTAGTGAACACTAAAGTGAACTGAATACCAGTTCAATAGCTTGTCAAAATTATAGAGTTGTTATATGATTTTAACTGTTGGATACATTTAAGAAACTCAAGACCTCTTAGGTGGGACAGGCCAAATTTAGAGGGTTTAAAACTAGCTACATTTTATACAAGATACATTTTGTTAAAATAATAGTTTATCAAACATATCTAATATTTTTCACCACAATTTGTTATTTATATATTTGTGCTTATAATGCTTTAAAAAAATTATAGGATACTAAAGTGTACTATGTTCTTGGAATACACCAGTATTCACAAGCAAAATAATTTTAAATGATCAACTATAAATATCTTTTAGGTCTTTTCAACCAATAAAATGTGAATCATTTGACGATGTCCTATTCAAGTGTAACTATTCTCTGTCTAAAATAGGACTTTTCCCAAACTTCATTTATTTTTAACTCTCACTGCTCTCCCAGTGTAAGGCCAGCTTGCTTCACTGGCAAACCATGACCCAAATAGACCCCGCTTTCCTGTTCATTCAGGGTTATGATGAGTAAATAGGCAATTACTCCTTATCTTGCGCTCTCAGGGATTAAGATGGAATACTAGGATTGTATTCTACATTGTTCCTCACAAAAACTGCATTGCATCTTTGCTCTGACTCATTGCACAAAACAAAGTAAAAGTCTGAATTACAAATCCTTGAACCAATTCATCCAAATAGTAGCAATAGGGGGCATTTTGGGATTTAGAGAGTTACAGTAACATTTGTGAGGTTTACAAAGCATACAATCACCTGTGGGATTGCATCCATAACATATTGCCTTACTTAATAACTACTCAAAAAAAAAAAAAATATATATATATATATATATATATATATATAGATAGATAGATAGATAGATAGATAGATAGATAGATAGATAGATAGATAGATAGATAGATAGATGATTGATAGACAGACAGACAAATGATAGATAGATAGATAGATGGATAGATGGATAGATGGATAGATAGATAGATAGATAGATAGATAGATAGATAGATAGATAGATAGATAGATAGATAGATAGATAGATAGATTTGTGTTGCTGTGTATCCCCCATCCATATCCCCCATTTCCTTCCTGCCATTTATTAAAAATGCCCAAGTACTTAGCTCAGGTGCCAGAATCATCCATCTTCATTTCTTTCAAGACCTTGTGCAGTAGTGACACACACAAGATACTCACAATATGCCACAGAGTCAGTCTGACAGACCAGGGTGAGTGTGCAGAGAACATGTTGGCAGCTGGAGATAAATCAAACACTGAGCATTAAAACCAATAGTTTATGATCAACCTTTTGCTCTTTTTAAACATGGGCAAGATGTTGACATTGATCTGAATTTATGCAGGGGTTTCAGGTGATCGAGGTACTGAAAACTGATATTACACAGCTATTAGTATAGGGTAAATAATAACCATGTGCTATATAGATGAGATGTGTGATAAGGTTAATGCAAGATAAAAGGTTGGAAAACACATGATTATACCTTATCCTTTATGGTTCACACTCAAGCTGCCAACAAAATGATGGGAGTGTAACGATCCACACCGTCTTTGGTTTGTGTACCTTTTATTTTAAGTTTTTGGCACCTTTTATGTTCCATATTGTTCTTTTGTTTATGCGCTCTTATTTTTAAGTTCTGGCACCTTTTACTTTCCATACTGTCTTGTGTTCATGCACTCTTATTTTGAAAGTCTTGTTATGTCCTGTTTTCCCTCCTTGTTTATGTGTCTGGTTTTCATTGGTTTATTGTTTGATTACTTTATTATCAGTTCTAGTTTTGTTATTGGTTTTAGTTAATTGCCTCATTATCTTGTTTTGAGTTCTGTTTGCCCATTGGCTTTAGTTTCCCTTTGGTTTTGTATTTAGGCCCTCATGTTCACCTTGTCCTTTGTTGGTCGTTGTTTGGTGTTTGATGTTCAGTCCATGTTGTTTGATGTCCTGCCTTAGTCCGTGTTCCTGCCTATGCCCTCCTTGGAAGACTCCCCGTGTCATTATCTTGTGTTCATGTCTTTATTTTCCCCTCGTGGATGTTTCATTTGTTCCTGTGTTTCTACTTCCCTTTACTTTGTGACTTTTAAATAAAGCTGCACCTGGATCCTTACTCCCTCGTCTGCCTACTTTGTTACAGGGAGAAGTTATAACATTTGTTAAGTTTGATCATATGTCACAAGATTATGTGAATTTAACCCAAAGTCCATTTAAGGCAAGTCAGTTCACTTGGTGGCCACCTTGATTACGCCTCAAGACAGTTTTTTTTTTTTTTTTTTTTTTTTTTTTTTTTTTTTTTTTTTTTTTTTTTTTTTAAATAGGTAACATTAAAAGTACTGCTCCTATCCACTTAAATGGACCAAAATCTCCAAAACAGTTTGTCAAGATTACATTTCAATAATATATATGTTCAAACAACAATGACATTTTGCAACAATGGCAACTTTGTGCTTCTTTAGCTCAAATCACACTTTAAAAATAAAATTTTTAAGCTACTCCAATTAATTATGTGTATTCTAGAGCAGTGGATGAAATCATGATCACCAAGGATACTGCTGTCAAGATGTTCAGTGAAAAAGAAGTAACATTTTGGTCTGTTATCACCTAAAACCAACTGGATTGCTTCAGAAGAAATTAATTAAGCCACTTGAGTCCTTATGGATTACTTTAATGCACCCTTAATTTGCTTTTCGGAGCTTCAAATTTCTGGCCACCATTCACTTCATTATCTACAGAACAGAGATATTCTTCTAACCAAAAATGTGTGTGTGTGTGTGTGTGTGTGTTCTGCAGAACAAAGAAAGTCATACATATCTGGGAAGCGATGACGGTGAGAAAATTATGAGAGAATTCAATTTTTTTAATGAACTATCCCTTTAATGAAGCATTCAACACATTCTTGAAAAACATGAGAATAGGAGCCGCAGGAATAACATCAGAATTGTTGGAATTCCTGAGCATGAGGAGGGCAGAGATATGGTGAAACTCCAAGACGAGCTCTTCCCAAGTCTGCTCAACATAACAGGCCATAAACTGGAAATCAAGCAAGCTTGCAGATATATGGAGGGAGACAGGCCCCAATCAATTCTGGCCAAATTCCTGAGATCATCCGATAAAGATCTTGTGAAACGTGAGGCAAGGAGCAATGGAAAGGAGCTTTCTTGGAAGAATCACAACATTTTCTTGTTCCCAGACTTGCGAATTTGACAAGAGAGAAACGTGATCGATTCAATGAATGCAAGAAACTCTTACATTAATGGAAGATTGCTTTTGCACTGAGGCCTTCGGCCAAACTGAGTATAAATATTAAAGATGGCCACAAAGTATTTTTATGCCCCAAGCAAGCACTTTCCTTTATAAAAATATTTGTTTTTTCTCATCTGAGTGGATTGACACGCTGTAATTACACTTGGCTGTCTGAAGAAGCTTTGCGCCATTTTTGTTTCTTTTTGTGTTGGTTCCGCCTAACGGCTGGAGTTTGTTTTGTAGAATAACACTCCTTCAAGAAAATTAAGATCGCTTTTACAATGAAGTTCCCAGCCAGTGATAAGGATGACTGCATCCTTATTTACATGCCTACAACAAGCGATATATTTTATAGAGTTGATGGATTGAGGAAATCATGGTGTGTATCTAATGTGGCCTCTGAGTCAACTTGACTCGTTAAATATCACTTGACCATCTGAGGAACCGGGAAGTCTGGGTTTTTTTTTTGTGCTTGTTCCGTCTAATGGCTGGAGCTTGTTTTTTGGAGGAATATACCTTCGGAACAGCTGTGGATGAATCAGCTTGTTATTTGTGCTTATGCCTTCAATTGGCTGTAGTTTGTTTCACAAAGTATTTTCTGTTATGAAATTTTTCCTCACAAAATTTGTATAGAAGCACTGGACTTTGTTCGGTTGGCGCTGTCGTGCATGTGGTTAATGCGCACGTTTTTGTTTTTCTGTATGTTTTGTTCAGGGGGAAGTTCAGTGTTTTATTGTTGCATGTGGTCTTTATAATTTAGTTTTTGACACACAATTTATTTTTTCTATTATATAAAAAAGTCAAATGTTAATATGAGTGGATCGTCTCTCTCCACATGGAATGTGAATGGGTTGGGAAACCCTTTAAACAGAAGGAAGATTATTTTTTTTTTCGTAAGCGAAAGAAATTTGACATTGTGCTTCAAGAAATTAATCTTTCCCTGCAGGAAGCTGGAAAATTTGGGAAGATGTGGTGTGGACATGTTTTCTTTAGTGCTGGCTCAAGTAAAAGCAGGGGAGTCATTATATTGATAAATAAACATCTACAATTCAAATTTCTCAAACAGATTAATGATACATTAGGAAGAGTCATTATTGTTTTAGCTGAAATTCAGGGACAAAGGTTGATTTTGGCTAATATTTACGCACCTAATGCTGATGATCAGGGCTTTTTTATAGATCTTGAAGGGATGTTGCAAGCCGCTGGCACCCCTCATGGTATTATATTGGGAAGAGACTTTAATCTATTGATGGAGTCAGTTCTTGATCATATTAAAGTAAATGTGTGCAAGCCCCCAAGAGCAACATTGAAGCTTTACAGGATGTGTAAAAATCTTGGTCTTACAGATATTTGGAGACTCGAGGACCTGGAAGGCTACCAGGCACTCCTGAGATGCTCGACCCAGAGACCAAGACGTTAGCTCCAGAGCTGGTAAGCAGACCACTCCATACCCTAGTGGAGGGCTGGGAGGAGAATCTTTTGTTGAATTTATTTCATTTGCCGCACCCCCATACCTACATTTTCAGTAAAAGAGCTATTTCCATTGTCTCTGGGTCACCTGGCCCGCAAATGCCATTCTCACAGCATTCTGCAGCCAGATCTCAACAGTCCCGGCATGCTGGACGTGGACCCCCCTGCCTGTCCCCCGGCAGGCCAGTTCTGACGAATCCAGAGGACGCCTCCACCGGACCTCCTCCTCAGTCACTAACCCGCCCCCTGCCGGGTGTGCGGAGCAAAGTAAGTGCTTTGAGTCATTTCTCAGCACCAGAGCCTCGGTACACATCCTCGCCTCCTGACGCCATATTACCTGCTCCACCCCACTAGGTACGTAAAAAATAATCACCCCCTTGGTGCCCCTAGAATGGAGCTTGTATGCGTGGCTTTCACTTCCCAACCCGTCATGCTGGCTGACCCGGACCATCCGACTCGGTTACGCAATTCAGTTTGCCAGGCCTCCGCCCCCCTTCGCAGGCGTCCGCATTACCACAGTACACGGCAAGCATGCCAAATTCCTGCACGCGGAAATCGTTACCCTCTTACTCAAAGACGCGATAGAGCCTGTCCCTCCATCCAAGATGAAGAAGGGTTTCTACAGCCCTTCCTTCATCATACCCAAGAAAGGCGGCGGCTTACGACTGATCTTGGACTTGCAAGTTTTCAACTGGGCTTTGTACAAAATCCTGTTCAAAATGCTCATGCAAAAACACATCTTAACTTTTGTCCGGCATCTAGATTGGTTCGCAGCGGTAGACCTGAAGGACACGTACTTCCACGTCTCAATTCTGCCTCGACATCGACCCTTCCTACGGTTCGTGTTCGATGGCCAGGCATATCAGTACAAAGTCCTCCCCTTCGGCATGTCTCTGTCCTCGCTTTCCGAAAGTAGCAGAGGCAGCCCTTGCCCCGCTCCGAGAAGTTGGCATTCGCATACTCAATTACCTCGACGACTGGCTCATCCTGGCCCACTCCCGAGAGTTACTATGCGCACACAGAGACCAGGTGCTCAGGCACCTCAGCCGTTTGGGGCTTCAGGTCAACTGGGAAAAGAGCAAGCTCCCCCGATCAGAGCATCTCTTTTCTTGGCAGGGAGTTAGACCTAGTCTCAATGTCAGCACATCTCACCAACGAGTGTGCACAGTCGGTGCTGGAATGCCTCGCCACCTTCAGGCAACACAACGGTCCCCTTTAAACATTTCCAGAGGCTCCTGGGGCATATGGCATCCTCCACGGTGGTCGCACCGCTGGGGTTGATGCATATGAGACCGCTTCAGCACTTCAGACTCTAGTCCCGAGACGGGCATGGCGCCACAGCACGCACCGTGTGATGGTCACCCCCACCTGCCGCCAAACATTCAAACCATGGACATACCCTTGCAGCAGGTGTCTCGACGCATCTTGGTCACGACCGACGCCTCCAGATTGGGTTGGAGCGCTGTGTGCAACGGGGACACAGTCGCAGGCCATTGGAAAGGGGCCCCGCTGAGCTGGCACATCAAATGCCTGGAGTTGCTGACAGTTTTCTTTGCCCTGTGGAAGTTTCTCCCATTAGTTTGAGACAAACATGTCCTGATCAGGTCAGACAGCACCACCACGGTAGCATACATAAATCGCCATGGCGGCGTACGCTCCCGCCACATGTCACGACTCGCCCGTCGTCTCCTCCTTTGGAGCCAGCAGCGACTCAAGTCACTCACATCCCTGGCAACCTCAATGTGTTAGCGGATGCGCTGTCACGACAACGCTTGCTCAGTGGGGAGTGGAGGCTTCACCCCCAGTCGGTCCAGCTGATTTGGGAACAGTTTGGCAAGGCCCAGGTAGACCTGTTTGCCTCCCAAGAGACCTCCCACTGCCCGCTCTGGTATGCCTGATCAGAGGCTCCCCTTGGGGCTGATGCATTGGCACACAGCTGACCTGCGGGGCTGCGCAAGTACGCATTTCCCCCAGTGAGCCTTCTTGCACAGGTGCTGTGCAAGTTCAGGGAGGACGAGGAACAAGTCACCCTAGTGGCTCCCTATTGGCCCACCCGGGCCTGGTTCTCGGACCTCGTACTCCTCACGACAGCCCCTCCCTGGTGAATTGCTTTGAGGAAAGACCTTCTTTCTCAGGGAAGGGGCACACTCTGGCATCTGTACCCAGACCTTTGGAACCTCCACGTCTTGCCCCTGGATGGGATGTGGAAGATCTAGCTGGTCTACCACCTGCCATCGTAGACACGATCAACCAGACCAGAGCCCCTTCTACCAGGCAACTTTATGCCCTGAAGTGGCGCTTGTTCGCAAATTGGTGTTCTTCCCAGGCTGAAGACCCACAGAGGTGCACAGATTGGACAGTGCTCTTATTTCTGCAGGAGAGGAGGAGGCTGTCCCCTTCCACCCTGAAGGTGTATGTCACCGCTATCGCAGCCCACCATGACACAGTAGATGGCAAGTCTTTGGGTAAGCACGAATTAATCATCAGGTACCTAAGAGGCGCCCGGAGGTTGAACCCTCTCGGCCAAGCCTGTTCCCCTCCTGGGATCTCTCAGTGGTCCACGCAGGCCTCCAGAGACCTCCCTTCGAGCCGCTAGAATCAGTTGGACTCAGGGCTCTCTCTCTAAAGACATCCCTGCTAATCATGCTCGCCTCCATCAAGAGGGTCGGGGACCTGCAAGCGTACTCTGTTAACGACACCTGCCTGGAGTTCGGTCCGGCAGACACATATTTGATCCTAAGACCATGACCGGGCTACGTGCTCAAGTTTCCTACCACACCCTTTAGAGACCAGGTATTGAACTTGCAAGCGCTGCCCCGGGAGGAGGCAGACCCAGCCCCTTTGTTGCTGTGTCCGGTACGTGCTTTGCGTACCTACTTGGACCACACGCAGAGCTTTATATGTTCTGAGCAGCTCTTTGTCTGCTTTGGTGGACAGCAGAAAGGGAACGCTATCTCCAAACAGCGGTAGACCTGAAGGACACGTACTTCCACGTCTCAATTCTGCCTCGACATCGACCCTTCCTACGGTTCGTGTTCGATGGCCAGGCATATCAGTACAAAGTCCTCCCCTTCGGCATGTCTCTGTCCTCGCTTTCCGAAAGTAGCAGAGGCAGCCCTTGCCCCGCTCCGAGAAGTTGGCATTCGCATACTCAATTACCTCGACGACTGGCTCATCCTGGCCCACTCCCGAGAGTTACTATGCGCACACAGAGACCAGGTGCTCAGGCACCTCAGCCGTTTGGGGCTTCAGGTCAACTGGGAAAAGAGCAAGCTCCCCCGATCAGAGCATCTCTTTTCTTGGCAGGGAGTTAGACCTAGTCTCAATGTCAGCACATCTCACCAACGAGTGTGCACAGTCGGTGCTGGAATGCCTCGCCACCTTCAGGCAACACAACGGTCCCCTTTAAACATTTCCAGAGGCTCCTGGGGCATATGGCATCCTCCACGGTGGTCGCACCGCTGGGGTTGATGCATATGAGACCGCTTCAGCACTTCAGACTCTAGTCCCGAGACGGGCATGGCGCCACAGCACGCACCGTGTGATGGTCACCCCCACCTGCCGCCAAACATTCAAACCATGGACATACCCTTGCAGCAGGTGTCTCGACGCATCTTGGTCACGACCGACGCCTCCAGATTGGGTTGGAGCGCTGTGTGCAACGGGGACACAGTCGCAGGCCATTGGAAAGGGGCCCCGCTGAGCTGGCACATCAAATGCCTGGAGTTGCTGACAGTTTTCTTTGCCCTGTGGAAGTTTCTCCCATTAGTTTGAGACAAACATGTCCTGATCAGGTCAGACAGCACCACCACGGTAGCATACATAAATCGCCATGGCGGCGTACGCTCCCGCCACATGTCACGACTCGCCCGTCGTCTCCTCCTTTGGAGCCAGCAGCGACTCAAGTCACTCACATCCCTGGCAACCTCAATGTGTTAGCGGATGCGCTGTCACGACAACGCTTGCTCAGTGGGGAGTGGAGGCTTCACCCCCAGTCGGTCCAGCTGATTTGGGAACAGTTTGGCAAGGCCCAGGTAGACCTGTTTGCCTCCCAAGAGACCTCCCACTGCCCGCTCTGGTATGCCTGATCAGAGGCTCCCCTTGGGGCTGATGCATTGGCACACAGCTGACCTGCGGGGCTGCGCAAGTACGCATTTCCCCCAGTGAGCCTTCTTGCACAGGTGCTGTGCAAGTTCAGGGAGGACGAGGAACAAGTCACCCTAGTGGCTCCCTATTGGCCCACCCGGGCCTGGTTCTCGGACCTCGTACTCCTCACGACAGCCCCTCCCTGGTGAATTGCTTTGAGGAAAGACCTTCTTTCTCAGGGAAGGGGCACACTCTGGCATCTGTACCCAGACCTTTGGAACCTCCACGTCTTGCCCCTGGATGGGATGTGGAAGATCTAGCTGGTCTACCACCTGCCATCGTAGACACGATCAACCAGACCAGAGCCCCTTCTACCAGGCAACTTTATGCCCTGAAGTGGCGCTTGTTCGCAAATTGGTGTTCTTCCCAGGCTGAAGACCCACAGAGGTGCACAGATTGGACAGTGCTCTTATTTCTGCAGGAGAGGAGGAGGCTGTCCCCTTCCACCCTGAAGGTGTATGTCACCGCTATCGCAGCCCACCACGACACAGTAGATGGCAAGTCTTTGGGTAAGCACGAATTAATCATCAGGTACCTAAGAGGCGCCCGGAGGTTGAACCCTCTCGGCCAAGCCTGTTCCCCTCCTGGGATCTCTCAGTGGTCCACGCAGGCCTCCAGAGACCTCCCTTCGAGCCGCTAGAATCAGTTGGACTCAGGGCTCTCTCTCTAAAGACATCCCTGCTAATCATGCTCGCCTCCATCAAGAGGGTCGGGGACCTGCAAGCGTACTCTGTTAACGACACCTGCCTGGAGTTCGGTCCGGCAGACACATATTTGATCCTAAGACCATGACCGGGCTACGTGCTCAAGTTTCCTACCACACCCTTTAGAGACCAGGTATTGAACTTGCAAGCGCTGCCCCGGGAGGAGGCAGACCCAGCCCCTTTGTTGCTGTGTCCGGTACGTGCTTTGCGTACCTACTTGGACCACACGCAGAGCTTTATATGTTCTGAGCAGCTCTTTGTCTGCTTTGGTGGACAGCAGAAAGGGAACGCTATCTCCAAACAGAGGCTTTCCCACTGGGTGGTGGACGCCATTTCATTGGCCTATCACACCCAGGCCGTGCCCCCCCCCCCCCCCCCCCCTGCAGGTACGAGCGCACTCAACAAGGAGTGTTGTGTCCTCGTGGGCACTGGCCATAGGTACCTCCCTGGCAGACATATGTAGAGCAGCGGGTTGGGCAACACCTAATACCTTTGCAAGATTTTACAATCTCAGTGTTGAGTCAGTATCGTCCCGTGTTTTCTCAGGTCCGAGCCGGTAGAACTCTGACGGACTGGCCGGGTGGATCGCTTGCAACTGGTGCCCTTTTCCTTGGCCGAGGTAAAACTGTGTGCTTTCTCTCCCAGGAGATCCCAATCATCCGGATCCCTGGATAATTCCTCCCTAGACCTTTGGGTCTGCAGTTCAGCAGAGGAACGCACCGACCCAGTCCACTGTGGGTACTTAATCTACCCAGTACTGGAATAATTGCTCCACAGGTCAGGACTCCTACTTGGACTCCCCCTGTGTACAGTCCCCTTACGAAGTGGACCCGCGCCTCCCTTAGGCAGTCCCAGCTGACCTCCGGTCACTATGTTGTAGCAACTCCCCCTCCTTGAGGCTGGGTCTACCACTGCGCCATGTTCCACATGTCACCTAAAAACCCATGTGATATATTCGCCACCTTCACCTCCCCCTTTCGGGCAGGGGTGGCCTCCGCGGGGTCTTTTCCCCCTGAAAGAATAGGAAACTGGGTAAGACCCCCTTCCCTCGATGCATGTAAGGGCCCTGGCCGTTCTTGATCTATGCGGAGAAACATAGAGTGAAAAGAGGCCCAGCCAGACTCGACCCGTTCCCAGGTTGGCAAGCATCGCCTTGTTCTCCTGTCAGGGTAACCAGAAGGATTCCGACGACTTTTTTGGGGCATTGGGGAAGGGTACGTGCAGTCTGACACAGCTGGTCGCATTTGTGCATAAAATACCTGCCTGCTCCTGTGTCAGCAGTACACGTACACAGCTCAGTGCATGGCGTGATTTAAATTTGACCCCTAGTGTCGTTTCTTCGACACAACGTCGAAGTAAGCGACAGACGGGGACTGTCTAGGTTACATATGTAACCTCAATTCCCTGATGGAGGGAACGAGACGTTGTGTCCTCCCGGCCGTGTTGCTGAGCCCGAGCCACTGTTGTGGCCGGACCATTTCCGGCTCCTCAGAAAAATTCTGAATGAACTTGACGTATTTCCCCGCTTTTATACCCCCGAGGGCGGGGTATGCAAATACTGTCTGCCAACTTCTTATTGGCCTTTTTTCATAGATCAGAGGCATATTCGGCGCTCAAGAGAGACCCCTAGTGTTGCTTCTTCGATACAACATCTCGTCCCCTCCATCAGGGCTGTCTGGTTGTTTTCTTCACTGTATAAACTGTGCGTTGCCACACAGATGGAATTTCAATAACTGCTCTCTGGTTTAAACAGGTGGTACTGCAACCTTGCATTTCTCAGGAATCTTCTTTATTACAATCCGGGGGCATTGCGATTAATTGCGATAATGTTTTTAACGTGTTTTTTTTTTAATAAAACTAATCACACTGAATTAATGCGTTAAATCGACAGCCATAATTTTTTATACCTATTTTGCTCATTTCATGTTCAAGCTCGGAGATGGAAGGGAGGAGATGGAGAGCAGTGATGCAGTCAAGTAAGGCACTTTATTTATCTGCCTTCAACACTCTTCGTGCACTCTTCTCTGCGCTTTTGTCAGTTTAATCAGATCAGTGTAACACAAACTTTGTGAACATAAACTTCTCTGAGTCTTCAGCTTCACAATAACATAAAACCCTCAATAAGACACGCCAGTCACTGGTCAATCATGTCATTCTCTCTCTCTCATCTGGCAGTGGCGTGGTCGTTTATAAGCCACTCTCCCCATGCTTGCTGGAATTAGAGACAGGTGTTAAGACATAATTTAGCTCAGGTGCAAGTGCCCTTACCACTTTCTCTCTCCGGACAGGTGCTCAACCACAGCCCCACTGTCACAGTAACATTTTAGTCTTAGATAACTCCCTGGTGAATTTAGAGGTGTTGCCATCTATGGAGCAAAATAAATGTTATAGTTGGTGCTTTAATGCATTCCTTTTGCAAAATCCTGATTTCCAACAAATGTTGAACGCTGAAATCAATGTCTATATGGAGACCAGCTGGTCCTCGGTATCCTCTGTGGGCATGGCTTGGGAGGCACTTAAGGGGTTTCTTAGGGGTCAGATCATACAGTATGCCTCATTCATCAAAAAATCCAAAGCATGAGATCTCGTGGAGTTGGAAGAGAATATTAAAAGTGCAAATGTCATCTGAAGGCCTCAGAGAATTGACCCGACTGACATACAGATATAATACTATTTTGTCTCGGAAGGTGGAGTTTCAAAAACTTTATAAAAATGTATATATTTTCTGTATAGTCAATGTATATATTTTCTGTATAGCCATGTTATGTTACACTAATGAATGGGTCTTTTTGCATTCATCGCTGCCTCACATGCTTGGGCGCTGTCCATGCAGGGACAGTGTCTGTGGATGGGTCATGTTCTCACTGCGAGAGCATGATAATGGCAACGCTGTGGTCGCGGTTTACCTACGGGTTTGATGCCGCGTCAGTTAGCACTGGGAGCAAGTTGGGGATTTCAATGGGAGCTGCTCTGTCGGGTAGCCCCCCACGGACCTCCCATTCGCCAGCGCAATCGTTTGCCCTAGCGAGTCCTGTGATGGGACATGAGGACCTCACGAAGCATGAGGAGCTCACAAAGTCATGGTGGGCACCTTTTACTGCCTCAGTCTCTGAGCTCCTCCGCTCTTACCACCCTCGATGGTGGGAATGCCAGGGGGTATTCAGCGATTCCCCAGGTGGATACGGCGGTTGCAGTGCACTTGTGCCCGCAAGGCACCACCACCTGGTGGAACTATTTGAGACACCACTCCAAGGCCTGTGGGTTTAACAAAGAAGGCTTTGAAGCGCCCCTGAGGGGTGTGACTCAGGGAGTCGAAGACCCGCTGTACAGGAGCTGGTAAGGAGACCACGCAATCCCCCGATGGAGGGGTGGATGGAAAATCCTCCTTGGCCCTGACCAATAGCGCCTCTTTGATAAACATCTGCAGAGCAAGACCGAACACCTTTGCAAGGTTTTTCAATCTCAGGGTTGAGCCGTTCTTGTCCACGTTTTTTACCCCCAGTCATGTTCTTGAAGTCGTTGACCCTAGATGTCCTTCCTCCTTATCCCTGTGGCAGGTGAGTTTACGGCCCAGTATGTGTGCTAACTAGGCCCTGCACTGGGGTAGGTGCTCCACATGCACTGGTTGCCCCTGGTAACCCCGTGTGATGCATATCCCGTGAAATGGTTTCCCCTCTGGTAAACCCGCGTCTTCCTTGGGCAGAGGCCCCTCTGCCCCCGGTCACCATGTTGGAATTTTTTTAGGGACCCCTAGTGTCAATACATCAACACAACATCGAGTGAGTGACAGATAGAGAAAGCCCTGGTTTCTTTCGTAACCTTCATTCCCTGATGTAGGGAATGAGACATTGTGTCCCACCTGCCACAACACTGAACTGCCTGCTGAAATGGCTGGGACCTTGTCTCGGCTCCTCAGCACAAATATAATTGAG
This sequence comes from Moxostoma hubbsi, assembly GCA_032164185.1. Lineage (NCBI taxonomy): Eukaryota > Metazoa > Chordata > Actinopteri > Cypriniformes > Catostomidae > Moxostoma > Moxostoma hubbsi. Next base: position 20,729,401 of record JAVLUX010000035.1, read on the forward strand.
TGGTTGCAAGCCAGCTCCTTTTATACGTGTCCAGGTGAGTGCCATGCAAATTACACTTGCCAATTCCCATTTGCCTTTTCTCAAAGATCAGAGGTGTTTAGGGCTCCCAAGTGCGACCCCTAGTGTCACTACATCGACCCAGCATCTCATACCCTCCATCAGGGAATGGAGTTTATTAAAGTAACCAGGACGATTTCGCTTGACCACTATCACATTCCCGCTTAGCCAGATGGGATTCAGTAGATAAATGTTTTTTGTTTTGTTTTTTGGCTAACTCTAAGTTTGTGTAGGAGTCGGTGTTGTGCAGGGAGCTGGCCGTTTGCTGGATTCCATCTCTAAGATAATGTTACCTAGTGTTGCAGACAGTTGTCGCTGTTGAAGCACTGAGGCAAGGTTCTCGGGAGCGTGCATAAACGTCACATTTTTTAGGTTTTCCCGGCAAAACTGTCCCTCTCCCTTCGCATGAAAATCTGTATACAGTCTTTAATAGGCAACATAGGAAGTCTGGGAAGGATTAATATGTTAATTAAAGTTGTGTTAAAATCGTTCATACATTGGCAAAAAAAAAGCCTAATATTACATGAAAATTGTTACATTTAAGGTAACAGGCTGAGCAGTAAACGTAAACTTTTAATGGTATAAAGAAACTGAAACATAACATCAAACACACAGACACATGCAAACACAAATTAGACACGTGTGTCTCTCTCTCTCAAACTGGTGCCTCTGGCTCATCTTTATCCCCCTCTCGGCTGATTAGGACAATGCAGGGCCGGCCTGCATCCTCACGCTGGGCCACGCCCTCCTCCTCGTCACAAAATTGTAACATTGAAGAACAGTGACTAGGCTCTTTTGAGTCAATAAGCAACCACCAAGCAACCACCCAGAACCCCCTGGCAACTGAATAGCAATGTGCTACAAACAGGGAGCAGATCACCTTGACATGCCCCATCAACCATCCAGAACACCCTAGTAAACACAAACTGTAGTATCAATGTGCTAAACAGCAAAAAGAACACTTAAGCAACAACCCAGAACATAGCAGTTTATAAAATAAATATTGTTGGACATATTCATGAGCACTGGTAATTATTCATACACATCGCAACTTGGTTAAATGTAAAAGGTAAATGCATTTGATTGACTTTTATATGAACAGGTCTCCTGGAAAGGCGGGAGACTGCTAACACATAACTTTATTCATCATTATTTCACAGCTTTCATAATGTTTAAGCCCAAACATATCAAATTATTTTGCCAAAAAACAAATTTAAACTTATAAGCAGTTTCTTTCTTCCCAAGTGGAGACAGACAACGCAACACCTGTTATCTGGTGCACGTTTCACTTGATGTTGCATGTTTTAATAACCAATTATTTTCACAAATAACTAAATTGCTGTTTCTGGAGCATTACTATCGTGAAACAGAGATCAGATATCAATGTAGAATCCTTAGACCTTTGAAAAGATGTATAATTTGTTAACATTAATTACATTTATAGATAAAAAATTGTATATTAAATGCAAGCAGAGTGACGTCACTACCGCAAATATCAAAAAACTGTACTTAAGTACAGTAACGTAGTATTTGTACTTCGTTTCTATACTCCTCTAGTAAATAATTTGGCAGGTTGTATATACACCTAGTGCAAACAGTCATTCAGATTCTTTATAGTCAAATGTTGATCAAAAACAACAAAAAATAGACATTTAATTCTAATAAAGAACCTTTGAGACACCACTGTTGTTATGTGTTAAACTGAAACAAAACTGTCGGTAGACTTAAAGAGACAGTTCCAATTTATACATTTGTATTTTATCTACAAAAATGACCAACATGTTTGTTTTTGTGTCAATGAAGGGTAACTTGAGCATTACTAATGGTGCTGTGGGGATTCTTATGGAAAAAATGGTTGGGAAACATTGTCTTAGAGAAAACAATCTCTAACAAAAAGATAATTGAATTACTTAAATAAAAAGGTGAGACTTCCATTCCTACAGCCACTGCATTAATGTTAGGATTTCTCCCCATTGTACTATCTCTGGTTTAGCTGTTTCATTCTGTAGAGCGGAGGAGGGCGGGGCCGGACTGGAACAACGCACGCCCGGTCCCCAATCAGCCTGATGGTGGCGCGCGAGGGATAAAGGTGGCCGGTGACAACGGTTTGAGAGAGAGAGCTGCTCTGTCTTTATGTTTGTGTGTTTTTGGATCAGTTCATTAAAACTATTATTTATACTGTCAAGCCGGTTCTCGCCTCCTCCTTTCCCTTAACCTGCTTTACACATTCCAAATGCCTTTGTATTTGTGAACCTGACTACTGAAGTGTTTAACGTGTGGCAATCTATTGATTGTACTTTGAGCGTCTTGTTCCCCGTCTGTCACTCACTTCGACGTCGTGTCGAAGAAGCGACACTAGGGGTCTCTCTTGTGCGCCGAAAGATACCTCTGATCTATGAAAAAAGGCCAATGAGAGTTGGCGAACAGTATTTGCATACTCCGCCTCCGGATACGGATATAAAGGCGAGAGAAATACGCTCGTTCATTCAGTAATTTTCTTCGGAGCCGAAGGTCGTGTGTATGCAGTCAGCTGCGAGTAACACAACTGATCCTGCTTCTGATCCTCTGACGCTCTGCTTTGCTGTTGGATTTACGGCGCACTACAGCGGCTTTTCTCTTCACTGCCGGCGTGCAGTTTGCCCCTGGGCGCTTCGACAGCGCAGAGTTAAAAGAGTTGAAAGAGTGATTCTCTCCATAAAAGAGTTTATTTCTCTGAAAGAGCATTACACAGCGGCGTTGAACGTCCTTTTCAGGACGCATCTTTATAAAGATGTAATTTCCGCCCCTGTGTAGTTTCTGGATGCGGTGATTTCTCCCCACCTCTCTCGGTCATAAAACACTGTCTTGCATGCCTGGGCTGCGATCACACGCAGGCAGTGTTTTATGAATGGTTCATGTTCTCAGTGCGAGAACATAGTCATGGCAACATTGCGGTCGTGTGGCTTTCTTTTGTAATGAGAGAAAGCCGCTTCAGCCGCCCCCCGCGCCTCGCCTCCTTCCTACGGGATTGACGCAGGCGCCGCGGGCGATGAACACGATTTGGGGACAATGACGGGCTCTGTTCGCCGGGTAAACCCCCTCGAACCTCCCGCCTCCCCGGCACGCTTGTTTGCTTCCGTCTGAGCTCGGGATGAGCATTCTCTCCAATGGTTCATCTTCTCAGTGTGAGAACATGGCCGTTATAGCATTGCGGTCGCATGGCTTTCTTTTGTAATGAGAGAAAGCCACTTCAGCCGCCCCCCGCGCTCCGCCTTCTTCCTACGGGATCGGCGCAGGCGCCGCGGGCGATGAAGGCGATTTGGGGGATATGACGGGCTCTGTTCGCCGGGTAAACCCCCTCGAACCACCCGCCTCCCCGGCACGCTTGCTTGCCTCAGAATTGGATGACATCACCGCTGCATCGGAGAGCGTTACAGCGGCATCGGATGCTGATCGCTCGCCTGGGCCGCCACCTTCGGGTCTGCCGCCCAGCCTGAGCCTGACGCACGGAGATCCGCTATGCTTTCCCGGGCTACTTGATCGGTCCCGCGGGCAGGTGCGCCGCTCACAGCCACGCCCCCCCTGTTCCTTTCTTCCCGGACGTGCACGACGAGTTGAGCAAAGCCAAGGCTTCTTCGCTCCTCCGCTCTCACTACCCTCGCGGTGGAACGGTCCCAGACCGCTTCCACTCTGCACGCCACGGCCCTTCCTGCAACCAACGCTAGGCCAAGGCACTTCAAAACTTGCACCTTGGGTAGTCCTGTTCTTGATGTGCTGCAGGAACTGCGCTGGATGACCAACCGCGCCCCCGGGCCACGGAGGTCAGAAGCGCTGGCACTCGAACAGGCGATGGCCACCCCTTGTGGTCCAGAAACGTACCTGTGGACTGGACCTGGTCGAAATGCGGGAGGCAGACAAGGCACACCTTCTCCCACACCCCCGTCTCCCAGCTCTGTCCATTCGGCGCCACCGTTGACGACTCTGCCCAGCAGTCCTCAGCGGTGAGGCAGACGGAGGCCACTGCACATCCTGCCCCGCCGCAAGCCTGCCGCCATGGGCCATGCCCCGTCTGCTCGCCGACGGGCGTCCTCCTGCGGCTATGAAACACCCTGCTCCGACCTCAACCCGGGCCCAGCTCTCTGCCCCAGCGTCGAGCACTCCGCAGGAAGCGGACGCCCCCGTCTCACGGACCCCCTCGAGGACCCGGAAGGCTCCCAGGCTGTCCATAGACGTTCGACCCAGGGACCAAGATGTTAGCTCCGGAGGCTGGTAAGACCGCTCCGTCCCCGATGGAGGGCCGGGAGGAGAATTTTTTCTTGTCGAATTAATTTTCACATTCTCATATTCTCTGTAATGAGCTATTTCCTTTTGTCTCTGGGTCACCTGGCCCGCAAATGCCGTTCTCACGGCACTTTGCCCCCAGATATCAACAGTCCTGGCTTCCTGGACACGGACCACACGTCTTCAGCCCCACGACTGTCCCCCGGCCGGCCGGTTCCGACGAGTCTAGAGGACGCCTACCCAGGACCTCCTCCTCAGTTGCTAACCCGCCCCCTGCCGGGTGTGCGGAGCAAGGTAAGTGCTTGAGTCTCTTCTCAGCACCTCAGCCGCGGGTCGCCCTGTCGCCGCCCAACGCTGCCCTACCTGCTCCGCCCGCTGCGAAGCCCCGCCAGGTACGTCAAAATTAATCGTCCCTTTGGTGCCCCTAGCGCAGAGGTTGGACGCGTGGCTTTCACTTCCCAACCCGTCTCGCTGGCTGGCCCGGACCATCCGACTCGGTTACGCAATTCAGTTTGCCAGTCCCCCGCCCCCCTTCATGGGCGTCCGCTTTTCCGCAGTACACGGCGAACACGCCCACTCCCTGCGCGTGGAAATCGCGACTCTTCTGGCCAAAGACGCGATAGAGCCTGTCCCTCCAACCGAGATGAAGAATGGTTTCTACAGCCCTTACTTCATCGTACCCAAGAAAAGCGGCAGCTTACGACCAATCTTGGACCTGCGAGTTCTCAACCGAGCGTTGCACAAACTCCCGTTCAAAATGCTCACGCTTAACCTGCGTCCGGCATCTAGATTGGTTCGCAGCGGTAGACCTGAAGGACGCGTACTTCCACGTCTCCATCCTGCCCCGACACCGCCCCTACCTGCGGATTGCGTTCGGGGGCCAGGTGTATCAGTACAAAGTCCTCCCCTTCGGCCTGTCTCTGTCCTCTCGTGAGAGTTACTATGCACCCACAGAGACCAGGTACTCAGGCACCTCAGCCGTCTGGGGCTTCAGGTCAACTGGGAAAAGAGCCAGCTCACTCCAGTTCAGAGCATCTCTTTTCTCAGGATGGAGTTAGACTCGGTCTCAATGTCGGCATGTCTCACCAACAAGCGTGCCCAGTCAGTGTTGAACTGCCTTGCCGCCTTCAGGCCAGGCACAGCGGTCCCCTTAAAACTTTTCCAGAGGCTCCTGGGGCATATGGCGTCCTCCGCGGCGGTCAAGCCGCTGGGGTAGATGCATATGAGACCGCTCCAACACTGGCTCCAGACCCGAGTCCCGAGACGAGCATGGCGCCACGGCACGCACCGGGTAACAATCACCCCCGCCTGCCGTCAGACATTCAACCCCTGGACAGACCCCTGTTTCTTACGGGCTGGAGTGCCCCTACAGAAGGTGTCCAGACGCGTCCTGGTCACGACCGACTCCTCCAGATTGGGTTGGAGCGCCGTTTGCAACGGGCACGCAGCCTCAGACCGTTGGAAAGGGGCCCAGCTGCGTTGGCACATCAACTGCCTCGAGTTGTTGACCGTCCTTTTGGCCCTGCGGAAGTTTCTCCCGTTAATTCGGGACGAACATATCCTAGTCAGGTCGGACAGCACCACTGCGGTCACGTACATAAATCGCCAAGGCGGCGTACGCTCCCGTCACATGTCACAACTCGCCCGTCGTCTCCTCCTTTGGAGCCAGCACCGACTCAAGTCGCTGCGTGCCACTCACATCCCCGGCAACCTCAATGTGATAGCGGACGCGCTGTCATGACAACGCTTGCCTGGCGGAGAGTGGAGGCTTCACCCCCACTCGGTTCAGCTGATTTGGGAACGGTTCGGCAAGGCCCAGGTAGATCCCTCTGCCTCCCGAGAGACCTCCCACTGCCCGCTCTGGTACGCCCGTTCAGAGGCTCCCCTCGGGGCAGATGCACTGGCACACAGCTGGCCGGCTGGGCTGCGCAAGTACGCATTCCCCCAGTGAGCCTTCTTGCACAGGTGCTGTGCAAGGTCAGGGAGGACGAGGAGCAAGTCACTCTCGTGGCTCCTTACTGGCCCACTCGGGCCTGGTCCTTGGACCTTGTACTCCTCGCAACAGCTCCTCCCTGGCGAATTCCCCTGAGGAAGGACCTTCTTTCTCAGGGACGGGGCACGCTCTGGCATCCGTACCCAGACCTTTGGAACCTCCACGTCTGGCCCCCGAACGGGATGCGGAAGATCTAGCTGGGCTACCACCCACGGTCGTAGCCACGTTCAACCAAGCCAGAGCCCCTTTTACCAGGCAACTCTACGCCCTGAAATGGCGTCTGTTTGTGAATTGGTGTTCTTCCCGGGCAGAAGACTCACAGAGGTGCGCAGTTAGGTCTGTGCTCCTGTTCCTACAGGAGAGGTTGGGGGGAGGCTGTCCCCATCCACCTTGAAGGTGTATGTTGCCACTATCGCAGCTCACCACGACCCAGTAGACAGCAAGTCTCTGGGTAAGCACGACTTAATCGTCAGGTTTCCAAGAGGTGCCCGGAGGTTAAACCCCTCCCGGCCAAACCTGTTCCCCTCCTGGGATCTCTCGGTGGTCCTCGCCAGTCTTCAGAGATCCCCCCCCTGAGTCGCTAGAATCAGTTGGCTCAGGGCCCTCTCCTGAAAAGACGGCCCTGCTGATCGCGCTCACTTCCATCAAGAGGGTCGGGGACCTGCAAGCGTTCCCTACTAACGACACTTGCCTGGAGCTCGGTCCGGCGGATACTCATGTGATCCAAAGACCTCGACTGGGCTATGTGCCCATGGTTCCTACCACGCCCTCTGGAGATCAGGTAGTGAATCTACAAGCGCTGCCCCGGGAGGAGGCAGACCCAGCCCCTCTCACTGTCGTGTCCGGTACGTGCCTTGCGTGCCTACCTGGAATGCACCCAGAGCTTCAGGCGCTCTGAGCAGCTCTTTGTCTGCTTTGGAGGACAGCAGAAAGGGAACGCTGTCTCCAAACAGAGGTGTCTCACTGGGCGGTGGATGCCATTCAGTTGACCTATCACACCCAGGCCATGCCCCCCCCCCCTTACGGGTTCGAGCCCACTCCACTAGGAGCGTGGCATCCTCATGGGCACTGGCGAGGGGCACCTCCCTAACAGACATTTGCAGAGCTGCGGGCTGGGCAGCACCTAACACCCTTACGATCTCAGGGTTGAGTCAGTCTCGTCCCGTGTTCTCTCAGGTCCGAGCCCGTAGAACTCGGTACACGTCGACGATCTGACTGGGTGAACCACTTGTTCCAGCGCCGTTTCCCTCTGCCAAGGCAAAACAGTGCGCTTTTGTCCCAGAGGACCTAGGTCCCTGGTTGATTCCTCCCTAGCCCTTCGGGCCCGCAGCAGTTCAGCGGAGGAACGTGCTGGTCCAGTCCACTACGGGTACCTCCGGCTACCCCTACTGGAATAGGTGCTCCACAGATCAGGCCTCCTACGGGACTCCTCCTGTGTGTATTTCCGCGGTGCGGTCACCTTACGAGCTGACCCGCGTCTCCCTTAGGCAGTCCTTCGCTGCCCTCCGGTCGCCGTGTTGTAGCAACTCCCCCTCCTCGAGGTTGGATCTACCACCGCGCCATTTCCTCCCACATGCCCAAAGTGGCCATGTGATGTATTTTGCCACCTTTACCTCCCCTGCTGGGCGGGTGTGGCCTCCGCAGGGTCTTTTCCCCCTAAAAGAACAGGAATTCAGGAATAAGACCCCCTTCCCTCGATGCGGTAAGGGCCCCGGCTGCTCTTGCTCTATGCCGAGAAAACATAGAGAGAAAAGAGGCCCAGCCAGGCTTGGCCCGTTCCCTAGTTGGGAGCGTCACCTTGTTCCCCCCTGGGTAACCAAAAGGATGCTGACGCTTTTTCGGGGCATTGGGGAAGAGTACGTGCAGCCTGAACACAGTTGGTCGCTTGTGCACGTGCAAATACCTGCCCGCTTCTGTGTCAGCAGTACACGTACATGGCTCAGCGCATGGCGAGTTTTGAAGTGGACCCCTATTGTCGCTTCTTCGACACGATGTCAAAGTGAGCGACAGACGGGGAACATCTCGGTTACGTATGTAACCTCCGTTCCCTGATGGAGGGAACGAGACGTCGTATCTTCCCGGCCACGTCGCTGAGCCGAGCCGCTGAGGTGCCCGGTACACTCCCGGCTCCTCAGAAAAATCCTGAATGAACGAGCGTATTTCTCTCACCTTTATATCCGTATCTGGAGGCGGAGTATGCAAATACTGTTCGCCAACTCTCATTGGCCTTTTTTCATAGATCAGAGGTATCTTTCGGCGCTCAAGAGAGACCCCTAGTGTCGCTTCTTCGACACGACGTCTCGTTCCCTCCATCAGGGAACGGAGGTTACATACGTAACCGAGACGTTTGCATTATATTTGGGCTCCAGGGACCTGACAATCAAAATAAAATTTTAAGAGGAAATTTTCTGCCATACCTTTTCTGATAATAATTTCACTTTGGTGATGTGTTATACTTTCAAATGTAAAAGTAAAGTCATAAATTTAATTTCAGAGTATAAAAAAACAGATGCCAGATCCTTCAGTTAAACAACAAAATCCTTTTGCTTTATCTGTTGAGGAAACTCTTGACTTAAAAGAGGTTCCATAATGTTTCTGAACTCAGCTGCCCTCTTTTGAGAAAACAACCCACTGTGACAAACTTAAACCACACAGGTGCACTTCCAGGAAGACTTGGACCTTGACTCTACCGTATAGAGGGCATCGTTGCTGTGGGAAACATGGGGGCAAGCAAAGCCTGTGGTAGAATAACAGAAAAGTCCCTCTGCACAGCCATCGGCTGATAAATGACAGAGTCATTACAGTTCAATTATGTTTCATTTGATTCTTCCACCAGCACAACCACAGCTATCATTACACAGTCAATTGCACAGATGATGACAGTAATATGAAATAAGTGCCAATGTAGAATATGAGCCCAGAGTGTGTTGGTCCTCTGGAAGCGCTTCAGAGCAAGAGCTCTGCCAAAAGCTATTTCTTAGTATTCTCTTCTTTTACCCATCTGTGTTTGCCGACGTTCACAAACAGCATGTTGTGTAATGTGTGTCTATGTTTAACGCTCTGTGGCACACATAGATATAATAATGGAGACTGATGTTATTTGATGCCTTTTGGCGGAAATGTGAATGAGTGTGAAGGAGTGACATTCTTTACATAAAGAAGAAAAGTTGTAATGACCCTTAACTGACATATTTAACAACTACGGGTGCTTCCAACATGAATTATTTTACAAATGTTATTGCATCTTACAAATGTAAGATTATATATGCAGAAGAATTCCAGCAATATGATTTGAATCTATGGAAAATCCCAGCCTTTCAGTTTGGAATGTGTCAACGTCATAAATTACAGGCCATCAGTCGGAACCCCCACACAGTTAAACCAGGCTGTTCTGTGTAAAGTTACAAGGACCATCAGATTTTCACAACTCTAAGACATTTCATCTTAAGCTAGCCTTGCTAGATAATGCTGAAAATCTCTTTGAACTGTGATAACATTTGTACCTGAAAAATTAATGATTATAGACTGATGGAACTCTTTAAAATGTGTGTAGCGATGTGCAATCACCTATAATTGATAAATATAATCTTTAATTTTGCATGATTCATCTCATTCTACTAAGAATGGTAACTATAAGGCTTAATTTGTTGTATAACCCATGAATTAACCAATATTATTTTGTAACCAGGGATTTTCATGTTTTGATACCTACACGTATAACATCCATGAAAAAAATGTCATGTTTAGTATGTAAGCATTCGCTGGCATATCCTTCTTCAACTCTTCGCTCTTCTGCCTGCACATGCTTCGTCTGGTCGATCCGCTGACTGCCAGGTCCCTCGCCATATGAGGTCCAAGGAAGCTCGGGACTCGATGTCCCGAGAAAACTCATCACTCTCTATGGCAGGGTTCCTCAATTGGTGGCCCGCGGGCCATATCCGGCCCGTGAGAGAATTTTTTTTGGCCCGCGCTTTCAAATAGTGTTGTCATGGTAATGTCCGCGTAGCACGTTGCTGGCGCGAAAATTCAAACGCAGCATCATTGACAGCTTAGTCTGACAGCGTAAACATGGAGAGTGTGAAAAGAAAAGTGGACACGGAAAATAGACGATTCAAATGTGAATGGACTGAACAATTTTGGTTTATTTTTTCTGACCATCACAACGCAAAGCCAACGTGTTTGTTATGCACGCAGACCGTAGCGGTCTGTAAGGCTGATAACATCAAACGCCATTTCAATGCATTGCACAGCAATTTTAACTGCAATTATCCAGAACATTCTGAGAGCCGCAAACAGAAGGTAACACAATTGGTCTCAGCTTACAAGCAATCAGTTGCTGTTATTTACAAAGCCACATCCATACAGGAGAATGCCACTGCAGCCTCTTTACGTGTGGCTTGGAACCTGGCAAAGCAGAATATAGCCCCAACATCAGAGGTATTGCTTCAGCCTGTCGCTGTCACTTCTCGCATTGAATGGTGAGTACATGTCAGTTAATTGTTTGATCCCAGTGTTAATTTCGTCAGACGAGACGAGACTAAATATGTTCATCAACAACCTTTTTTTCCATGACTATGACGAGACGATGACGAGACTGCACCAATGTCCAAAAACGCTGACTAAGACTAAATTAACATGCATTATTGTTGACGAAAAAAGACGAAACTAAAATGTTTTGCATAAAATAAAAACTAAGATAAAATCTCTCTTCATTTTCGTATACAATCGACTGAAATGGTTATCTCAGAATTAATCTCAGAAATAATTTATTTAAAAAAAGACTAAAATGTTTTGAAACTTGACTAAGATATATTGAGTTTTCTTTTGACTAAAACTAGACTAAAATGACGAGACTTTTAGTTGACTAAAACTTGACTAAGATACCTTAAATTCTCTTTTGACTAAAACTAGACTAAAATGACGAGACTTTTAGATGACTAAAACTTGACTAACAAAAAAAGATATGTGAATGACTAAATTTGACTAAAACTAACAAGGACATTTGGCACAAGACTAAGACTAAGACTAAATTAAAAATAGGTGACAAAATTAACACTATTTGATCCCCATAAAATCTAAGTAAGAACAATACAAATATTAATGCTGATAGGTCTAATAATTTAATCTTCATTTAGGGAAAGTGAAGAGAAAAGATCCAGTCTGGAGATGAGCAGGAGCAGTTGACTCGCATGGCAGACATGGAGATCCAGATTTTTTGTTTGTTCATTTGTTTTTAATATTCAACAGGCAAAGTTCTTTAGTTTTCTGTATCTGAATACAAACCTTTTCATAACTGGTTGAATAAAAGTCTACTGAGAATTAAAAAAACAATCAGAATATGTATATTGTTACACTTTTAAAAAACAGCAACAACAACAATAATAATAATAGCAGTGCAAACATTGTGGTCAAAACATCGTGGCCGGTGGCCCTTGGCTTTGTATTGTTGGCAGAATTTGGCCCTTGGTGAAAACTAATTGAGGAACCCTGCTCTATGGCCTCGCATCAAAATTATCATTTATACAGACAATAATTTCAATCATACAGAGATCAAAACATCGACTGAAGGAACTTTCGACCAAGTGCCAAGAACCAAGCAACACAAAGGTTGCAAGGAAACACCATAAAGACACGCAAGTACATCTGCAATATTGTGCTCAAAGTGCTGGTGTATTAATTAAATAATTTGGGTAATCCGATAGCAAATTGATGTAGACTCAAAGAAGGATAAATGTTCTTAAGGTATTGTCAACAGACACCATAAAGTTCATTTTATCTGTACTGATCAGTTATTTCACCAACCTGTCTTATGTATATATGTTAGATTAGATTTATGTTTAGAATAGTAATAAAGTTTGTCTGTGTTCAAAGACGACGTGACTGTGGTATATTTTGATAAATATTTTCATCCCTGCTTCTAAAATATTTCGCTTCAATGCTGTACATAAATACGTGTGATATAATTTTCAATAAGCCATGAGAATAATATCACTCTAATAAGTGAATTAATCATAATTCACTTATTAAAGCTAATTCCTAACAGTAGAAATTGTGAGCTGATACAACTAGACGTTGTATTATGATTTCAATGGTGGAGAATCTATTAAGACAAATAATCTAAAGTCATTTATAATGGTTGTCGAACGCGACTAAATCTGTTTAATTTAAGTACTTAATAAGGTACAATAAGGACAGTTTAATTTAGTCCATAGCTCACATATTTCAAGACCTTAAATTCCCTTCTAAATTTAGCATACCAAATATCCTTACACAAAACAAATACTTTTACCACATTAATTAAACAATAATATCAACAGTGGCAATGCTTTTATACAACAGTTCTAAAAAATAAAAAAATTAATTAAAAAAGTTATATTGAGTAACTTACATAAGAGACAAAATATGTCCAGTTACTTTGTCCATTTCTGCTCTGCTAACGAAAAGACGTCCAAATGAAGCCAAAACAGAATGACAGCCAATCTGAATTGACATGAACAAAGACAAGTGGAGTAATACAACTGGTGAAGCAGCCCAGTACTGTTAAACTAAATATCAGCACTTTTGGAATGCCAATTGTCCAATCAAATTAAATGACCAATGCTTACAGTTGAACAGTATACTGTATTTATGTATAGTATAAAAGTTATTACAGTGTACCCTTTTTAGTCACAAGTATGCTACCCAAGAAACCCACCTTACCTAACAGAATATGATTATTTTGAAATATGCAGCAAATAAAGATCAGCATACAGAAATACTGGCCCCTCACTGTATCATAATTAAACACTGAACAATTTCACAGATAGAAATATATACAGGATATCGTTAGACAGATAGCATTATATTGTTGCAAGATAAAAAAGTATCTCACACCAATGTTTGTTTTGTTATTAGGTTCCACACTCTATGTAAGTTATAAATACAGATTTGTTTAATAATGCAGCAAACAAATGATTAAAGTGGCTCAAACATGTAAAAAAAAAAAACAGGGTGGTATTCCTCTTATTGGGTGTGTTACGAACTCTTTTTGTTGGTGTTGTTGTTGTTGTAGTAGTAGTCCTTTTATGAAATCGTTAATAATAAAGTTATAACATAATTTCTATTTTATTCACATTTACCTTTAGTTTCCTTATTTTAATGATGATTCTATGTATATTGTAGGTAAGGATGTTCTAAAACAATGTTATATAGATTTACACATGGTTAGAATAACATACAGTATATACATATACATGACTTCTACATGTCATGCCAGGATGTGGGCAGCATGTGGGAATTTCTATCAAATCTTGGCATGTGGAGGAGGTGGAATTAAATTAAATTTTGCTAACACTTAACAATAAGGTTCTATTATTATTAAATAATTATTCAATGAATTAGGTAGCGTAAACAAACAATGAACAATTTTAATAGCATTTATTAATCTTGGTTTATGTTGATTTATTAAAATACAATTGTTAATTTGAGTTAGTTCATAATGCATTAAATAATGTTATTGTTAGATAATTTTGTCATCCAATGTATTTAATTTATTTTCTTGATCTGCAATCCCCGTCTCGATACGGCTCAGCTGAGGGAAGAAAGAAATGACACAGACACCCAATGCTATCAAATACTTCTTCAACATTTATTGTTCAGCACTTTGTTATATGGTCCAGAAAAACCACTTTACATTATATGGGGGTGACATACATGTTTGAACTACGTGTGAAACGTGAGATTACAGAGACAGGAACATCTTATTCTAACACCTCTAGAACATCTTTTGAACAGGGAGCAGCTGCAGCTACACCAATAAAATACGTTTATAAGAGGCCTCCATTATTCCACAGTTATACAACAGTGAGGCATTCCAAGAGTGCAGATAGCTCAAACCATCAGCTCTGGGATGCTTTACTGTTGTATCACTCTGCTTGTGTTTATGGCATTCCAAGCATGTAAGAGCAGTGAAGCTGTGTTTGAAGCAGCTTGGTGTGTGAATTTTCACCGCCAGCCCTATTAAACTGCCTTCATCCCCTAGAGACCCCGAGGAACTCATGCAGCTGGGTAGAACCAGGATATCCCAAGCAATTTAATGTAAATACGTTTTAACTTTCACTCAAATGTGATTTTGGCTAGAAAAATTTAATTCAGTATCCTTTCTTTCACTTAAGTATAATTTCTGGAGAACTATTAACACCCCTTGGCAAATCACAGCCATGCTGATAGCTGGACATACAGCAATGTTGCTCGTGTGATATTGCTTTATAAACATGTTCACATATGTATAACATAGAAAAAATGTATTTGTATGAATTGAAATTCACATTAACCAAGATTAATAAGTGCTTTGAAAGTAATGTTCATTGTTGGTTCATCTAAAGTAGTTAACTAATGTTAAAAAAATACAACCTCAGTGTAAATTGTTCAAATGTTTATAATGAATTTCCTTCTGAACTTAATTTTAATTTACAAATATGTTTAATTGATAATTTTTGTTGGTCAATAAATAATTTTAGATTTTTGGTAAAAAAAAAAAAAAAAAAATAGTTGGAAGTGAGTAAAAAATAGTCACTGACCCTGCATTTGGTTGGGAAACAATTTTCTCTTTTGGTATACGATAGAGAGAGAGAACTTTTCACACATTTCACACTGATTGTCTGTGAGTTTTATAATGTACATCTATAATAACTTGCCTGCCAGTAAATGAATTGGTTGCCATTGCAATTGGCATCTTTGTTGAGCTAATCTCTGCCCTTTGCTGAAAGCTTTGGTTTGTTGAATCAAAGCACTTTCTATAAATAGTTATTAACACATCCGCAGGGTTTATATTTTTGGAAAATATGGACATATTTTTTACGCTTTCAAATGCGTAATTTATATTTAAAACATTTATTATTTCTTACTCAGAGAACTAGAAACGTGGCATGCTGAGTTTAATTATTCTGACATAATGTCCCACTACATATTAGAAACATTTGGGTTTAGTTGCTTGTGTAAATGTAGTGTTCTGCTGTACAAGATGCAAGGGCAGTTTGATAGTGAGGAGAAATGACCCTCAGATCAAAATCTCAGCTGGGTGCTTGGTTAACTACAAATCTCTTTATGACTCAAGTGCTTTGTCTTTATCCATGCTTCTCTACTTTGCAGTACTGATAACACTTTCCACATGGTGTTCTACAGTTTTACTGTAAAAGTATAAAGTCACAGGAAGCTTATTTTGAAACAAAGATCAAAATTGTTTTACTACTGTTTCCAACACTGTAAATAGTGGTAACCTGCAATTGTACAGTATATATTGTAATAACAGCACACTTGGAATGTCAGATTAGAGGAACGGTACAACTGTTGTATAAATGTAATTCTATCAGCATCACACAATGTAAAAGAAATCCTGTTGTTTTTACAAAAAGCAAAACAAAACTGGCAGCTTTTAGTTAATTATGGAAAAAAATACAGTAAAAATGTAAATAACTTTACAGTTTAAACTGTAAATTTGACAGTTTAAAACTGTTGTTTTTAACGGTATATTTTACAGTGCAGTTGTTTATATTATTAAACAATACATTTAAAATATTAACATTCTGAAACTCTAAAAATCTGCTTTTCACTTTATAATGTATTGTTAATCACCTTAGATATTACAGAAGAGCACATTATGACATGAAGTTCATCAGTAGGAGCAATGACCAATAAGTATATAGAGACAGTGCTCAGTATCACTCACACAAACACTTAACACATCAGTGTAACACATGTGAAATTAAAATTATGCAATACACATTAACTAAACTATGTCAAATATAACACATAACACCCCAAAGTACTTAACTGATATTAAAAATAAGAAGACACATAACTATTCCCATAAAATAATGTTCTGTGAATGCCCGGTTACATTTTTACCATAATTTTAACAATAATTTTCTGAAAAAAGTACATGTACTCTCTTGTTAAACATAATACAAATTTAAACCATTTATTATATGGGAAAATCTTTTACAACATTTTACCGTAAAAATACATTTCAGTTAGGACTACTCTCGAGTAGATTTGACAAATAGTTTATTGCGTAAATGTTATTGAGAGTAGGTCTGGTCTTGGCGGGCTAGATCTGCTTACGCAAGCAGTTGCTGCTGCTGATTAACAGACTGCATGATACACTGTACACAATACACTGCTGCTGTTGATATATGCAGCTGCTGCTGACACAACAGATACCCCCCCCCCCCCCCCCCCAAAAGCAGATCTAGACAGAAGGAGCTGGGGAGGTGGAGGGAGAATATCATACAGTATGAAGGGGCATCATTTTAAATGCGTCTGTGATATCAGCTTTCCCTAGCCAGGCACCTTTGCCAGTAGTTTTAATAAGTTTAATTGTTTGGTCTACTGAAGCATAGGATAGGGAAAAATCAGAGGAAATGAGACTGTTAATACTGGGAACTGGACTGTTATGTGGAGCAGAGAGATCGATAATGAGGCATTTTTTACCTGAATATTTCCTGGTAGCCAATCTTATGGGATTAATGCGAAATACAGAGAAGGGAGAATTGGCATGGGGGCGATGAAATAGCCCTTTTTACCCTCTTTTGGAATTATGCTGTCAATAGGGTTGGGGAGTAACAAAATACATGTAATGGGATTACGTATTTAAAATACAAAATATAAGTAACTATATTCCACTACAGTTACAATTTAAATCATTGGTAATTAGAATAAAGTTACATTCAAAAAGTATTTTGATTACTGAAGAGATTACTTTGCATTTTATTTTCATTTTTTTTATTTAATATTTAGTCCTTTCAGATGAAAAGCATTTATACATATAAATGATGCGATCCAAAGTGCATTTGAACAGCGGTGAAACACTTTCTTATGATGTGTTACATTCATACGAGCAGACAGAGAAGTAAGTTTGAAGTAATGTTGGAGCAGAAGAAATAGAAATAAACCTGGTGCAAATTGTCAGCTTTACGCTAAGCTAAAATACTATTTCTAGCCATTTAAGATGTTACTAGACACAATCAGATTTTTTTATCAACAAAATTTTTGAGTTCTATAGTCAAAACAAGTGAAAAAAATCTACCAGTGCTAAAGAGTAATAGAATAAATTACTGACAGAAATATGTTATAAATTACATTATACAGCTTGTATTCTGTAATCTGTAGTGGAATACATTTAAAAAGTAACCCAACCAACCCTGGATGTCAACAACCTTGGGCTCTTTCAGTGCTGAAACAAGATTTTTTGATATGTGAGTCAAGGAGGGGATGAAGCTAAGACCAGCTGGAAAACCTTGTAGAAGACCAGTAATTAAGAAATTTACAAAACAGCAATTAGAATGCTTGGATCAATTTTTTGAAAGTTCTTGCACATTGGAGTGTAAGGTGTTTATTAATTCTTGTTGGTCCGGGCTTGCTCCTGCAGCGACAAACATCTCGGGTGACTGTCACCAAGACAGACAGACTCATTGAAATGAATAAAAACTGGAGTATAGTAATCTGCAGTGTTCGTCTATTCTGTGGGGCGAGAGGGAAACCTAGATCTAGGTTCAGATTTGGAGAACGATGCTATGGAATACTGTGTTGCTTGGAATGCTGTTCTGTGGCACAGATTATAGAGTGAACAAATTATCCACAGACAGAGCAGGAAATTTCTCGATGACCTGTGATCAATCACAAGATCAATCATGGACCAATCCAGCTTCAAATTAAATGTTGGATATAGAGAGCGACTTTGGCTGAAAAAGATTTATGGTATTCATAGAAAAGCACACCACCGAAGATGAGGGCTAAATCTGCGATAATAGCCAAGAAGGTATCCAGTTCAACATGACTCTCAGGAAATATTGTGTGACAATATGGTGACTCTGAACAATTCAAAAGCAAAAAATTCAGTTTGGCATGCCCAAATCCGATTCGCTCTAGGTCCTTGTGGTGGCGTAGTGACTCACCTCAATCTGGGTGGTGGAGGACGAATCTTAGTTGCCTCCGTGTCTGAGAGAGTCAATCCGCGCATCTTATCACATGGCTTGTTGAGCGCGTTACCGCAGAGACTCTAATCACTACTCACCACACACCCCACCGAGTGTGAGAGCCACATTATTTTATATTTTGGCGAGAAACTGGGCTATAGGAGATATATCTCAAAATACTGAGATTTCTACCTGAGTGTACAGGTGAGGATTTTTGGATCTCTTGGCCATTGTCTTGGTCATCCCCAGAATCAAGCAGGGAAACGGCTTCTAGAAGAGACATGTCTACTCGAAGGAGAATAAAAAGGAGGGTAAAGACTGCAAGAACAGTGGAAAACTGCATGGATAATGGTCTTTGCAGAATACCATATACCACTGCAGTTGTAATGTAGTCGAAGCTGTAGAGGTGAGTGCCTGCTTATAAATGATTTGTCAGAGGGTTAACAACTCTTGATTGGCTAGGGAAGAGAGGTGTCGGGAACCAGGCACCGGGCATATCGACCTGCTGAACTAATAGGATATGTATTGTCTTTTTAAATAAATGAAGGAAAAAAAAATACATATATTTTGCTGTAACTATTCGCTAACCAATTTGTTTTTTTACTGTAGTATTTTTACAGTCTTTTACTGTTACAGACATTTTTTACAGTGCAGGAACTTTAATAGATTAGAATAAGGCCTAAAATAAGACATATTCTCTGATGCTTATAGTTCCTGTAAAGATATCTGTCCGTTGTCCAAATAAACATCTCATTACTGTCTCAGTGGCTATCCTAAAGCTTTTATTCATTTAATTCCTAGTGCCCCGTGATGTAAACCGCAGATGTATATTTATGCAACATGCTGAGTGATCACTGTTGTTACTCCACACATGAGTACCAGTTAAGTAATGTTCAGGCGAGCTTTGACAGTCCTGATGTTTAGCAGGTTATAAACAGTATGAGAACTGCACTTGTAGTGCAGTCCAGGCCTTTTTTTATATGTCAAAAGGCATGAAGTGTTTGACAGACTGCTTCAAAGCTTATGTCCAAAGCTTGCTAACAGCAAGCCTGAGGCCATATTGGCACAAAAAAAGGGGGAAAAAAAGATTATCTTCATTAGAGAAGTGCACATAGATTCCAGAGTGTTGGTGAACTTTTTATTAGTGTTTGGAATTTAAAGTAATAGTTTTAATGGCTATATGTTAATAATAATTGCAATAAGAAAGGCATCCAAGAGGAGAACTACTCAGTGCACCATCTGAGATAGTAATTTGTTAATTCAATAATTTTACTTGATATAAATCAATTATACAAGTTAGTTACAGTTCTCTAATCTGGGGTGTATTTCCCGTACAACTACATAACTCAATGATTAACCACCATAGTGTGATGCATTATTGGAGAAATTAACAAGCTAGTCATGACTGCGTCTATGTTTATGTCACACATTCATCATTCAAACCACATTGATTCAATAATATAAAGCTGTCGTTAAATATCTTCTGCAGATATCAAGTTATAATAGCTCATTTACACAGTGCTGGTATTATATTATATTATAATATACTTTTTAAAATTTGTATATTATAATTAGAATTGTTATAATTAATTATTTTGCTTCCAATTCCGACATGCACCAGGTTAAATGAGATATGTAACAGAGATTGACATGGCGGATCCTAAAGAGCAGGAGCTGAAAAAAGGAGAATATGCACCAAGAAAGTATATGTACTTTTATCAGATTTTAAATTCTTATTTAATCTTTACATTACTATTAAAAAATTAATACTGTCAGGAGAGCACATCAAAGGATACAATATCAATACACAACATAAATGATTTGTAATAAACAATGTTATAAGCACATACCTGTTCAATCATGCAAGTTCTTTTAGTCCAACAGTGTGCACATTTAGAAGATATGATAATGTGTTTACGTCAGAAATAAATAGCTTTCATATTTTCTGGTAAATTTTGTGATCGGAAAAGCATTCAAAGGTGATAATTTTAAGAAAGCTCAATAGTGCTATAGCATTATTTTCAATGAGCATTTAGCTGTTAATCCAAATTTTATTTCATTTATTTAATTGCTCATTTGTCTTACTCCCATTTTAATATTTTTAACTGTCTTTCAGTCTTCATTCATTAACTCTTGTTCATTGTTTTGTTTCATTGTTTTCAAAAAACTTTGAAATTACTAGTCTCTATACTTAGCTGATACCACTAATTTGCACAGTTACTGTGTTAAGCCATTTTAAATAAAGCATCAAATTGTTTTATTATCTGCTATTTTGGGACGATTCTCAAGTTCATCAGTTAGACCAGCAGTACCAGCAAGACACCAGCAGGCACAAGTGTATACCACACTAATGTACATTGAATACTAACATTTTCTATTGTGATGACAACTATGAGAAGACTATTAATGTTGTAAATACTGAATTACGGAATATTAAAAAATTGATGGATAGTAATAAATTATCGTTAAACTTAAATAAATCAAAAGCTATATTTTTTGGTAATCATAAGAAAAAAATAGATACAGCGATTGAGACTGATGGAATACAAATTGAAAATGTTACTGAAATAAAATTTTTAGGAGTAACAATAGATAATAATCTAACCTGGAAGACTTACATTAGACACATAAAAACCAAAGTCTCCAAAAGCCTTGCAATAATAAATAAAGCCAAACATATCCTTGATGAGAATACACTCTGTACCTTGTATTGTTCACTGATCTTACCATACTTAACCTATTGTGTTGAAGTATGGGGAAATAATTATAATACTTCTTTACAGTTACTATTCACCTTACAAAAAAGGGCTATTCGCTCCATACATAAGGTAGAATATATGGGACACACAAATCCACTTTTTCTCAAATCAAAACTATTTAAATTACAGGACCTAGTTAAATTCAAAATGGCACAACTCTCATTTAAAGCATTTCATAACTTGTTACCGGCTAACATTCAAAAGTTATATAAACAGAGTGAGCAATTGTACAGTTTGAGGAGTTTTGGAAATTTTTTATACCAAAGGTCAAAACTACTAGGAGGAGTTTTTGTGTGTCTGTATGTGGGGTCAAACTGTGGAATAATCTAGGCCCTGAATACAAATTATGTAAAAGCCTTAATCAATTTAAAGCTCTTTACAAACAGAAGGTTATGTCAGAGTACAAGGAGAAAGGGGTTTAATCTAGCAGTGTGGTATTCATGTAGTTATAGGTTGTGTGATCTTACTCTGTTGGTATTCTGATTAATTACCATTGCTGGTATCACAATAATTGCATTGATAAATCCATGTATACATAGGCGGTGACATCTTACCTTGTAGGTATACTGATTACCATTGTTGTTATTATTATGATTGTATACATGTATTCTTAACTATGTATTATGATTACCATAGTTGGTATAAGTAAGGAAGCAGCTACCTTTTGTTTTCTCTTTTTTCTTTTTCTTTTCCTGTTAACTGTAACTAACCTGGGTGGGTTTAAATAAGTTTGACTTCTGCCCACTCCGTTTCGAGCAATAGATGGATTTATGTTGTTTAAGTTTGGTGTATTTAAATTGTCTTATTGCATAAAAAATATGTTGTTTTATTGCCTAGTTTTGTTTAAACAAATATGTTGTCTTATTGCATAGTTTTGTGATATTATGTTGCTCGAAATAAATAAAATAATAATTAAAAAAAATGTGTTCAAAGTCTTGACAGAATTAAAGAAATATACGGAATGAAAGATATAGAACTTCAGAATGCCATTTGCGAATGTTTGTTGCAACTACGATTTTGGAAAACACCAAATCGTTGAACTAGGATGGTATAGATGGAACTTGCAACCATTGATGGCAAACAATGCTATTGGGAAACGCACTTCTGAACAGTGCTTTCCAAGAGTGCTGATATTTCATATAACAGCAGTGTAAATTGTTTGGCACTGTTTGTATAATTCCAACCCCTTGGTGTCACATTTTAACGCTTTGGGTATACCTTTGGCATCATTTTTCGACGCGTTGGGTAGACCGATAGATTTTTATAGAGGATTTTAAAAATAAAAATAAAAAAAACTTTGATTAATTGAACACAATCGTAGCATATTATATATATTTATTAACATCAACAAACCTTCGATAAAAATACGTTATCCAGCATGCTCTCTAAGAAAACGCTTAAACTGCTTACTTGCACACGCTGTGGAGCGTTGTTAAACTCACCTTTGAATGCCGTTTTGGTTAAGACTACCCAACGCGTCGAAAAATGACGCCAAAGGTATACCCAGGGCGTTAAAATGTGACGCCAAGGGGTCCTGTCAAAACCGTCAATATGTGACGAGTTGGGTGTGAGAATGTGTTGATAATTCAACTTGTCAGTGTTTTTTTGCTGACAGTTAAGGCATTGCTTGGTGACATGCAATGGTTGATCCTGCTTTGTACTGTTGGGGAAGCTACTTTAAAACTACCTTCCCAAGCTACAAGCAACTCATAACATTAAGTAGTTAAAAAATAGTCAAGCTACTCTTTAAAAAAGGAGTTATCTTCACTACAAGATAACAAGCTAAAAGTAGTTATCTACTCAGAAGACATCAGAATCAGCTTTATTGCCAAGTATGCTTACACATTCAAGGAATTTGTCTTGGTGAAAGGAGCTTCCAGTGTACAACAATACACAAACAATACAAAAAACAGCAGCAAGACATAGATAATTAAAAACAAAAAATAATAATAAAAATAAATAATTATACATATACGTACATAAACTCACCTTCATAGATACCCACATACACACATGTAGTGCAAATCTATTACAAATCCATTATATAAAGAACAAAAATAAAGTATATTATGTAAAGTGCAATGTATGTAATGGCAGAAGTGGATATGTTGGATAATATAAATAGACTTAACTATGTTTCCCCTTCTGTCACTCACTCGACGTGTCGAATGAAGTGACACAAGGGGTCTTCCTTGGATGCCAAATCATAACTCTGAACCTGAGAAAAGGTCAATGTCAAGTGGGCAGACAGAATTTGCATGCCCCACACCGGACATATGGGTATAAAGGGAAGCGGGGCAGCGAAAGCCAGTCAGAATTTTTCTTCGGAGCCGAATGGTTGTGCAACAAGCAAGCAGAGCTTCACCACTGTTCCACTCACCTCTATCAGTGAGAAGCATTGCTGTTGGATCTCACAGCGCATTTCCAGCTGGCGTCTCTCTCTCTGCATGCTGTGCAGTTTACGCCCCTGGGCGCTTCAACAGTGCTTTCTTTCTGTTAAAAGAGTGTTCTCCTCCAAGAACTCTCACTTTGAGAACATGACCATGGCAGCATTGTGGTCGTGGCTCTCCTTCCTGAAGGTGAATGCCACTTCAGCCGCCCCCTGCGTCGCTCCTCCTTCCCACAGGATTGAGGACGACCCAGCTGGCGATGAAGGCGATATGGGGATGATGACAGGCTCAGTTTCGCCGAGTAAATCCCCACGAACCACCCGCCCCCTGACATGCTTGCCCGGGCTGCCGTGAACGTGGGCTTGGACTGGAACCCTCCGTCCTCCCCACAACCTTCGTGGCTTGACGATTGGTACCTCGGCACCGGGCACCACTCACAGCCAGGCCATCTGTGCCCAGAGAATGCCACCACCTGGCGGGATTACCCAGTACTCCCTTCCAAAGCCTGTAGGATGACGTCATCATTGACCTCCAAAGCGGTGTACGCCCCCGTCTCCAGGACCCCTTCCCAGACCAGAAAAGCTCTGAAGCGCTCCTGAGACGGGCAACCCAGGCAGTTGTATGTTCGCTCCGGAGCTGGAACCAAGACCACTCTGTCCCCCGGTGGAGGGCCTGGAGGAGAATCCTTGCTTCCCTTATTTTCATTTGCCGTACCCACATGTTCAATAAAAGAGCAATTTCCCCACTCCCTGGGTCATCCAACCGGTGGGCACCATTCTCACGGCACCCCGGCCCTAAAACTCTACAGTCCCGGTTCCCCGGACGCAGCTCCCTCATCTCCGGCCCCGCGACTGCTCAGCCCCAGCAGGCCAGCGCTGACGAGTTCCGAAGACACCTCCTTAGGACCTCTTCCTCAGTCTCTAACCCGCCCCCTGCCGGGTGTGCAGAGCAAGGTAAGTGCTTTGAGTCTTTTCTTAGCACCCAAGCCTTGGGACGTTCTTCTGCCTCCCGACGCACTATTACCTGCTCCCCCCTGCCCGCTATGGAAAAAGCGATCGTCCCGTTAGTGCCCCTCGCACGGAGCTTGGATGCGTGACTCTCACTTCCCAATCCATCGCGCTGGCTGGCCAGAACCAACCGACTTGGCTACGTGCGAGACCAAAAAGCCAGTGCCTTATGAGCAGAGAGGGAGAAGGGTTTCTACAACCCTTACTTCATTGTACCCAAAAAAAGTGCCGGGTTGTGACCAATCTTGGACCTGTGAGTTCTCAACCGGGCCTTGTACAAACTCCCGTTCAAAATGTTCACGCAGAAACAGATTCTCACCTGCGTTTGACAGCTAGATTGGTTTGCGGTAGTAGACCTGAAGGAAGCGTACTTCCACATCTCCATTCTGCTGCGTGTGGAATATTTTTATCAAGTTAAATATAAATTAATGAAGTATAATCAAACATAAATATAGCCATTACATCTATTTTAAATATATAATTGTTTCTGTTGGTCATATGTGTATTTTGTGTATGTGAGTGGTTCAGCATATAGGTCTGGGAATGGAATGTTGGAGGTACATGGAGACTCACACATAAATGACTTGCAGATGTTTCCAATTTACTTCTTTTGAAGATAAAGAAAATATATGTTGAGGCCCCCTCTTAGTAAAGGGTTTTTACATAGTGTGAAAATCGGTTGCGGGGCCCCAAAGATGTTTTTTTTGCTCAAAACAGGATATTAATTGTTTTAGTCATGCCTTGGAAGCACTATATAAGCACTGAAAACTCAAGACATGAGAGTTTCTCTGCAGACTGACTCGGCTTTGTTTATTACTAATAATAAAGTCTAATTTTCTGGCATCAAAACCTAAGAATTTGAGAGTGATTCTTCACGAGCTGAGACAGAAACCACAACACGCGACACAGACCCTTCTTACGGTTCGCGTTCGATGGCCAGGCGTATCAGTACAAGGTCCTCCCCTTCAGCCTGTCCTTGTCCCCTCACGTCTTCACAAAGATCGCTGAGGTCACTCTTGCCCCCCTAAGGGAAGTGGGCGTCCGCATACTCAACTACCTCGATGACTGGCTCATCCTGGCCCACTCTCAAGAGTCACTATGCGCTCAAAGGAACCAGGTGCTCAGGCACGTGCTGGATCCAGCCGGTTCTGGTGACCTCAGGATAGGAGTCGCAAGGTTGAGACAGGGAAACAAATAAAATAATATAATCATAGATCATCAATTTATTGCAGTTATAAATCATGATCAATGTTTCTGGTTTCTGGTTCCGGCAGACCTAAATAAAGCAGCCTAATTGTGGGTTGGAGGATAAATTAGGTGTACACCTGGCTAAATAGATGAGTCTTTAGTCTAGACTTAAACTGAGGGAGTGTGTCTGCATCTCGAGAACAGTGTTAGGGAAACTATTCCATAGTTTAGGAGCCAAATATGAAAAGAATCTACCTCCTTTTGTGGATTTTGATATTCTTGGAACTATTAACAGGCCAGAATTTTGCGATCGTAATGAACGTGTTGGAATATAGCATGGTAGAAGGTCACTTAAGTACTGCGGAGCTAGACCATTCAAAGCTTTGTACATAGTTAACAGAATTTTTAAATTAATACGGAATTTAACAGGAAGCCAATGTAAAGGACATAAAATGGGGCTAATATGATCATATTTCTTGATTCTCGTTAGCACTGCCTGCTGCATTTTGAACCAATTGAAGTTTATTTACTGATCTTGCTGGACATCCTCTAGCCTATTCAAGAGAATGTCGTGATCTATCGTGTCAAATGCAGAACTAAGATCTAAAAGCACTAGAAGTGAAATGCAGCCGTGATCAGATGATAAGAGCAAGTCATTTGTAACTCTGATAAGTGCAGTCTTTGTACTGTTATGAGGCCTAAATCCTGACTGAAATTCTTCGTATGTACTATTTCTCTGTAGAAATGAACATATTTGGGATGATAGTACCTTTTCAAGTATTTTTGACATAAACGGGAGATTTGAAATCGGTCTATAATTAGCCAGTTCTCCAGGATCAAGTTGTGGCTTTTTAATAAGCGGTTTGATAACTGCCATTTTAAAGTTTTTTGGGACATTTCCTAAGCATAGCGAGGAGTTAATAATATTAAGATGAGGTTTTGAAATTACAGGAGATACCTCTTTTAAGAGCTAAGTTGGTATAGGATCTAACAAACATGTTGTGGCTTTTGATGTTTCAATAAGTTTTGTTAACTCTTCATGACCTATGACAGAGAAGGATTGAAGTTGCACATGAGGAAAATTATGAGACTAGATTACAAGATTATGGCGATGAGTTGGTCCCATTACATCCCGACTCCAAGAGAGTTGAGAATATTGATAAATGCTAATCCCAATGTGTCATTTTCATCAACTATGTGAATGTTGAAGTTACCAATAATTAAAGCTCTATCTACGTTAACTACAAGATCTGATAAAAAATTTGCAAATTCACCAAGGAAATCAGAATAAGGCCCAATACAACCTTTACATATGTTTAAATTAAGCAATAGTATGTTATAAAATTGTCATAACAAATCAAAATTTTCTGATGTTGTTGTCTTTGCAGCTTTTTATGAGCAGAAACTAGGCTTCAGATTGTGAAGGAAACTCTGACTGGCCATTTGTAGGGGCGTATGATTGAATGATCGACTGCCTCAGAGCAGGAGTCTCTCATATCAAACTGTGGTATTACTGGTGAGTTGATTGGTCTCTCTGAGATTTCCCATGGAGATGAAAAAGTGTTAAGAAACACCTCAATTTCTTCACTGTAAACCTATTAATATTGCTAAAGGATGGGGAATAGCCTCGAGCAATATGATGAGGTTGTGGGAGTGTGAGTGGGTAGTACAAGCAAGCTTTCCGGCTTATTCACCCTTTCTATTTATTTCCACATTCTTTTGTCTTCGTTTCCTTCTCGTGCTAATCTGTGGGTGAGAATTACATCCTGAATCTGCCTAATTATATTCGTTTATCATTTTCAGAGATATTTTGGAACAACACAGGCCCACAGACATTCACAGATCATTGCTAGGTTTTGTTTATATTATTAACCCGCTTGACTTTAATCTTTTTATTTTGAGTATATTACTTAATCAAAGAATTTTAAAAGAAACCATGAAATTGAATTCACAATGCACATGACTTACAATGTGACATATTTCTAAGTAAAACAGGACATTTCAAAGGAAATATTCACTGGAACATCATATAGGGTATTTGATTTTTTTATTCTAGGCATTGATATAATTTATTCCCATAGGTTACATTAATAGAAATTATATGCCATTTTTGAATCGGAAAAAGAATAATTTGATAAAAGATGATGAAAACACAATTTTTTTATTGTGCACAGTGAAACCAGCGAGATTTATTGAGCAAGTTGTTGATAATGATTTGATAATGTTTTCAAAGTTTGTGTGTGTATTTGTTTAGAGAGAGAGCAGTGAGTGTGGCGAGCAGTGGTGGGAAGCAGAGGGGGTGGGTATGACATTCTATTTGTTTAGTATTTCAACTACAGTAATCATTTCATGGGTTGATTCCCCAATAAAACTGTAAACATTGAGGCTCTGTGGCGTGAGAGAGAAAGATGAAAAATGTATTGTAACTCCCTTAGCAGCGGTATTTTAAACCCCTTCGCAGTGTTTTTTATTTTTTATTTATTTTATTTTTATTGCATCAAAATACAACACAAAGAATAATGTAATATATTTACACTAAATTAATTAAAATGTAAAAATATTATAAATGTTTGTGGGATTTACACTGCTAAAAAAGGCAGAAACGCATCATCACATGCTATGAGATGAGTCCATTCTGTTTGGTGATGATCATGATGGAGAAATGCTGTCTGTCTATTTTCCCTACATTACATGTATTTGCTTGTCCTATGTAAATCATGCAGGGTACTGCATTATTACATATCATCTGTCTTGACAAGCTTGATAGCAGGTCTAAATCAGGCTCTGGCAGGAAACTTTCATTTTGAACCTCTTAAAATGTGGTTATTCAAACTTTGCTCCCAGTTGCATCACGTGCAGTAGCACTGTTGTGTAATGAAACCAAACACTTAGCAGCCAAACAACCAGCTACAAAGCCCGAACTAATCCACACTACCAATCTCAGTGTGGGATTGCCTGGCAAATTATTATGCTGGCCATTAGTTATCCAATGATGGCTGTCAGCATATTGATTGATGTGCTTTATTTACATTTGAGGGATGAAGAAAAATAGCATCAGGGTTTTTTTCAGAGCTGTGATTGAATGCTCCAGCAACCGTAACCTTGTCATTTGCATATGGTATAAATGTCTATATTCACTCCTCTTGATAAATCTATAAGGGCCTGAAAGTTCCATTAGGAACACGATGACATGCTTGATGTAAAATTCAGCTCAATTGATGTAAATTTAGGAGTGCAATCATTATTTGACACTTTAATCAGGTTTTGGTGTGGTGGGGGGAGGGTCACTTCCCAATAAAAACTGAGATCTCATAAAATCTCAACTAAGCAAAGGGGTTAAATAGAGATCAATTGGAGACTCCATAAGGCACCTGCTTCTCAGATTTTCTCCTTAAGGCACCTGTAATCTCACATGTGTCTCCTCTAGAGTTTCAGAAGTGGTCTCAACAATGTCTAAATCTGTGCTCATACTTGCCAAGATATCAAAATCTCCAATTAAAAATGGGAGATTTAAATATGAACTCAAACAATTCTTCCAATTCTTCCAAGATCAATATCTGGGCTATGCTTTTATAGCTCTATATTCTTATTGGATCTTAACATTTGTGTATATTTTTGTTCCTCCTAAAGAAATATCTGAGATATAGTTGATACTTGAATGAAAGGTAACTGAAAACACCATTAAGCTTCCTGAGCTATGAAAACGCAACATCTGAGCAATAGAAACTTCCTCTGGGTTTCCAATCATTTAGAGCACCTGAAAATGTGTGACATGGAGCCAAGAAAGCCACAGAGTGAACACAAATCCACCACATTTCAAACAAGTCAAGAAAGCTTTGCAGTGATTTCCAACAAAGCAGAAAACATGAAAAGGAGTTGTATTGTGCTGAGAGGTTAACATGAATGTTACACAATGAAAACTCACCAGCGTGTTCTATCAATTTTTCAGTTTGCAGTTTAAGCCTTGATTAACTCTTTGGAATCCAAAGACTTACTGTGGTCTGAAAATAGTACTTTCTCAACTTTTCTCATAATAACTTGCCATTTCACTGCAGCAGAAGCAGCCATTGATAAGGCCCAGACTCAAAGCTTAGGTTGGGTCTTGACCAGGCTGGCGCATTCTTCAATGTCACTTCGAAACAAATCGGATTGTTGTAAAAGTGGATTAAATTGAGGACCCAGAAATGATATAGTTTCTATTGCGATTACTTTTCAAAATACTGCAGGTTACATTGGCAGGTAGGGCAGATTGTTTTGGACATAGCTTCCCACAGATTCTTTGTGAACTTTCTCACACTTAGTGTTACCCCAAAAAAAGAAACAAGGGCTGTGTTTCAGAGTGTATTTAACTGTTATACTTTATTAGAAGCATAAACCCTTTAAGATCAAGTTTGTCCAGCCTAAATAGCACCAAATGGAAGAGTAAACAAAGTATACTGCACAAGTTTGTTGTGCCTCTACAACCACTGGAAGAATGAAAAATGGAAGCTATAAGGAACAGTCATGGAAAATGGCAGTAAGGGAAAATGTAGCAGTTAGGATTAGAGTGCTCAAAAACACTGTACAAGAAAAACAACTATAAAAGTAACTAATTTCTGTTTGTTTGGATGACAAATTGAACTTAACCAGGAAAAGTGCATGATTGCATGTGTTATTTGGGGTAAACAATGATTAAAGTCAGAGGCTTTAGACTTCAGGGTTGTTTTCAGTATCAAGGATCCCTGAAAAGTCTAATTCCATCTGTGGCTAACAAACAACACAATCGTATTGAGTTCTACAACCTTTCTTTTTATTGGTATATTTTATTTTAATATATCCTGGCGCAAAGGCGGACTGGCCATCGGGAGAACTGTGACTTTTCCCAGTGGGCTGGTTTGCTGTCCTCTTATGCATATCGCGGTGCCGTTTTGTTGTCCGTTCTTCACAACCTGGTTCATTGTTGCTTATCACGGACCATTTGGCACGTTTTGCGGTTCTCCCGATGGACATTCTTCCCCTGATCTGCCCAAAAGTGCATCGGCCCACCGGGAAAATGCCAGGTATGTCAGATTACCAGTCCAGCCCTGCCCCCATCCCCATCCCCACCACAAACCACCCCTCACCACTGACAAATTTTCTCCACAGCCAAATTTTGTTCCCAGTCCAGAACTGACAGGGTAGTGTAGGGATAGAAAGGGGAATGGAATCGGGACATGATCTGGGGTGTGTTATCCAAAACCATTGTTAATCAACTATGGTCGTAAGTTCCATCTTTACTAACATAGTTTAACGTTTTGGTGTTTCCCGCAACTGTAGTTCAAACAAATTTGCAAACAGCATCGCAAAGTTGTGTGGTTGTAAATACAGCTCTTTACCTGTGGTTAGAAGCGTAGTTTCTTGTTAGTTTGATGTGTGGACATCATTTGATTTTGCTAAAGCTTCTATGTCTTTTATTCCATATATATCTTTCATTCTGTAAAGACTTTGACAATGTTAACATGCACTTCAGAAAATGACTTACTCCATGGGTTTACAGAAAGCGGCAATCTAAAACATAACGTAGACACCAATGCAATCCAATGTTAAGAGAAAGTGTTTATATTCAGCAGCGCCTCTACATTAGGGACAAGTAGGGCTAAGCCCACCAGAGTTGGCACTGTTGTTTTGCAAATTGCATGGCATCATCATAAATTTATTTTAAGAAATTATCTATTTCCCGCAACATAAATGTGTGTTATGTCATTATACAAGAACTGCTGCTAGTTGGATTAGTTAAAGTTTGCTGTTCATCATTTCATTTCATTTTATATATACTAAGGCATTGAGGGATGTAGCATCCATTTTAATAGCACATACATGACAGTAGATAGGCTTTTATGATTTATTTTTTGACTCCTCTTTTTTGAGTTCAGTGAAACCAATGATTTCTAATGTGAACCTTCAATCCGCCTACCTGTGCTTTATTATCATGTATTAACACACTGAAGTAATGATTGATGTATGCAGTCATGAAATCAGGTACAATCAACTCAAAATCCAAATACAAAAGAGTTGCACAATACCTGGTGTATATGATGATGTTAATACGCATCTAATACACATATTAATACCTGGCACATGCACAGGGGAAAGTGTCAAAACTGATGCACTAGGGTAAAATATTTTTTATTGTTTCTTTTTATCTGTCAAAATTACTTGGAATTATTCGTCAATGTTTTGAAGAACAGTCAAATAATTGATTGCTAAGTGATTGTTTGAGCCCCACTCTAAATAATGACCCTAATAATAGACACTGTTTCTGTTGGAGATCATGGCTTATGTGTCCATGGTGATGCATACCAGTAAGCGTATATGCCTTATATGTTTTTGAAGAGTGCACATGTGCATTTGCGCTCAAGTGTATCACACCCAGAGTGTGATGTAAAGGAAAACCCAACTATTGCAGCATATTGTATCTGTCACATACACATTGCATGCAGTTTTTGTGTTTTCAGCAGCTTGCTTGCAATAACAGCTTTCTGGATTACATATAAATGAGCTTTTATAATTTAATACCTGCAAAAACTATTACTCCACATCCTACGTAATGTCATTAACGACAGCTCTATATTGTTAAAACATTTTGGTTCGAACGATGAAACTGTGACATAGTTTCTACAGTTTCAGGAAACAGTTGTGACTAGATAGTTTTCTCCAACAATGCATTATAATATGGTGGTTAAGCAGTAAGTTATGTCACTGTATGGGAAACGAATCCCTGGTTGCACTGTGAATTCAGCAACAGTTGGTCGAAATTTCTTCTGCTTAAAATGGTTTCACTGAAATTAAAGAATTTACAAATAAGCTCTGCCCCCAATGGCCAAAGTTGGAAATGTTGTTGAATGTACAGTATGGACACGTGTGAACGGGTGAATCATCCACAGAGTAGCCAAAAAAAAAAAAGTTATTTTAAGTTGTAAATTATGTAATACATTCAATAGGAATGCATATATTTTAACGATCATGTTCATCGTTGATAATGAGAAAAGGTAAACACATTAGTACTTATGCAAAGATGGGAGATGCCGCTTCTCGAAGAAAAATTTGGTAGCAACATGTTGAATTCATGGGTGATCATGTTGGATTTTAATCCAGGTCTCTGTGCATGCACCATGAGCAATGTACTAACAGAAGCTGTCTTCTTTTCAGAGGATGCTGTTTGACTCTCCACACAGAGCAATGCATTGAATGATCATTAATTGAAGCACAACGAGTAGAAATTCATTCTCAAGCTCCGGTCACCTTCTGATGCTATAGGAATACCAGTGAGAGATACAGAATGAGAGGAAGAGAAGTTGGTTAAAAAGGAGTGATATGTAGCTTGGGTGAAGCCAGATGGCAGAAGGACTTGAGTTATTCATACAAAGACCCCTGGTCACCCTGCTCAAGGCTGGTGCTCTCAACAGGAGGGCCGGCTAGGTTACCTGAGGCAGTGTTTATTATTCAGTACCAGTGAGTCTGGCCTGGCCTACGCAATTCATCTTTCCACTCTGTCAAGAGAGGAAAACTTATATTGAGTCCCTGGTTACTTGATAAATGGCAGATGATCAGTTTCAATGTCATACCCACCCCCTCTGCTTCCCACCACTGCTCGCCACACTCATTGCTCTCTCTCTCTCTCTCTCTCTCTCTCTCTCTCTTACATTCTCAACAGAGAGTATGTCCTATCCTTACTCATTAGAACTTATTTTGATTGGTTGACTTAAACACTCCCTCCGGGCTGTCATGACCACATAATCAGATCTGGCAATATTTATCCAGCCTCACAAGAGAAGACAAGAGGAGAGGATTTGAATGGAAAATGTCAGTGTGTTTTAACTTCTGCTTGCTTATTTTCAGTGATCTGCTGCTGTGTTTACATGCTCATACATGCTCTCAGCTTCAATATTGGAGTTGCTTATACACAAAGGTATGGTACAGGTGTATAATGTTCCTTGTAAACATAGGTAATGCAAGTATATGCTCAGGATTTAAAGTTTGCAGAGAAATTCATGATTTTCATGGGTGGCTCCAGATTATGGAAGGATGGATGGATGGATGGATGGATGGATCCAACATAGATAAGTAAACATTACAGAATTAAAGATTAATTCAAGAGATACACTTTATAAAGATCTGGTGTTAAAATTCACCAATGCTAAAAGATAATTCACATTTTACAAATGATCTGACTAAAAGTATTACTTAATAAAGTAATTATTTGTTATCAATGGTAACATATTGCACATCGGTGCTCAGTGTGAGGTGAAGATAAGGAGCTAAAGCCTCAGTGAAAACGTGCATACTTAACCACTTTCTTTAATGCCACATCAGCAAAGCCGTTTTTCCCACTGGGTCATTCATTACATGGGTCTTACAGGGAATATGTGTGGTTGTAAAAAGCCTTCCAGCTAAGGTTTTCTATGATTAGGACCCTCAAAAATGTATGATTTTATTAAATTAAAGCTATTGTGAATGCAGGTGAGTGGCATCACACTACATTTATATCAAAACTACAGCAGTTGATTATTTTAGCATATAGATAATAATTGGTATTAGCAGTATATACCATCTCCCACACTATTGTAACACAGTTAACTTCTGATGTTTTTAGGTAACTTAAGATGTTAAATCATAAAGAGGTCACACTTTATATTAGGTGGCCTTAACTACTATGTACTAACATTAAATATATACAAGACTATGAATTTACTGTGTAACTCCATGTTGTTTGGCAAAATGCACACAATTGCTGCTACTGAGGGTGAGGTACGGGTAGGTTTAGGAGTAATGGTTAGGGTTAGTATTAGAGGTTAGAGTTAGTTTGGGGATAAGGGTTGGGTTAGGGTTAAAGTTAACAGTGTAACTAAAAATGTAATTAAATGCAAGTACTTTAAATGTAGTTCCCCATCTGTCGCTCACTTTGACGGTGTGTCGAAGAAGCGACACTAGGGGTCTCTCTTGAGTGCCGAAAGATGCCTCTGATCTATGAAAAAAGGCCAATGAGAGTTGGCGAACAGTATTTGCATACCCCGCCCCCGGACATACGGGTATAAAGCCGAGGGAAATATGCTCGTTCATTCAGTAATTTTCTTTGGAGCCGATGGTCGTGTGTATGCAGCCAGCTGCGAATGACACAACTGATCCTGCTTCTGACGCTCTGCTTTCCTGTTGCATCTACGGCACACTCCAGCGGCTTTTCTCTTCTCTGCCGGCGTGCAGTTTGCCCCTGGGCGCTTCGACAGTGCAAAGTTAAAAGAGTTTCATTATAAAGAGCAATTTTCTCTGTGAAAGAGTTTATTTCTCTGAAAGAGCAATACACAGCGGTGTTGAACGTCCTTTTCAGGACGCGTCTTTATAAAGATGCCATTCAACCCCTGTGTAGTTCCTGGATGCGGTAGAATGCTCTCTGCTTCTGATGGCCACAGGTGCTGTCTCGTGTGTCTGGGCGCCAATCACACCGAGGCAGCGTTTGTGGATGGTTCATGTTCTCACTGCGAGAACATGACCATGACAACGCTGCGGTCGCGGCTTGCTTTCAATAGAAATCATGCCACTCCAGCCCCCCCCCCGTGTCGCTCCTTCTTCTCACGGGATTGAGGACGATGCGGTTGGCGATGGAGGCGATTTGGGGAAGGCAGCGGGTGCAGTTCCGCCGGGTACCACCCACCCCCCGACACGCTCGTTGACCTCCGTCCAGCCTCGAGGCAATGGCGACTCGCCTCTGGGCCGGTCTGCCTATCCTCTGGAGCTAGAGGTGGATGAGCTCGCCGCTCCGTCGGAGAGCGTGGCATCTGACGCTGAGTCCTTCCCTGGGCTGCCGCCTTTGGGCCAGCATGCCCAGGCTGAGGCTGACACACAGATGTCCGACATGCTTGCCCGGGCCGCCGTCGGGGTGGGGCTGGATTGGAACCCTCCATCCTCCCCACACCCGTCTCGGTTGGATGACTGGTTCCTGGGGTCTGGGTGCCACTCACAGCCACGCCCCAGTCTGCTCACCGAGGGCGTCCCCCTGCAGCCAAGAAATCTGCTCTGCCTCAACCCGGGCCCAGCTCTCAGCCCCAGCGTCAAGCTCACCGCAGGAAGCAGACGCCCCCCGTCTCTCGGACCCCCTCGAGGACCCGTAATGCTCCCAGGCGCTCCTGAGACGGACAACCCAGCGACACAGACCACTCCATCCCCCGGTGGAAGGCCGGGAGGAGAATCTTTTGTTCTTCAACAAATTTCATTTTCCGCCCCCCTTAGATGGGTTTGCGGTACCCACATTATCAATAAAAGAGCTATTTCCTATGTCTCTGGGTCACCTGGCCCGCAAATGCCATTCTCACGGCACTTTGCCTCCAGATCTCAACAGTCCCGGCTTCCTGGACACGGACCACCCGTCTCCAGCCCCACAACTGTTCCCCGGCCGGCCAGTTCCGACGAGTCTAGAGGACGCCTACCCTGGACCTCCTCCTCAGTCACTAACCCGCCCCCTGCCGGGTGTGCGGAACAAGGTAAGTGCTTTGAGTCCTTTCTCAGCACCCCAGCCGCAGGTCACCCTGTCGCCACCCAACGCTGCCCTACCTGCTCCGCCCCGCTGCAAAGCTCCGCCGGGTATGTCAAAATTAACTGTCCCTTTGATGCCCCTAGCACAGAGGATGGACGCGTGGCTTTCACTTCCCAACCCATCTCGCTGGCTGGCCTGGACCATCCAACTCGGTTACGCAATTCAGTTTGCCAGGCCTCCACCCCCCTTCATGGGCGTCCGCTCTTCCGCAGTACACGGTGAACATGCCCAGTCTCTGCGTGCGGAAATCGCTACTCTTCTGGTCAAAGATGTGATAGAGCCTGTCCCTCCAACCGAGATGAAGATGGGTTTCTACAGCCCTTACTTCATCGTACCCAAGAAAGGCGGCGGCTTACGGCCAATCTTGGACCTGCGAGTTCTCAACCGAGCGTTGTACAAACTCCCATTCAAAATGCTCACGCAGAAGCACATCTTAACCTGCGTCCGGCATCTAGATTGGTTCGCAGAGGTAGACCTGAAGGACGCGTACTTCCACGTCTCCATCCTGCCTTGACACTGCCCCTTCCTGCAGTTTGTGTTTGATGGCCAGGCGTATCAGTACAAAGTCCTCCCCTTTGGCCTGTCTCTGTCCCCTCGCATCTTCACGAAAGTCGCAGAGGCAGATCTTGCCCCGCTCTGAGAAGCCGGCATTCACATACTCAATTACCTCGACGACTGGCTTATCCTGGCCCACTCACAAGAGTTACTATGCGCCCAAAGAGACCAGGTGCTCAGGCACCTCAGCTGTTTGGGGCTTCAGGTCAACTGGGAAAAGAGCAAGCTTACTCCAGTCCAGAGCATCTCTTTTCTCGGTATGGAGTTAGACTCGGTCTCAATGTCAGCACGGCTCACCAGCGAGCGTGCCCAGTCAGGCCGGGCACAGCGGTCCCCTTAAAACTTTTCCAGAGGCTCCTGGGGCATATGGCATCCTCTGCGGCGGTCGCACCGCTGGGGTTGATGCATACGAGACCGCTCCAACACTGGCTGCAGACCCGAGTCCCAAGACGAGCATGGTGCCACGGCACGCATCGGGTGACAATCACCCCCGCCTGCCGCCAAACATTCAAACCCTGGACAGACCTCTGTTTCTTACGGGCAGGAGTACCCCTAAAGCAGGTGTCCCGACGCGTCTTGGTCACAACCGACACCTCCAGATTGGGTTGGGGCACCGTTTGCAACGGGCACGCAGTTGCAGGCCATTGGAAAGGGGCCCAGCTGCGTTGGCACATCAACTGCCTCGAGATGTTGACCATCCTTTTGCCCTGCGGAAGTTTCTCCCGTTAATTCGGGACGAACATATCCTGGTCAGGTCGGACAGCACCACTGTGGTCGCGTACATAGATCACCAAGGCGGCGTACGCTCCCGCCATATGTCACAACTCGCCCGTCATCTCCTCTGGAGCCAGCAGTGACTCAAGTCGCTGCGCGCCACTCATATCCCCGGCAACTTCAATGTGACAGCGGACGCGCTGTCACGACAACGCTTGCCTGGCAGAGAGTGGAGGCTTCACCCCCACTTGGTTCAGCTGATTTGGGAACGGTTCGGCAAGGCCCAGGTAGACCTGTTTGCCTCCTGAGAGACCTCCCACTGCCCGCTCTGGTACACCCGCTCAGAGGCTCCCCTCAGGGCAGATGCACTGGCACACAGCTGGCCGGTGGGGCTGCGCAAGTACGCATTCCCCCCAGTGAGCCTTCTTGCACAGGTGCTGTGCAAGGTCAGAGAGGACGAGGAGCAAGTCACTCTCGTGGCTCCTTACTGGTCCACCCGGGCCTGGTTCTCGGACCTCGTACTCCTCGCGACAGCCCCTCCCTGGCGAATTCACCTGAGGAAGGACCTTCTCTCTCAGGGACGGGGCACGCTCTGGCATCCGCACCCAGACCTTTGGAAACTCCACGTCTGGCCCCTGGATGGGACACGGAAGATCTAGCTGGTCTACCACCCACAGTCGTAGCCACGATCAATCAAGCCAGAGCCCCTTCTACCAGGCAACTCTACGCCCTTAAATGGTGTCTGTTCGTGAATTGGTGTTCTTCCCGGGTAGAAGACCCACAGAGGTGCGCAGTTAGGTCGGTCCTCCTGTTCCTACAGGAGAGGTTGGAGGGGAGGCTGTCCCCTTCCACCTTGAAGGTGTATGTTGCCACTATTGCAGCTCACCATGACCCAGTAGACGGCAAGTCTCTGGGCAAGCACGACTTAATCTTCAGGTTTCTAAGAGGTGCCCAGAAGTTGAACCCCTCCCGGCTAAACCTGTTCCCCTCCTGGGATCTCTCGGTGGTCCTCACCGGTCTTCAGAGATCCCCTTCTGAGCCGCTAGAATCAGCTGGACTCAGGGCCCTCTCCCTTAAAACGGCCCTGCTGATTGCGCTTGCCTCCATCAAGAGGGTCGGGGACCTGCAAGTGTTCTCTACTAACGACACTTGCCTGGAGTTCGGTCCGGCAGACACTCATGTGATCCTAAGACCTCGACTGGGCTATGTGCCCAAGGTTTCTACCACGCCCTTCAGAGATCAGGTAGTGAACCTACAAGCGCTGCCCCGGGAGGAGGCAGACCTAGCCCTCTCATTGCTGTGTCCGGTATGTGCTTTGCATACCTACCTGGAACGCACCCAGAGCTTCAGGCGCTCTGAGCAGCTCTTTGTCTGCTTTGGGTGACAGCAGAAAGGGAACACTGTCTCCAAACAGAGGCTGTCCCACTGGGTCGTGGACACCTTCCAGTTGGCCTATCACACCCAGGCCGTGCCCCCCCCCCCCCCCCCCCACGGGTCCGAGCCCACTCCACCAGGAGTGTGGCGTCCTCATGGGCACTGGCCATTTTTACAATCTCAGGGTTGAGTCAGTCTCGTCCCGTGTTTTCTCAGGTCCGAGCCCGTAGAACTCGGTAATCGGGTGAATCGCTTGAGTCCAGCGCTCTTTCCCTCTATCAAGGTAAAACAGTGCGCCTTCTTCCCAGGAGACCTAGGTTCCTGGTCGATTCCTCCCTAGCCCTTTTGGGTCCGCAACAGTTCAGCGGAGGAACTTGCCGGCCCAGTTCACTACAGGTACCCCAGGCTACCCCTACTGGAATAGGTGCACCACAGGTTAGGCCTCCTTCGCGGACTCCTCCTGTGTGTACTTCCGCGGTACGGTCACCTTACGAGCTGACCCGCATGTCCCTTAGGCAGTCCTTCGCTGCCCTCCGGTTGCCGTGTTGTAGCAACTCCCCCCTCCTCGAGGTTGGATCTACCACTGCGCCATTTCTTCCCACATGTGACCAAGAAGCCATGTGATGTATTTTGACACCTCTACCTCCCCTTTCGGGTGGGTGTGGCCTCTGCAGGGTCTTTTCCCCTGAAAGAATAGGAATTCAGGTAAGGGCCCTGGCTGCTCTTGCTCTATGCGGAGAAAACATAGAGAGAAAAGAGGCCCAGCCAGGCTTGGCCCGTTCCCTAGTTGGGAGCGTCACCTTGTTCCCCCCTAGGGTAACCAAAAGGATTCTGACGACTTTTTTGGGGCATTGGGGAAGAGTACGTGCAGCCTGAACACAGTCGGTCACTTGTGCACGTAGGATACCTGCCCACTTCTGTGTCAGCAGTACACGTACACGGCTCAGTGCATGGTGAGTTTTGAAGTGGACCCCTAATGTCGCTTCTTCGACACGACATCGAAGTGAGAGATGGGGAACATCTCGGTTACGTATGTAACCTCCGTTCCCTGATGGAGGGAACAAGACGTTGTGTCTTCCCGGCCACGTCGCTGAGCTGAGCCGCTGAGGTGCCCGGAACACTTCTGGCTCCTCAGAAAATCCTGAATGAACGAGCGTATTTCCCTCGCCTTTATACCCGTATGTCCGGGGTGGGGTATGCAAATACTGTTCGCCAACTCTCATTGGCCTTTTTTCATAGATCAGAGGCATCGTTCGGCGCTCAAGAGAGACCCCTAGTGTCGCTTCTTCGACACGACGTCTCGTTCCCTCCATCAGGGAATGGAGGTTACATACATAACCGAGACGTTACAATGCAACAACATGTATGTACATAGTAAGTACATTGTATAAATATTAAGTACATAGTAGTTAAGGCCACCTAATATAAAGTGGGTCCCATAAAGAAAGTTGAAATGTGTAAGATGTGCTTTTTTCTTTGCCAGATACATACAGTACATACGTGAGGGTTTGGATAGTCTCTTTTATCTGTGACTGCAGGCAGATTATTTGGTATGTGAAACACACAGTAGACAGAGCTCCCTCTGTTCAGCTTTCACCTCACATCACTCTACAATGCCAGCTTGAGCGAGACCGAGCTGCAGTAGTGGTTCTAGCTTGTATGGCACCCTGGGAAAAACCCGCTTCAGTATGCCCCCATAGTTGTTGATCTGGGTGACTATAAATGAGATGGCTTTATACACAAATAAAAGTGCAATTAACAACATATGGGCACGCACACAAAGCACATGCACAACAATGCAGACTTGTTTTCACCAAAATTGAGCAGAAAAATTTTCACTGATTGAAAAAGGTTCTTATGTAATAAGAGAAGAACCAGGTGGAGCTTATATGGTGTATTGGGATTGAAAAGATAAAAGATAGAGGAATACAAGGTGATATCATACCCTTGGAGGACTGCATTGAAACCACAGTGAAGCACAATGTTGTGTATGAAACAAATAAGCATTTGCTATGCTATTTCTGTTCAAAAGGCAAACACAAGCACAAAAATGCCTTAATGACCCCATGAAAAGTTTCTCATCATAGGTTACATCCAGGGGATAAAAATGGCCGGTACTATCTGGAATGTTTTTCCACCACCTTTCATTTTTTAAATATATTGTCAATTTCTTTACCAACCCATTGCATTTTCTACAATTTTTGCTTCAATTCAGTTTTTGCTTGATCCAAAACACACATTCTGTTGTTGTTGGTTTTTTTTAAAATGTGCATATAGCATTCACCGTCAGTGGCGTACTCTTACGTCATAAAAGTTTTTGAACGACAAGAAGCAAATAACTAAAGTAAGTAAAAAGCTAATTATTCAGTGTATTTCATTTTTGATTGATCATTTGTGTATTATATTTTTGCTAATTTGTTTTCTAGAAATTATATGCATCACAAATGGTTGAGTAATTATGCTTTTTGAGCAGTCGGGGGAAGGTCATGTCATATCTTGCCTAGGGCACCAGAATCACCACCAGATTTTTAGGCTCCCTCAGCTAAAATCCCAGTTAAACCCCTGATTACATCCATTTGTGCATGCTGTGAATTATTAACTTTCTATTCAAATACATAACTTATAAACAAATCTCCCCTGGGTTCTCTAAAATGTTATTGTGTTGCATTTAAGAACAATTATTTATGTAAGTAATTGCCACTGTTGAAATGAACATGACACTGGAATTTTTGTCCATTCTACAAGTTGCATCAACTTGGACCATATTTAGCTAACATTTTTGGTCATTCCACAAATGCTCATACTGACTGAGGTCTAGGCTTTTACAAGGCCACAACATGATGTTGATGTCTTTTCTTTATTTTTTGAAAGATTAATTGTTTACAAAATGGAAGAGGCTATTAAGAAAATGCAACATAGATCTTTTTGCACAGATACATAGATTTTTGTAAGCGATCCATACTGCAGAGAACTTCCCAAAACTTCCATTTTGGTCTCCCAATTACATAGAAAGTTCCCCCAAATTACTGAATCTCTCAAATACCTCTGGATGAAATCTAGCTGAGATATTATATAATTTTTTTCAACAAAAGCCTTTTTTTGCCACCCTTGCATATGGGCTAGATTTATGGAATTGGTGAGCTATTGTTGTATCATGCACAGTTTCTCTCAGCTCGGTTAAGGAGGACTGTAACTCTTTTACAGATGCCTCGGGCCTCTTGGTGGCAACCCTTACTATGCTTTTCTTGGACACTCAGATTTGATGGATGAACACATTGTGATCCATATTTTCGCAATTTTTAATGAAGGACTTTGCAGTGCTTCAAGGTATATCCAATACTTTCAAAAAGTTTCTTTTATAGCTTTGCTGACATTTTTTTTTGAAGACCTTTCCAGTTTCCATGGAAATGCACTAATTGGGGATGCTGCCAGAGAACACTGTATTTATTCTGAAACAAATGTAAACACATTTACTGAATGCTGTTTGTTGAAATCTTCTAAATCTTCAACATGGTTTCATGCTGTAAAGATAAAATGGGAAAATCCTGAGGGGGATTTTACACAGCCATCCTTATTGACTTAAAATGACTATAAACCATTTGAAGAATTTCAACTTTATTTACATGCCAGATTGTTCAAATATAACTGCAGGACACACTTACTATCCTTTATTTTAACAGCTAAATTTTTATAGCTTTTACTTCTGAAAATCGAATTGTTTTATTCACATCTGATTATGTGAATAAATAACCCTACAAATATATTTTTCATGACAATTTTAAAATGGAGGTTTGTTTGAGGGTTAGGTTTGTGGTTAGGAGTAGTTTTTGGAGATATAAAACATTTTTAGAAGGAAAACATAAATGTGCAGCAATTTGTACAAATAAAGTAATGTTTGTGAATATAAATGTTCTACTTTGTATTAAAGTGTGACAATTTCATCTAGTGGTAGCTGCCTGCCTTGCCTTTCAGTTGCGTGTGGATCGTCAATGTTGAAAACTGCGGAAAGTAAGTCTCAAAACAAAATGAACTGAACAGGATCAACTCGAACAAGGAATCAATTAATGCACGCATGTCGCCTGATCCAGAAATGCACGGATTCCTTTTTGCACGCGGAAATTGTCACACTTTAATACAAAGTAGAACATTTATATTCACAAACATGACTTTATTTGTACAAATTGCTGCACATTTATGTAATTCTTAATTCTACAGACACCGGTTGAAAAGCATTTGTTTCATTGTATAGTGACACACATTTACGAATCGTGTTCACGTTAATGAATAGCACTGGCTTGTTCGTTAGTTGTGTGTGTGTATGTGTGGGTGGAATGCTGTAAACTGCGAAAAGGAAGTCTCAAAATCCAAATTAACTGAACACGATCGATTCGAACAACATGTCAATAAATGCATGCGTGTCTTCTGATCCACAAATGCACGGATTCATTTTTGCATGAGCAATTTTTGATTTATTAATGTAGAACAGAACATGTTTATTTGCAAATATGTCTGTATTTGTACAAATCGCTGCACAATCATTCAATCCTGAATTCCACAGATTCAAATCAAATGGCATTTGTTTGTGGGTAGTAAAATACATTCACAACATTTATCTAGTACATGCATAAATGTGCATTCATTAATCATAATGACACTAAAATCATTCCATAGAGGTATGTCTTTAAAGTTTTATGAGGTATTGAAAATGAATTTGTCTATGGAAAAAGTGAAGGGGATTTTTACCTCAGGAACCAGACTGTTTCACTCTATTAGGTACAAGAGAATTTTACATTAGCATGTTGCTAAGCTAACGATGTGATCTACTAATAAGCATCAAAATACAAAGCACATAAACACATATCCGGTAACTTTACTAAATGGTTGACTACTTAACTCAAACACAACCTATATGTGTGAGATCAGCAATATCCACAACATGAAAATAACATTACAACTTACATCTCCACAGACATGAAGCAAATTAACAGATGAACTTGAACTAAGAGACTATTTAGTAGAGATAGGACATTTCTATTAAAATAAATGGGAGAAATTGGAATGGTCAATGGATGTAAAAAGGAAATCCCGCCTTGCAGGTAAAAGAGCCAATCATTCGAGATCGTTTATGTGCGTTAGCTATAAAAGCCGGTAACATTGCGTTTCTTAATGTAATTTGAGGGTAAAGAAACTAATTTTATGAGAATGTTGTTGTCAAATTTTACTAAATGGACAAAAATGTATTAATATGACATGATGTGCTCATTGTAATGCTTTCAAGGATTGCCTTCTCTACAAAGGAATGGACCAGGCATAGCCAGTTAGTAATACTTCACTGACTTTTGCCCACCCCTTGTACAAACACCAGCATCATTGTCCATAGTAG
Organism: Moxostoma hubbsi; assembly: GCA_032164185.1. Classification (NCBI taxonomy): domain Eukaryota; kingdom Metazoa; phylum Chordata; class Actinopteri; order Cypriniformes; family Catostomidae; genus Moxostoma; species Moxostoma hubbsi. Next base: position 20,773,581 of record JAVLUX010000035.1, read on the forward strand.
GAGAATGTTGAATATCATTAGAGCTGAGTAAATGCAGCAATGTATTAATCATATCACAGAGGGGAATCCATTTTACTTGCTTGTCCTCTGCTATGATTCAAAACTCAATTTATGGCCAAGGTTTCAAACATGTAACAAGTGCAATGTTGTGGGTTAGGGGGCAATGATGTGTATATAATGGGCTCGATATGTCTAAGAGTGAAGTCAAACTCAGGGTTGATATGACATTGTCTTGCTCATTAGCCATGTGTGTGATGGGTGACAGGATTATTCTGTCTGCCTCATTCTTGTTCCCTGTCCTCTTAGTGACATGTCATAACACCAACGCCATGCTTTATTCTCTTTTTTTCTTCTATGCCCACTCTCACCCTGTGAGCTATAACTTTGCACCCTGTCAGATTTGTATTTGGTGCACAACCTCTTTCTTCTATTTTGACTAGATTTGAAATAATAATTCCACTAATCTCCACACATGTCAATCAACTGTACTATAAAGAAATTGTTATAGTCACTGGAAAAATACTATTTGTAAAGGGATTAGGCCTAAATCAGAATTAATTTGTGTTAAATGACAACATTTTGTGTTCCGTTCAATTGATGTTGTTTTGTTGTCTTGTATACAGTTTATAACTGTTAGTTCTGGACCTCTGATCTGATTGAACGAGTGGCATTCCAATGTGCTGATATTAAATATAACAGTACTGGGATACTGTTGCCTGTTTTTATTACTCTGCTTCTCTGTATTTGTAGCATTTTAGACAGACTTGGCGAAAAATGAAACGGTTGATTCTGCCTTGGCTCCTTTAGGAAATGTGTTTGTAATCAGCCATCCTGATTTTCAGTGCAACATCACAATTCCGATTATATTGCTTAATTTTTTTTATTTTTAAAAATGGTCCAAAATGGTACATAGTGCACATAGCCCTCAACCAGATTTAGGTTTCAGTCATCAGTTCATCTTAGTCATCCGTCATTACATTTTCAGTCTATTAACATGTTGTCTTCTAAGCTCGAATCACATTTTCACTTTAATGCAAGTTAATTTCTTTATTCAGGTCAAATCGCATTTTCATTTTAATGTACGTTTGTGTGCCCATTGAACACTTTTCTTCTGTAGGCCAAAAGAATCCAGAAGTGGCAGAGCTGAGCATTTGTTTGTGCTCCGCCAGAGATCTTCTATGCTGATATAACGAACTCTGCGTTTTTATCATAGCAGAGAACATAAACAGAGCCCTTCTACTAAGACGAGACTTCAAGGTTATAGCATAAAATAGCACCTGTAAACTGCGAGGAGACAAGAGGCCGTTTTTCTTTAATAGATGCTATGGAGATGCTATAGTATGCTAAATAAACTGCTTTTTATGAGGAAACAGTTAATTACTTAATGAACTGATTGCCTGTCCCCCAATCTTCAACATATTTTACACTTAGTGATCCTTTTGGAATGAACAATGTGTGGAGTTTATTATGAAAAAATTGTCGTTTAATAAGAGAAGTCACAAAAAAACTTTCAACAGAGTGGTTGAAAACAAACTCTTCCAATTCATTTGTATGGTATCTGCAAATGGGACTAAAGGCACCTACACTATAGAGTTAACACTGCATCAGAGAATGCAGTGAATGCATTGATTTCAAATGAGATGGTGCAAAGTAACTAAATAAAGTTAATACAACAATTCCTTGTTTTAGGTTTCATAAACCTGACTACATTAGTTTACACCACCAAAATGTGTTTTTTATAGTTTAATTCAGGTAGAAATAGATCCTTCAAGCAACAACTGCATATGTAAAGTGTAGAGAGCAAAAAGAGAACTCAATATCTACCTACAACTAAACACTGAATAGAGCATTAAACAATCTGCCACTTTAATAAAGAGGTATTACAAAAATTTTAAGAAAAATACCTACACAATACTTGAAATACAGTAAAGCAGTTTTAGACTAACAGAGCAATATCATAGTGTGATGGCACAATAGTTTAGCAGTTACTGTTGTTATAGTGCAATGCCTGTTGTTACAGTATAGTCCAGCACATTGTTGATTACTTTCCTTTAAGACTTTTACTCATCTTTTTATTTTAGTCATATTTTACGTAGTCTCATGTTGTTCCATACCGTGTCGTTTGAGGCTTTCTTCCATGGAATACAGAAGGTAGCATGTTAGAGACTGACCGACCAACAATTCACTTTTAATTAATAGGTAAAAGAGGCAATGAAAATGTATGGGAACCTACTGGAGGTGTTCTGTCTAACATCTCCTTTTGTATTCCATGTAAGAAAGAAAGTCATATGGGTTTGGAATGATGCAGAGGTGAGTAAATGACAGCACAATTTTCATATTTGGGTGAACTATCCCTTTAAGCATGTAATATGTCAACTGTAATAGCAACATTAACCTTCTGTTTGCTCAGTTGTTTTATCCAAGGGAAAACGTTAACACATGTCTCCAGTCAGATTCAATGGTTCCAAATTTTTATGCTGAGTACATTTTTGGGAATTCTCAATAAGCATTTATGTGGGAGTGTCACTGCTCCAAAACAGTTAAAGACCCATTATAAAAGCCAATTGTAATTACCGGAATTACAATTTTGTCATTGTAATCTTTGCTTCCAAATACAGTAACTGGATTTTGCCACAAATGCTATTGATTCAGTTTTTTGTTTTGAACAAAATGAAAATGATCTTAAATTTGCAAAGATCACCAAACATAAATAATGTCAAATAAGAATCTTGCTTTTGCAGCAGCATTTGTATTTGAGGTTGTTTTTAGTCTAGGTAGAAAGTTCCATTAAAGCATAAATGATGACATTTCCTTCACCCAAACATAGGGCCATGTATATCCGTCCTCATAATCCCGCAAGGCTTCTTTCATCAAACACAGAAAAATGAGTCAGCCCTTTTTTTCCCACACATCATCGCATTTCTTGGATAAATTTTAGTGTCACACTGTGTAACATATATCTGAGAGTAGAATGTTATTTCAATGGAAGTAAATGAGCCTCCTCTCTTCCTGTGATGATGGAACTTCTCAAAGCCTGTCACAGTCACAAAGGAGTTCTCACATCAAAATGGCCATCTCAGATTTGTCAAGTGAGTGCCATAAATCCTCTCACAGTGTCCTCTCTGATTTTTGCTCATATGACTTTATATTTTTTATTCAATCCACAAGGAAACAGGTTCTGTTGAAGTGCACACTGATGCCGGCAGAACTGTCAGCTAGCCTTTAAATCCTTCAAAATATTCTGTAAATTTACATTAGCGTGTATCCCTTAAGCAGACTTAGACATGATATAGAAAATGTTAAAGAACTGTCCTACTGAAATTAAACATAATAAACAAATAAACACCAGTCAACAAAGTAGAATTAAATCAAATTAAGGTTATAAATTTATTCATAATTTAGTTCAAATAATCATCAAAAGAATATCAAAGTAAAATTCTGAATAAAAAAAAAACACACACACAAGATCACTGCTTCTGTAAGCCACAAATAGCTACTAACTTTATACCAGCTCTTACCTAAGGCTGTTTTCTACAAAATGTGTCTATTATACTTGTCTCTCAGCTTTTCTGGGTTAATAATCCACTGTTATGTATTAAATGATCAAGATCAAGTTTGTAGTCCATTCAGAGATATTCCACAAAACATGGGGGAAGGGTGGGGCTAATAAAAGACTGATATCTATGGGTGGAGTCACAAAACAAGTTGTGGTTGTTCATGCCTTTCAGGGCCTATATTCACAAAAACTCTTATGGCTCAAAGTAGCTTCTAATGTGGAAATTTAGGAGCAACTATTAAAAATTAGGGGCGTGTCATTCCTAATTTTAGGACTTGAAAATGATAATCTAACAGTAGTTCATTAAGTATTTTAACGTTAAAAGTAGCTCCTAAACCCATGACAGATTAGAAGTCCTCCTGAGGACATCAAAATACCGAAGAGTGGCTCACAAACTATCCAAAGCATGGCTGCTGTCGTCAATCCACATTAAAAACAATATATTAGAATATTATTATGACATTGACTGTTTAAAAAGGTATCGCCTGTAACACAACTGAGTTGATGTATTTTAATAATATAATATTATAAATATTATAACGTTGACATTGACCATTAAAAAAGGTATTGCCTGAATTGCAAGGGTGTTTTTATTATTGTAAACTTAGCTAAATAAGCAGATACCTCTCCCACAAACTAAAACAACCAAATTATACTGTAGATAAAGGTTTTAAAAACTCCCTGGCAACATCAAAATAAAACTGTGTAGCCTGGATGCATTTGGCAGACGCTTTTATCCAAAGTGACTTATGGAGCCCTTATTACAGGGATAATCCCCCCGGAGCAACCTGGAGTTAAGTGCCTTGCTCAAGAACACAATGGTGGTGGCCGTGGGGTTCAAACCAGCGACCTTCTGATTAGCACCCCTGTGCTCTAGCCACTACGCCACCACCCCATGAATGATGAATAGGGAATTTCTGTCATGAATTATATATCAAAATATACTGTATATGCCCTCTCTAAACAGCACATCGTCCGACAGTCTGACATAGCGTAATTTTTTCACGTGAATGCTTTTTTTATAGTCAAGATGGCACCGTGGGTTCCAGCATCTGTGTGGAGCTCTCCAATTGTTTTGTTGTATGTTTGTCCTGTGTTCAGTATTTTTTTCCATCAGTTTTACCAGGGACAAACTGCTGAACATTTGGCAGCACATACCAGACAATCTTTTCCCGTTTTTGGACTATTCTGATGTTTTTCTGGACATTTTAGTTGGAAGGGCAGCTGTGTTGTTTAAGCTTGCTAAAGATGCAAGCGAGGGAAGTGAGCCGGCAAGTTGGTCAAGCTTCAACAGCAAAGCTTTCGAACAGCGCTGCAAAGTATTCATCTTGCGAATCTCCACACTCTTCCTAACAAAACGGACAAACTATATCTCCTCACATGCTTTTTTCATCTAGGGTCCATTGCTAAATTAAAACAGTTTCTCTCACTGTAACGATGGAGCAGACGAGGAGTGAGGATCTATATGCAGCTTTATTGTTGAAACGAAAAAAACGGTGAACAAGGTAGTAATCAAACACTGAGAACAAAAGAAACATCCACGAGGGGAAAATCAAAATATAAACACAAAATAAACTTCTACGAAGGGAACAGGCAGGAACACGGTTAAAGTTTGACAAAACATGGACATCACACATTTAACAACTGAAAATAAGTGGAGAAACAACAGGGCTTAAATAAACAGGGATAACGACAAACAGGTGGAAACAATGAGGGATAGTTGGCTGTGATGAGGGCCGGGAATTGTGGGAATTGGAGTTTGGAGTGAAGGTGAGGGAAAAACACAAGGAAGACAATGGGGAATCGTGACACTCACTGAAGGACTTGGAAATAGTGATTCATGCTCTTATTACATCTTGGCTGGATTACTGCAACGCCTTATATGTGGGTCTGTCTCAATCTTCTTTTTCACGTCTGCAAGTTGTCCAAAATTCAGCAGCTAGACAGAGTTAAATTCAAGGTTCTGCTGTATGTTTATAAGGCCTTGCATGGTCTAGCCCCTCAGTACATTGCTGATTTACTTCAACTACATTCTGCACCTAGGTCTCTTTGATCATCAAATCAGTTACTCCTCTCTGTTCCTCGCTCCCGTTTGAAAACCAAAGGTGATTGGGCATTTGTATTTGCGGCCCCCAGGTTGTAAAATGCACTCCCATTTGTTGTTTGGTCTTCTTCCTCATTGCCCATATTTAAATCTAGATTGAAGACACATTTTTTTCACTTTAGCCTATAATGTTGTTTGAGAATTATAGGAGTTTTATGTGTAGGTTTTAGAATGTTTTATTAGTTTGTTCTTTTTAACATTTTGGAAGTTCTATTTAATTCGAGAGGTGGTGGAACATGATTTATATAAATGAAAGTTGGTGTACAGATGTAACAATGTCAAAGAAGATGTGCTGTCCTAATTTGGAAGTGCTCTATATCAACTGTAAGCCATTCTACTTGTCGCAGGATTTTTCGGCATTAATTATGGTGAGTGTTTATATTCCTCCGCACAAGTGCATGAATGCAGCGCTGTAACAGCTGGCTGATCAGATCACAGACACGAAACAACAACACCCGGACTCACTCATTATTCTGGGAGATTTTAATAAAGCTAACCTCACCCGTGAACTGCCAAAATACAGACAGCACATTACATGCCCCACCTGAGACACAAATACATTGGATCAATGCTACTCAAAAATAAAGGATGCATATCGCTCGTTCACCTACTTTTCTAAAATCTTGAGCTGACCAGCTGACCCCCCATCTTCACACAGATCTTCAATAGATCACTGGAGCAGTGTGAAGTTCCCTGATGCTTCAAATGCTCCACCATCATTCCTGTCCCAAAAAAACACAAAATCACAGGACTTTATGACTGCAGACCCGTTGCTCTGACATCTGTGGTCATGAAGTCATTTAAGAGACTGGTGTTGGCCCAAATGAGGGACATCACTAGAGCCTTTCTAGATCCCCTACAATTTGCTTATTGAGCAAACTGGTCTGTGGATGATGCAGTCAACATGGGATTGCATCTTATCCTGCAATTTCTGGACAGACCAGGGAAATATGCAAGGATCCTTTTTGTGGACTTCAGTTCAGCTTTCAACTAAATTACACAAACTTTCTGTTCCCACATCTAACTGTGGATCACCAGCTTTCTGATGGACAGGCAGCAACTAGTGAGACACACTACCTTTTTGAACAGTTACTTTCTGGATGGCACTATCAGTGGTAAATTCTCAGGACCAGCAAAGCCTTCTCTGCTGGCCTAACATGCCAAATAAACAAATTTTTCATTCTGTCATTCTAAATCACCTTTTTGCCTATGTATTTTTAATCGCTTTCTACTCTTAATTAATCTACAAACAATCAGAAAAAACCGAACAAGCACAGTGTGACTACTGTTTCACAAATCACATGCCCAAAGCCATGCTTGTTAGCCGAAGCAGTACAAGTTTGTGCTCCACCCTCTCAGGCCTTCAGAATTTCAACAGAATCCCTCAACAGTGCAAATGAATGAGAAACTAAAGTCAGATTGTCAGATTCATCAGCCAGTCAGATTGATTTATTTGTTCTTGGTGGGTGTTATCTTTAGGATATGTCCCAAATGAGGCCTTCAAGCTGGCCTTGAATGATGCAATCACACTTTAAGTGACATAATTTGAAAGCGAAGAGCGCCAGGTCTTGCTGATGAGTCGACTGTCATTACTGCCGCTATCACCATTGAGAAAGTGATCCTTATGGATTTACAAACACAAGATGTTCTGCATGACTGTGTGTTTTCTTAATGTATTAATCAGGAAAGGAGGACTGATTTTAACTTCAAGCTAATGGGTATGTGCTTTTTGCATTGTTATAGCAACATCAGGAGTATTCTGGCTTACCAGGTAAACACTGGCTTCAGACCCAAGTCCCGAGACGAGCATGGCGCCACGGCACGCATCGGGTAACGATCACCCCCGCCTGCCGCAAAGCATTCAACCCCTGGACAGACCTCTGTTTCTTACGGGCTGGAGTACCCCTACAGCAGGTGTCCAGATGCGTCCTGGTCACGACCGATGCCTCCAGATCGGGTTGGGGCGCCGTCTGCAACGGGCACGCAGCCTCAGGCCATTGGAAAAGGGCCCAGCTGCGTTGGCACATCAACTGCCTCGAGTTGTTGACCGTCCTTCTAGCCCTGCAGCAGTTTCTCCCGTTAATTCGGGACGAACATGTCCTGGTCAGGTCGGACAGCACCACTGCGGTCGCGTACATAAATCGCCAAGGCGGCGTACGCTCCCGCCACATGTCGCAACTCGCCCGTCGTCTCCTCCTTTGGAGCCAGCACCGACTCAGGTCGCTGCGTGCCACTCACATCCCCGGCAACCTCAATGTGATGGCGGACGCGCTGTCACGACAACGCTTGCCTGGAGGAGAGTGGAGGCTTCACCCCCACTCGGTTCAGCTGATTTGGGAACGGTTCAGCAAGGCCCAGGTAGACCTGTTTGCCTCCTGAGAGACCTCCCACTGCCCGCTCTGGTACGCCCGCTCAGAGGCTCCCCTAGGGGCAGATGCACTGGCACACAGCTGGCCGGTGGGGCTGCGCAAGTACGCATTCCCCCCAGTGAGCCTTCTTGCACAGGTGCTGTGCAAGGTCAGGGAGGACGAGGAGCAAGTCACTCTCGTGGCTCCTTACTGGCCCACCCGGGCCTGGTTCTCAGACCTCGTACTCCTCGCGACAGCCACTCCCTGGCGAGTTCCCCTGAGGAAGGACCTTCTTTCTCAGGGACGGGGCACGCTCTGGCATCCGCACCCAGACCTCTGGAACCTCCATGTCTGGCCCCTGGACAGGACGCGGAAGATCTAGCTGGGCTACCACCCACGGTCGTAGCCACGATCAACCAAGCCAGAGCCCCTTCTACCAGGCAACTCTACGCCCTGAAATGGCTGCTCTTGCTCTATGCCGAGAAAACATAGAGAGAAAAGAGGCCCAGCCAGGCTTGGCCCGTTCCCTAGTTGGGAGCGTCACCTTGTTCCCCCCTTGGGTGACCAAAAGGATTCTGACGACTCTTTCGGGGTATTGGGGAAGAGTACGTGCAGTCTGAACACAGTTGGTCGCTGTGCACGTAGAAATACCTGAGCGACAGACGGGGAACGTCTAGGTTACGTATGTAACCTCCGTTACTTGATGGAGGGAACGAGACGTCGTGTCTTCCCGGCCATGTCGCTAAGCCGAGCCACTGAGGTGCCTGGTACACTCCCGGCTCCTCAGAAAAATCCTGAATGAACTAGCGTATTTCTCTCGCCTTTATATCCGTATCCGGAGGTGGAGTATGCAAATACTGTTCACCATCTCTCATTGGCCTTTTTTCATAGATCACAGGTATCTTTCGGCACTCAAGAGAGACCCCTAGTGTCGCTTCTTCGACACGACGTCTCGTTCCCTCCATCAGGGAACGGAGGTTACATACGTAACCTAGACGTTTGTTTCCATATTACATGATATTAATGCTTGTTTAACAATTGCCTGCAGAAACATTAATTATAAAACATTATAATCTCTTTTGATAATCGTACACCTGAAGCACAAATGTTAGCACTGCAGCATTGTTTATCAGTTGGGTTGCTAGGAGACATCTCTAATGAGAGTTAAACCCCTGCTAAGCTAACGAGAGTGCTGCGGTTTCGAATATCAGGGAATGGAATGCATTTATTGTCGGTGATATCAAGTAGGAATATCCCACATCCAACTTGAATGAAATGCAGCATAACCGTGTACCCTGATGAAACTAAATTTAGCAACATTTAAATCACAAATATTTTCTGATCGATTTTTCCAGGTATTATAGACCTCCTTGGTAGATTCATATGAGAAATTATGATTTTGAATGTCTGTTTGGGAGCTGTTCATTTCACAAATAGTCATGCTGCTGTTAAAATTAGGCTTGCTTGAGCATTAAGTGTTATTTCAAGTTCTAGTTTTTGTGTGTGGATGTGTTTTTAAAATGTCAATTGGTTTTAATTAGCTGCAACATAATTATTCATTATGTCTTATTCATTGTGAAATTGTATTTTCTAAATGGCATGAATCACACTGAAGGCCTAGACTTTTAATGCATGGCCCGCCACTGATACTTGGCAATAAATCATTCACAGGGAATCACAGCAATTGTGGGGCACCCGGTGCTGGTTTCATAGCATCAACAGAGGATGAAGACATTTTCATCAACCGATCTATCTATCTATCTATCTATCTATCTATCTATCTATCTATCTATCTTCTACTGTGTGTATGTATGTATGTGTATGTCATTGACTGTCTTAGCTGACAAATAGCAGTTCCCTGTCTACCAATCACAGAGGGCGATTTAAAAGAGCACGCTAATAAAATGTGATGTCATCCATAGGAACAATGTCAACTCCACCTTACTCTTATCTTAAGATTTCCTTACTAAAACTTGCTCTTAGGTTTTAATAAAAAAAACTCCTAGCTGTGAACTCTTTGGAGAACTCCTAGTGGTACAGTAAGATAAAAAAAATTGTGAATTCAGGCCCTGTTCTTTACATTGTGTTAAAAAGTGATAAAGAATAAATATTTTTTCTAGTGTTTTCTGCCACCTAGAGTAACAATTCAAGAGTGAGAGATAGAGCAAACAGAGCCTGTATTACAAGCTTTAAAAACTGAAGATAAAAAAACGGTTCAGTTTGACCATGCAGGTTCAAAGTAGGGACTTGATCGTTAAACCATCCAAGGGTTAAGACCATTACTATTTTTTTTTTGCATTGTGACATTATTTTCATGACAATAATAATGCCCACAATAATGCCTTCTGGCATTTTACTTTTGTAATTCACATTATTCTCAATGGTATTGTCATTAAATTCACTTTACTCTGTTTTACTACTAATACAGTACTTAATACATAGGTACTTAAATGTAATACATACATTTAATACATTTTAAATTGTAATGTATTAGCATAAATTAAAGACAGTAAAACAAATATTGCAATGCTTTACAATTCAATTCAAATATCTTTGTTTGTTTATTTATTTAAATTTTTTTTGCAAATTAATAATAAATAAACTGTAATGATTAAAATGGTCCTAGAATAAGGGTTCATTTTCTTTATGCAAAATATGAATTCGTATTTCTATCTTGTGATTTCTGGTTCAAAACATGTTATTGTAGGTTTCTTGACACTCACCCAAAATCCAGTTTTCCTCTGTAGGGCGTTCTTTTAAATTATTTAATGGATTTGCATGCCTCATTTGCCAAATTAATCTAATAAACCTACATACACAAGACAAATAAATATTTTCACAAACATATTCAGCTCAGTTTAAAAGAAATCGAGCACCCTGCAGTGCCTTGTAAAACAGAAATGCAGTTTTGGTAGCACATAATACACTATGAAAATGTTACTGTGCTGATATAAAATGGCAAAAAATCTGTTTTATCACTATGTGTGACAACATATATGTGCTGGATGTCTTGTATTGTTCAGCCTCTGTCATTGCTATGACACTTTACATCACTTAAGACAACCACAATACATACAGATACACATTCACTTTTCTGGTTTTGTTTGATTTTCATTAGGTTTACTCACCAGTTGGCAGCACAGATATTACAATACATGGGAGAAACTTAATTTTAAATAGCTATACTTTCAAAATACATTAATCTAGCATTAGGCAAAGGTGTCATTTCCACCTAAAACAGAGTGGCCAGATGTCACGTTTTTCTCAGGACAGTCCCATATTTAAGCACTTTTCTAGCGTCCCGACTTAAAATCTTGTTTTGTCCTGTATTTCCCCTCTCCTAAAGTTTCTCTATCGCCTATGCGGCTTTCTTAGTCACGTGAGTATTCTAATCAAAGGTAGCCAAGGATACGGCTTGTAAAACCAATGAAATCACATCGTGTTATTTGAAAAATGTCAAGGAAGTGTGCATGTAGATTTATTGAGGATCTTTAAAAAGAGTGTACATTTCTAAAAAAGCAGTCACAGACAGAGCCTAGTAAAGTGAGGTGGGAGATTTGTGGAGCTCGCTTTTCCATCGCCCATGGAGGCTGCACTGACATCGCACTGCATGTTCATACAAAAAAGCTTGTGGATATTGCAAAAAGTAAGTGTGCCACACCAGGTGTTTGCGATTTTTTTTGTTTTTTGTTTTTTTTTGTTTTTTTTTAACACAAAGTTTCGAATCTGACAAGGTGCATGCAAATTAAGGACTTTTTGCTTATTATTCTGTTGTGCATGGCCATAGCTTTGCACATTCATGACCTGAGAAAAGTCTTGGAGGCCAGGCTGGAGGAATCATTCTTACCCTCTGATATTAAAAGCAGTTGGATGCCCTGGTTGAACGTGGTGACATGCGAGCGGATGATTTCTTTTTCGTGCAGTGAGAAACTTTTATTTAGCATCGGTGGATTACCTCCAAAATTGGAGCTGCTCATTGGAGAACACTGAAAAACTTAAGTGGGCCCTACTTAGAGACATCCCAGAGTGGAAAGACATACAGAGCAGCCTCAAACACTTCTACTCCAGAATAACCTCTCTCAGTTTGATTGATGAAACCACGATCTTTGATGAGTGGGCTTGCGTGAAAATCATTGTCACTCGTCGCATCTGAGAGGAAGATGATCAAGTCGACCGTTTCAGAGATGGACAGATGTTTTTCGTGAGCTAGAGAGCAGACCATCAACTTTGGAGTCTTAGCCATGGTCATGGAGTTTGTTTTATGCCTGCATGGGACATTTGCATCTGTGGAGCGTGTGTTCTCATTAATGAACACAGCATGGACACCGGATAAATCTTGACTCTGTGTAACAGTCATGAAGGCAATTCTTTTTGTATGTCTTAATTTTGGACTGGACTGCTCTGCATTTTACAATAAACTCTTGAAAGTCAAGCGCACACTGAGAAAAATTGCTGCCAGCAAAAAGTACAAGGTGACAACAGTTACAGATGCGGATGCACCCTCTACTTCACATTGATCTGCGCCTAGGTATGGATATGTCAATTTCATTTTTGCAGGGAGGGGGCTGTCCTGTTTTCCACAAGCAGGAATATGGTCACCCTAGCCTAAAACTAATTTTACATTAAAAACATAACACACCAATCAGCCACAACATTAAAACCACCTGCCTAATATGGTGTCGGTCAAGTCAAGTCAACCTTTAATTATAGAGCACATTTAAAAACAACACAAGTTGACCCAAAGTGCTTTACAGATCAAACAAATGAATGTATAATGGCAGAGTGGTATAAAACAGATTGATATAATGTTAAATATCAAACATAATAAAATAAATAAAAACCTTTAAATACAGCATCATGGATTTATCCATTTCAAGGATAAATGAAGGACCTATTCAAAAGCTACAGAATAAAAATACAAAAAATATTTAAAAATGGCTAATGAGCAAGCTGACCTCACATGGAAAGGGAAAATGTTCCATAGATTAGGACATATCACAGAACAGGCATGGTCACCCTTAGATCTATAGCAACAATGAGGAACCCTCAATAGAAGTTGATCAGAAGACCTGATGGTAACACTTTAGAATAATGGTCTGTCAATAATAGGTAATTATGCAAGAATTAATACAGGATTAATGAGTAGTACTAAATTAACACTTAAGTTACAACTAATAACTAATATGGAAACATGATTAACCAATCAGTAAGTAATAGCGAACTGATGACTGAGGTATTTCACTGATAGGTAATCAATAATTACTGAATTTGTCTTCTAACTATGGCTAATTTAAAACATAAACAGTGTCTAAATTGTGAAGGATTAGGTTTGTATTGTGAACATGATCATGAAATGTGCCTTCAGAGAAACATTCGCCTCACATGTGTTCTTTGTAGAAATTAATTTATGAATGTAGCAGCTGGCTAAATCATGGCTACTGTGTCTAGTAGAGTATCATAGTCAGCTTACAGATGTATTCGCCAAAAACATGTGTATTCCTTGGGATATCTCTGTTCATTACAAATTATTACCTTCAGCAGGTTTGATATTGCTGGAGTTCTTTTTTAAGTAATTCTGGTAACCCATAAGTAATGAGTCAAGTGTTACCACATAAACACAAAGGAATTACTAATTATTTTAAAACGAGGGTCATGGTAACGCATTATAAATTAATGAATACACACTTAAATATACACATCTTTTTTTTTTTTTAACATAGATAATGTTTTTTGTGTATTTTGTTTTATTTTATGTAAAGGTTTTTTTTTTAATGGAGTAACTTAATGGATCCAATGGGGAAATAAAAGAAAATAATGAGTGTCATGTCCATCAAGCTTCTAATCCAATCAGGGTTCACCATATTCAATGCTTGCGCTGATACTGAAAGAAGAGTGAGTGCCATTTTGCTCCACCCTCCCGTCGATCCACCTGCATGCAGTAACATTAACATACTTTCTGTTCTGTTCATACCGAACATAGGCAAAGAAGGAAACATGTCAAATTAATTTGATAAAAAATGTATGCATTTACAGAGTGGGTGGTCTAGGGCGAAAGTACACATGTGGAATTGGCCTCATGCTGCACGCTGGTTTTCTCTCCGTTTTCTGTTTAAGTGTTGTGGAGATCAACACACTCGTCCTTTTGACACACAATTTTAATATTTTCCTTTAAGTTAAGATATAAGACTTTTAAAACATGTAGTAACTGTGAGCAGCAAGTAAAAGCATTATCCTGCTAAAGGTTTGTAGTCTATGCAATTATGTTCAATTATTTCAATGATTCTTAATTCAATGGCAGACATTTTTTTATATCTGTGAATGTTTGTGTGATCTGTTTGATTAAATAAATAGAATGTAGGATAAAACACTTGATTATTCATTACTAATGTAATGAAGATATGTGTTTTCACTTTAGAATAATGGCCCTGATAACCTTTAACTCCCAAGGAAGGAAACAGTAAGATTGCATTAATTAATAATGCGTTACTATGACCCTCACTTTAGAATAATGGTCCAAATTAATCCATTAGTAATTCCTTCATACTTATGTGGTAACACTTGACTTAATTATGGGTTACCAGAATTATTTAAAAAAGACCTTCGGCAATATCACACATACAGAATTTAATAATTTTTTAATGAACAGAAGAGATTTCCCAAGGAATACACAGGTTGGGCACATAAATCCCTGTATTTCTGTAAGGTAAGCAAACTATGATCATGGTCATAACCACCACAGACATTGAGGGGGACATAGTTATTTTAAATTAGCCATAGTTAGTAGATAGTTCTCAATGACGGAAATCAAATTCAGTAATTATTGATTACCTAACAGTGAACTATCTCACTCATCAGTTCACTATTATTTACTGATTGTTTAATCATGATTCCATATTAGTTAATAGTAGTAACTAAAGTGTTAATGTAGTACTACTCAATCCTGTATTAATTCCTGCATAATTACCTATTAATGATGGATCATTATTCTAAAGTGTTACCAAGCTCATCACTCTGGTGGTGGAGTAAGGGAGGAGAAGGTTACTGATATATTGGGGTATGAGACCAGATAGTGCCTTGTAGACATAAATCTGAATTTTAAAATCGACCCTGAATTTCACAGGAAGCCAGTGTCGAGATTCTAAAACAGGGGAAATGTGATCACTCATTCTTGACACTGTTAAAAGCCTAGCTGCTTCTTTTTGAACCAGCTGTAGGCAGGAACTTAAAATCAGAACTTCAGTTTTGCTTTCATTTAATTATAAAAAAAATGTGCCAGCCAATGTTTAATATCTTTGAAGATGTTAATTATAGCTGTTACACAGGAAATGGCAGTTATGAAAACTTTTTTAAGAAGGCGCGGTGAAAGAATATCCAGCTTGTAATTGGAACAATTCATCTTGGAGACTACATCTGCTAACTGTGTTGACATAACTGGTTGAAAGTGAGTCAGGGAGCTCGACAGTGAAGGTATTAGTGGTTGATAAAATTCTAAATGTACAATAGCACCTTTAATCTGTTCAATTTTGTGAGTAAGGAAGGATAAAAAAAATTCACAGGTCTCTTGGGTGGCATCCAGAAAAGCATTTCTGGGTTTAAAACAGAATCGATTGTTTTGAGCAACACTTTTGGTCGATTTGCATTATCAGAGATTAATTTAGAAATAAACGTAGCTTTCACTTTCTTTACAGCTCTCTGATAGTTAGTTAAACACACCTTTAAAATGTCATAAGAGACCTGAAGCTTGACTCATTTCCACTTGCACTCAGCTTTTCTGCACTCTTGCCTGAGAGCGCAGGTGACGCCATTTAAACCAAGTGTACAAGTACAAGATTTATTAAAATCTTCAACCAATGATTCATTGTCAAGTCCAGCAAAGACAACATTGGCAGTAGATGAGTGAATGCACCGGGAGTGACATAAGGGCTGAGAAAATGTAGAGAGAGGACAAGTAGAGACAGACTCAAACATTATTGAATAATGGTCAGAAATTCCAATATTCAAGACCTCTAAGCTGGATACAGAAAGACCATGTGATAACTAGATCTAATGTATGACCTATATTGTGAGTAGAACCAGTGACGTGTCATACAAAATTTAAAGACTCAGTGAGGGAGAGAAATTTATTTACCAGAAGATTTGATGGACAGCATCCATAAATATTAAAATCCCAAAGAATCAGAAGTCTATCACTACGAGACACCAGTCCAGAGAGAACGTCTGTAGAATAAGTCCTTATTAAATATGGGAGGTCTGCACACAAGTGCACAGAAAGCAAGACCCAAGATGTCAATCTTTAATAATTGGACCTCAAAACTGGAATACATGTCCATAGGCAGAATTCTGCATTTAAAAGTGTTTCAAAAAACAGTTGCAATGCCATCTCCTCGCCCTGAAGTCCATGGGGAATTTAAAAAGTAACAGCCTGGTGTTGTTAGATCCCCCAGGGCCATTTGTTTGCCAGGATTCAGTCAGGTCTCAGTTCTGAATAAAAGTACATTAACAATAATTGGCTGGTTTGAGCATTTCTGTGGATGGAAATGCCTTGTTGATGAGAGAGGTCCAGAGAATGGCCAGACAGGTTAGAAAAGACAAAGTCTATGGTAACTCAGATAACCTCTCTGCGCAATTGTGGTGAGAAGAATAGCATCTCAGAATGCTATTCTGAGATGCAGGTTGGTGCACTTTTGGTGGCATGATGACCTACACAATATTAGACAGGTGGTTTTAATGTTGCGGCTGATCGGTCTATGTTATTCGTCCAGTTGTATCTTTTTAGTTATTCGGTTATCCTCCATGACTATTGTAATGACCCGGCAGTCAGCGCTAGCAGCTGGGTGCATTATGGGTAATTGCTTGTTGGGAGTTGACTTATGCGTTATTAAAGCAAGATGGTTGGGTTTTTGTGTTAGTATAGTTATGTGTGTTCATGTTCAAGATAGTTTGGGTGTTCTTGGTTCATTTACTGTCTTGTTATGCAAAAAGGTGTCTTTAACCATCATGGAGAAGGGTGCGTAAGGGAGGGACTTGGGGATGGGGCTTTGCCTGTATTGTTCTTGTTCTGTGTTCAGAATAAATAAGGAAAAAGACAAAAGTACTGCCTCCTGCTGGTGTATTCTACTATCGAGACACTCATGATCGTGCGGTGTATGGGACACGAGTGCTCGTATCGTGCCTTAGCAATTAGTTCAATTATTACAGTATAAAAGTGAAGTTTAGTTCCGGTTATCTCCACCTTCTTCGAAATAACTGCCAGTTATTACACTATATAAGACACAGTATTTGAGACATCTGACACAATGGAAGGATAAGTACACAACTTCTGGGGTAATGTGTCTTTGTTAACCACTTTCCATAAAGTATAATATGACATGGTGCAATAAAAAACCTTTTCAGATATAAATTGGTTGAAATGTAAGGCAGTTCTCGGGATCAATTCAGGTCTTTGCTATCACAGCTGAAACAGTCTGAACGTGAGGTGATATCAATATAGCACATTTGTGGGATAGTGTTGAAGGGAAACAGCTCATGGAGGTGGGTTTAAATGTATGGCTTATTCAGAAATGAAAACTCCTTTATTTGAAAATGTACTGGATGAAGAAACATCCCTTTGAGATGTATTACGTTTTCATCTGAAGTCAATGGCTATGCTGCCATTAGAAATTGCTAATAACCTTTGAAATCTGAAAAATGATCTACCGGTCAGCTGTTTTAATGTTACTTACTTTCTAAAACAAACTGTTGATTTATTGGCTTTAACTGTTTAAATACATTATCTTTATTAATACATTAACCAACTATTATGAGTTTATCTCTCTGTAGCATAGAGCAGTAA
Source organism: Moxostoma hubbsi (assembly GCA_032164185.1). Taxonomy (NCBI): domain Eukaryota; kingdom Metazoa; phylum Chordata; class Actinopteri; order Cypriniformes; family Catostomidae; genus Moxostoma; species Moxostoma hubbsi. Next base: position 20,791,421 of record JAVLUX010000035.1, read on the forward strand.
AATTGACAGTCTGGGGAATGTTCAAGCTCATCTGACTGGGGCCCGGTTGTCTGATAATGTCACATTAGTGGTTGAGTGGTAAAACTTCTATTTTGCATTCATCTCTAATTTCATTAAGCGCTTTTCATTACACATTATGTTATCAGCATAACAATTTAAGTAAAAAGTTCAAATTAACTTTTTTTAGCATTTGGTATGTCCCCCTTTTGTTTTAATAACAGCATGCATTCAAGCTGACATGGCTTTCACAAGGTTGTCCAAACCCTGATGAGCCATGTTACACTTGCACAGGGTTAGGGAGTAAAGGAATACATGTAACAGGATTGCTCAGTACCGCCGCTCCCTACACGAATACTACAGAGTCTGTGTAGGGCACCAACTTCGTAGGGGGGCACTATCTTACCCTTGGAGGGCACCAGATAGTCCACCGTCTGCCCTTACTCACAAGTTATTCGTGATTCAACTACCCGAAAGCAGTTGCGGAACACAGATGATCGCTTCACGCTCATATCCACCTGGAACTCTGTGTAGGGCATCAAATTGGGATAACATATTTAAATACAAAATATTAGTAACTGTAATCCACTACAGTTACAATTTAAATCATTGGTAATTAGAATACAGTTACACTAAAAAAAAGTATTTTGATTACTGAAGAGATTACTTAATTTAATATTTAGTCCTTTCAGATTAAAAACATTTATACATATAAATGATGAAATCCAAAGTGCATTTGAACAGTGGTGAAACACTTTCTTATGAAGTGTTACATTAATACGAGCAGCCACAGAAGTAAGTGTGAAGTAAGTTTGGAGCAGAAGAAATAGAAATAAACCTTGTGTAAATTGTCAGCTTTACGCTAAGCTAAAATGCTATTTCTAGCCATTTGACATGCTCATGTTACCAGACACGATCTCATTTTCTATCAAGAAAATTCACGTTGGATCATATTTTTTTTTCTTGTAAGACCTTTGATATTAGGGCAAAAATCGTATTCTTGATAATAATTTTTGTATTGTTATCCTGTAAAAATATTTGTAAAAAAAATATTTAAAACAAGATCAATTTGATTTATCTTGTTTTAGAAACATCACTGCTTAAGATATTTAGGTTTTTCTTAGAATGTACTTTTAACATGTGTATTTTGTCTTACTGTACTTGCAGTTTTTATAGTCAAAACAAGTGAAAAAATCTACCAGTGCTGAAGAAGTAATCCAAAGCATTTAGAATAAGTTACTGACCTTGAGTATTCTAACGGAATATGTTACAAATTACATGTTACAGCATGTATTCTGTAATATGTAGTGGAATACATTTAAGTAACCCTCCCCTAATTTTCAATTAGACTTTTGGACACCACTGTACTGTGTGTCATACATTACATTATTTAACAAGGGAGTAACCAAAACCAATACGTAGATCATTCATAATTAAGCAGAACTGAAGTGCATTGCTTCAGGAGCTGTCAGGTGGAAGGCGCTAAACTAAATGTTAGCTTTCAGAAGCTTTATTTGAAGTTAGGAGAAAAATAAGGTGTATTTCTAACTGTTCTGAGACCAGTGCAGACAGACAGCATACTGGAGGTTATGTCATTCACTAAATAGCATCCTAGCTTTCTATGCAGCTAAGTGCATTCACTCCTAAAATCTGACCAAAAGTTAAATTTTAGGCTGCAGATAATGTTTGGACCACTCAATATGTTTGGCAGACATGGGACAATGGTAATCAGTACATGGATTCAGAATTTATAATGTAAATTTTTATTTGAACATGGTTGGCAGTAATTGGAGAATGCTGGCCATTACCTTTGAATCAGAATTAATTATGCAAATTTCTGATGTAATGTCTGTAACATCTCAAAAACATGAATAACCAACACTCCTGGAAACATAATAAAAAATGTAATCTGACTTTTTTTTAGCTTGGTATCATTTAAATGTCCCGCTGTCGACATAATTTGACATCAATCTTTAGGAAAACTATTTGCACAAGAATCATAATTTTTAGGGGTCCAAGCTCCGAAGGTGCAGGAAACGTCTCGGTTACGTATGTAACCTCCGTTTCCTGATGGAGGGAACGAGACGTCGTGTCGAAGAAGCGACACTAGGGGTCTCTCTTGAGCGCCGAATATGCCTCTGATCTATGAAAAAAGGCCAATGAGAGTTGGCAAACAGTATTTGCATACCCCGCCCCCGGATATGGATATAAAGGAGATTGAAATACGCTCGTTCATTCAGGATTTTTCTGAGGAGACGGGAGTATTGTCTGAGGAGACACGAGACGTCGTGTCTTCCCGGCCATGTCGCTGAGCCGAGCAGCTGAGGTGGCCGGGAAGACACGACATCTCGTTCCCTCCATCAGGGAAAGGAGGTTGCATACGTAACCGAGACGTTCCCCGTCTGTCGCTCACTTCGACATCATGTCGAAGAAGCGACACTAGGGGTCCACTTCAAATCACGCCATGCGCTGAGCCGTGTACGTTGCTGCTGACACAGAAGCGGGCAGGTATTTCACGTGCACAAGCGACCAACTGTGTTCAGACTGCACGTACTCTTCCCCAATGCCCTAAAAAAGTCATCGGAATCCTTTTGGTTACCCTAGAGGGGAACAAGGCGACGCTTCCAACAAGGGAACGGGCCAAGCCTGGCCGGGCCTCTTTTCTCTCTATGTTTTGTCGGTATAGAGCAAGAGCAGCCGGGGCCCTTACTGCATCGTGGGAAGGGGGTCTTATGTGGGAAGAATGGCGCGGTGGTAGATCCAGCTTCGAGGAGGGGGGGAGTTGCTACAACATGGCGACAGGAGGGCAGCGAAGGAATGCCTAAGGGAGACATGGGTCAGCTCATAAGGTGACCGTACCATGGAAGTACACACAGGAGGAGTCCGCGTAGGAGGCCTGATCTGTGGCGCACCTATTCCAGTAGGGGTAGCCTGGGGTACCCGTAGTGGACTGGGTTAGCGAGAACTGCGGACCCAAGAGGGCTAGGGAGGAATCGACCAGGAACCTAAAACCCCTTTTAGGTTCCTGGTCGATTCCTCCCTAGCCCTCTTGGGTTGGGAAGAAGGCGCACTGTTTTACCTCGGCAAAGGGAAAGGGCACTGGACGCAAGCGATTCACCCGGTCAGACCGTCGACGTGTACCAAGTTCTATGGGCACGGACCTGAGAAAACACAGGACGATACTGACTCAACCCGGAGATTTTAGAATCTTTAGAGAGAGGGCCCTGAGTCCAACTGATTCTAGTGGCTCAAATGGAGATCTCTGGAGGCCTGCGAGGACCACTGAGAGGTCCCAGGAGGGGAACAGGCTTGGCCGAGAGGGATTCAACCTCCGGGCGCCTCTTAGGAACCTGATGACACGTGTGTGTGTGACGGGCAGAGCAGGTAGTACAGCGTCGGGAGGCAAAGACGTGTCCCGAGGTTCTAGTGCTGAGAAAAGACTCGAAGCACTTACCTTGCTCCGCACACCTGGAAGGAGGTGGGTTAGTGACTGAGGAGGAGGTCCAGTGTAGGCGTCCTCTAGACTTGTCAGAACCGGCCGACCAGGGAACAGTCGTGGGGCTGAAGGCGGGGGGTCCGCATCCAGCATGCCGGGACAGTAAAGATCAGTGCTGTGAGAACGGCATTTGTGGGCCAGGTGACCCAGAGACAAAGGAAATAGCTCTGTTATTGAGAATGTGGGTACCGCAGCCCCGTCTAGGGGGGGTGGAAAATGAAACTAATTAAAAAAAGATTCTCCTCCCAGCCCTCCACCGGGGGATGGAGTGTTCTGCTTACTAGCTCCAGAGCTAATGTCTTGGTCTCTGGGTCGGACATCAAGGAGCACCTGGGAGCCTTCCGGGTCCTCGAGGGGGTCCATGAGACGGGGGTGCCTGCTTCCTGTGGGATGCTCGACGCAGGGGATGAGAGCTGAGCCCGGGTGTAGGCGGAGCAGGGTGTTTCTTAGTCGCAGTAGGACACCCTCGGCGAGCAGACATGGCATGGCCCATGGCGGCAGGCTTGCGGCGGGGCAGGATGTGTGAAATGGCCTCCATCTGCGTCTTCACAAGATGGTGTCGCCAAAAAGAGGTTGAACTGGGAGACAGTGGCGTTGAGAAAGCGAGCTTTGACGGTCTCACGCATCTCGACCAAGTTCAGCCACAGATGACGCTTTGTGACGAGAGGATACAGTTTTTGAGTGGAGAGGGGTGCTCTCCACAAAGACATCAGCTCATCATGCACTTCCGGGATAAACGGGACCGGGGGGGGGGGGGGGGCGAGGCTGTGAGCGGTGCCCAGACCCCAGGAACCAGTCATCCAACCGCGATGGCTGTGGGGAGGACGGAGGGTTCCAGTCCAGCCTCACACTGGCGGCAGCCCGGGAAAGCATGTCGGACATCTAAGCATCAGCCTCAGCCTGGGCATGTTGACCCGAAGGCGGCAATCCAGGGGAGTCATCTGCGTCAGACGCCGCGCTCTCTGATGCAGCGGCGAGCTCATCCACCTCGAGCTCTAGAGGATAAGCAGGCTGGCTGTGAGGCGAGCCGCTGTTGCCTCAAGCACGGACGGGAGTCAACGAGCATGCTGGGGGGCGGGTAATCTGAAGGAGTCTGGAGGAGCTGCACCCACTGCCATCCCCAGATCGCCTCCATCGCCAGCCGCATCATCCTCAATCCTGTGGGAAGAAGGAACAATGCAGGGGGCTGCTGGAGTGGCGTGCTTTCTCTTGAAAGTGTGCCGCGACCGCATCGTTACCATCCACAAACGCTGCCTCGGTGTGATCTCTGCCCAGACACACGAGACAACGCCTGTGGCCATCTGAAGTGGAGAGCACTCTACCGCATCCAGAAACTACACAGAGGTGGAAAGGCATCTTTAAAAAGACGCATCCTGAAAAGGACGTTCAACGCCGCTTTGTATTGCTCTTTAGAGGAAATTACTCTTTTACAAGAAAAAATCACTCTTTTAATAAACTCTTTTAAGTTCTGCGCTGTCAAAGCGCCCAGGGGCCCATGCAGAGAAGGAGAAAGCCGCTGTAGTGCACCGCAGATCCAACAGCAGAGAGCGTCAGAGGAACAGGAACGGGTGTGTGACTCGCAGCTCACTGCAAACACAACCATCGTCTCCGAAGAAAGTTTCTGAATGAACTCAACGTATTTCCCCGCCTTTATACCCGTATGTCCGGGGGCAAGGTATGCAAATACTATCTGCCAACTTCTCATTGGCCTTTTTTCATAGATCAGAGATTTTCGCCGCATATTCGTCACTCAAGATATATAGTGTCGCTTCTTCGACACACCGTCGAAGTGAGCGACAGATGGGGAATGTCAGTTAGTATTATTTGTTGACTGCCACATAATGTATAATAGGTATAGAGTGTATTATTCATTGTGAACTGTGTTTTCTTAATGGCATGAATCGCACTGAAGTCCTAGACTTAAAATGCATGGGCCACCACAGCTCATATAGTGTAGGTTCATTGGCTTTGTAATAATCAATATTGGTTATTTTGTGTACTATGTCCCTAATAAAATTGGTTGAGGCTCTTTTTGATTTTACAGTAGATAACGATGCTTTTGGGAAATGTGCCATAGAGATCAAGTATTACTTTCTTTACTAATGCTCTACTTCATGGTTTGGGAAACCCCGCCATGCTTTATTAAGAGGTTTTGCCTTCTACATTGAAGACACACTTTATTATGCAAACATAGGTCCTGATGCGCCAATGTTCCATAATGAAAGGATATACAGTATCCCCTCTGAAATGTAAACATGACCAGTGAACATTATTATGAATATTTTAAAAGCAGCACACTGTGGAGAGACCTATATGACAAAACTTGTGAGGAGTGCAGTTTCACTGGCTCTAACTCGGCCAGCCTTGTCCACGGAGTCATTGCCTTTAAGCAGAAGACAAATGATACCACTATCTTCTGTATGTTCAATCGAGTTAGAGCACAGAAGGGGGCATTGCAGTTAAGGTACTGTATAAGTATGGAAGAGAGGTTTCCTGCTTATTCTTCCAGGCTGAAACATCCAGAGGGAGATGAACAATAATAAGATAAAGAAGTCCTCTGACCTTGGCTCACTGAGATGATCATATAGTGGACACACACTAGGGATTGTGACTGGTGAAATCTAAAACTATGTGCTCCACCCTTCATTATAAACAGTGCAATGCAGCAGCGAGGGTCGGAAACATAATGGTACTCACACCTCTTCTTTGTACCCATGCAACAGAAATTAATCAATGTATTTAAATAATTTATGAATGCAAGAATCTAATAGAAAGCAAATCAAGCCCAAGTAATGGATTGCTTATTACATTTCTTCCATGATATCTAAAACAAGAGAAAATGCAATTAGCATGGTTACAACTTGGCCTCAAAACATGATTGCACAAATAGCTGACAATTTAATTGAGAAAGAGAAATCCTAAAGAAAAGCTTCAGTGTTTACAATATTTCCCTCATTTGAAGCTTATCTTCCCAGCGCCATTTTCAATCTATGGCATAAAATCTTGACATTTTGTTCATGAAATTCACATTAGTCATGTTGATGCACTTTTAGGCTATTTGAAAGTTTTAATTGTTTTCTGCAGTTGTGCAAGAACGATCTAAAAAGTGTGGAGGGAACAATATAAAACATATAAGCTTTGCTCATGAATATTAAATATGTGTTCACCCAGTAGTCCTAACTGACTTGAACTGAAATGGCAGACATAGGCAAATAGGTGCTAGTCATATAGGATTACTGCTTACCACTTGTGCTTTCATTTAGTCAGGATCAGGGATCAGGGGGTCAGGAATTGGCTGGATAGCAACTCCTTCTCCCCTGATGGGAGGTGCTGTGACTGCACCATTATGATGGCAAAAGCATGTTTGCTCATTGACGAAAGTAAACCAGTATACAAATGTAACTACATATTTTGATATATTTCATTTTTCCAAGAAACATACACTACCTTTCAAAAGTTTAGAAACATTAGTTTTTCGTTTGTGTGTGTGTTTGTGTTTGTGCGTGTGTGTGTGTGAAAGAAAATTATCATTTCTATTCAATGTGGATGCCCAAAGATGTAATTAGCTTGAAGAGTACTTCTCACAGATTTTCCAATCAAGCTCAACATTTCTAATTATTTATAAGTACTTTTGCACATTCTACACTTTTCTTTTTCTTTTCTAGTTTCAGATGTGGCTTTGTCTTCGAAAGTCTGCCTAAAATACCAACATCACAGTGTCTTCTCTTCACTGTAGCCTATATTGAAGCTCCCAGGTTAGGAGCTGTGAGGGGTCTGTTTCTCAAACTACTGATGTACTTGTCTTCTTGTTGTTGAGCATCTGAACCATCCACTTATCTCTCTATCCGGGTTAGAAGTGATTTCTTCTTTAAAGACAGTAATGCATGGAATACCTCTATCTCTCAAAAGAACAATAAACTAATGAATTTCTAGAGATATTTTTTGTATAATTTTCTAAATATTATCTTCTCTTTCTTTTTTTATGTTCACACAGTACAAAACTACCACTGTGTATGCATTGTTTGTTTCAGTCAGCTTACCTTTCTTTTTTGTGCTGTCTCAAAGAAAAGATGAATATCATTCGAATATAATTTGATGTATCTGTAAAATGACATGACTCTTAGCTGGCTAGCAAAAAATAAAAAATAGATTAGCAAAAGCATTTACTTACCCTCAAGTTGTTCACCCTTATTGCATTTTTTTTTTCCAATGGAATCTTAACCCAATAATTTTTCTTCTTTCTTTTTTTTAAATCTTTATGCAGCTTTTGTTCCACACAAGAACAATTCATATTGACTACGGCTGTCATGTTCCAAACAGCATAAACAAATCATCATTAAAATACCATAAAATTAGTCCATACAACACACCAAAAATTTGCATGGCTCCTCTGTGATAAAACTCATGTTTTCGGATAACAATTAATTCATAATGGAAAAGTAAGTTCTGTCATCCCACGAAAACTTGTGGAGTGGGAATGTAACTTTATTAATGTGAATATGTAACAGATAAAGGACAAAATAACAGCTTATAATTTGGAACAACATTAGGGGTGAGTAAAAGACAGAATTTTCAGTTTTAAGAGAACTACTCTGTTAACTGGTGGCTCATTTCTGGAGCTCAGATTGGCATACTAAAACATAGAAAAAAAAAAAAATGGTCCAAAAGTCAGAATTAATTAAAGTCACAAAGAAAAAAGTCAGAAAAACTCAAATGTATTGTAAATTATGTGCAAATAATATTTCTACTGAAAATATGACATTGTCCTTGTTACAACCTAAAAAACATAGGCTAATAGTGTCAAAGCCACAGGTCTTACCATGTTCTAGTTCTTCTGAGGGTTATAATGCTCCTACTTTGAGCTTTATGGATATTTTTTGAAAATAATGTCAAGTGAATTTTCTAAAATGCAACTTTAAAAGCTAGCCAGATAACCACATTCATTCAATTAATTTACATTATGCACACATTCGCTCTTTGTTTTCAAATTCACAATTAAAAATGACATACAAAACATACTGTATATGGCATATTTTCAATTCAAAACATCTAGGTTACGGATGTAACCTCCGTTCCCTGATGGAGGGAACGAGACATTGTGTCGAAGAAGCGACACTAGGGGTCTCTCTTGAGAGCCTTTTGCATCTCTGATCAATGAGAAATGGCCAATGAGAAATTGGCAGACAGAATTTGCATGTCCCGCCCCCGGACATACGGGTATAAAGGGAGGGAAATGCGTCTGTTTCATTCAGGATTTTTCTGGGCCGACAATGAGGTTCAGCCGCAACAGTGGCTCGGTTCAGAGACGTAGCCGGGAGGACACAACGTCTCGTTCCCTCCATCAGGGAACAGAGGTTCCATCCGTAACCTAGACGTTCCCCGTCTGTCACTCACTTCGACGTTGTGTCGAAGAAGCAACACTAGGGGTCCAATTTAAATCACGCCATGCGCTGAGCCGTGTACGTGTACTGCTGACACAGGAGCGGGCAGGTATTTTACATGCCAAAGCTACCGGCTGTGTCAGGCTGCACGTACCCTTCCCCAACGGGGGACTGGGGGAGGTAAAGAGTGGTGAAATACATCACATGGGCTTTTAGGTCACATGTGGAGAATGGTGCAGTGGTAGATCCTACCTCATTGGAAGGGAGGAGTTGATACAAACACGGCGACCAGGGGTCCGTGAGGACTGCCCAAGGGAGACGCGGTCCGCTCGCAAGGGGACCGTACTGCGGAAAATACACACAGGGGGATAAGTCCACGTTGGAGCCCGTCCTGTGGAGCACCTATTCCAGTACTGGGTAGATTGAGTACCCGCATTGGATTTGGTCGACGAATTCTTCCGCTGAATTAACGGACCAGAGGGTTCAGAATGAGTCATCCACGGAACCGAGTTAGTGGGATCTCCAGGGATAAGAAAGCACGGTTTTACCTCAGTGGAGGGAAAGGGCGCTAGGTACAAGTGGTCCACCCGGTCAGTTGACAGCATGTTACCGAGTTCTAACAGCTCGGACCTGAGAAAACACGGGACGAAACCGACTCAACACTGAGATTGTAAAATCTCGTAAAGGTATTGGGTGTTGCCCAACCCGCTGCTCTGCATATGTCTGCTAGGGGGGGTTCATCTGACCAGTGCCCACGAGGATGCAAAACTTCATTTCGAGTGTGCTACCCAGTGGGAAAGCCTCTGTTTGGAGACAGCTGTCCACCAGAGCATACAAAGAGCTGCTCAGAACATCTAAAGCTCTGCGTGCGGTCCAAATGGATACGCAAAGCACGTACCAGACACAGCAACGAAGGGGCTGGGCCTGCCTCCTCCTGAGGCAGCTTCGCTTGCAGGTTCACTACCTAGTCCCTGAAGGGAGTCGTAGGAACCTTGGGCACATAGCCTGGTCGCGGTCTTAGGAAGTGTCTGCGGTCGAGTGTCTGCCGGACCGAAGTCCAGGCAGGTGTCGCTGACAAAAAACACTAGCCGGTCCCCGACCCTCTGATGGAGGTGAGCTCATTATGGAGGGCCATCTTCAGGGAGAGGGATTTGAATTCAACTGATTCTAGCGGCTCAAATGGGGGTCTCTGTAGGCCCGAGAGGACCACTGAGAAATCCCAGGAGGGGAACAGGCTTGGCCGGGAAGGATTCAACCTCCGGGTGCCTCTTAGGAACCTGATTATTAAGATAATTAAGTGCTTACCAAAGACTTGCCGTCTACTGCGTCGTGGTGGGCCGCAATAGCAGCTACATACACCTTCAAGGTGGAGGGGGACAGCCTCCCCTCCAACCTCTCCTGTAGGGAAGAGAGCACTGACCCAGCTCCGCACCTCTGTGGGTCTTCAGACCGGGAAGAACACCAATTTGTGAACAAGCACCACTTCAGGGCGTAAAGTTGCCAGGTAGAGGGAGCTCTGGCTTGGTTGATTGTGTCTACGACAGCAGGTGGTAGGCCAACTCTTCCACATCTCATCTAGGGGCCAGACATGAAGGTTCCAGAGGTCTGGGTGCAGATGCCAGAGGATGCCCCGTCCCTGAGAAGGAAGGTCCTACCTCAGGGGAATTCAGGGGAGGGACTGTCACGAGTACCACGAGATCCAAGAACCAAGACTGAGAGGGCCAATAGGGGGCCACTAGAATGACTTGTTCCTCATCCTCCCTGACCTTGCACAGCACCTGTGCAAGAAGGCTCACTGGGAGAAATGGGTACTTGCGTAGCCCCGTGGGCCAGCTGTGTGCCAGCGTGTCTGCCCCGAGGGGAGCCTCCGTTCGGCGTACCAGAGCGGGCAGTGGGAGGTCTCTTGGGAGGCAAACAGGTCTAACTGAGCCTTGCCGATCCATTCCCAAATCAGCTGGACTGACTGGGGGTGAAGCCTCCACTCTCCACTGGGCAAGCGTTGTCATGATAGTGCGTCTGCCACCACGTTGAGGTTGCCCAGGATGTGAATGGTATGCAACGACTTGAGTCGCTGGCTCCAAAGGAGGAGACGACGGGTGAGTTGTGACATGTGGCAGGAGCGACACCGCCATGGCGATTTATGTATGCTACCGTGGTGGTGCTGTCTGATCGGATCAAGATGTGTTTGCCCTGAATTAGCGGGAGAAACCTCCACAGGGAAAAAAGTACAGCCAACAACTCTAGGCAGTTGATGTGCCAGTGCAGCAGGACCCCTTTCCAATGGCCCGTGGCTGTGTGCCCATCAATTTGGAGACGTTGGTAGTGACCAGGACGCATCATGACACCAGCTGCAAGGGGACTGCTGTCCGCAGAAATCAGAGGTCTGTCCAGGTTTTGAATGTTTGGTGGCCGGCGGGGGTGATGATCACACGGTGCATGCCACGGCGTCATGCTCATCTCGGGACTCGAGTCTGGAGCCAGTGCTGAAGCAGTCTCATAGGCATCAACCCCAGCGGCGCAACTGCCGCGGAGGACGCCATATGCCCCAGGAGCTTCTAGAAAACTTTTAAAGGGACCACTGTGCCCGGCCTGAAGACGGCGAGGCATTTCAGCACAGACTTCGCACGCTCGTTGGTGAGGCACGCTGACATTGAGACTAAGTCTAACTCCATGCCGAGAAAAGAGATACTCTGAACCGGGGTGAGCTTGCTCTTTTCCCAGTTGACCTGAAGCCCTAAACGGCTGAGGAGCCTGAGCACCTGGTCCCTGTGGGCGTATAGTAACTCTCAGGAGTGGGCCAGGATGAGCCAGTCGTCGAGGTAGTTGAGTATGCGGATGCCTGCTTCCCAAAGTGGGGTAAGGGCTGCCTCTGCGACCTTCATAAAGACACGAGGGGACAGAGACATGCCAAAGGGGAGGACCTTGTACACACCTGGCCGTCGAACATGAACCATAGGAAGGGTCGATTTCGAGGCAATATTGAGACGTGGATGTACGCGTCCTTCAGGTCTACCGCTGCGAACCAACCTAGATGCCGGACGCAAGATAAAATGTGTTTTTGCGTAAGCATTTTGAACGGGAGTTTGTGCAAGGCCTGGTTGAAAACTCGCAAGTCCAAGATCGCTCGTAAGCCACCGCCTTTCTTGGGTACGATGAAGTAAGGGCTGTAGAAACCCTTCTTCATCTTGGTTGGAGGCACAGGCTCTATTGCATCTTTGAGTAAGACAGTCGCGATTTCCGCATGCAGGGATTTGGCATGTTTGCCATATACTGCGGCAAGGTGGACGCCCCTTTGGGAAGGGGGGCGGAGGCCTGGCAAACTGAATTGCATAACTGAGTTGAATGGTCCTGACCAGCCAGCGTGACGGATTGGGAAGTGAAAGCCACGCATCCAAGCTCTGTGCTAGGGGCACTAAGGGGACGATTACTTTTGACATACCCGGCGGGACAGAGCAGCGGTTCGGGAGGCAAAAGCACATCCCGAGCCTCTGGTGCTGAGAGAAGACTTGAAGCACTTACCTCCCTCCGCACACCCAGCAGGGGGCAGGTTAGTGACTGAGGAGGAGCTCCCGTGGAGGCATCCTCTAGACTTGTCAGAACCGGCCGGCCAGGGGACAACAGTCGTGGGGCTGGAGGCGAGTGGTCTGCGTCCAATGTGCCGGGACTGTTGAGGTGTGGTGGCAGAGTGCCGTGAGAATGGCATTTGCGGGCCAGGTGACCCAGAGAAAGAGGAAATTGCTCTATTATTGAAAATGTGCAGAAAGTGCCTTTAACTGAAGGTCCTCTTCCCGGCCCTCCACCGGGGGACGGAGTGGTCTTCTTACCAGCTCCGGAGAAAGCGTCTCGATCTCTGGACCACTTGGGAGTCCTCGAAGGGGTTCGTGAGGCGGGGGGGGGGGGGGGGGGGGGGGCGCTTCCTGCGGGGTGCTTGACGCAGGGGCTGAGAGCTGGGCCCGGGTTGAGGCGGAGCTGCACGATTTTTGAAAGCCGCAGGAGTACGCCCTCGGCGAGCAGACGGAGCATGGCCCGTGCTGGCAGCTTTGCGGAGGGGTATGATGTAAGAGATGGCCTCCATCTTCTTCTTCACCGCTGAGGACTGCTGGGCGGAGTCGTCAATGTTGCCGCCGACTAGACCGAGGTGGGAGATGGGGGCGTTTGAGAAAGCGTGCTTTGTCTACCTCCCGTATCTCAACCAGGTCCAGCCATAGATGAAGTTCCTGGACCACAAGGGTGGCCATCGCCTGTCCGAGTGCCGGCCCTGGGAACTTCGTGGCCCCAGGGGGCGTGATCGGTCATTGAGCGCAGTTCCTGCAGCACATCAGGAACAGGACTACCCAAGTGAAGATTTTGAAGTGCCTTGGCCTGGTGGGTTGCAGGAGTGGTCATGGCATGCAAGGCGGAAGAGGTCAGTCCGGTGGCCCTGTAGACTTTGGAGGTCAGTAACGACGTCATCCTACAGGCCCTGGAGTTGAGCATCGGGCGATCCTGCCAGGTGGCGGCTTTCTCAGGACACAGGTGGATCGCAACGGCTCTGTCCACATCTGTGCGTCAGCCCCAGACTGGGCGAGCAGACACGAAGGTGGTGGCCAAAGCGAGTCATCGGCATCAGACGCCGCTGTGACGCTCTCCGATGCAGCAGTGATGTCGTCATCCAATTCCGGGGGATCAAGGGAGAATGACGGCTGGCCGCAAGGCTAGTTGCACTCAACCTGAGCTCGGACGGAAGCAAGCAAGCGTGCTGGGGGGTTCGCAGGGATTTAGCCGGCGAAACCGAGCCTGTCATTATCCCCAAATTGCCTTCATTGGCAGCGATGCCGGCCCCAATCCCGAAGGAAGGAGGCGAGGCGTGGGGGGCGGCTGAAGTGGCTTTCTTTCATGAAAAAAGAAAGCCATCACCGCAATACTGCCATGGCTATGTTCTTGCACTGAGAACATGAACCATTCATAAAACACTGCCTGCGTGTGATCGCAGCCCAGGCATGCGAGGCAGCTTTTATGACCATCAGAAGTGGAGAGAAATCAACCGCATCCAGAAAATACACAGAGGCAGGAAGTCCTGAAAAGGACGTTCAACGCCAGCTGTGTATTGCTCTTATAGAGAAATAAACTCTTTTAGGAAAACATTCTCTTTTAAAAGCGCTGTTGAAGTGCCCAGGGGCAAAGCTGCATTGCTGTGCAGAGAAGGAGAAAGGCACTGATATGCACCGTAGATCCAACAGCATACGCTCTGAGAGATGAGAGGAACAGTTTTTGTGAATCGCAGCTCACTGCTCACACAACCAGTCGGCTCCGAAGAAAATTTCTGAATGAAACATATGCATTTCCCTCACTTTATACCGTATGTCCAGGGGCGGGACATGCAAAATCTGCCTGCCAATTTCTCATTGGCCTTTTCTCCTAGATCAGAGATGCAAAAGGCTCTCTAGAGAGACCCCTAGTGTCGATTCTTCGACACAACGTCGAAGTAAGCGACAGATGGGGAATAACAAATTTCTACAAAAAGTGTGGAGTTTGCCTTGGAATTACTTTCGGTCGGTACAACATTTCTATCATAAAATAATGTGCAAAAATTGCATGTTTAGTTAGATTCTTGCATCTTACACAGCACTACACTCTTAAAAATATAAATGTTCTTTATAAGCATGTATGGTTCCATGAAAAATCTTTTACCTCCATGAAACCTTCCCAATCAACAAAAGGTTTTTTGAAGTGGAAAAATTGTATTTAGACTAGAAAAAAGATTCTTCAAAATGGTGCTTTTAAGAACATGGTTTTGGGACCTTTATTTTTAAGAGTATAATATTTGTAACTTGGACTGCTGACATGCTGATGTGTGGCATTAGAAAAATCCACCAATGGATTCCTAGTTAGCTGCTATAAAAATCTCAAATGACACTGATGAGCAGTCTTAGGCTTTGGAGCACAACAAAAAATATAACTTTCTATGTAATCCATTATGTAATAATTATGTAATAATTTTACCTGTGATGTCAGAGCCCCATTTCAGCAGTCATTACACCAGTGTAATACTCCAGTATAAATTGCTTCAATTGCAAATGCAGTTTTCACATTTAACAAAACTGCACTTCTAAAGCATCCAATTTAAAACAAACGTAAACAAACACAAACACATATGCAACTCGACTGCATGCGTCTCTCTCAAACCACCATCTCTGGCTGCCCTTTATTTCACTCTCCTGCTGATCAGCTGATTCAGAGCCGGCCATGCTCCATCAGAAAATAACTTGCTTGCCAGCTCCTGGACGTGCTGTCGCCCGCTCCTCATTGGCTACTCCGCCCTCTTGCGGAGCTAGCTCGCTCCTCCCCCTGGGGATGGCAGTGAGTTTTCCGGTCCTTGACAGACTGAACCGCTCCTCCCCTTTTTTGCAGACTGCCGCAGTTCCTCCGGCTCTCGGCAGCCAACAGCAACCCCTCCATACCCAGGCAGATGGCAGTGTCTGCTCCCCTGGCAGATGGCAGCAGCAAGGACTTCCGTTCTCCCTCCCGGGTTTCGGCACCACTGTAACATTTAAGGATGAGAAAGGAGAAGGCGGAAACTGGCTGAACAGTAAACTTAAGTTTACTGTCAAAAGTCAAACTTAAAACAACATAAAACAAAGACTGACTCATATGCAACATGGCTCTCTCTCTCTCAAACCGGTATCTCCAGCTGCCTTTTATCTCTCTCTCCCGCTGATCAGCTTATTCAGCGCCGGCCATGCTCGACATAGACCGGCCACACCCTGCTCCTCATCACAAAATAAATTAAAAAAAATTCTACACATGCACTTTACAATACATCTTGACAAATAAGAAGTATATATATATATATATATATATATATATATATATATAGATAGATAGATAGATAGATAGATAGATAGATAGATTCCTATTTTAGCATTTTCAAAATCTTTGATTAACTATAAAAAAATCATGAGATTAAATATTTTAAACAACATTTCCAGTGATGGGTTGTCCATGTTCAGTGATATTGCGTTGCTGATGCTCAGGTGTCTTAATGGCAAGGCATATCTTTAAAAGCTTTTAAACCTTTCCTTTCAATATCAATAAATTGCTGACCTTTCATTTCAATATCAATAAATTGCTGATTGCATTGTGTTTGCAGTCATTGGTCAAGTTTTGAAGATTTTACAGAAGTACAGCAAATGTATCAAGTGTAGGAGTGCAGAGTGCAGTTATGGATAACAACAGTAGAACCGCAGTAAAAGTGTGGTAATTTGGACGCAGTATTCCTGCAGTAATACTGCAGCAATACTGCATCCAATTTACCATACTAGTACTACAGATAAAAAAAATGCAGTTATTTTTGTAAGGGTAGTGTAGTATGTTTTATTAGTGACAGATTATTTTTGAAAGACTCTTCTAAGCATGAAATTGACTTACGTTTTTCCCTATCATGTGCCTTTGAGACATGGTCAGTCACATTACATGTTAACAGAACTTAGTTTCCAATAAATACGATGCGCCAGCCAAGAAACTGCCATTGAGATAAGAATGCTATCAGATAGCTCTCTCCAGGCATTATAACCTCTCAATAAACTCTTGAAATATTATGATTATCAAAAAGTGGGGAGGGGTGAACTTGCAGTAGACAAACCTACCTGCAGTTATAATTGTTACTAAATCTGTTGTTGATGTGGTAGCCACATGAGTAAAACTACCAACATGCTTTATTCCTATTACTCTATCCCTATTAACTATTATTTTTCCATTGGTGAATATATGCTGCAGTGGAAAACAGAAATGTATCCCACTAAAAGATTATCCCACTAAGCCTATTACAAAGTTGCGAAAGACAAATCATATTATTCTGTAACCTAAATCAAATATAGGGAGTGCTGCTCTTAGTAATATTGTATCTTTTTACCTTGCACTGAAGGAATAATTTTCTCTATTACACTCACATGAACCTGTACTCACAGAAAAGATTAAACCCAGCAGGACTGGGGGTTTTCTCAATGGATGCCATAAACGAACCCGGGAAGATCACAGCAAGCATCACCTGATCCTCTGTCGATCCTGTATTGTAACTTTTTTGCCATCAAAGGAACCAAAATATCCCATCTGGCCCCCTTCACTTCCCAAGCAGTATACTGATCAGGTTTAGCAGACACATGCAGGTGGTCTGAAAGATTAAAAAATTAAAAGTAAACACACAAAAAATGTTCAGGTTAATTTTCTTTGAAAATAGTATAACTCTGCAATAAAGTAAAAAAAAACAGTCCAAGCTCAAACTTCCACAGAACTGTGCTACATTATCAGGGATAAAATAAAAAATTTCCCTTAGTGACGGACTGTTTTGCTTGAATGTAGAAGTCAAAACAGGACTGCACAACGAGAAGGTCCTCAAAATATTTAGTTTGAAGCTACTACATCTTTATTGTTGATTTTCTTAGTGTGCTGAGGACATCTACTGGTGCTAAAATTTTTACATGTTTGCTCTCAGTTTCTCTAACTCCACCTGGATTTGGGCTAAAATATGCTGCTTTTCATAGCTCTCAAGCAATGGCACACCACAGCAATACAAATCATCTGCAAATCACTGAGAAAAAAACACCACCTCAGATGATTTGTGTCCTCTGCCCACCTACATCGCCCATGTTCCACTATCTAACTTTCTAAATGGTGTTATATTTCCCAGCTATTCTTATGAATGCATGGTTGATTTGTTGCTGTCTCTCTTAGGTGAGTGTGTAAGGTGTAATACAGACTTATGGTTGCTGTGTAGTCTTGCCTGACTTGGCTAAAAACTCTCTGCTGCTCCATTTATCAAAGCTTTCTCACTGGCACCAGCATTCAAATGACCTTCATTAAAGTTATATTTTCAAGCAACAAAGATTGAAGCATTCATTGTCTCCTACACAGTCTGACAGGCTCACAGCAATAGGCTTGAGTGTCTTGCATAACTTGTATAGCCTCTTTTAGAACATCATTCATACAGAGTTACTCACCCACAAGCATGTATGCACACTCTGAGCCTCTCAGAAATATATATAATAGGCTTTGTTGTAAAACATCTAGCAGCAAACATGGACCAGTTTCTCTCTCAGGGAGCTGAATGAAATACGGTTACCCCTGGCATCACAGTGGTATTTTGCTGAGCTCTGACAGGGAAGACTGTAAGTGAGAGAGACAGGTTTTAACTGGAGACTATATTTAAGGTAGGTAAGTGGTGGCTAGGTTTGGAAGAAAGGTAATTCTCTCTTCCTCTTTTACCATAAAAGACACAGTAATCTCAATACATGGTGCTCAACTAGGCCTTAAACCATGTGCACTGTTTGGTCATTTTTACCAAAATCAATTGTATTTCTTTAATAAAAATGGTATACTTCATCTAAATGGCTCAAGGCTTGGTAACTTCTACTACATTTGGCATCTGAACACACACACACACAAAATTGTTCTGGATTCAATGACTTTAGGCTGTGTGACAAAAAAACATATGACGATTGTATTGTTTCATGGTCAAATTTGACTGACCATAAGAAATGAATTGGCGAGACTATAATATAGAGCAATTTTTTATTTTTATTTTTATATATATATATATATATATATTATTTTTTTTATTTTTTTTTTTATTTGTCAGTAACTTAGCCACAATGCAGAACACACATATACGTAAATGAATGGGTGAGACCATACCACAATCACAATGCACACACACAAATTCATATTAATAAAATGAGGAATGAATTAGTGGATCTCTGCAGCCATCTACTGGTTATTTTTGTCATGACATGATTTTCAAATCATGTAATTATTTTTTTTGTTTGTTTGTTTGTTTTTTGCACCAGATGGCAGCAATCTGCCACCAATACATGACACATTCTCATATTTTCTTCATGTTTCAACTTATAGATGTGTAGGTTTGTACAGTTGTGAAAAGGACACAATTTGCATATATGCATATGCAAATAAATGGTGTAATTGATCAGTTTAAATTTAGATAACATCTAAATAACATAAAATCCCCCCAAAAAATGCATAACTTTAGTGATTTTTACCTTATTTAAATTAGCGTTATTACATTTCTTTCATAATTTAATATTGTTAAACTTTTATTGTTTTCGGTCTAATTTAACCACAAACAATACAGTTGTGGGTCTAAAATGAACAGTGCACAAGGTTTAAAGGAATAGTTCACCACAAAAAATCTAAATTCAGTTATGATTTTCTCACCCTTGTGTAATTTGACATGTACATTATGACTTTCTTTCTTAGGCTAAACACAAATGGAGATGTTTTAATTAATAAAAATGACAGACTTCTTAATACAATGGCAGTGGATAGTGCCTCAATTTAAAGCTTAAAAACGAGCCACAAGTAGCAAAAAAGTTGTCCATGTGACTCGATCATCATATAACAAGATCTTCAGAAGGCATATGATAGGTTTTGGTGAGAAACAACCTAAGTCATTTTTCAGTGATAAACTTGATGTCCATAGCGCGTTTATGAGCACTGTGAGAGAAGCTAGTTCGCCATGGCTTGCGAGTTCACGCAAGAACTTGGGTTGTTTCCCACATAAAAAAGAAAGTTATTAGGGCTTGTAATGACATGAAGCTGAGTATATTATGATAGAATTTTGTTTTTTATTTTTTTTGGCAGGTGAATTATCCCTTTAAATTGCGCATTTGCTACTACTTAATGGAAAATTAATAAAGTTGAGATTTTTTTTTTATTTTGTCAGTCTGGTAGCCTATTTTATTTTCAAGATTTCCAATTACAAACAACCATAGTTACTTATTGTGCAAAGTAGAAGGATTTCACCATTAGCGTTCTCAATCAAGCTGTGCGGTCCAGAAGAAATGTGGTGGACCAATGTTGCTGTTACACATATGGCTTAAATAAAAGTAAAGATGGTAGAGGCAGACTGCTATTGATAGTAATTGATAGAGGCAGATATATCCAAAGCATTTAGGAAACATTCTTTTAAAACCTTTATAAAACTGGTGTCATACACTACTGTCTTAATATGATACAATACAATATACATTTTTCTCAAATATACTGACTTAATTTTCTGTTCCATTTGCAAGCAATTTGTTTAAATACTCACTTGGCATTGCTATCATATTCATTACCGGCCAGCAAATTAATTATGAGTGTACTAATTACGAATGGACAGCTGACAGAAGTTACAGGTTACATGCTTGTCTTTGCACTGTAATCCTGCACATTTCTTTTCTCATTTTGAGGGATATCATAATGTGCTGTGCTGGCTCTCCTTCGGTTGTTATTGTTAAGAAAAAGCTGTGGCAAAATCCCACACAACCACAGTCATTACGACATGGTATGTAAGCAGGAAGGAGGACCCAAATGCAGGAATGAGTGAAACAAATTATTTTATTAATTTGAAACAAAATAAAAAACATGAAACAAAACTCATGTGGGAGAAAACTTGTAAGAAACAAACGGAACAAACCCAGATAAATAACTGAACTGATAATCATGATAACTAACCAGACAGTGGGATAACACATGAACACTGGTCAACAGACATGGGAACAAAATGATCTGACAAAGTGCACAATGTTTACAGGTAAGGCACAAATATAACAATGACTAAACTACTATCGGTGAGGCCATAGGGAATGTTGGGCGGAGTTGGGAGAGCATATGGCAAACTTAAACACTAGATTAAGCTAGTGTAGTCATAACACAACACAAACTCACACAGACAAACAACTGACAAAGACAGAAGGGCAGACAGAGAAGGATCATGACATAACTGCAGGATAGATGGTCAGAAGTGCAGTTCTATCAGGAAGACTCGCAGACTTGAGGGAAATTGAAGATGACATTTATTTGATGAATATAAACAGAAAAGTAATGTCTCTCTTTAGCGTAGGCCCAGTCTGGCGGTCCGAAGTTGTAGCTGTAGTACCAGAGATAGGAGGCAGGGGCGAGAAGCCTACCCCTGTGCAGGATGGGACTCAACTGGTGATGGTGGGATGGTGGATGTTGCCACGTTATCACACTGAAACAGCAATGTGATAGATTGTGAGCAGACTTATAAAGCAATGGCTTACATGTGATTGGCTGGGAATTACCCAGCTGATGGTGTGATGATGTACAGCTGCTAGTCTTCCCACTAGAACTACGCTGCGCTTACATTTCTATCAGGAAGACTCGCAGACTTGAGTGAAATTGAAGATGACATTTATTTGATGAATATAAAACAGAAAATTAATGTCTCTCTTTGGCGTAGGCCCTGTCTGGCGGTCCGAAGTTGTAGTATATAGAAATAGAAACAATAGAAAAAGCTGTGCAATAGGGAAAGCCGCATTTTTTTTTTCATTTTATCTTCTTCCCTTCTCCTTGAGTTTGATTTTGTCCTTGTGCATTTTCTCTTTTTCTCCTTGAGTTTGATTTTGTCCATGTGCGTCAAGGGCCCCTAGTTGTGTAGAATATTTGCCAATGACAAACAACGTGGTATGCGGCCCTACGTTAGGCCAGCGTTGCTGTGCATTGTCTTCATTGAAAGATAAACATTTGATTATGAAAACCCTCTGACTAGGAAAAAGTTGTTTGAGGTACCTTTGCTGAAAGGTGAACAACATGCATAAAGCCATAAGATTATGGCGACGTTGCGTGCAGTCCCTTCGTTGAAAGAGAACAACATCTGATTATGAAAACCCTCCAAAGAGGGAAATGTTGTTTGATGGTTATCTTTGCCGAAAGGTGAACAATATGCATAAAGTCATACGATTATGGCGACGTTGCGTGCAAGCCCTTTGTTGAAAGAAAACATTTGATATGAAAACCCTCCGACGAGGGAAAAGTTGTTTTATGGTTATCTTTGCCAAAAGGTGAACAACGTGCGTAGTGCCATACGATAATGGCAACGTTGAGTGCAATACCCTTCGTAGAAAGATATTTCATGAGGTTCAAGCCCTCGAGCGAGGGTGGCCGTTGCTTAATGGTCATCTTTGCCAAGGTGTACAGCATACATAAAGCCATACGATAATGGCGATTTTGTCGTGCAATACCTTGTTGAAAGATATCCCGTTATGGTGCAAGCTTTCCAGCGAGGGCGGCTGGCTTGTGCAATACCTATGCAAAGGAACCATGCTTGAGATTATGGAAGCCATGGAAAGGGGGAGTAGACATAGATATGCGCTATCCTTGCGAACAGTGGGCGTGCTTGAATTGAATCGGATGTGCTGGGAGAGAACCACCAACCACCACCAGATATGCATGAGAAATTATGGCTGATGGAGAGTTGAGCTTGTTTGATGATTTGGGTTAGGTTGACCATTTCAGGTACGATTGGGGAGACCAGCGGCCGAGCATCTTCATTGTGGATTCCAGTATACCTCGAAGGGTGCCAGTAGAAGCTGGTATGTGGAACTCCTGCGAAACGAGGGAGGGAGTCAGAGATTACATTGAAAAACCCAGGAATGTGTCTGGCTGGGATAATAAAGTTCCAGGAAATGCTCTGCCATGTCATATGTCTCATAAGGGACGTGATGGTTCAAGGAGGACCAGCCTTTATTGATTATAGTGATGACTGCGGAATTGTCGCATAACTACGAAGCATTTGCGTGTCTGAAGGGAAACCATATGATGCTGGCCGTGACAATGGGTGTGGAATAATAAAGGCCTCTTTTAAAATTCTCTTGTTGATGTAGCTTGCTGTGTCATCACAAAATGTGGCTGCAGCTGTTCTGGGAATGTATGTCCTATTTCTGTACTCAAACATATATGTTACCCCATATAGGGTAAATAAATATTTCATTGGAGGGTATAGTGGAATGTTGTTTTGCTGGACCATATAGTGAAGTGCTGTATGAATAAACGTGGAAGGATTTGATAGCTTGGGTCTCCGTGTCATTTCTTTCTTCCCTCAGCTAAGCCGCATCGAGACGGGCATTGCAGATCGAGAAAAATGTATTAAATACATTAAATGACGAAATTATCTAACAATGGGATTAATTTCAAAGAGAGTGGATGGAGCATAGGAAGCTATATTGAAAAAAAATATCTGGCCATTTCCCTGTAAACCATGATCCTAGAAAGTAACCCCTGAATCCTATGGAGGGAGCCGCGTCCGTGAATAGGAACGTCATCCGGAGATTCGTGGCAGCCATCATCAGTTGATAAGTAGGAGAGTTTGTCTACAGAATGAGCTAGTGTGAGGAGGTGGGAAATGAAGGAGTGGCCTGATAGGGACTGGAGATTGCGTTATGAGACCCAAACTGACCAGAGAACGACGTGCAAATAGACTTGATCCTGTCGTGTTTCTTTAGGCAGGAAAGCTTGCGTGTTTAGAGAATAGAGCGTGATGACTAGAAATTCGAGAGACGAGGCCCTTTTCCCTCGTGCTGGAGCAAATACGGAGAAGAATAATGTCTCAGCTTCATAAGAGTTTTGTTTTTGGCTGTAAAAGTGAACATAAGGGTCTTCATGTACTCCCGGCATCAGAGCCGCTGAAGACACAGTGGACAGTTTGGTTTTTGTAGGAAATGTGCCCCAAAACATACAAAAATGTGTGTATGTTTGTGCAAATCATTTTACACCGGACTGCTTAGTGAATGTGTGTCAATATAAATCAGTATCTTCAAAAATGTGATTCTCAAGCATGGATCAGTACCAAATGTTCGTGTCCCAGCTTTACATCCTGAAGATGCAAGTATCGCACTTTATGTTTTGTGAATATTTGCAAATCTCTTTTCCGAATGTGCTTAATAGCTGATTCCAATGCTAATGCGCTAAAGTTACCATTGTCTCTGACTGCATTCACGGAGACCGGATATACATGTATTCATACATATATGGCTGAACTCCGGTATTTACGGTGTCAATCATATTGATTCTGATTTGTTGTTGCTGTAGTGTCTGAAGCGGGAGCTGAAAAGGCACAGCCCTCTTCTGGAAAGGGGGCGGGGAGTGGCAGCTCATTTGCATTTAAAGAGACATGCACAAAATCAGCGTGTTTTTGATTCCACCCTAAAAAGACATTTATAACATGGTATAGCAAATGATTTGTGGAGTATTTTGGAGACACCTGGGACTTATTACATCTTGTAAAAATGGGCATAATAGGTCTCCTTTAACAGTAACAAGATTATATTAATCAGCTTGACTTGGCACAGGTTTTATCCAGTGATTGACAGACCTGCTACTAAAATGTAACGTCCCTGACCATGCGCATTAAAAGGGAATGGCTCATATCAAAATGCTTTGATACTTAAAAGTAATGTAGTTGGGCTGATATGACTGTTAGACTCTGACTTTTGAAATTTGGAACATGGTTAAAGCCCCAAGTGCTTGAAGATCCCATCGATTGAAACGTGGTCTGAACAACGACGAGTGAATGATTTATGAAGTCATGCCATACAAAATTCTGCACTTTAATGATGCCTGAATGATAATAAAAATGTAAATATGCCATGAGATAGGAATTACTCACTGTATGACCTGATCATTATGTGATATGCCTTACGCTGGCAATTAAATAATCTGATGAATAAGGGGATGAAGTGTGGAGCCTACCGCTTTGTGTCAGAAGCGCGCCACAACAGTCATGCTTGCGATAAGAACGTGGAAGTACGTATAGAGTAAGAAATCGCTGCGTTTTATGGATCGGCATTAATGCGCCATTGGAGGCGCTCAGGGAATGTTATTCGAAATGTTGTCCGAATGAAATAAGTTATTTGTTTCACAGAGGACCCTTTCACAAGGCTTTGGTGAAGGCTATATTAACCTGTTGATATGCATTTGTTCGCACTCGGGAGGGACGTCACTCTGCTGACATTTAATATATCATTTATATATGTAATTAATGTTAACAAATTATACATCTATTCAAAGGTCTAAGGGTTCAACATTGATATCCGATCTCTGTTGCATGATAGCAATCCTCCAGAAACAGCAATTTGTTTATTTGTGCCAGGAGTACGAATGAAAACATGCAATATCAAAACGGGACTTCATACATTTATTATGAAATCGCGACTGCCAGATGAATTCAATTTGCCATGCTAGGGTCAATTGTCCAGGACAAGGGTTCATTCTATAACATTCAATAGCAATTTTGTCCATAAAAATTATAAATCTGAGAAATATTTATATGTTCTCCATTGTTTACATGAGATCTCGCCTGAAAGAATTACCCTTAGTCATCGTTCTTCAACAAATATGTGATCTGAGCAGCATTCATGTTGTAAAACTGTATTTTATCTTATATATTTGAGTCTTCTAAACAAAACGAGCCCATCTCCAAAGTCTATTTTTTAAAAATGGGGCATATTTTCATCCATAATAGCCAAGCAGTGCGGTCAGATTTTGTGTCGTCTTGAAAGGCGAAGCCTTAATTTTACTTTGTACACTTTTTTTAGTGATTTTACACAGAAAAAGCTCTAAGGAGCCTCATTTTTTGTTAGATCATCTTCAAATTTGAAACATACCTTCTTTAGACTTGTGGCTCTGAGAACATTGTGTTTCTGAGTTGTCTTGGTACTTGTAACGTCACGCCAGCAGAGGGAGCCCTCTCCCGAGTACTGACTGTCTGCTTCTCTGTTTACTTCCTGTTTCTATGATATAATAGCATGGCCTGGCTAACAGGCCATTGCGAAGTATTGCCAGTTATCCTGCCTTACTAAGCGTTATCTCATAGTCATTGTCTTGTTTATCTTGTGTATGACCATTGCCTTCTTTGTCCTGTTTCGCTTCTTGGATTACCCCTTTGCTCTGTTATTTTGGATTGGACTGCTTCACTGTGTTTAACCTCTGCCTGCCTTAAAGTTTATGCTATCTGCCTGCCAATTCTAACCTGTTTGCTGTGGATTATAATAAACATCTGCATATGGATTCAGCCTCGGCTTCCGCATCATTACAGTACTTATATTATTTATTTTTATTTTTTTATTGTTCAGCACAAAATATTTCCATTACTATAAAATTCATAGTTCTCTAACTTTTAAAAAATAACAACATATATTAATTCTGAAACTGGGAAATAAAGCCCAAAGGGTCTTATTTCAAAAGATACTACAACTGTGTCCATACTCCAAAGGGTCCAGTAAATACAACTATTTAAATTCAGGTATGTCATTTTCATGGTTTGTGCACAAAAAGGAAGTGCACATCAACAGGTTAAACTGTGATGCCATGCTCCCTCGGAATGCCCACTTCATGGGCTCGGTCTTTCCTAGGGAGTAGGGCATAGGGATGATAAATTGTACTGGAAAGCACCAATTACGTGATTTGGGCAAAGGCGACCAGCAAAACGGGGATATCTTACTGAATGGAGTAATGGGACCCTGTACAATAAGCACTGACTGTACGTGATGATACGCCTGAATAATTATCTTAATTCCCCGATGGGGAACGCTCGGGCATGCAGCACGGTGAATGACATGTGAATGAACCTTGACTAAGTTG
The DNA here is from genome assembly GCA_032164185.1 of Moxostoma hubbsi. Taxonomy (NCBI): domain Eukaryota; kingdom Metazoa; phylum Chordata; class Actinopteri; order Cypriniformes; family Catostomidae; genus Moxostoma; species Moxostoma hubbsi. Next base: position 20,817,707 of record JAVLUX010000035.1, read on the forward strand.
CCCTCATGAGATCGCGCGATTGCCTGCCCATTACTATGAGAGTGAATGCACTGTTGACATTAAATAATGGCTTTTGATATTGATGCGGATGCATTATTATGAACAGACAGCATTCCAACTTTATGATGAGCAGGCAGCATGGCAACGGAAGGCCTAGACCCATGACTAAATCTGAATGCATTTGATGGATATGATTAGCTTATTTCTGATGGAAACCAGCTGCTGCCTGAGCCGGTGATTTTGACGGACTTGGCGTGGAGCGCACTCCTTCCGTGCCAGGTCGTGTAATCCGATTGAGGATTTGGTGGCTCGATTAAAAGAGATCTTCTAAATGAATGAGATATTGATGAAGAACCAGGTTTGCTGGTTGTTTACTCCCCATGGGTTTAATGTGGGCAGAAGTTGAGATGAAGTGATGACGTCATTGGAAAGGGAAGTCGGGCTTCCAGAGATGTTCTGTACACTGGTTCTCCTGTGGCCTGGAGAGGTTGAAACATGTCTATTTGCCGTGTTAGCACACTGAAACAGCAATGTGATAGATTGTGAGCACACTTATAAAGCAATGGCTTACATGTGATTGGCTGGAAATTACCCAGCTAATGGTGCGATGATGTAAAGCTGCTAGTCTTCCCACTGGAACTACGCTGCGCTTATATAGATAGAGTCAATGCTAATGTAAGTGAAGTCAAATTAACCAATGATAAAAATAAGAGTTATAATAAAAACTTAGAAAGAATCATAAACACCCAAGAATTAATTTGCAAAGTATTGCATATTGGTTTGGTAACATTATGAAGAATATGAGATTATATGAGGAATGAGACTAAAGCAGAACACAAAAAGGAAAATCATCAAATTGCATTCAAATGTGTAAGTGTAATTAAAATGTAAAGGATGCCACAAATATATTTGTCTAAGAGTATCTAACCCAATGCAAGCTTCTTTGATCCCTTGAAACACAACAGAATAAGATTACTCTTTTCTTGTGAATGTAGAGTGCCAATTAAAATATATAAAAAAATAATTTCATAGAATAGTTATGCTCTATCCTTACCTACATGTGAGTGCAATGCATTCCTACTAGCAAGCAAGTACTGTAGAATGCCATGAGAAAATTACAGAGCAACTTTCTGAAATATGGAAGCATTAGAGATAGTTCTAGCAGGAAGACTGGATCCTTACGCTTTTATTCAATCATCAATTCAATTCAAACTCATCCCTCACAATACTGCCTACGCTTTATAAGCCTACAAACCTGTCTCTATTGTTCGCATGCTTCTGTTGTTTTCAGTCACGTGCATGTTAGTGAAACCCACAGTTATTGCGCACGTTATGCCTTGCTTTTACAAGAAAAATTAGCTTCAAGTTGGATTATAACTAGAGCATGTGAGTGGAGCGGAGAATTTCACTGGAGCGAGGAGTGCGCTTCATGAGACTGAGCTCGGCCCCACTCCGGCCACTCACAAGGCACTCACTTTCCACTCCAAAAAGAAATTGCTACATTTTGATGTGGCCACGTTAATAGGCTGTGTGTGTTGGTAGCAGTATTAGGTCCAAGATTTGAAATAGAGTGGATTATCAGAATAAGCAGTGTTTAAACTCTGATTGATTCGCGAGCTGATGGTGACAGGTGCTGATTAAAACAACAGAATATAATTAAAGCTGCAAGCAGCGATGAAAGGGAGGGCCCTTGCATCCTGGTGAACGTTGGGGCTGCTGTGCCAGGGAAATGTCACTCCAATTTTTTTTTAGCATTTTTTAATACTTAAATGTTGTTAAGAGTGTATCATAGAGTAAAACATGTTATTTCCTGTTTCCTGCGCTATGTCTATAACTGAATATTGACAAATAGAAGTGTTCAGGTCGGGACTCTTATAAAACACGTGAAGTTCGGTGCAGATTGTACATTGTATGTTTCAGTTTCAACAACTTCCTGTTTCATGGCGAAACATCGAAATATGCCAGGCCACCACGGACATTCAAAGAAAACTAAAAAGCTTCGCAATTTATCATCGCTAATGCCTTTAGATTAGACTGGCCGAATATGATGTCGATCTGATTTTAATCACTAGGTGTTCGTTAAAGTACGAGGCCTGGAAATGGCAAAAACTGAGCAAAAAATTGAAGAGAAAAATTGTTGGGTTGAGGATATGGTTCTAAGAGACTTTTTTGTACGTGTCGACATGTTACATACGCCTACCGATTTTCTTATGTGTACTGTAGGTGAAGCGTGGTGTGAGGGCTGCTTCGTTGAAATTTTTTAGGTGGTGCTATCATACCATTTTGCCACAATTAATTCTAAAACCCAGTATCAGATGTAAAAATTCCTCACTTTTGAGATGTGTGAGATGAGTTTTGGAGCATGTTTAGTCCCAAATGTGACTCAGGAAAGCACTGCTCCCTCTTTGGATGAGTGCTACGACTGAAAGGGTGAGCGCTGTCTGTCTGCTGGTGTATTTTAGCATTTCTGCGGGTCAAGATGAGCGGAAGAAAAAATTATTCTGGTGTCATGCAACAATTCGCTCATTTAATTATTTTTTCCACTTAGAAGCTTATAAGATGCATTAATATTCATGTAATCTAAATAATAAGTCATCATTTTGTGTCATTCTCAGCACACAGGGTGAAGATGTGCAGTAACAAATAATAACGTGATGTGTCAATGTGTAATATGTTTACATATGTAGCACCGTGGTCCTGTGAAGCACAACATTTCTTTCTCTACATTTTGCAGAATGACAATAAAGTTCACTTGACTTGAGTTCTACTCTTACACCGAGGGGCCGTTCACATTGAGCGTGTTTGTATCTGTCTACACCATTTTAAAAATGATTTCAATGTAATCATGTGCTAGACAGACGTCTTTGATGGTTGTTTGTGTTTTTATAAGCCATGTCAAGTTAAAAAGAACTTAAACTGTTAAACGTCTTGAGTCAAGACACATACGTTTTGCTCTTTTGTGGAGCTGCTTGTAATTTTAATGCAAAAACAAATGCATTCAAGTGTGTGAACGGCATGATTTCAAACACTGCGCTGAAATAAAAAAAAATAAAAATTGAATATTAGCTAATATATCGGACTATGTGATTACACAAACACCATCAACATAAGTCATGCCAGCTTCTAGCAGAATTAAAAGTAATAAACGTATTCAGAGCTGAATACTGTGGCTGTTCACCTGCAAAAAAACTTAATAATTAATAATTATAATAATAATAATTTCACAGCTTCCAAAAGCTGTCTTGTTAAATACAAAGAAATGAATATGTCTGCCACTGTACGTCAGTGGATGGGTGTTATGCTTTAAAAATAAAATGCAATAAAAGATGCAGGGAGATGAGAATAGCGGAAACACAGACACATTTATTGACCATTCTGTATTTGAAAAAATAAAAAAATTATCCCAGCGACCTCCGAAGTTCAGACAGTGACAACCACAAACTCTCCGCTTCAGCAGTGAGAATTTGCACCAGAACATCGGTGATCAAGATGGCACAGCTCAAGAACACATATCGTACAACCCAGCCATGAAACACTCGGTTTATATAGGAAGGAAACACTGAGTGCCGGCGCAGCACATTAACAATCAGATCACCTGAGAGCGATTAAGAGAGAGAGAGAGAAAGACAAAACATACGCTCAAGTTACACTATGTTCATATGACGTACAAAAGAGAGATCCCTTGTAGACTGGACACAAAAAATCTCCTGTTATTTTGGGAATCATTCATGGAGCTTGGATTCCCGATATTGGACATTTCTTGTAATTGCCACTCATTACATATACATATTTTGAAATAGTCTTCTATTATTTTTACATTTCTGTTTATATTTTTATTGTATTTTATTTATATAAAAATTAAGACATGTGTTTTTTAACAATAAACTTTAAAAACCAAGCTTGCCAAAAACCTCAAAACATGTGAATATGCACAAAAAGGAATCATGACATTTAATGCATTGCCATGGCAACAGTATTTAAGATATCAAGAATCCCTTCAGAATTGTAAATCTGCACTGTCTTGGCATTATTTTAAAATCTTTAGAAGCAATTCAGGTTAACATAATATAGATATTTCAAAGTCTGTTAAAAGTGACACACTTCCTTCCACCAGTTGGTGGCGGTACGACTGTGACCCACAATAGGCACATCAATGTGATCAGCCTGCAAGAACAAACATTTGGCTCAATTTTGATGTTTTTAATTTTCTGCACACAGAAGATATGACATTTCCTTATCCCATTTTTTTAACGTTATTTTATCGCTTCGCCACTGCAACACTGTTCGATATATTAAAAATCCCTTCACAATTTTGCATTGTCAATGTCTTGGCATGATGTCGCCTACATTTGGTATCTGTAATGTAAAATCCCTGGGAGGAGTATATCAAATTCCTCACCAACTTTCTTTTGGGCAGAGATTATGACTGTCAACACGAAAGTTGTCCAGCTTGATGAGATCTATATGTGTACAAATTTGGTGACTGTACCTCAAAAGGGATGTGCTATATAGCCCCCTGAACATGCACATGTTCTAAGTGGTGCCACAGATCCAAGCCCGCACCCCACCACCTGTAACTCTGTTGCGCCGTAATGGCCAGCAAATCTGATGTGGGCGCAAGAGTTTTCACACATGTTAGGTACCCCAAAAGTACCAAAAACTTTGAAAAGAAGAATAAAAAATAAATAAAATAAGAATCCTTAAAAGAAAAATATGTCCTCCACACTTTCAGTGCTTGGGCCCTAATGAGGTCAGAGGCACTTCAAAACACAGATTAGTTTCACGGACATATGTTTCTAAAGTATAATCATTTTATTAGGCTACCATGGACGTCTGTAAGTTTTACCATCTATTTGCATGGGAGAAGCAATGTCAGTATAAATCACAGAGATGAGAGTATTTCAGTTCACTTCAGACACTTGGTAAACTTTTGAAACAATGTGTTAAATGGTTCATTGGCTGGACTGTACAGATTCACTGGCTTTTTACAAACATGTCAATTCACATGGGATTATAATAACGGGGGTAATTTTTACAGTGTTTGATAGGTAAAGAACACTTATCTTTACTGGTGCGGGAACATGTAGAGTAAAAAAGTATGGAAAAATTACTGGCATGAATGATTAGCATGGGATTAAAATGAGAAGCTCTGCTAATTACGCTGTTACATTACCCCAGGTCCCCATATAAAATAACCCCGTCAAAATAGGGCAGAGAGAACAAGACTATTTTCTTAAGCAGCCAACATTAAGGCATTGATTGTGCAGTTGTTATTTGTGCTATGAAATATAAGGTCTTATGCCAATATGAAGAGGGATTTTTTTGTACCTGAAAATTATGCCTAATTTCTTTCTCATTTCATGCCGCTCCATTCCAACATCATTCTCACTCATGAGCGCTCATGAGCAGCTGCGTCTCTATATTAGGCAAGTACTCCGCTGCCTGTAGCTCAATGACGTAGTGGATCTAATCCCATGCATTTTGGATTTTAATGACGTAGGGAATGTTTTAATGCACATGTGTATTCAAATTGTAATGTTTTGTTTTATTATGTAGTGTACTTAATGGACATCAATACAGTATATGTTCATTTAACACATACATACACACACCTTTATATAGTGAACTTCTTTGGTAAATTTTAAAAGCGAATTGTTTTCAAATGTGCAGTTGGTTGGATTAATTAAACACTGTTCATCATTTCATTGAATTATCTGCCACTGCGTTGAGGTGTTGTATTGTTGATGCATTGATTTGTATAAGATATCAATGACTGCTAAGTTTTGTTATGCTGTTCATTTGAGTGAGATAATATGTGCACACTTTGATGATTTGTCTATTAGTGGTTTACTTTCATGGTCACATGAGCATTTTGATGTGGATGTGCACATCTCAGTTTTGTGCTGAGATTAAATTATTATGGATGTTTGTGTGGCATCATATTCAGAGGCTGCCCAAAATCATATTGTATTCGTCACTCTCTGTAAAATTTCTGTCATGGTATATTTTTATCAGTCATAATTGTTTTTATTTTATAAGTACAAGAGCATTGAGAGGCATAGCATCTATTATAATGGCACATACATGACAGTAAATAGGCTTTTATGATAGTTAATCAACCACTGCGCTAAAACAAGTTTTTTTAAACTTTGCTGGTTAAAGGGGGGCCTATGTAGCTCAGCGAGTATTGACGCTGACTACCACCCACCAGGCCGATTTTGTTGCTTAGGAGACCTGGCTGGAGTCACTCAGCACACCCTGTATTAAAACTCTTGACTCCAGCCAGGTCTCCTAAGCAACTAAATTGGCCCAGTTGCTCACATGGGGTAACCTCCTTGTGGTCTCGATTAAGTGGTTCTAGCTCTCAATGGGGCACGTGGTAAGTTTTGCGTGGATTGGGGAGAATAGCATGAGCCTCCACATGCTGCAAGTCTATGCGGTGTCATGCACAGCGAGCCACGTGATAAAATTGACTGTCTCAGAAGCGGAGGCAACTGAGTCTTGTCCTCCACCACACGGATTGGTAAATGGTCTGCACTTATAAAGCGCTTTTTTTAACCTTAGCATATTTCAAAACGCTTTACAAAGTGACTCATTCACCAATTCATATGCACACAACAAAGAACGCAGAGCTGCCATGCAAGGCACTAGCCTGCCATTTGGAGCAACTTGGGGGGTCTTGCACAAGGACACTTCAGCATGTGGAGTCATGTGAGCCGGGAATTGAGCCACCAACCCTACCATTAGTGGCCAAACAGCTCTACCACCTGAGCCAAAGTCGCCATATAGGATAAAATTAAAGAAAAAAAGCCAGTTAAAGCGAATACACACATGCACATATTCACTGAACTTCATAGACCCTGATGTGAACATAAAGTGTAACATGAGAAGCACATCTGTGAAGCTCAGATAACACAGTTACTCCCCTAAAATCATGGACAATTCTGCTCTACATGTGATGTTTGCACTTATTAAATACATGCATAATTGGCTGAAATGATGCTGATGCTCTGCTTTTTTGTGTTTTCTTTTTGTTATTATGCAGTTTGCGCTTTATTATGATGTATTAACACTGAAGTAATGATTGATGTATGCAGTAATGAAATCGAATACCCTCTACTCAGAATCTAAGCAAAAATTCTAAGCACAAAAGAGACACACAATACTAGGTGTAAATGATGATGGTGCCAGTTAATACGCATCTGATATGCATATTAATACCATTGAATAAACAGGGCACATGCACTGCGGGAATGTGAGCAACAAAGAGTGAAGTCAAAACTGATGCCCTAGGTTAAAAAAATTATTGTTTCTTTTTTATCTGTCAAAATGACAGACAGAATTTGGAATTATTTGAGTCAATGTTTCAAAGATCAGTCAAATAATTCAATGTTAAAAGAATAGCTCACCCAAAAATAAAAATGTGCTGATAATTTACCCTCAGGCCATCTAAGATGTATCTGAATTTCTTTCTTCATCAAAACAGAATTTAAGATTTTTCAATTTTTCAGGCCTCCTCTTTTAAAAAATGCAAGTGAATGTGCACTATTTATTTGACGGTCAAAAATGCATATTTAGGGTGGATCAAAATAATCCACACAACTCCAGTCGACAAATAAAGTTCTTCTGAACCCAAACGATTGATTATTTTATATTACTGTTGTATCCTCCGTTCCCTGAGGGAGGGAACGAGACGATGTGTCGAATGAAGTGACACAAGGGGTCTTCCTTGGGAGCCTCGCGTACCTCTGAACTTGAGAAAAGCCCAATGAGAAATTGGCAGACAGAATTTGCATGTACCGCCCCCGGACATACGGGTATAAAGGGAAGCGGCATGTGTCTGTCAGTCAGGTTTTTGCACTGAGGAGCTGAGAATAAGGAACGGGTGTTTAAATATGACCGTGGAATATGAATATATTCCATATTCAACAGAAAGTACGCCACACCTGCCGCCCCCCGTATCGCTCCTTCTTCCCACGGGATTGAGGACGATGCGGTTGGCGCTGGAGGCGATTTGGGGAGGGCAGCGGGTGCAGCTCCGCCGGGTACGCCCCCTCGGACCACCCGCCCCCCGACACGCTCGCTGACCTCCGTCCAGTCTCGAGGTAACGGCGACTCGCCTCCGGGCCGGTTTGCCTATCCTCTAGAGCTCGAAGCTGATGAGCTCGCTGCTCCATCGGAGAGCACGGTGTCTGACGCTGACTCCTCCCCAGGGCTGCCGCCTTCGGGCCAGCACGCCCTGGTTGAGGCGGATGCGCAGATGTCCGACATGCTTGCCCGGGCCGCCGTCGGGGTGGGGTTGGACTGGAAACCTCCACCCTCTCCACACCCGTCACGGTCGGACGACTGGTTCCATCTCTGTCCCGGTGACCCTACCACCTGGCGCGGGCACCCTGTACCCCTTCCAAGGCCTGTAGGACTGTGTCCTCATTCAACCACAAAGCCTACAGCGCCGCGGGACAGGCCACCTCCGCCTTGCACGCCATGGCCCTCCTGCAAGTCCATCTGCAAGTCCATCTGCACGAGGTTAGCCCTGACCCCGATGTGCTGCAGGAACTGCGCTCAGCGACCGACCTCGCCCTCAGAGCCACGAAGGTCACCGCGCAGGCACTTGGGCAGGCGATGGCCAGGAACGTCACCTTTGGCTCAACCTGGTCGAGATGCGCAAGGCCGACAAAGTTCGCTTCCTTGTCTCCCAGCTTGGCCTCTTCGGCGACACCGTCGAGGACTTCGCCCAGCAGTTCTCCACGGTGAGGAAGCAGACGGAGGCCATATCACACATCCTGCCTCGCCGCAAACCTGCCGCCAAGGCCACTGCCCCGTCTGCTCGCCGAGGGCGTCCCCCTGCGGCTATGAAACCTGCTCCGCCTCAACCCGGGCCCAGCTTTAAGCCCCTGCGTCGAGCACACCGCAGGAAGTCCCTCGAGGACCCGGAAGGCTCCCAGGCGGTCCTGAGACGGACGACCCAGCGACACAGACGTTAGCTCCGCAGGTGGTAAGACCGCTCCGTCCCCCGGTGGAGGGCCGGGAGGAGAACCTTTTGTTGTTAAAGAATTTTATTTGCCGCCCCCCCTTAGATGGGGTTGCGGTACCCACATTCTCAATAACAGAGCTATTTCCTGTGTCTCTGGGTCACCTGGCCCGTAAACGCCGTTCTCACGGCGCTTTGCCCACAGATCTCAACAGTCCTGGCCCCCTGGACACAGACCACCCGTCTTCAGCCCCACGACTGTTCCCCGGCCGGCCGGTTCTGACGAGTCCAGAGGACGCCTACCCAGGACCTCCTCCTCAGTCGCTAACCCGCCCCCTGCCGGGCGTGCGGAGCAAGGTAAGTGCTTTGAGTCTTTTCTCAGCACCTCAGCTGTGGGTTGCCCCGTCGCCGCCCAACGCTGCCCTACCTGCTCCGCCCTGCTGCAAAGCCCCGCCGGGCATGTCAAAATTAATCGTCCCCTTGGTGCCCCTAGCGCAGAGGTTGGATGCGTGGCTTTCACTTCCCAACCCGTCTCGTTGGCTGGCCCGGACCATCCGACTCGGATACGCAATTCAGTTTGCCAGGCCCCCGCCCCCCTTCATGGGCGTCCGCTTCTCCGCAGTACACGGCGAACACGCCCAGTCCCTGTACGCGGAAATCGCGACTCTTCTGGCCAAAGACGCGATAGAGCCTGTCCCTCCAACCGAGATGAAGGAGGGTTTCTACAGCCCGTACTTCATCGTGCCCAAGAAAGGCGGCGGCTTACGACCAATCTTGGATCTGCGAGTTCTTAACCAAGCGTTGCACAAACTCCCGTTCAAAATGCTCACGCAGAAGTACATTCTAACCTGCGTCCAGCATCTAGATTGGTTCGCAGCGGTAGACCTGAAGGATGCATACTTTCACGTCTCCATCTTGCCTCGACACCGCCCCTTCATGCGGTTTGCGTTCGATGGTCAGGCGTATCAGTACAAAGTCCTCCCCTTTGGCCTGTCTCTGTCCCCTCGCGTCTTCACGAAAGTCGCAGAGGCAGTTCTTGCCCCGCTCCGAGTAGCCGGCATCCGCATACTCAACTACCTCGACGACTGGCTCATTCTGGCCCACTCACGAGAATCACTATGCGCTCACAGAGACCAGGTGCTCAGGCACCTCAGCCGCCTGGGGCTTCAGGTCAGCTGGGAAAAGAGCAAGCTCACTCCAGTTCAGAGCATCTCTTTTCTCGGGATGGAGTTAGACACGGTCTCAATGACGGCGCGTCTCACCAACGAGCGCGCCCAGTCGGTGTTGAACTGCCTCGCCGCCTTCAGGCCGGGCACAGCGACAGCGGTCCCTTTAAAACTTTTCCAGAGGCTCCTGGGGCATATGGCATCCTCCGCGGCAGTCGCGCCCTCTGGGGTTGATGCATATGAGACCGCTCCAACACTGGCTTCAGACCCGAGTCCCGAGACGAGCATGGCGCCACGGCACGCACCGGGTAACGATCACCCCCGCCTGCCGCAAAGCATTCAACCCCTGGACAGACCTCTGTTTCTTACGGGCTGGAGTACCCCTACAGCAGGTGTCCAGACGCGTCCTGGTCACGACCGACGCCTCCAGATCGGGTTGGGGCGCCGTTTGCAATGGGCACACAGCCTCAGGCCGTTGGAAAAGGGCCCAGCTGCGTTGGCACATCAACTGCCTCGAGTTGTTGACCATCCTTCTAGCCCTGCGGCAGTTTCTCCCGTTAATTCGGGACGAACATGTCCTGGTCAGGTCGGACAGCACCACTGCGGTCGCGTACATAAATCGCCAAGGCGGCGTACGCTCCCGCCACATGTCGCAACTCGCCCGTCGTCTCCTCCTTTGGAGCCAGCACCGACTCAGGTCGCTGCGTGCCACTCACATCCCCGGCAACCTCAATGTGATGGCGGATGCGCTGTCACGACAATGCTAGCCTGGAGGAGAGTGGAGGCTTCACCCCCACTCGGTTCAGCTGATTTGGGAACGGTTCGGCAAGGCCCAGGTAGACCTGTTTGCCTCCCGAGAGACCTCCCACTGCCCGCTCTGGTACGCCTGCTCAGAGGCTCCCCTAGGGGCAGATGCACTGGCACACAGCTGGCCGGTGGGGCTCGGCAAGTACGCATTCCCCCCAGTGAGCCTTCTTGCACAGGTGCTGTGCAAGGTCAGGGAGGACGAGGAGCAAGTCACTCTCGTGGCTCCTTACTGGCCCACCCGGGCCTGGTTCTCGGACCTCGTACTCCTCGCGACAGCCCCTCCCTGGCGAATTCCCCTGAGGAAGGACCTTCTTTCTCAGGGACGGGGCACGCTCTGGCATCCGCACCCAGACCTCTGGAACCTCCATGTCTGTCCCCTGGACGGGACGCGGAAGATCTAGCTGGGCTACCACCCACGGTCGTAGCCACGATCCACCAAGCCAGAGCCCCTTCTACCAGGCAACTCTACGCCCTGAAATGGCGTCTGTTTGTGAATTGGTGTTCTTCCCGGGCAGAAGACCCACAGAGGTGCGCAGTTAGGTCTGTGCTCCTGTTCCTACAGGAGAGGTTGGAGGGGAGGCTGTCCCCGTCCACCTTGAAGGTGTATGTTGCCGCTATCGCAGCTCACCACGACCCAGTAGACGGAAAGTCCCTGGGTAAGCACGACTTAATCGTCAGGTTCCTAAGAGCTGCCTGGAGGTTAAATCCCTCGCTGGTCTTCAGAGATCCCCTTTCGAGCCGCTAGGATCAGCTGGACTCAGGGCACTCTCTTTAAAGACGGCCCTGCTGATCGCGCTCGCCTCCATCAAGAGGGTCGGGGACCTGCAAGTGTTCTCTACCAATGACACTTGCCTGGAGTTAGGTCCGGCAGACACTCATGTGATCCTAAGACCTCGACCGGGCTATGTGCCCAAGGTTCCTACCACGCCCTTCAGAGATCAGGTAGTGAACCTACAAGCGCTGCCCCAGGAGGAGGCAGACCCAGCCCTCTCACTGCTGTGTCCGGTACGTGCCTTGCGTGCCTACCTGGAACGCACCCAGAGCTTTAGGCGCTCTGAGCAGCTCTTTGTCTGCTTTGGAGGACAGCAGAAAGGGAACGCTGTCTCCAAACAGAGGCTGTCTCACTGGGTGGTGGAGGCCATTCAGTTGGCCTATTACATCCAGGCCGTGCCACCCCCTTTGCAGGTTCGAGCCCACTCTACCAGGAGTGTGGCATCCTCATGGCCACTGGCTAGAGGCACCTCGCTAGCAGACATCTGTAGAGCTGCGGGCTGGGCAACACCTAACACCTTTGGGAGGTTTTACAATCTCAGGGTTGAGTCAGTCTCGTCCCGTGTTCTCTCAGGTCCGAGCCCGTAGAACTCGGTACACGCGACGATCTGACCGTGTGAATCGCTTGTTTCCAGCGCCGTTTCCCTCTCCGAGGCAGAACAGTGCGCTTCTTTCCCAGAGGGCTTAGGTCCCTGGTTGATTCCTCCCTAGCCCTCTCGGGCCCGCAACAGTTCAGCGGAGAAACTTGCCGGCCCAGTCCACTACGGGTACCTCCAGCTACCCCTACTGGAATAGATGCTCCACAAATCAGGCCTCCTACGGGACTCCTCCTGTGTGTATTTCCACAGTACGGTCACCTTGCGAGCTGACCCGCGTCTCCCTTAGGCAGTCCTTCGCTGCCCTCCGGTCGCCGTGTTGTAGCAACTCCCCCCTCCTCGAGGTTAGATCTACCACCGCGCCATTTCTTCCCACATGCCCAAAGTGGCCATGTGATGTATTTTGCCACCTTTACCTCCCCTGCTGGGCGGGTGTGGCCTCCGCAGGGTCTTTTCCCCCTGAAAGAATAGGAATTCGGGTAAGACCCCCTTCCCTCGATGCGGTAAGGGCCCCGGCTGCTCTTGCTCTATGCCGAGAAAACATAGAGAGAAAAGAGGCCCAGCCAGGCTTGGCCCGTTCCCTAGTTGGGAGCGTCACCTTGTTCCCCCCTAGGGTGACCAAAAGGATTCTGACGACTCTTTCGGGGCATTGGGGAAGAGTACATGCAGTCTGAACACAGTTGGTCGCTGTGCACGTAGAAATACCTGCCCGCTTCTGTGTAAGCAGTTCACGTACACGGCTCAGTGCATGGCGAGTTTTGAAGTGGACCCCTAGTGTCGCTTCTTTGACACGACGTCGAAGTGAGCGACAGACGGTGAATGTCTAGGTTACGTATGTAACCTCCGTTCCCTGATGGAGGGAACGAGACGTCGTGTCTTCCCGGCCATGTCGCTGAGCCGAGCCGCTGAGGTGCCCGGTACACTCCCGGCTCCTCAGAAAAATCCTGAATGAAAGAGCGTATTTCTCTTGCCTTTATATCCGTATCCGGAGGCAGAGTATGCAAATACTGTTCGCCAACTCTCATTGGCCTTTTTTCATAGATCAGAGGTATCTTTCGGCGCTCAAGAGAGACCCCTAGTGTCGCTTCTTCGACACAACGTCTCGTTCCCTCCATCAGGGAACGGAGGTTACATACGTAACCTAGACGTTAATTGTGTGGTAACAATGGTTTAACTTAATAACCTTGGTTAAACTATACTGTATTACTATAGTGAAATGGTTAATTTTTGTAAGGGTAAACAAAACAGAAGTCTATCATTTTCTGTTTAAGCAAAAAAAAAATAATAATAATAATAATGACTAAGCATATTATTTAAAATTACCCATTTTATCCAAAGTAAACGCAAAAAAATTGATTTAACAAAAGTATCGTATCGGTATTGGTATCGACGATATTTGACTTGAAAGTATTGGTATCGGATCGAAAAGAAAATAAGTGGTATTGCCCATCCCTACTGTAAAACCAATACAATGGCTTTTATTTAGAAAAACTGAAGTGTATTTTATTTTGAAAGATCTTGCACATCATAGCAGTTTCATACTAATGCCAAAACTCTGTTCCTTATGTGGATCTCATTGTTTGACATACAGAGCACAATAATGGCAACAACCAAAGACAGCATGTTAAGTACAAGATGAGCTCTGAATAATCACAAAATGGAAATTAACTGCAATTTAGAACAAATACAATAACAGCAGCATATATAAAATCTGCAAATAGTAAAGCTATGACCAATATATAGGCATTTGCATAATTTATTCATACCACAGGGAGCTGAAGTGCGGCTTGCTGAATAATGCTCACGCCATATAAAAATGGTGAAAATAAGTCATGAAAAATATTACATTGTGACTTTGAGTCTTTGACGCTTACTATGTTAAAAGGATAGCAGAAAAGCTCCTGTCAAATCATAGGGCTTTTCAATTTCTCTCAAGATTAATCTGGAGAAGGAATTAAAACACTGCAGATATAAAGATGCACCAAACTTGCATACAGTAGAGTGAAAATACGAGCAATTAATCTGCAAAGTTCTACACATTAAGAGGTATGTTTATTTGTTTTACATATAGAGTATTTATACAGTATATATGTACATACTATGGCCAACATTGTTTTCATTTTTTTTTTTGTTTGTTTTTTAAATAAACATGTACACAGTTATGTGAGTAATTGTCATGAAATTTTAAGAATTGTCAACAGTGTCTTGCTGTGTGACACTTAATTTATCTAACTATTTTAAACAACATTTTATGATCTTGTATAGCTATATATACATATGTAATATATTATTATTATACTTGTTGTTTCCACAACTTCATATTAACTAAGAAAATAGTTTATTTCCACTTTTAGATAAAAGTTGCAAGGTGATTAAGATGTTTAAAAACTTGTCACACCACCTAAAATACACATTTTCCCTTGTACTTTCATGTACATTTTAAACTAGCATCTGTATGTTGGGAAAATGAAATGTTATTTGTCTGAGCTATAAAGTGCTTATTTTATTGCTTTCTCTAAAAAATCCACTCATCACATTTACTGTAGTATCAATGTCATGACTAGCAATCAATAGAAATGTTTATTTTTTTAATGAGCCAGAAAATGAAATCAATGAGCTGGTGTGTTATTGTTTGGTTTGTTGCAAGACCGTTAACGAGCCTGTCCTGTTTCCTGTGGTCATTGAATCTGTCCAGTTCCCTGAGGCCATTGATGAGCCTGTCCTGTTCCCTGTGACCATCAACAAGTCTGTCCAGTTCCCTGTGGTCATTGAGTCTGTCCAGTTTCTGTGGCAGTTGACAAATCTGTCCAGTACTCTGTGTCCATTGATGATCTTGTCCAGTCCACAGCAGACATCAACCAATCTTTTGCTCAGTCCGGTGGCCAGCACCCGTCAGACACCACCCACCAGTCTGTGGCTCAGTCCATTCAGTGCCCAGCGGCCGCCCAATTCCAGCTTGACGTCTGTCCAGCTGCTACCGCCCATTCTGCTGACCCCTGTCCACTGGCTGATTTCCAGTCTGTCCAGTCCCAAGTGGCCACCACCCTGCCTGATCTCCTACTAGCGTTAGCGTTTGGTTTTTGTAATTCGATCATAAAACATTTTAGACCCCATTTAGATCTGTATTTAGGGCTGACCACATGTGATCTGATCACCTGAAATGCATCTTAATACCAGGTGGAAACGGTGTATGACAGTATTGATAAACTGTCAAATGACCAATGAGAAAATGTGGGTAGGCTGGCGTTCCCAGGAATCCAAAATGTGCAGTGCTGTGGGTCCCCATTTCTGGAATTGAAAATCAATGGCCTAATGCACAGGTTGATGAGAATGTAATTTGCTTAACACAATGATCACTACCACAGTCACAGTGGTAAAAGTTCCACTGGTATATTTCATGAGTGTACAAGACCAGGAAATTTCAATAATTCCACAGCCTCCCCATTGTGCTCTATTGAATAACTACTCACCACATTATGTCACAATATAGAGAGAGATGCTATTGAAGGAATATTGACCAGCAGGTAGAAACTGAAAGTGAAAATTAGCTCATGTGTGAACACTAAAAGATGGGAATTGATTTATATGCAGAGACAGCACCCTACTGTCTTGCAGCCCAAAAACCTTACCTGGAGTGCCAGCAATCTTCTGGATTACAGACGGTGAGCAGAATGAAGGATTCTGCCAAGTGCAGGGAAGCAGGGAGAGTTTTCCTCTTTCTACAAATATTGTCTGATGGCAAATAGATGACACCATTTCTATTCTGAATGTGTTCTCTCAGTTAATGAAGACTTCTGGGACAGTGTGGTAGAAGAAAGAAAAAGCATCTAAAAATTAAGAGCCTTGAACTTAATTGGTATAGATTTTAAAGTGGAGTGGAGTGGGATATAAGCAGCTTGCTTCTCTGGGACATTTGAATCTGTGCCTGTGCTGTCATGACTATGAAATATTAATTGGTTGTGGGTGTGCAGGAGAAAATGGCAGCACTGAAGGCGGGTACCAGAGTAAGGAAAAATCAGACGCTTGAAAAGATACACGATCCTGCACTGCAGATATGATCATGGACTGGTCAGCTTCATATGGACAGTAATCCACCCAGGTTTTAATGTACAGCGAGGTGTTACTGTGAAGCAGACAGTACATTTCTGCTCATCTGAATTGTTTGCCTATTCAGTAATTTCAATAATGCTGTTCTACAATAGGGTCCGGGTATAATTTTAACAGGACAAGGGGAGTGCAACAAAACTATATACAACTGTAAAAATATATTTCTGAATAAATGAAGCGAACTGCTTTGATTGCATACATAAAAATGTAAGTGCTAAATTTACATTGAAGGCTGTTGTTGCCCTCTATTACACAAGTAAAGAGAATAAAAGTAAATTTAAATATGGCATAGTCTCACTATGTAAGAGATAAACAAGGACAATTAATATCAATGTTAAACCTCAGCATCTTTCTGAACAATGTTAATCCACGGTGTTTGAAAAAATCCCAAGGTCAAAATGGTGCTCTGGGCATTTTGTGGCATTATTAGGCTTATACAAACCAATCCTTCAATAACACTTCACATTCCTAAAATCCCTTTGTGTTTTTCTGCATGCAAAAATGAATCCTCTTTTCTCAGCACACATTTTTACTCCACCTGTCACTTCTGCCAAACCACATCAAAGACTTCTTTCCATTAGCCTAAATGGTAGCCTTTCTTCATGGTACAGAATTTAAAAGTAATGGTACATGCAGGGCAATAAAAGTGATGAATTCATTATTTGAAAATCTTAGGAAAACAACACAAGACATTTGTGTTATTTGCTCATTTCAGTATTGAGCTAATTGAAAAATTGACTTCCTCTGTGTTTTAATTTGAAATGGCATGCAAACACACAGGTGCGTGCACACACAAACACACAATTCAACATTAGAACAGAAAGGACTCAAATGGGTTACTCTATAATTGTTTGTGCTAATCTAGAAAGCATTATATAAAGTTTGTAATTCTCGTTTGATTCATTTATTCATTTAATTATTTATTTTTAACATTAACAAATTACTGCAGCAACAACAATGCAATCTAAGCAGTTACATTGCCTTATTGACCCTGGCTTTGCATAAATATGTTAATACTGTAACTCAAAGGCAGTACTAAACTGTTATCTTCAATACATGAACAATGTCTGTTCTTTTAAGTATATCTGAATATAATTAATCATTTATTAATATTCTGTGGATCAATGGAAGTTAAGCTCAATCGACAGCATTTGTAGCATAACATTGATTACCACAATAAAATATTTAGACTTGTCCCTCCATTTCTTTAAAAAAGAAAAAGAAAATCTCACTTAAAATTTCAGTGGAAGTGAATGGGGCCAATTTTTGGAGGGTCTCAAACCAGAAATGTGAAGCTTATAATTTCATAAAAACACACATTAATTGTTCTGTTAAAAGTTGTGTATTATTTGAGCTATAAAGTTTAAATAATTTTTTCGGTCGTTTTAGGGTTCTACAGTCTACAGTGTTATGTCGTAATGCAACAAAGTTATACAACTGGATATAACTTTACACAGAAAAGATTCCTAAGTATCTAATGGTGGCAACATTCACTTCCATTAAGTGCCTTAATATAACTCGTATTTTTGCTATTTTTAAAGAAAAGGAGGGACAAGTCCAGACAAATCAACATTATGCCACAAATGCTGTCAATATTCCTTTAAGTATAACTGAAAGGTTATTTAGGCCTATAAGTAGTACAATGGTAAAAGTTGACTATTTCAAATTAATCTTATTTCAAATATAGCTGTAATGATATTTTAAAATATTCTGTAACCTACTGAGATTGACGACCTGTGTGCAAAGCCCATGGCTTCACTGTAAGCGTTCTGTTGATATGCTACAGTTAACATTAGCATACCACAGCTAACATACAATTAACACTCCCACTCTCAGGTCATGAGTGACTGCCATCTATGAGGCTAAATTCAGGTTCTAATAAATTCAGCAGGATATGATAACAAGAAATACAGCCCACACACACACATAAACCGGTTTGCTACATCAGTTTGCCCATCCATAAACACATTTCTGTCTCCTACCCTTGGCACAAATCTTCACTCAGATCTATTCACGAGTTTTGGATTCCGATCTCAGGGCTGGCAGGACAAGGGGGAGGCCACAGCCTTTATCAATATTACATTTGGGCAGGAGATTGCACTTCATTCAGCGAGAGAATAGATCTAAAAAGTCAATATTGCGAGCAACAGCTAACCACCTCTCCAAGTGGCTAACAAAACAGTGCCTAGTCAAGCACTTCACTGCAGTCTGCTGATGTTATATACGCTGGCTGTTAAAATATAAACAATATGCTTACACTGAGCTCATGTTGCTCTTCTGCTATCGGTAGCTTGTGTGTCTGTGTGTATGAGGTGCATTAGCCTAAAGCTCTCCAGAGCTATATGGGCCAAATGTACTATAATTTCACAATTTTGTCCTTCAATAAGCAATCTGGATCCACAGTGTTCTGATAAAATTATACCTCAAGCTCAAAACGTTAACTGCTGTCAAGTTGCCAATACAGAATAGTTGACCACCACATTTAAAATGGATGAGAGGCTCTTGTATCATCACCAGCAGAAAACTTTAAATCTAAAATATGGTTTCGTTTTGCCAAACCCCTGCATTCGGGAGTTAGACCTGACTCACGCTATAAACAAATCCTGCAAAACTAAAGTGAAATACTGACATTTAAAAACCTTCATCTACATATGTCAAGATGAAGCCCAAAGTATACTCTGGTCAGATGTGAAAGGAAGCTGTCGACATACAGAACGTGTTACAAATATTTAGTTATCCGCAAAGTGCTCAATGCTGGTGTTGAATGCTGAGCTGTAGTCTACAAACAGCATTCTCACATATGTGTTCCTTTGTTCCAGGTGGGAGAGAGCAGTGTGTTGTGTAGATGCAACGGCATCATCAGTGGAGCGGTTGTTGCAGTATGCAAACTCCAGTGAGTCCAGTGAGGCAGGCAGCACAGAACAGATGTGGTCTCTGATTAGTCTCTCAAAGTATTTGCTGATGACAGGGGTTAAAGCAGCAGGACGCCAGTCATTTTAGCAAGTGATTTTGGATTGCTATGGTACAGGCACAATGGTGGACATTTTAAAGCATGTGGGGACCACAAACAAGGAGAGGGAAAGGTTGAAAATGTCCATAAAACACCAGCCAGTTGGTTTACGCACACTCTGGTGACACGGCCCGGAATGCCGTCTGGACCAGCAGCTTTACGGAGATTCACCTGTCGGTAGGATCGGGTTACATCAACTACAGAGATGGAGAGTGAACTAACCTCTGCAGCTTTGGCCATGGGAGCTCTCTCCACGAGGGCGGTGTTGTTTCCCTCAAAATGAGCATAAAAAGCTCATCCAGGAGAGAGGCAGCAGTGTTCAAGGCAGAGTTTTTATTCCCTTTGAAGTCCATGATGATATTATTATCCTGCCACATACTTCTAGAGTCAGTGGTGTTGAACTGTCTTCAATCTTGTCCCTGTACTGGCGTTAGGCTGTGCTGATAGTTTTGCGGAGGGCATAACTGGCTTGTTTATGCTCTACCACGTTCCCAGAATTAAAAGCGGAGGTCAGCGCATTAAGTGCCGCACAAACATCGCTATTAATCCCAGGTTTCTGGTTTGGGTAGATCCGTATTGTTTTGGTCAGCACTACATCATCTATGCACTTCCTGATGAAACACGTTATGGTATCAGTGTAGACCTCGATGTCATCATCAGAGGCAGATCGGAACATCTCTCAGTCTGTGTGATCAAAACAACAGGAGACGAAGGTGGAAACAAAACAGTAGATGTGCACATCAAGAACGCAATACCTGTATGAGATACCTGCATTTGGATAAATTGAGTCTAATGGAATATCATCTTTATAGACATCTTTATAGGTCTAAACTGTTCAAGAGAAATAGTCCAGTAACTAATAGCACTGAAAGCTAGCACACGCCAAATGCCTGTGTACAGTATGTGCATACAGTTGGAGTATACCTTGTAATGATGAGCGTTCGACTGTGTGCAGACGGCAAACGTTTGCATCAAAACCAAAGTATTTTTTGCACTTTACTCTCAACCGAGGTGTGGAAAATGGCAAATATCTGCTGTGGAGGCATCACAGATTTTACATGCAAGAGTGAGTTATACTAACTATATTAAGAAAACAAAATAAATGCAGGCTAATATGTTTGTTTGTTTTTTGCAACATAAATTGCACTGCCCATAGTCTGCTTTCTGTATATTTGTGAATGTGGCTTAAAATATGGGCTATATGAGTTCAATTAATTTTACTATTTACAGCTTCATGTTATGATTATTATAAAATATTTATACTAATAATTTGAATACTGTATAAAACAGCAAGTCGCTGTGGTGGACTTTGAAATGAGGAGGCAGATTGCCAACCCAGGGGTTTTTTTTATTTATATTTATTTAGTTTTATTTGTTATATATATATATATATATAAATATATATATTACTTTTCAGTAAAAAAAAATATATATATATATATATTTCCTTTGTTTTTCATAAAACATATTTCAGTTCCAAATTACATTGCTTTCAGGTTAAAGCATACAGAATCCTGATATATCACAATATATGATAGAAAAAGTAGACCTAGATAACAAATTGTAAGGTTTTGCCTATACTGTTATACAGTTTAAAATAAACCAATTATATTTTTCATTATGCTGAGAAGAAATTCAGTTGAAAATGGACCTGTATCACAATACGTATCAATCGTGGCCCCTGTGTGATGATGCATATCATATCATTACGTTTTTAGTGATACAAAGCCAATTTTTTTATTATTTTTTTGTTGTTGTTTTTTTTACCAAAATTTACACGTTTCTAATTAATTGCTTATTGGTTCTTTAATATCAGGAGGCATTTGAGGCTCTCAAAAAAATTGCACCTAACAATTAAATTATACCACTGTGCGTTCATCAAGCCTATACAATGTTCACAGGTAAAGTAAATAACTTATGTAATGTATTGTTCGCATAGATTACTCAACTTTTGTTCATAACATCCTCAATTTTAAGTGAGAAAAGCTAATAAAACAAATTGCATGAAATGCGCAAATGTAATATCATAAATAATATAAATAATCATCATTATTATTAATTATTATTATTGATAACATATTTATAATGCATATTTTTATTGTTGGAGTCAAAAAGCAGAAATAAAACTATAATTAAAAATCAGTTCCCTGTCTGTCGCTCACTTCGACGTTGTGTCGAAGAAGCAACACTAGGGGTCTCTCTTGAGCGCCGAATACGCCTCTGATCTATGAGGCCAATGAGAAGTTGGCAGACAGTATTTGCATACTCCGCCCCCGGACATATGGGTATAAAGGCGGGGAAATACGTCTAGTTCATTCAGAAATTTTCTTCGGAGCCGATGGTCGTGTATGCAGTGCAGGTCACACAGCTGTTCCTCTTCCTCTGCGCTGATTCTGCTGTTGGATCTACGGCTTTCTCCTTCTCTGCACAGCAGTGCAGTTTGCCCCTGGGCACTTTGACAGCGTAAAACTTAAAAGAGTTTATTGTCAAAAAAGTGATTTTCTCAGTAAAAGAGTATTTTCCTCTAAAAGAGCAATACATAGCAGCATTGAACGTCCTTTTCAGGACGGATCATTATAAAGATGCCCTTCCGCCCCTGTGTAGTTCCTGGATATGGTAGAGTGCTCTCCGCTTCAGACGGCCACAGGCATTGTCTCATGTGTTTGGGCTCCGGTCACACCGAGGCAGCGTTTGTGGATGGTTCATGTTCTCACTGCGAGAACATGACCATGGCAACGTTGCAGTCGCGGCTTTTCTTCAACCGAAGGAACGCCACTCCAGCAGCCCCCTGCGTCGCTCCTTCTTCCCACGGGATTGAGGACGATGCGGCTGGCGATGGAGGCGATCTGGTGATGGAAGCAGGTGCGGTTCAGACCCTTGACAGACCTCTGCTTTCTGCGGGCAGGAATCCCCTTGCAGCAGGTGTCCCGACGTGTCCTGGTCTCGACCGACACCTCCAAATTGGGTTGGGGCGCCGTGTGCAACGGCGACGCAGTCACGGGCCGTTGGAAAGGGGCCCCGCTGAGCTGGCACATCAATTGCCTTGAGTTGCTGACTGTATTCTTTGCCCTGCGGAGGTCAGGTCAGGCCTTGATCAGGTCAGACAGCACCACCGTGGTAGCATACATAAATCGCCAAGGCAGCATACGGTCCCGCCACATGTCTCATCATTTCGACTCAAGTCGTTGCGCGCCACTCATATCCCGGGCAACCTCAATGTAGTAGCGACACTTGCCTGGAGTTCGGTCCAGCAGACACTCATGTGATCCGAATACCGCGGCCGGGCTATGTGCCCAAGGTTCCTACGACTCCCTTCAGAGACCAAGTAGTGAACCTGCAAGAGCTGCCCCGGGACGACGCAGACCCAGCCCCTTCATTGCTGTGTCCGGTACGTGCTTTGCGTACCTACTTGGACCGCACGCAACGCTTTAGACGTTCTGAGCAACTCTTTGTTTGTTTTGGTGGACAGCGGGAAGGGAACGCTGTCTCCAAATAGAGGCTTTTCCACTGGGTGGTGGACGCCATTTCATTGGCCTATCACACCCAGGCCATGCCCCCCAACCCTTGCGGGTACGAGCACACTCAACAAGGAGTGTTGCATCCTCATGGGCACCTCCCTGGCAGACATATGCAGAGCAGCAGGTTGAGCAACACCTAATACCTTTGCGAGATTTAAAAATCTCATGGTTGTGTCAGTATCATCCCGTGTTTTCTCAGGTCCGAGCCGGTAGAACTCGGTACACGCTGACGGACTGACCGGGTTGATCGCTTGCACCTAGTGCCCTTTCCCTCTGATAAAAATGTGCGCTTTCTCTCCCAGGAGATCCCACTCATTTGGATCCCTGGATGACTCCTCCCAAGCCCTTTTGGTCTGCAGTTCAGCAGAGGAACTCGCCGACCCAATCCACCCTGTACTGAAATAGGTGCTCCACAGCTCAGGACTCCTACATGGACTCCCCCTGTGTGTATTTTCCGTGGTACGGTCCCCTTACGAGCAGACCCGCGTCTCCCTTGGGCAGTTTCCACTGCCCCCTGGTCCCCGTGTTTGTAGCAACTCCTCCCTCCGGAGAGGTGGGATCTACCACCGCGCCACTTTCCACATATCGCCTAAAAACCCATATGATGTATTCGCCACACTTACCTCCCCATCTCTGGGCAGGTGTGGTCTCCACAGGGTTTTTTCCCCCTGAAAAACAGGAAACCGGGTAAGACCGCCTTCCCACAATGTGTGTAAATGCCCCAGCCATTTGGCTCTATGCGACAAGCGTAGAGAGAAAAGAGGCCCAGCTAGGCTCGGCCCATTCCCAAGTTGGCAAGCGTCGCCTTGTTCGACTTTTTTGGGGCATTGGAGAAGGGTATGTGCAGTCTGATACAGCTGGTCGCTTTTGCACATCAAGTACCTGCCCGCTCATGTGTCAGCAGTACACGTACATTGCTCTGCGCATGGCGTGATTTAAATTGGGCCCCTAGTGTCGCTTCTTCGATACAACATCGAAGTGAGCGACAGACGGGGAACGTGTAGGTTACGTATGTATCCTCCGTCCCCTGATGGAGGGAATGAGACGTTGAGTCCTCCCGGCCACGTTCTGGTTATCAGACACTTACAGATAAAAAAAAATCATTATCATTTGTAATGAAATAAAAAATAAAAAAAAAATAAAAAAATTCAATCTCTGCCCTAAATGCCCTTATACACCCTTCCTGGGGGGAAAAGCTGTGAAAGCATAATTCAGACCCACTAATACTGAATAACTGGGATATATATGTTCAACACAGATTCTGCCTGCCTGAGGTTAACTTATTTTCTCAAGAGTTAATCTGAAACTACCTTTTATAAGAAGCACTCTCTTTTAATATATGTGCAACAAAAATACGATCCATCCACAATTACGCCGATCAAAGTCAAATTATAAATATCATGTCCTTCTCAAAGAGTTGTGTTATTGGTCGGTGCGCTACTGTCTTACCCAGAATATATTTTTCATGGGACTCATTCATCATCAAACTCTTTGAAGATCAGCAGGTGAGGAGGCTGCCAGACTATTTAAAATGCAGCACGTCTCCGGTTTGTCTGCGTGTCTGACGTACTGTTTTCTTTTAACTCTGGCATCTGCCTGAGGACAAAGTGTACACCTTCACATTTAAGAGAAATAATCCAATAAGATCAGCTTCACCAACAATAAAAATAGAGGCAGCAGTATATAAATTTTCACACAGCCTGTTTATCTGTGTTTTACTTTTTAATGGCCATTTTTGTCAGACCTGGGGTCATTCCATCATTTCTAAAAAAAAAATTAAAAATCAATAAAACATCTCAAAACAACTATTAAAAGCTTTGGTACACTGTCTAAACCTCAGGTTGTGGCAATGTTGTTACAAGAATGCCATCCTATGGTATCGCACACCTTCCCTTATCTAGCAGAATGACAGCATGCAGCATACTAAGTTGTCAGCTAACCTAGGCATGCACAAAACTGCTAGAAAAGATGAAGATGGATTGTATGCCTTCAGAAGACTTTAAATATGAAACACAGGTCGCGTGGACTACTTTTAGGATACTTTTGGGCTCATTTTCAGCTTAAAAGTGACACAATGACAACTGACATTGTATTGAAAAGATGCACTGGGATATTAAAAAAAAATAAAAAATCTCCTTTGTGTTTGCATAAATGTGCTGTCACATTCACACGGCAAAATTCAGTGGCCGAAATACAGTCATTTCAACTTGAATCCGCACAATCGTGAATTTCATGCAATAGACTTCTGAATTTCCCCCTGGTGGTTTTCGCATTGAGTTCAAGTGTGGTGAACATTGATGGGAATTTGCCGCATTGACCAATAGGAAGTTGCTTGGTTTGACAGTGACCTCTGTGTGGGTAGTGCTTTGTACAAAACTACACTGAATAGTCACAATGGACAAGGATATTATTTTAACAACAAGAGTATAAAGTGCAGGATTAAAATAGTTTTTTTTGCTTGTTTCACAAGTGCTCAACATCCGCCCATGCCTTCTTTTCCCGTGGATTTTCACAGTGTAAAAGTGAATGTGACCATGCTTTAAGGAAGAAAGTCATATGGGTTTGGAGTGACATCAAGGTGAGTACATTATGACAGAAGTTCAATTATTGGGTGAGCTATTTCTTTAAGGTTGCTAATCATGTGTCTTTGTGCAACTTTTTAAATAGTCAATAATCAGTTGAAAAATGCAGAAGCCAATTTAAGCATTATTATTATATACAATTATTGTGGACATACAGCCTTTTTCTGTGAGCACAGATATAACGAGTATTTTCATGTACATTATTTATACATCCTATTCAAATCCCAAACAGATAGCAGAAACTTTATGTTAGGAATATTATGGATCTAGTCGCGATCCCCGAATCCCCGGTCCCATCTTTCTATGTGCTGTGCCCAGTCAGGTGCAGTCGTGAGTCTGAGTCTCTGTAGACTTCGTGAAGGAAGTAGAAAGAACAACACCACACAGTTGGTCTGTATTCAATCTACTCAACTTTATTGTAGGAAGCATGTGATTTATATATTCTTCATGAGACAATAAACAGCCAATAATAAAGCGACAATAATCTTATGATCAAGGGGGGTAAAGTGGGCATCCTGGAGGGGATACAAAACAAGGCCATATACGGAGGCCTTTAGACGTTCAGTTACTTGTCCACATGTTTACCCCACGAAGACAAGTATGACCTGTTCAACTTACAAAAATTAGTATGCATTGTGAAGTGTGGAACATTATACTCACACATACAGAAAAGGCGCGAAACATATACACACTAATATACAGAGCAGAACATTATGTACATTTCATGTTTCTTACACTTTATTTGGGAGGACACCTTAAGCTCCATAAAAAACAACAACAAAAAAACATTACAAACTATTCTGTGATGGAGAGACTAAAAGTTGGTCTTTATCATAAGATTTTAGTGTGTCTAAAGAATGTATTTCTTGTTTTACTCACCATTTTTCTATATTTATTGGGGTTTCATTTGTTGGTTTTATCCATCCTATTTATTGTATTTATTATATTATATTTGTTTTGTTTATAGCTCAGTTAAAATGGGGATGTGAGGGCTAATTTTATTTTAAAGGGTCACGACATATGTCTTTTGACATATATGAGGTCACTGTACTATGAAAACTTATAGTAAGTTTCAGAACTGAAAACGTCCTCCTTAATAGAAAAAGAGCATTTATTTAAACCAAGCTGCAAAAGCGACTCGTTTGGAATTTGTGGAACTTGTGATGTCAAAAGGACCAAAAACATCTGCATATGACTGCCTCTTCAGCAAGACATCAATGCCTAATTTTTCGTCATTGCACTCTTGGTCCTGCCCACTGGTACTCAGTAAGTCACACAGGTGAAGAGAAGAGAGATGGGCCTGTCATGGAGATTCATCCAAAGTTGACTTACACAGGACCCCTTCATGTGCCTATCTAGATTTAAATGTTTTTCTACATAAATGTGCATGGCTTTGACCTTTGTCATACATCTCACACAGCTTTTAAAATAAAAGTCGTCAAGTTATATCTCTAAAAAGGACTCCCCCATTATGTTTCATTCAGCAGAGCTGTCTTGCTATTGTGCTGTTTTGAAGGCATCATGGGTTCTTTTTGCACCTATCTATGCTATTTATAATTGTTGGTCTTTTGTAAACATGACCTACAGGACATATTTGATAATTTTGATGCATTTCTCACATTATGCGCAGCGTTCTAAGAGTGGTACAAACTTTGCAAAGGAATTGTTATTGACATATGGGGCAGTTAAAATTGGACTATTGGATGAAATTAACCAGATTCAATCATGAATGTTTCATACAGTATGTCCATGACTGTTTGATATTTTATGCTGTGCTTGAGTGAACAGTTTGATACATTCAGATGAAATGTGTTGGGGACACACAAGATGGAGGACTAGTGTTTGGAGCACATGCGCAAGGTTGTTAGCGCTGCTCAACCACAAAGTAAACTCTGGCCTCTATTGTTCAGGGAGGATAGTACTGATCTAGTACTGTAAACAGGTCTAGGTTTTAGACAGTTTTTAGATGGCATTGATTTGTTTGCTCTTAAATCACTTAATTTGCACATATTTCCAACAAAATAAACATCTTTTTGGAATGCCATCTGTTTGGAATGCCATCCCTTCTCTCCTGTGTATTTCTACATATTCCAAAGCTAAATTATGTTCCTCATTTGGAGGAATGCACTCAAATCTATAAACAAAGTAAAAGAGAGAAAAGGTACTGCTAGTGATGCATTTGAGGGTTGCTGGTTGAGGGTCAAATTCTTTGAGGGCTCCAATCAGCCAGGTCTCAATTCAGACCAGTGTCCCTGTTGCAGAATTACCCTCCAGACCTGGGCTGCCAGCCACAGTACATTCAATTAATTCTAAACCATATGGAACCTCATTACAGCAGTGTGTTTTGGAAGACCTGAAGCCCTTCAGTGTATAGTACCACAAATGTCACTTACCATCTGTCCTGGACTACACTTCCCATAATTCCCTGCCCTCATCACTGCCAGCTGTTCCTTCATTGTCCTCACCTGTGGTTCATTTAGTCATCATCCCTTCATCCAATCATCAAAGGTCACCAGGTTCTCCTTCAACTGTTGCCCGAGGTCAGCCAGCATAATCTTCAGAGCACCACATCTGCATTTAACGGCGAAGTATGTGAGAGTATATGGACCCATCGTCTTGTGTAGACTGAAGAATAAGGTCTGTAAGAAAGTGCGTGCCGTAGAAGGTTCCAGAGACAAAATGAACTACAGGTGAGGACAATGAAGGAACAGCTGGCAGTGATGAGGGCAGGGAATTATGGGAAGTGTAGTCCGGGACAGATGGCAAGGGAGAAACACAGGGCAGACAACAGAGAATCGTGACAAATACATTAGCAGCAGATCCTTAAAGTCCTGTAATTTGCAAGGTGTTGCCGCAGTGGATCGGACTTGGTCCAGCACATCCCTCAGATGCTTAATTGGATTGATATATGGGGAATTTGGAGGCCAGGGCAACACCTTGAACTCGTCATAATGTTCCTTAAACTATTCCCTGTGTGGCAGGGTGCATTATCCTTCTGAAAGTGGCCACTGCCATCAGAGAATACCATTGCCATGAAGGGTGTGCCTGGTCTGCAACAATGTTTAATTAGGTGGCACATGTTAAATTGACCTCCACATGAATGGCCGAACCCAGGATTTCCCAGCCGATCATTGCCCAAAGAATCAGGTAAACAGTGCACATGTACACGGCCGTCCATGTGATGTAAAAGAAAATGTGACTCATCGGACAAGGCGACCTTTTTACACTGCTCCAATGTCCAGTTCCAACACTCATGTGCCTGTTGTAAGTGCTTTTGGCAGTGGACATCAGTCATCATGGGCAATCTGATCGGTCTGCAGCTACGCAGCCTCATACACAGCAGGGTGCAATGCACGGTGTGTTGTGACACATTCGTCCCATAACCATCATTCAAATTTTCTGTGACTTGTGCCACAGTAGACCTTCTATCGGTTTGGACCAGATGGAATAGCATTCGTTGCCCTTGTGCATCGATGAGCCTTGGGCACCTAACATCCTGTCGCCAGTGGTTTGTCCCTCCTCAGACCACTGTCATTATGGACTCACCACTGCTGACCAGGAGCACCCCACAAGCCTTGCTATTTCAGAGATGCTCTGAGCCAGGTGTAGGTGTCTACAATATCTTGAATTACCTTTTTAAAAATAAAAATCATTCAATTTAGTCTAATTACAGTAATATTATTAATTGGCTCTTCACAATCTTTCTTCAAAAACTGCTTCATTCTGTTGGTGCTGTTCCTTGCCATAATTTATGATGCTTTTAGTCAGTAAGACACTGCTATTAATTTTAATATTTTTATAAGTTGGGAGAGATACTGAAGTAACCCCAAGCCCTTATAGAGACAAGAGTGTGTTTTATTTAAGAAATTCAGTGATACAAGAAGCTTTCTTCCAGCTTCTCCATCTCTGACACTTGCAATAGAGAGTCAGCTGTTAAACATGTTTTTGTTTGCCTCTGCCTCCATTCCAACAAGATCAGAGACCCAAGTAATGAGATGGATATCCCATCCTACAGAGTTGACTTCAATTCAGCAGGGTGGGAACACCCCAATAAAGTCTCTACAAACTACTCGCTTCAATCTCCAGCAGCCATTTCCAACTTATCAGGAGTCATTACCTTCCTGCTTCACTGAAGGGTCAAGGACAAGCAAAGGAACATTGCTTATTTATTCTATAAGGACAACCAATGAAGCAGAGTTGAGTCAAGCTGTCCCCAAAGCTTGAGAAGCAAAAATCTGATGAAAATTCTTGCTTTTTTCAAGATTTAATTGTTTTGATAAGGACAATTGCCTGAAATTCCCACTTTTTGAATTATATAAAAATTTAGGATTTGAGCATATGTCCAGTAAAATGTAGCCAATTTCATGAAATGATCAAAAGAACATTTCTGTTGTCATGACTAAGGAATGTAACCACCATGTTGATATGTATGTATTTTTAGGGGGTTTTCAGTAAATAAATAAAATTCCTGTTATTTTTTAAATGGTCTAGAAACCACTGTTTATATACATACTGTATGTCTCTACTAGATATTACTTTTAATTCCAATTTTATGTACAGTTTTATATTCAGCCGATTTATGGTAAATTTTACCACCTATGACATTTGGCAAGACACTTGGAAACTGGTGTCTCCAACACTTCAGACATTTGCGACAAGAATGCTGACATATCATCTAATAACATGGTTTAGCAAAGTTCTATGAAAATTACCAAAGAAACACAAGAACTTTTTGAAAACCAGTCTTGTTTTGATGAGCAAAATTGTCTTGCAAGATAATCTGTCATGCTCAAGGTTATTAAACCAAATGTGAAAAAACATTCAAGATTTCAAAAGCATCCGAACACCTGTGTTACAGGCAAGCTAAGCAAAACAGAATTCTTCTCCTGTCTGCATGGGTTTCAGAAAACATGATAAGCTTCAGACACCAACAGTAATGCAGGAATTATACCATATCAAGGACTTGTAAAGGGACAAGAGGGTGAACAGGCATTTTAATCACATTAATTTACATGTAATAAAGATTCTGCATTACCCAAATACACTATAAAATCTGTACTAACAAGGTTTTATAATGTACAATGTGATTTGTAAATATTTTTTGAAAATAGATAAAAAAGGGATTCTGATTTATGTGTGAGAATATGCTGTCCATTTATTTATTCTTACCACCATATTCTACAGCCTGAATTTGTTGACATGCCCTTTCTCAAGTTTTGTTTACTTTTCATTGTGCCAAAGTAGCAGTGAATTCTCCTCCCAATATCCAGAGTGACCGAGAGACAGAGAGAGAAAGAAATAGAGATGGGGGAGTGGTAGCAGTAGCCTTATGAAGGAGACGCCTGAGGGCTTTTCAGAGAAGTCCTCCAAACTTCAAAGTCTCTTTGCTTCCATAAAGGCCATTGGGGAGTTGGCATCAATTTTAAATGATAAAGAGAGAGGTTAGAGAGGGTAGTGAGCGAAAGCATAGCAGAATAAAAAGCAAGACTCTTGACAGGATTAACATTAGTTGTATTTGTACTGAGAGCAAAAGACATGGGATGTGAAGGTTGTGTTAGTTCCTCTGCTCAAGCACAGCTGACCCCTTTGACGAGTACTTCAGTGCGTCAAGTAAGAAATATTAGGAATGCATTATCTCAGCAATATTTTGCACATTGGTGTACTTCCAACCCACATAATGCCAGACACATCAAAGGAACTAAGGGTAAAAATACTGATTCAGTAGACCTTATTCACAGTAGCAGCATCTTTGATTTTTGATGGAAATAAAAATGAGACTGAGGTAAAGCAAATAATAATCATTAGTATTGTTATTATACAATATTGAATATCTTTGTGTCATAACTACAAAGTGTAAAAAATCCCCAACAATATGAGGCATCTAAGGGGGGCAATCCCGCCTTCAGAAATGAATTTCAGGCCCTGATATTATCCATAGTGTTAGTGATTAATTTGATTTCAGTTGTAATGCTGAGGGAAATGGAAGTCAAGTGAGCTCATTTCTTTTGAAATTCCTCTGCTAGTTTGCCAGCAAGCAAATTTTTAGTCTACCGTCTACTTTTAGGAAAGTGCCAGGTAAAGGTGAAGGAAAAAAGAAGAAGAGAAGGAATTTTAGAAGAGGATAAGAAGAGTGATGCAAAGAGTGTGACCAAGGAAAAGGGACCCTGTGCTGTGGAGTCAGCTGCAATAGTTCCATATTCAATCATTGTCATGTTTTTTGAGTGTCTATGTGGTGATGGGGGCGTGGTCGTGTGTCTGTTTGTGGGAGAGAAGGAGTGGTGTGGCTCATCAAGCTGGTTTACAAGATTTCTAACAGCTTTTTCTCATTACAGTGATAGTGGAGAGAGCCTTTAAAAACAGCTGAACACACCAGAGAAGGGAGAGAGAGAATGAGTGTACAGCACTGGCATGTGTTCTACGGAGTGTTCAGATCTAATTAGTGTTTTTGAAGCAATTTATGCTTATGTTGAAAGTGAATTATTTAAAGTGAAAAGAAAAAAAAGAACCTACACTGTACACAAATAGAAAGCAAGAGAATAAAAAGCCTGAACTGAAGAGTGTCACTGCTCCCCGTCTCCTAATTTCCACACCCAAATCCTGAAGTTTTGTCACAGTCATCTACTGTATACAGTTTAGAAAAGAATGAACTCATGTAAGAGAAGACCATTAAAAATGATCAACTCTACCTCTGTATCGAAATTTCATTGAGACATTCAACAGAGTATGATATAGCATAGTTCATCATATTATATATTCACCACTTTCAAAATCAGGGACTAAAAAAATATTTTTTTCATTTTGGTTCATTCTGAGAAAAAACAGTATTTTTTATTTCCAAATGGTTACCGGTTATAACAAAGAAAATAACTGTTAGTTCCGTTCTTTTTCAAATGACAGTACTCTGCATTAAGGGGTGGGTGAAATACCAATTGCAGTGTTGCCATATCTCGCAAGAGAAACAAGCAACATGGTCTGGAAAAACAAACCCAAAATAAGCCACTTACCTCACCAAAATAAGCTAATGTAAGCAATTACATTTTTGTGTGGTAGATTTATCGGCTTAAAAATCATGACAAGCAGCTAATTAACAGTTAAGTATCATTTTGTTTAATGATATGTGTCTCAGTCAAAACACGCAGCATCAAATCTGTATTAATGCATCATATTTAACAATAATTCAGTGAAGACTTGGAAATAACTGAGAAATGTACTTTTACCTCTAATAATGTTTTCCTTGTATCTGGATTAGCCGTGCATGTAAATGTAGTATTTATAAATAGTTGTTAAAAAGGTCTTCATTCACAGAATGCAATATCCACAACAGCAATTAGGGAAAGAAATGTGTGATGAAGCAGTTTCCTTCAGGATCAAAGCACTAGTTTAATTTTTTCAGAAAACATGAAGTGGTGTAGTTTAAATTTATTTTAGTTGTAATCAACATTATTCCACAAATCCTGTCAATTGAACTTAACTTGTATTGAACCCAGAGTATTCCTTTAAATCATTGTGTTAAAAAAGTGTTCACTCTAAAGCATAAAGCCACTGTGAGATTTTTAATCTCTCATGACTATACATTTAAACAAAAACATGAACATTTATAAATATTAACACAACGTGTATTTATTTCTCAACCACTGGACCCTACAACCCTAATGTGGGTCGTGAATCATTGCTTGAGATATTTTCAGTCATACAAATTACTAATTAGAAGGATGTACATTTGCAATATTTGGGGCAACAGTGATCTTAATTGTCAAATCGTGGTAAGTAAGAGGATGCATTCCTCTGACATAAATTATTAGCTGTCCAATTACAATAATCCATCAGTGCTATGAATCGTTAATTTTTGACAAGGTCTCTCTACATAACGTTGCATGCGCTAGCTCCATGCGTTAACATGCTAGTCTGAATGCAATCCAATCTCTTTTTATTCAATTTCATTTATTCTGGTGTTTACATTCCTCAACATGCGTGTGTGAGCACAGCAATAA
Source organism: Moxostoma hubbsi (assembly GCA_032164185.1). Classification (NCBI taxonomy): domain Eukaryota; kingdom Metazoa; phylum Chordata; class Actinopteri; order Cypriniformes; family Catostomidae; genus Moxostoma; species Moxostoma hubbsi. The sequence continues at coordinate 20,851,226 of JAVLUX010000035.1, forward strand.
TTGGGGAGTTGGCATCAATTTTAAATGATAAAGAGAGAGGTTAGAGAGGGTAGTGAGCGAAAGCATAGCAGAAAAAGCAAGACTCTTGACAGAAAAAGCAAGACTCTTGACAGGAGTAACATTAGTTGTATTTGTACTGAGAGCAAAAGACATGGGATGTGAAGGTTGTGTTAGTTCCTCTGCTCAAGCACAGCTGACCCCTTTGACGAGTACTTCAGTGCGTCAAGTAAGAAATATTAGGAATGCATTATCTCAGCAATATTTTGCACATTGGTGTACTTCCAACCCACATAATGCCAGACACATCAAAGGAACTAAGGGTAAAAATACTGATTCAGTAGACCTTATTCACAGTAGCAGCATCTTTGATTTTTTATGGAAATAAAAATGAGACTGAGGTAAAGCAAATAATAATCATTATTATTGTTAGCACAGCAATAATTCAGCTAGCTGATCAGATCACAGGCATGGAGCAAAACAACCAGACTCACTTATTATTATTATTGGAGATTTTAACAAAGCAAACCTCACACGTGAACTGCCCAAATACAAACAGCACATTACATGCCCAACCAGAGACAGAAATATAATGGATCACTGTTACACTACATTAAAGAATGCATATCACTCTGTCCCTAGAGCAGCTTTAAGACTCTCTGATCACTGTCTGATTCATCTTTTTCCATCCTACAGGCAGAAACTAAAATAAGCTAACCCTGTAGTTAAGATTGTAAATAGTTAGAACAAATGAAGAAGAGCTGGAACTACAAGCCTTGTGTTGACTGCACTGATTGGCATGTTTTTGAAGCTGCAGTCACTGACCTGGACAAGCTCACAGATACTGTGACATTATATATCAGTTTCTGTGAGGACATGTGCATTCCTACTAGGACCTATTTAACATACAGCATTGACAAACCATGGTTTACAGCTAAATCCAGGCAGCTTCATCAGGCAAAAGAGGATGCTTAAAGAAGTAGGGATAGGATCTTGTATAATCAGGCCAAAAACACCCTGACAAAGGAGATTAGAGCGGCTAAAAGAAGCTACACTGAAAAGCTGGAAAACAATTTTTCAGCAAACGACCCTACATCAGTGTGCAGTGGCCTGAAAGACATTACAACTAGAAGACACCATTCCCCAACACTGTAGGGAATCAACAACTGGCTGACAACCTGTGTTTTAATGTAGAATTGAAAAGCTAAGTCTCACACCCCACACCCTCTGACCTTTACACAAACACCAACACCTCCTGCAACCCCCCTCCTCCCCCTTCCTGCTACTCAAACTACACTTAAGGTCTGTGAAGAGGATGTGTGCTGGGTCTTCTGGAAACAGAAGACAAGGAAAGCACAGGGCCTAGGTGGTTTTTCACCCACTTGTCTATAAGCCTATGCTAACCAGCTGGCCCCCATCGTCACACAGATCTTCAACACATCACTGGAGCACTGTGAAGTTCCTAGTTGATTCAAATGTTCCTCCATCATCCCTGTCCCAAAGAAACCCAAGATTGTAGGACTTAATGAATCACGACCTGTCACCATGACATCTGTAATCATGAAGTCATTTGAGAGACTGGTGTTGGCCCACCTGAAGGATATCACTGGACCCTTACTGGATCCCCTGCAGTTTTCCTATCGAGCTAACAGGTCAGTGGATGATGCAGTCAATATAGGACTATATTACATATATCTAGACAGACCAGGGACTTATGCAAGAGTCCTAATTGTTCAACAGCTTTCTGACAGATAGGCTGCAGTTAGTGAGACTGGGGAAATTCACTTCCAGCACATGTACAATCAGTACTGGTACCCCCCCAGGGATGTGTGCTCTCCCCACTATAATTCTCACTATACACAAATGACTCCAATGCCAAGGATCCCTCTGTCAAGCTCTTTAAGTTTGCGGATGACACTACAGTCATCGGCCTCATCCAAGATGACGAAGAGTCTGTTTATAGAAGGGAGGTTGAATGGCTAACTCACTGGTGCAGTCAAAACAACCTGGAGCTAAACACACTCAAAACAGTGGAGACGATTGTGGACATAAGGAGGAACACCCCAACATTGACCATGAACACCATTCTGAACAGTCGTGGAGTCATTCAGGTTCCTGGGCACTACCATCTCACACAACCTGAAGTGGGTGACCCACATTGACTCCAGTGTGAAAAAGGCCCAACAGAGGCTGTACTTCCTTCACCAGCTGAGGAAGCTCAACCTGCCACAGGTGCTGCTGATCCAGTTCTACTCAGCAGTCATTGAGTCTGTCCTCTGCACTTCTATAACTGTCTGTTTTGGTTCAGTTACCAAGCCAGACATAAGAAGACTTCAAAGGATAGTCCGGACTGCTGAAAGTATTATTGGTTCTCATCTTCCCACCCTCCAAGAATTGTACACCTCCAGAGTGAGGAAAGGGGCTGGAAAAATCACTTTGGAGTCCATTCACCCAGCACACTACCTTTTTGAACAATCCAGGCCGAAATGTCTGAGAGGCAGGCAGAGATAGAAGCTGACACATTAGGGTCATCAGGCTGGAACGACAGGTAGAGCTGCATATCTTCTGCCTAGAAGTGGTAGGAAAGCCATGCGCCTCAATGACTGGTCAGAGTGATGTTGTGTAAATTGAAAAGAGGAGGGGTCCAATCACTGATCCTTGAGGAACCCCATTGGTCAGCTGGTGTGTCTTGGACACCTCTCCTCTCCAGGAGACCTTGAATGTTCTGCCAGTGAGATATGACTCAAACAATCCAAGCGCAGTTACTGTTATACCCATGTCAAAGAGGGTGGACAGGAGGATCTTGTGGTTCACTGTGCCAAAGGCAGCAGACAAGTCAAGGAGTATGAAGATGGATGAACTGGAGTCAGCCCTCGCCAGTCACAGGGTTTCAGCTACTGACAAGAGAGCAGTCTCTGTTGAGTGTCCTTTTTTAAAGCCAGACTGGGACAATTGATTGAATACAACCCTTTCAAGAGTTTTAGACAGGAAGGATAGGAGAGCTTCTGGTCTGTAGTTGTCGACTACTGAGGGGTTATGTGTTGGTTTTTTTAAAAATGGGGTTACTCGAGCCTGCTTGAATCTATTGGGAAAGTTTCCACTTGTGAGAGATGCATTGATAATGTGTTTGAGTGTGTGTTAAGATCAATGGAGAGGTCTCACATTGTGCTAAAATGTGCTAAAACTGTGGCGGGTGTGGTAAGGGGCCGTCTGAAAACTTCAGCCAGCAGCACCAAAGTTGGGCTATAGATATTAGGCCGCTATATTGGTGGGTCATGGATGACTGGCAATCAAAAAAACTGAGGTGGGCAAAAGGTTGAGAAATGTCATGGTTACTGTTGTAACCTCCATTCCCTGATGGAGGGAACGAGACATTGTGTCGATTGTAGTGACACAAGGGGTCTTTCTTGAGAGCCTTGCATACCTATGAAATTGAGAAAAGGCCAATGTGAAATTGGCAGACAGAATTTGCATGTCCCGTCCCTGGACATACAGGTATAAAGGGAGCGGTCATGCGTCTGTTTAGTTAGGTTTTTGCAGCTGACTTTATAGAGAAAGCCGCTGGAATGTGCCGTCAGTTCTAACAGAAGCTCTCTTACAGAGGTGGGGGAAGCAGTCGTGAACACATCTTGCTGATCACACAACTGCACGGCTCTGAAGAAAAAATCTGACTAAACAGACGCACGTCTGCTCACTATATACCGTATGTCCGGGGGTGGGACATGCAAATTCTGTCTGCCAATTTCACATTGGCCTTTTCTCAAGTTCAGAGTTACACAAGGCTCTCAAGAAAGACCCCTCGTGTCATTACAATCAACACAACCTCGAGTGATTGACAGAAGGGGAACCCTGTATTAAGGCACTCTCTTAAAGGTACTGTATAGTTCACCCAAAAATGTATATTCTGTCATTCTCAACCTCATGTTGTTCCAAGCCTGTATGACTTTATTTCTTCTGTGAAACACAATTGGAGATGTTAGGCTGAATGTTCACTTGAGTCAACAAGTGAGTCAACTTTTCTTGCATATTTTGATAACACTTAAGGCTCCTTTTGTTAACATTAGTAATGCATTAGATATCAGGAACCAACAATGAACAATATATTGTTTACAGCATTTATTAATCTCAGTTTATGTTAGTTTACAAAAATAATAATTTTCATTTTAAATCATTAGTACATAGAACATTATCTAATGTTAACATTTACAACTTGTGATTTAAATTTGTTGAAATTAACATTAACCAAGATTAAAAAATGCTGTTAAAGTATTGTTTATTGTTAGTTCATGTTAAGTTAACTAATGTTTACAAATGGAACCTTATTGTAAAGTAGCACCTCATATATTTGTTTCCAAACAATCAAAGTGAATGGTGACTGAGGCTAACATCTCCTTTTGTGTTTCACAGAAGAAAGAAAGTCATACAGGCTTGGAACAACATGAGGGTGAGTAAAAGATGACAGAATGCTCATTTTTGGGTGAACTACCCATTCAGTAAAAACAACCTGAAACTATGACCAAGGAAAACACATCCAGGATAGGTATATCTGCAGCACAAGAGATCGTCTAACTGCACCGTTTAGACATGCCAGTTAATCTTTCCCCTTCTTGGCTGACATAGCTCAAGGGGAAATCAGGAAGGCAGGACATTGAGTTGATTGCTACAATGTAGCCACTGGTCATTCAGAAAGTTCAGAGCTCATTTAAAAGAGCTGGGGACCTTTTCACCTCGCACAGTGCACTGGGCTCAGGATGACAAATGAGCTCCTTAAACCACAATGTTCTGCTGCTACAACAGTCTCACCCCCACACTTCAACTTTGGCCATTTATCATTCACATCACTGCCTCACCAACACTGCCTATAGTTCATAGTTCATATTCCATAACCAGCAGAATATTTCCAATTTTGAGATTTTTTTTTTTTACTTATTTTAGAAAAAGTAAATAAATGATATCTGGAACTGAGCACTTTCCTAAACAGGTGATAATGGCACAGATGAGTTGAAATTCACTTTTGTTTTGATGCTTTTTTTGTTTTGTTTGTTTGAGCAGAGAATAATTATGCAATGAGCAACAGATGCATTTTTTCATGTCTTTGTTTATTTGATCAACACTGATTGGACTGGGGAAATGAATCCGGCTGTAGCTCTGAAAACAAGCCAAAATAATTGAGCTATTCTCCAGAGTTTCATGAAAGTTTTGAAATCATTTAACTACAAGATGCATGCCCAAAGGATTTTCACTTGTTTAATCATAATGTTTGTGTAGTGTTGATAAATAAAGCCTATCAAGTGGATGGAGTATTCCAACACAATGTCAAATAATATCAAACCTGCATGTTCCTGTGAGAGATGCATCTTTACCCTCAGTTGTCTCCACAGCAACAGATTACATGTCAGAAATTTTAACTCCTTATCTGTGGTGAAAACTAATGAGGTGATTACAGAAGAAGGTGGGAAAAAATCAAATGATTAATTGTCTGAAATTCACAACAGTATTCATTTACAGAAATTTTGCTGGCTTTGAAAATGTTAATTGCGTCACATTTGAAAAAGCCATCTCATGCTCAGTTCCTCTCAAGTTTAATTTCTGCATCTATTTCCATTGCATGTAGTCTTTTGCAAGAGCCTGCGACCAATTATACCAAGATAAAAGTATATACAATTTATAAGGGTTGTCGATTAATTCGTGTTAATTTAGTACAATTAAGAATATATGTTATAAATGTAATCAAGCCCCTTGACTTGTAAAACATTATATATGTACATATAATACTTTACTTTGAGTATAAGCCATGTCTCTCTCTAGGATGTGATTTATTTATTTATTTATTTTTTGCTTCCTTAAGACTTGGTTGTTTGGGGATGTAAAAGAATCCCCTAAGCAATTTGTTGTGGGATTGGAACAGTCTAATGAATAGGCCCTGAGTCAATTAGACAGAGGCTGTTTTTCTTTGTTTTGCTTATTGGCCTTGGCACTTTGAATGTAGATCTTGTCATGCAATATTATTAAACAAAAACACTAGGGACAAATAAAACATAAACACGCATACAAGAAATCACTGACACCACACTCTGTTATTATTCTGTCTCCTCAGCAGAGCTATCATTTCCTCCTGCTTAGTTGTAATTAATGTTAATCTAGCCGCTTGCTAGATATAGCACTCAGCATCTTGCTGTGGAGATCACAAAACAATCTTATAAGGAAACGTCACTCTACCGACCATTATCCATGCACCCCAAAGCATTACTATAACTTGTTTCAAAAACGTGACTCTGGTGACTCATTTCAGAGGTTTGAAGAATATGTTCTCGCAAAAATAAAAACTCTGTCATCATTTACTCACCCTTATGTTATTCAAAAGCCATGAATTTTTTCTGTAGCTCACAGAATCAGATAGAAGCCATTCAACAAAAATGGCACCATAAAAGTAGTCTATGACTCCTCCACTATATTCCAAGAATTTTGAAGCACTAAGATCTCATATATTCAAACTTGGTGCATCACAAATAGTCACAAGACATGCAAAAACTACTGTCATTAGTTACATACAGATTTTGCTCAGCACAAGCAAAAATTAGAGGGAACATTTATGTTGAAAAAGCCTGTCTAGCCAGTCTGCTATGTACAAACTCTACAATCAGCTCTGAGGGCCATAGGGAATAATCTACTTGAATAAAAAGTTGCAGAAACACTGTCAAGAAGATTGGACGTCTATGGTGATTACACTTCAGCAATCTTTAGCAAAAGCGTGACTCAGCTCAGTAATAAATATGCAAGATATGACAACTTTATTTTGCCTCATTCATGTACAAAATGAATTGCATGCAATGGATAGTTCTGAACAGAATATAAATAATTGTAATAGTGAATACTAAAGAATTAAGAATATTGCGGCTATTGTACAACCCTTAGATTTAGACTTATATCTGGGCTGTTAAATGTTTGTGTTTACTGCTATTGTGCCAGTTTCATCAGTCATTCTCTTATACAATACTATGCACTCTGGCACTCCTCACATAACCCTAACCAGATGCATGGAAAGACCTTACATAGGTACACCAGCTTTCAAAACACTTGACACTGAAGACCTTTTGTTTTTCATATTTCTCAGCAGAAGAATGAATTAAGTATTAGCACAGCTGATTTCAATTCTCATCTAGGGGATCATGCAAGGAAACATGACAGTTTGGTGGAATCTGTAGTTTCATAAAGCTGTGATCTGTGATGAATACATGATGGTTGGATGGATAGGATTACTTTATGTGTACTTTCCTAGTACAAAAATGATAAATATGTTGTACCTACAGACAAATGTGTAGTAACAAGAGGTACTTACCTGAAGTGTTTGAATATGGTAACTAATATGAAACATTACTCTACTTACCAATGGTACATACATGGTCATTATGTTGTATCTGTAGAAAAGTGTTGGGTAATAACAGGCACTTACGGATGGTATACTTACATGGTAACTTATACGAAACATTACTGTACTTACCACTGGTAGACAAATGTGGCATATATGTACTATGCATATTACAAAGGTTAAAGAGCTGATAATTTTTATGTAATGGTTATGTACAATGGTGCACTTTATTTTACATTCCTATTTCCATGAAATTACTATGGACGTACTAGTGAATGTGCCTAGCAGTTAATGCATAAGTTATACAGTAATTGTAGAGGGATAAAAGCATGGATGAAGATACTTAATGAGTACTTGCTTGTACCACTGTACTTCACCTTACCTAACGATCTTTAACTGGACACTGATTCTCTTAACTGATTGGTATGTACCACGATATTACCCTCCTTACATCCTTGTAATTTCTGGCAATTCATGAAGGGATTTTTGATGACATGGCTAATAATTATGTGTGTTTTTACAGTTCTCATTTCGGACATATGCAGTAGCTACCAGAATCATATTTGCACTTGACTTTACCAGTTGTCATATGAAAAAGGCCATGATTAAAATTACTAATTACTAAGTACTGACCCTAAAAAGTGCTGCATAGTTACTGCTGTGTTTCATACTAGGTTGTATGTAAAGTAAGATCCCATTCAACTTCCAAATCATGTACCATGAGGACTTCTACATACTGACATCTATCATTTATAAAGTATTGGTTCACATTATGTTTCTAATGTTTCACAATAGTCAACATGTGCATACACTATTAGTAAGTGGCTGTTATTACCCCACACATGTCTGTAAGTGCTACATTATAAACATGTGTGTGGTATTGAGATGTACTGTAAAGTTTCATATTAGTCACCATGTAGGTACACTTTAGATAAATATGAATTGTAATGCCACAGTAATGTTTTCTATAAGTTACCATGTACGAATACCTTAAGTAAGTGGCTTTTATTTCCCCACACGTCTGGAGGTACAATACAATTACCAAGAATGTACCATGGTAAGTACAGTAATGTTCCATAATAGTCACCAAACACTTCAGTTAAATACCTCTTATTACTACACATTTTTCTGTTGGTACATCGTATTTACCATATATGACCAGCAAAGTACACGTACAGTAAAATAAAGTGCTACCTCGAGTTTTCACTGATTCTGTCCAATACATATTTTAAAAAAATATATTTTTTGCAACATATTTTTATGTGTGGAAAGAAATATATTTGTCATAATATGTCTACAAATATTATTTTATATATCTCTATATCTATAAATATACAGTATACAGTATATGCACTCACTGATCACTTCATATGGTACACCTGTACACCTACTTATTCATGCGATTATCTAATCAGCCAAACGTGAGGCAGTAGTGCATAAAATCACGTAGATATGGGTCAGGAGCTTCAGTTAATGTTCACATCAACCATCAGAATGGGGAAAACATTATATATATATATATATATATATATATATATATATATAAACATAGATGTTTGTCTATATATCTATCTATCTATAATTCCTAAATTAATTTGACAAGTAAAATTAATGAAGCCATATACTACCATACAAAAGCCAAACTCAGTAATTAACTATTAAACAGAAAAAGTTATTTTGAAGGAAAGTATTAAACATAGTATTTTTCTGTGGATTTTGTAGTTGCATCATTTTCACACTGTTTTCTCTTAAATTCAGCATATGAGACAAACTCATCTGTCACAGAAAAAATCTATAAAACAGCTGATTTCATTCATAACTCAGTTTTGTGTTTTGCCGTTGTTGGGCAAATCTCAAATTGTATCATTTCCATTTAACCAATAAATCACACAAGTAAAAGAGAAATAATCATCTTCTTTTAATATTAGCCAATATAATTTGTTCCCATCTGTGTTCAAGTTTAGGTTCTTAATAATATATGTCCACCTACAACATCTTCTAGCCCACTCTAACATAGCTGCTAGAGCAGGATTGGGGTCTTTTTCTCTGGGTAAAAGAGTAGGCAGATAAAGTTCTACAAGCGCAGTGTCACTAATGCCAATCACCAACCATTTAAATAGACCTTCTGAGGTGAGAACATCGCCCAAGCGATGAGCTAATTAAATGTTATAGAACAGACTCCCGCTGGTTCTAATCACACAATATGACATTACTGCAAAGAAACTGTATACCTCCAAATGACCTTTAGAAAGTCTTCAAACAAGAAACAGCTGAGGTTTATTGAAGGCAATAAAAAGATGAGTGACATGTGCCTCTACTGCAAGAATATTTCTTCTTTCACTGGAATATATCTACAATTCAATAAGGCACTGCACCGTTTGGTGCAAACTAATGAATGATACTCACAATGAGTGACAATAACCCACTTGGAAATCTGTTTTGGAAACAATGAGCCAAAATGAGGGAATAATACAGGGATGAAAAAAATAATAATAATACCGGGGACTGCTGTATTGGTGGGGCATATTGAAAATGTCAATGATGCTGTGGAGAGAAAAATCATTCTCTATTTCCCTCTGGGGATTTTCCACATTCTCTCTGGATGAGTGAAAGAGAGAGAGTGGAGTGAATGGTTGATGATTACCATCAGGTAGGTCTGTGACTCTGACTGATACAACCACCTGCAAGGGAAATATTGCCCCAGTTCTACACTCAAAGATAAGCCTACACATTGTCAGTTTCATTATATTATTGAGTCGCTAAAACTTCGCCAAAAGGGAGTTCTATATAATATAAATACGTAAATTGAACTCTAACCATCTGTGTTTGGGTTCTGGAGGATTGATTGAGCCACAGTCTTTCGGAAATAAGTGTTTCAGCAACCATGGAGAGGTGAAAGGGAGATGGCAAATCTTAAAGGAATGTTCTGGGTTCTAAACAAGTTAAACTCAATTGACAACATTTGCAACATCATTTTGACTACCACAAAAGTAATTTGTCCTTCGCTTAAAAAAAACAAAACATGGTTACTGTAAGGCACTTTCAATGGAAGTGAATGATCCATAAATGCTAAATACACATCTTATAGATCTCACAAGATTTACCTAATCATTTTCTGTACATGTTAACATGAATTTAGTGAGATAAAATTACTTAATCTTTACAGAAAATAATAATATTTTATATAACTTTACACAGATATGGTAAGTGTTTTTATTTTACAAAAATCATGTTCACACACAAATGTTTTTGTACTTTTAAAACATTGTGTATTTAGCATTTATAGACTGACACCATTCTTCCATTATATGTGCCTTACAATAATTATTTATTTCTTCTTATTATTTTTTTCTTTGGAATAAATTAAACGAGGGGCAAGTCAAAATTATTTAGTGTGGTAATCAAAATTATGGCATAAATGATGTTGATTGAGCTTAAATTGTTTAGAAGTCTGAAACTTTCTTTAAAGTGAACTATAGAGGATTAAGTTAAAATAAAATAAAATACACTTTAACTTCTTGCACAACAAGATCTTTATATTCTCATGATAATGTTTTTTATTATTTGGATCAAACTCATGTGTAGGCTAAAAATTTAACAACTATTTAATGAACTTATTATTACACACTGTGGTTTACTGATTCATGTAGATATATTTTAACCTTCAATATCTTTATAAATTCACATTGTGTTTGTAAATCATGCATTTCAGACAAAAGATTGAGTTAAATGTAAAATTATTTTGATTACATCCAAAATGGATAAAATGAAATTCTGCAAGTGCACTACCTGTAATCCATATTTATAATACGTTTGCTGGATTTTAAATAATGCATGTTGACATTTATTGGCCCTCATTTAGACAGCAGAATATTTAATGCAAAAGTAAATTTTGCTTTGTTCACAATCAGTTCAGAGTGATAATGAGGGTCATAGTTTTTACAGGCAGTATACATTACAGACCATTTGCAGTTGGAATTAATTTCTAAGGCATGATGATGCTGAAAATGGATCAGTATCCCTTGATAATGTATTGCAGACTTTTAAAAACAAATAAATATGCTAGAAATTTAAATCTCCTCACAACTCCTAAACCATGTGTGTGTCTTGTTGCCATGCTTTGCAAGAACAGAGCATGTTGGGACAAGGTGATATACGTCACAGCGTGAAGCAAAACGGGCAATATCTTCAAACCGACAGATGCAAAAAATCATTTAGCGCTATGGTTTGACAATGTTGATGATCATTCTCTCACACAGTAATGATTAGTTGGGTAAAAAATATTTATAGCATAGACTCAATTGTCCTACAGTTATATAAGAATGGAGCAAAAATATAGTGAGCCACAGTGTTTGCAAACCAGCTGAGCATCAGTTTAGCCAAACTGGGAGACATCTTAAACCAGCAAACAATCTTAGACTGGTTTAAGATGTTTTTATGTTTTGTTTCTTTTTTGTAAACAGGGAGAATTACATTTATAATATAACCCAAATAAAAGCACACCGACTTTTGCACAGCACATGTGCAGGATTCTTTATTTAATGTGACTACAGTGATTTTACACCCTAAACTGGTAATGATTTTGCAACAAATTAACACCATTACCTCACCCCTTCTTAATTAGATCAAAATGATTTCAAGCTTAATTGAATTTCAGATTATTATTGCATGAAAGCAGCTGTTTGAGGACAGGAATTCGAACAGGCGATGCACTTAGGAGTGATTGTCCTATCTCAGCCCTCTAGGATTAGTTTAGCATGTATGGAGAGGAGTGTTTTCACTGTTGTTTGCTAATGAATGGCTATCAATGCATGGTCATAGAGTGAATCTGCACTGGCAGCTAATTGAAAAGTAATCTGTGTTCTTTATCTTTATACACTCACGCTCTATTCAAAAAACTTGTGAGCTGCCTACGGAGGCAGCATTTTAAGGCATAGGTGTCTTAATTATGCTGCCTCCTAAGATACTTCATTTTGGACAAATTTTGAAACTTAAGTTCATAAATTTTGTAGCATAGTCTCATGCCAGTACATACTTATTCTTACGATATAGGGAAATTGTACAACTTTCATTCCAACAACATGCTTCCCTTATCTCCTTCTCAACCCTTATATTTCCTTTCATCCATTTTACACAAAACATATTTTCAAATTAAAAACATGGTTAGGGGTTCCACTTAATGGTCTCACAATCAAGTGTCCACAACATGTATGGTTCTCTTTCTTTCTTGGTACAAAATATGTATGTTTTTATGTTTAGGGTCAGAATATGTTGAAACACTTTATTGTTAGGTTTAGGATGTATTTAGATACCTTTAGTTTAACATGGAAGAAAGTAAACACAATGAAATCATATTTGATTGGTTGATGTAAAAGTCTCAAATTATCTTAGCAACAAGCTAATGTCAAAATCTATTGAAATCAATTTTCCATTTGTTGAGTGTCACAATTTCTTTGTCTCCTGAGTATTGAAGTTGCTACCTGTGTAGAGTATTCCAACTCGGTAACTAATGAGGTTCAGTGACAAAAATGCTGCTTTAGTAGGCAGCTGACATCAGTAGGCAACGAGGCAGCTTACCAAGTTTTGGAAGAGAGCTTCTGTCATTCAAAGGAGGAAATTATTTTCAATATTCTCAGCTGGGCTGCAGCTAAACACAGCATCCACTCTAAGAAAAAGAACAACAGTAAATGTGATTCAGGCCAATATCCTTGACTTGAGACTTTTGAGATAAAATTATAATGATTGTGTCATCTGCAGACTCTTCATCTCAGCAGATGTTGGCAAATAGATGTCTGCCTTTCTAATGTATCCTGTTCCTGTTGTCATAGAGCAACTATATAAAAGTCCCCAGAGGTTTAGAGTCACTTTTGGTTCAGCTTTTTCAACAATGTTTTCGTGTATTCTCTATCTACAGATGTCTCGGTTTTTTACTTTTCCTCTAAATCAGTCCCAATCTAACCCCAATCCCAATCCAGTCCAATTTGCCTGCAGCCCCACACTTTGAAATAATAATAATAATACAAATAATAAACTTTGCAGGCAGTAGGGCCCTGATCTGATTAACTGATAATGCATTTTAATACAGGCAAGTCCCTGGTCTCCTGCTGAGTTGTCTCTGTGAGGAGGAAAAAAGGTTCTGCTGCTGTGTATTATCATTTTATCATTTATTCATGCTGGTCTATAAACAGAGTAAGAGAGGCAGTCTGAAGCGCTTGGCAGCTTCAACCTGAAAGAGACAGCCATTAATGTGGGTGACATGTAGAGACCCAAATGATGATGCTTTACCTTGACATTAAATTGATGATAAGGGTTTATTTCAAAAGTTCAACTGTGAGACTTTATTTCAGGCTGAACAGAGGGCTGCAGTAGGCCACAATCTGGCAGAGCTAAAGAGCACTGCAGCCATATTTCTGCCACAACATGAATAAGTGCCTAGCTATAGCATGAGCCCTGGGATTCATACAGCACATGCCCTAAAACCCTTCTCTTGATTTATAAACATCAACAAGTGGAAAGCATTTCAAATTTACAATGTAATTTTGAGCCGATAGCTTGAGGTTTCATTCATGAAATTGCATAAGATGGAATGTTTTTGATAATTGGTTTACACCTCAGAGGTCTATAATACATGGAGGAAGATATCCATTAGCATCCCCATTCATCTCAGTGTTGGTTGGTTGGCTGGACCCCCCAGAAATACATGACCTGCTTGATGTCACCTTTTCTGATGGGCACTCAGTTCTGAGACGTTTTTTTGAGTCAATCACTTGAATCATAAATGCCATCTGACCTATTACTCTGGATAACATCCTAACAATACTGATTGGATGATGCACACCATTTCAAGCCCTTTACTAGTTACTATTCTGACAATAAAATGGCTATGTCATCAAAAGTAGCAGAAAGGGGTTTAAAATAAACATTTATTTTAATATAATTAAATATTTGCAATTTGTTTTGTCAGAATGCACAGCTACTTTCGAATGAAATTCAGACCACTGAAAAAGTGAAAGTGTTGTTGAACATATGGGCTTGTGTGATCTCCAGTGGTTCCAAAAGCAAGTTTTTAGTTGAGCTGTCAGAATTAACTCCTTGACGCGTCATGAACACAGCTTCGCAATTGCTGTAGGAAAGTGGATGGCCAGTCTACCTGCAGATCATTATTGTGAAGCATAACAGTTTACGAGATTTAATGCCCATTGCAATGAATATGCAACCTCTTTGGAGACTAGTTCTTTCAATTAGTCAAACTCCCACTTAGACTTTGGGAAACGTTTAATGTTACTTGAATTGGTGCTTTTTTTGTGTGAATTTTTATTTTTATAAGGCTTTGTTTGGAAAATGTTAATAAAGCATTATGTTGTTACATATTGTTTTGTCTTTTTTCCTAAGAGGAAAAACAAAATGTATTTTGACAGGAAAAGAAGTATACATTGTGTGAAATTGTCAAAATATGCGATTAATCAGGATTCACTAAAAAAAATATGCATTTAATCGTGATTAAAAACAAATTATCGACTGACAGCACTAATAAATAATACACTAGTAAATAATGTATACAGTCAAAAGGAATGCATATAATATTAACTCTATACCCTACCCAAATCTAAAATAATTTTTTTAATATTTGAAAGTGAAAATGCAATCACTCAATCGCGCTAACCATAGTTTGTGAACACAAGTACTTCCTGGTTTCCATGGGACCAGAATCGAGGGAACAGTTATTACATATGCTTTTACAGTACACTAGCACTTTTGCAGTGCACCCGGGTTTGTTTGACATCAAAGTTTGGTTTGTTTGAATTGTTACGCACAAGTGAACTGCCGTCGATGCCCTATAATTTGTGCCTTTGCATGTACCCGATTGCAATTATTATATTGGTATAATGCATTTCTCATACCTAATTGTCTGTCAAATCAGTCACCTTAAAAGAACACCCCATATCCTTCAGATAGATTTGCATTCATTGCATCTGCAGCAGACAAACGCAAGTGTCTTTCTGTGCATGTAAAGTTTTGTTTGTAACTGTCAAGACACAAACTTCAATACTTCACTTAACACAGTGAAGCTAACATATTTTTGAGTTACCTAGTTTTAGTGGTAAACAACTGCTGCTTGTCCTCACAATGATGATGCAATTGGAACTCGGTTCGAACCCAAATACTATGATGTGGCCAGCAGGGGCAGGGGTAGGGGAGAGAAAACAAACCCAGGTTCGGACCAAGCAGTTAAACCAAGTGTGAAAGCACCCTACGTTTGAACTGATGCAAAAATGTATTATGATTGATGATGCTTGTCAGTAATTTGGCAGAATGGGATCGATTACAGGAACTTTTGAAAGCAACATGTCGATTTCCCTTGTGATCATGTTGGCAGAGCAGGCAAACCTTGAAACCCTTGGTTTCAAAATAGTCTAACTGGAGAGTATGATGAAGGTGTAATGAGAGAGGAAAGTATCCATTACTCCTTAACAAGTATAAATGCTCAGTTGCTAATAAATCAATTAAAGTAAACTTAAAGGATCATTCTTTATTTAACATCTCTCATTAACATCCATTGGACAAATGTTTTTGTTCTTTAAGATAATAAGGACTAAATATTATGGGATTTAGAACATTTTGTATGTAATATGTATATTACATATAAAAAAAAAAGCAATTCACCACTAAATCTAAATTAACATGTTGGGTACAGGGATACTGGGTAGACCTCTTTTTATGCCTCTGAGACCCTGCAGTCCAAAGGTTTTGGGCATGTAGGTATTTGAAGAGACAGGGCAACTGACTGTCAAGGTTTAGTCCAAACAAATGGTATATGACTGAAAAGCCAAGGATGTCATCTTCATTACAAAAGTGGTTTCATGCCAGCAGCATTTTTTTCCCGAATAAATTCAGGTCTTATCTCTCAGACCCTTAAAGGGGACAAAAATGAATTACATAGTCTCAGAAGGCATAGACCACAGGAAGCCTTCAGTCATAGTGAATTCACAGGAAGCCTTCAGTCATAGTGAATTAACAAAGTGATCAGCAGTAGTAGCTAGCGGAATGAATCAGATAATGGATCATTCTACAAAGTGACAAAAACATGAAGACATTTATGGTGGAAGCAATTTTGTGGATTTCACAAAAACAAAATTTTCTTTTTGAAAAACGATTAATTGGTTGAATTCAGTGGAAAAAGCTTCTTTTTTTTTTTTTAGATGGGTCTTGTTAAAATATTTCTATGAAAAGAACCTTGCTGCTCTAACAATGTATTTATAAGAGGTTGTTCAAACCAACATCTATGCAAATAACAGCACAAATAGAAAATAAAATGGCTATATCAGGAATGCCTAAGAAATGAAAGACCAAATGGCCTTTCATGAATGAATTGAGCCTTGAATCAAACAACCTTGCACCAGTCTCCACAACAAAACTGATCAAGAGGGCTGTCTGTAATAAAAAAGAAGATACTGCCCTCTGCTGTTTTAAACAAGCACCTGTTTTGCTGTTCACCCAAAATAAAATAAAAAAAAATAAAGAATTATATGTTGGAACCGTAGAATTTTTCATTATTTGATAAGGTATCTCACAAGTCTGAACTGGCAGCCTTACTTTGAAGGCTACACAAAAGCATGTCATGTTAAGTCACCTCTTGCATATGGCTATTTATTTATAACTGGTTTTGTTCAAATAAGTAAGAAGTATGCATTAAAGGGAGAGTGTACCCAAAAATGTTGTCCTCATTTACTCACCCTCATGTTGTCCTATATGGCTTTTTATCTTCATTGGAACCCAAAGGAGATGTTAGGCAGAATGATAGGAACTAACAGGCTCAGACACTATTCACTTTCATTGTATGGAAAAAAGTGCAAATAAAGTAAATGGTAATTGTGTCTGTCCTTTTGCCTAACGTCTCCTTTTGTGTTCCATGGAAGAACTAAAATTGGGTTTGGAACAACAAGTGGGTAATGCCAAGCCCTGCTGTCGAAATTCATTGCATCATTCACATGCTACATAATATCACTTCATTAACATCCTTTAAACACACATAACAGATGGAGATTCAAAATGCATTGTGTCTGTTCTGACAGCTCTGGCAATGGCAGGTACAAACAGTTTTTGCTCAGTCGAGTCACTGCACTGTCACAAATTGCAACTGTTGACACGCTATGGCTTGGGAATATAAACAGTTAGAGAGAAACGAATTACAAGCAGATCATTTAGGAGTTACTGAAGACCAGTGCTGTATTTTAAATAAGGCCGGAGTTCCACTGCCGCAAGGAATGTTCAGTTCAGTGCAGTTCACACAAACATGAAATTCTGTTATCATTTACTAACCCTCATGTTGTTCCAAACCCCTGTGGTTTTCTTTCCTCTTTGTAAAACAAAATGCAAATTAAAGGGATATTTCAACCAAAAAGGAAAATTCTCTTTTCATTTACTCAACCTCATGCCATCCCAGATGTGTATGACTTTCTTCTGCTGAACACAAACAAAGATTTTTAGACAAACATATCAGCTCTGCAGGTCCTCACAATGCTAGTGAATGGTATTACCATTTTGAAGTTCCGAAAAGCATATTAAGGCAGTGTAAAAGTAATCCATACGACTCCAGTGGATAAATCTATATCTTCAGAAGTGATATGAAAGGTGGTTGTGAGAAACAAATACATTTTAAGCCCTTTTTTTTAACATTAATTCACTTCCTTTCCCAGTAGGTGGCAATGTGCATGAAGCATGTGAATTGTCAAAAACAAAAGAAGAATGTGAAAGTGGTGATTGATCATAAAAAAGGACTTAAATATTGATTTGTTTTACATCCTTAATTATCATATCGCTTCTGAAAACATAGATTTAACCATTGGAGTCATATGGATTACTTTATGCTGCCTTTATGTGCTTTTTGGTGCGTTACATTTTTGGTACCCATTCACTTGCATTGTGAGGACCTACAGAGCTGAAATCTTCTTCTAAAAACTTTGTTTATGTAATGCAGAAGAAAGAAAGTCATACACATCTGGGATGGCATATGGGTGAGTAAATAATGAGAGAATTTTCATTTTTGAGTGAACTATTCCTTAAAGGCAGACTGCTGGCCTAAGTCACCATTCACTTTCAAGAATTAGGGGGAAAAAAAGATGCAATGGAAGTGAATGGTGATTAAGGCTTACATTCTATATCTCAAATTTTACAAGTCAAATTTTGAACAACATGAGGGTGAGTGAAAAATGTTCATGTTTGGAACTATTCCTTTAAACAACACTCTTTGTTAAATGTAATATTGCGCTAGATGATCTTTTTGGAGCACCTCTGAGCTCTGCCACAGATGCTGTCGATGCAGTTCCAAAAGAGTCTATCTTTTCCCAGTCCCCTCTCATAGTGCAGCCTATTTTGCGCAATTGGAATAGGAAGACTTTGTCAATAAGCATGCAGCTTTTACCATCCAAATTGCCTCACGTTGCAGGTTACCAGGGGAACAAAGATTCCATAGTCTGTTTCTATGGATAGCAAACACAAACCTCAAGGTAACCGTCATTAAGAAGTCTCATTCATGTGGAGAGGCTCAGAATTTCTGACAGTTTTACTGAGCTTTCTATCTCAACCCAGTCTGCTGTCTTTTTCATCCCTGTACAATCCATCCCCAGAATGACATGAGAGGTGAACAACAGTGATGGCTGAGTTCCCATTGCTTCTCTGTGATGACAAGGCACAACAAATCCCACACCTGAATAAAGCAGATCTTCTCCTGTGAAACTATCTGCTTGGATACAAAGTAAAGATTCAGAAAATATCTGTATTCAGCGTATTTCTCCACTTTTTCTGTTTCCAATAAAAATGTTCCCCATCTCACGGACAGAAAAAAGCTATTTTCATAGACAGAAAGACAGAACAAGGTCTTCATGAGGTATGTGATGCTCCGGGTCTGTTAACAGGCACTCTGAGCTACTGAAAGAACACATCGTGGCATCTAATGAAGACAAAAGCGGAGGTTTGGCGAATGAAGATGTGGGTGACAGAAGGTTAATGTTATATTAATAGAGACCTTCACTGTCCTTGACAAATTATTTGGCCCACAAAACCCTTTCCTAGACGTTAACATTATGATAGAAAGGCTAATGCATTCTTAAAGTATATTATTTCACTCTCATGTAGCGCATTTTTAGAAAGTCATGGTGTCTGAGTGTCAGCTGTTTTTATTACTTTGTGCCTTCACACTGTATAATTCAGATATTTAGCAATTCCGCAGGGACTCTGTGCTTGAATTTGGGATTCACACCAACATGAACATTGTTTGCAGAAAGATCCCAATACAGTCCCATGTTAAGAGTGTTTTGCAGTCAGACAAAGTCCCAAGATAGACATGGACGTGGGATTTTTAGTGCTACCGCAGCAGGTTCTATAATCAGTTTTACCCTTGAATTTCATGTTTCCAAACTGTAAAAGAAACTTCTTAAGAGAGAAAACATGAAATAGTAGCACTAGTACAAAACCTTTTTTTTTTTTTTGGCAATGTGTGAACAGCTTGTAACGCAACTTAAAAATTGAGCCCTTCGTGGACTTCCTAGGTTGCCTATTAAAGACTATAGACTGATATTCTTGTGAAGGGAGCGGGTCACTTTTGCCAGGAAAATCCAAAGGATGTGACGTTTATGCAAGCTCCCAGGAGCCTTTTACTGAATCCCGTCTGGCTAATTGGGAACGTGATCGTGGTCAAGCGAAAACTAGAGTGAACATCGGCAGGGCATTTGATTCCTCGAGGGAACTTCGTTCAGTTTTGGGGATCAAAACAGACCCTGAATTGGCATTCATCTTATTGGACAGGTAAGCTTACATAACTGCAAAGCATGTGAAATATAGTGCCATAAGGATTGACCTGTGTAATTTTAGCTAACCTGATCTTGCCTGCTAATGCTGATGAATTGCAATGTACTTTGCTTTGTAACTTATTTCAATGATCTTCTCTTTACACCAAATGTCAGGTATACAGGATGAATTTTAGCAAATACGCTGGTTTCTTGATCATAGTACAACATATGACATACAAAACATAAATAGTGCAACATAACTGCAGTGCAACAGTAAACTTGCTGGTATAGTTCGGTAGTATGTTGCTGTATGTGTGTATCAGTATGCTATGTTAGCTGATAAGTAGTTTTAGTTTAGTCTCAAAGTTTGTAGTAAAACATTCATAACTGTGTCATTTTAATTATGCTACCTCATCTGTCAGGATGATGCCAGTAAATCACATTCAGTCACTTTGTACGTTACATCATTGATTTGGCCGATGCTCGCTCGTCGCAACCCTATGGAGTGTGTTCTCGAGCGCGAGCACAAGCAACAGGTAACTGACTGCAGTTCACTTAATGGCCACAGGTGTCATTAAAAACAAGTTTCTGAATTTTACGTACTGCACCTTTAAAGGTGCACTCAGTAATATTTGTGTTTGTCGTGCTGACACTAGCAGCAAAGATGTAGCATCACGCAAGAGCCACACTTAACTTATTCCACGAGTATAAGTGTCCAATTACAGGGTAATAACCTCTTGAGACCCGTGCGTGACTGCTGTGTGCAATTTCCATTTCTAGAACACTTTTGGATGAAATCAATCTACGAATGGTTTATTTATAATTGTTTCTGCATATTAAGTTAGGATGAGAAAAAGTATTTGAACATAAAAAAAATAAAAATAATAATTTTAAAAGCGATTTTTGCTCTTACAATCATGCAAATCTTAAAATATTTAAAATGGATACAAACCTTTTTTCACACATTTAATTTACTACTTGGACCAGTAACATAACTATGGTGCACTTACTATATGTCCATGTAAATCTGTTCCACAAATATCGTGGAAAATACTCATGCAAAATGGCACTGGATCTCAAAAAGCACATCCTTAACCAGGGACTAAAAACTAAATGTTTTTCATTTTGTATCATTCTGAGCAAAAACAGTATTTTTTCATTCCGGTTCAAAAGTTCCGCAGCCTCCTTTCCAAAAGGTTACTGGCTAGAACAAAATAAAAGAATGAATATGTCATGTTTAGATGTGTTTTTGTTCATGTCTTGATTCCATGTCTTTTATTTTGAAAAGTTTAGTTCCTGTTCATGTCATGTGTTCCCCTAGTCATGTGATGTCCTGTATTTCCCTCCATTTTCATGTGTCTTGATTTCATTGGTTTATTTTTTAATTATCTTGTTTAGAGTTCTGTTTTATCATTAGTTTATGTTCCCCCATGTCATGTAGGGCCTATTTAAGCCCTCATGTTGACATTGTCCAGTGTCGAGTATTATTAATGTAACTTTGTAATTTAAGTTTAGTCAATTCATGTTTATGTTTCACGTTTATAGTTAGGGTTTTTGGATCTCACTTCTGTTTAATAAACTGCACTTGGGTTTGTCACGCCATCGTCTTCATCATTGTCCTGACCATCAGCATCGTTACAGTAATCCATAAGACTCCAGTGGTTTCACTAATGTCTTCTGAACTGATCCAATTTGTTTTGGGTGAGAATAGACCAAAATATAACTGCTTTTTCGACTATAATTCTTGACATTAGCTGTCTCCTTGGTGATCAGGATTTCAAGCTTGATTGCACTTCCTATAGCGCCACCTAGGGCTCTTCGTATGTATCAAGCACTCGTGTAAAGGTCACTCTGCTACAGGTTGAGTAGAATTTCTCTTCCCGACTACTAGAGGTCACTTTTAGGGGAAATGTCTATATAAAACTTCTGTGAGCATAGAGGAAGAAGCATGGTCAGAGCAGTTTGTCTGTTTTGCTAAGCTTATCCTGTAACCTCCACACACCAACCGAGAGTTAAGTGAAAGTTTTCTTCAAATGCTTACTGTAACTGAATATTTTTTGTGTCTCTGAATATGTGTTATTTAGTTTAAAGGGGATGTAAAAAGCAAGGACTGTTAAGGACTGCGAGTGTGTTGAAAGGAGTTTCCCACCAGTCTTACCTGATTGGATTATTTTTTGAATTGACTCTTTCTTGGATTTTGGATTTTCATCACATCATCGCCATCTGGTACATTTCAAAGACTTCTCCTTTCCTCATCAAACATGCAGATGAGTCATTTGCTTTATGGCCTGTGTATATATTGATTTCTCTCCATACTGAACAGTTGGCCTATATTTCATTCCCCTTTTTGAATACTGTTATTTATTGTGTTAGTGTTTCATTTACCAGTTCATTGGGTGTCTCAATCAAACAAACCTTTCATGTTTCAGTGCTTTATTTCATGGTTATGAGTTATGTTTATTGTGACTTTTATTTATTTAGCTGATTTATGTATTTTGCTGATTTGATTTACAAGGGTGCTTTATGCTTCATGACTGTGTTCATTGGTTGGTTTAACAATTCATGTTTTCAATACAAATAATTTATGTTTTGCACTTACAAATCAAGACTCATGTTTAATACTTCAGCCTTATGCAGTTAGAATCCCACATATTTTATGTAGCATGCTACCTGTGGAAATAGGTGAGATGGTTATCCTAGATAGTGAAATCAAGCTTAAAATCATGATCGTGCTTAGAGATTGCAATGGCAAAACATACAGTGAAAATTTGTTACAATTTGGTTTGTTCTCACCCAAAACCAACTGAATCGCTTCAGAGGACACAGATTTAACCACTGTAGTAGTGGATAACTTTATACTCCCGTAATGTGCTTTTTGTAGCTTAATGTCTGGCCACAATTAATTTGCATTGAACTGACCTATAGAGCTGAAATATTCTTAAAATCTTTGTGTTCTGCAGGTGAAAAAGTCATGCACATCAGAGATGGCATGAGCTTGAGTAAATGATGAGCACCACCAATCAAATTGGTCGTCATGGGTTTAATTAACTATTCCGTAATTATGTAATTTACTTGTACTTTTGATACTTAAGTAAATTTAATATCAGTTACTTAAATACTTAAGTAGTTTTTGCTACTTTTACTTGAGTCAATTTCCATGAAGGGATCTTTACTTTTACTCAAGTATGACAATGAATACGTTATACACTGGTATTAATGCATCATATCAAACAATAATTCAGAGAAAACTTGGAAACAACTGAGAAATTAACTTTTTACCCCTTATAATGTTTTACTTGTATCTGGATTAGATCTGCATGTATCCTGTATGTAGTATTCATAAATAGTTGTTTAAAAGTTCTTAATTTACATAATGCATCATCCACAATGGGCAATTAGGCAAAGAAATGTGTGATGCAGTGGTTTCCTTCAGGATCAAAGCACATGTTTAATTTTTACTGGCAACAAGAAGTGGTGTAATTGTCCAACATTTACTGTGATTAAACCCTTTGGCCTATAGTTTCATGAAGAAATTATTGGAACAAAATTATCTTGGTTAAAACCAGTTACCAGAATTTGAAATGACGTTTTAACTCTGGAACAAATGAAAATCACTTTGTTCCGGTTTTCGGTTACAATCTGCTAAAGATTCTGTTCTTTTTCATTCCTTGAACCGTTTTTAGTCCTCTTCCTTAACCTCAACACATGCTCTCTTTCTTTTTCTTCATCTCACTCTTTCAATCCAATTTTTTGGTGAAACAGGACATATGGATTTCATTCATTTCTGGTTAGCACCATCCTACAGTTCAGCACTCTGATACTTGCGGCAGGGGAGCAGAGCTTACCCCCACCCAGAACGTCACCTAAACTGTTGATGATGGGGTGGAGGGGGTGAAAACAATGGAAGTAAGCAACAATTTGAAACACCTGAGCAGCCTTAAAGATGAGGCTGTGTTGTGTTTGGATAAGATGCCTGATAGAATAAATCCAGAGATCTTCCTGCTAGAACTACGCTTACTCTTACATTGATAAGTGTGGGTGAGAAACATATCAATATTTGAGTCCTTTTTTCAATAAATCTCCACCTTCACTTTTAAAATGTTAAACAATGAGAAAATGAAAATGGAGAAGTCTTCTAAAAACCTTCTAAAAACCTTAATTTGTGTTGTGTGTAAGAAAGACATACATACACATCTGGGATGACATTTTGGGATTGAACTATCCCTTTAACTTGAACCACAGTACCGGTTACCGACAAGTGAACCAAAACGAGAGCTAGCAAAGCCAACTGTGAAAATGCGAACAGATAAGAGTTCTCTTTTTCTCAATTTATATGTAAATCACATGAATTACCCACCATATGATGTTCCTCTTTTACAGTTGTACTGAATTAATAAATCCAGTAGGGCATCTGAACGAGGACCCATCATCTCTCAATTTACTCTAGGCTGAAAATGGGCTTGTTGGCCTCAAGAAGCAAATGAAGCCAAGTGTGGTGCCATTACACTGCCCTCTTGCGGTCATAGTGGGAGTTTTTTTTTCATTCATTATTACTTGTAAAACCATTGAAAATTACTGTTTAAAATTACAGGTTTCTCTAAGACTGGAAATTGATTATTTGTTGCTTAGTGGAATGTATATTTACTGATAGCAGCCAGTCTGAAAGTAAAAGTGACACTGGAGGTTTCAGTCAGTAAGACTGAGTAGCCTACTACAATAATTAAATGTAGTCTCTAATCAATGGAAACAAACACTAAGAATACCCACTTATTATTGCTTCTTGATACAACTCGGACCAATAAATGCAGAAAATTAGAGAACAAAAAAGTTGACCTGAATAAAGCTGAAGTACAGATGTGATTACAAGCAAATGGAATAGATAATAAGTTTTTATTTGCTGATATATTACCTCCTAGAGCTGTTTGGCTGCAAAGAACATTGCATAATGCATTTGTGCTGATTGACTCGCGCTCTTCCACATGATTAAATTGGTGGCTGTACACAAGCATTAATCAGATGTTGGGAAAAAAAACAATCCTTACAAATGAAGAGGTTTGAAATCATGTCTGCAAGAAATGTAAGGAACACTTCTCAAGAACCAGAAAGACGTACTTAAACTGATAAGAGGCTAAACCTCTGTTGAAAGAGAAAGAACAAGATCTAAAAGTAAATTTACAGTTACTAGGAACAAAGCTGTACTTCACACTACACTTGGTTGCTACAGAACCTCTTTTAATCCTTACTTTAAGCCCTGGTAAAAATAGAGCATGGATTACCAAACATCTACATTGCTGTTGGGGAGTTTAGAAGAGGATTATTTACCCATTTAGTCAGATTAGTACATTTTCTGTTTGAAGGAAGGATGTGGAGATAAGTGCCCTGACTGTTATGTCCCTTTTATTGTTAAAATGATTTTAAAAAAACAGTGTGTATTCCTTTTCTTTTCATATAAGCTCATACAGCCACAGATTGTGTAGTACATCATCTTTGAGTTATGCATAAATAATTATTTAATTAAGTAACTACATATGTTGACAAGATCAACTATAATCCAACATTTTTAAACGTAAAAATGTATCCATGGGAAATCGGTGATTTGATTTCTTAAAATGTCCATTTTCATCGTACAGTATGGTTCAGAGGAAGTACAATTAATTGGAAGACTGCAGGTTCAAATCCCGGTCAAAGCACTTACAGTGCATCTGGAAAGTATTCACAGGGCTTCAATTTTTCCACATTTTGTTATGTTACAGCCTTATTCCAAAATAGATTAAATTCATTATTTTCATCAATATTCTACAAACAATACCCCATAATGACAACGTGAAAGAAGTTTGATTGAAATCTTTATTAAATTTCTTAAAAATAAAAGAATAAAAATCACATGTACATAAGTATTCACAGCCTTTGCCATGACACTCAAAATTGAGTTCAGGTGCATCCTGTTTCCACTGATCATCCTTGACCTGTTTCTACAACTTGAGTGGAGTCCACCTGTGTTAAATTCAGTTGATTGGACATGCTGAAAGACACACACCTGTCTATATAAGGTCCCACGGTTAAGAGTGCATGTCAAAGCACAAACCAAGCCATGAAGTCCAAGGAATTGTCTGTAGACCTCCTAGACAGGATTGTATTGAGCCACAGATCTGGGGTAGGGTACAGAAAAAATTATGCAGCATTGAATGAGCACAGTGGCCTCCATCATCAGTAAATGGAAGAAGTTTGGAACCACCAGGGCTCTTCCTAGAGCTGGCCGCCCGGCCAAACTGAGCAATCGGGGGAGAAGGGCCTTAGTCAGGGAGGTGACCACGAACCCGATGGTCATTCTGACAGTGATCCAGCGTTTCTCTGTGGAGAGAGGAGAACCTTCCAGAAGAACAACCATCTCTGCAGCACTCCACCATTCAGGCCTGTATGGTAGAGTGGCCAGACGGAAGCCACTCCTAAGTAAAAGGCACATGACATCCCACCTGGAGTTTGCCAAAAGGCACCTGAAGGACTCTCAGACCATGAGAAACAAAGATTGAACTCTTTGGCCAAACTGCCCAAAAATAGGTGTGCCAAGCTTGTAGCATCAGACACAAAAAGACTTGAGGCTGTAATTGGTGCCAAAGGTGCTTCAACAAAGTATTGAGCAAAGGCTGTGAATACTTATGTACATGTGATTTTTTTTATTTTTAATTTTTTTTATTTATTTTTTTTCAAACAAACTTCTTTCACGTTGTCATTATGGGGTATTGTTTGTAGAATTGCGGAAAATAATGGATTTAATCCCTCTTGGAATAAGGCTGTAATATAACAAAATGTGGAAAAAGTGAAGCGATGTGAATACTTTGCGGATGCACTGTACAATTGCTCCTGTCAGGTCCTATTGTATTTCTCCTCTAGGCAGTGTTGGTGGTAACTATTAGTCAGTATTAGTCATGTATGTATGTATGCATTGTGGATCAAACCAAATGAATGAGATGACATAAGTGAAAAATATTCACTTATTCCTTGAACATGTTAGTCTGGCATTCCCCACTGACTTCTGAAAAATATCTTAAGTTGACTATGACATTATCGAGGGGCACAGCACATGATGACATATATTGATGCAGGTTCAAGTGTTGGACTTTGCTGCTTTAGGTAAGACAGTGGTTATTTTTCATTATTCGCGTTTTCTGCCATGTTGATGGAAAAACAAATCATGCAAATTCATGTTATTGATTCTTTATAAATATGACGTGAAGATCTACTTTCTAAATATCTTTTTGTTTACTATGTTGTTTTGACATGAGTGTTGTACAGTAGCTAGCATAACCTGTAATGTCTCTTGTGTGCAATGCATGGCTTATTTGTATGGAATGCATAGCAGAAGAGAAAGTGGCTGTGAGAAAAAAGTAACACAAAGTAACGCTAAAGTAAATAATGCTTTACTTTCCATCAAAAACTACTTTTTAATTGTTACTTTTTCAAGGAGTTACGCAATATTCTAACGAGTTACTTGTAAAAGTAACGTTACAAAACACTGCCTCTAGGGACATGTGGCAAACAGAGGATTGGAGTTTCCGATACACACAGAGGACACCAATGTTTCATTACCAAGCAAAGGCGTTCCATTTAGATACAATCGCAAGGTATCGATCCCATCACTGAACTGTGGTTTTCATGTGAGTAAGAGAAAAATGCTGACTGGTGCACAGATGGAGTGCTCAGTAAACAAAATAAAAATCTATATTTCCTGTTAATTGTTAACACGTGCAAAATAAATGAAGTAAAAATCGAGACACACTAATGACTTTTATTTTGGAATTCTCCGCAGTTCAGTGGTTTCTGTCACACACACATTCTATTGACTGCAACACACCTGGACCTGTTCATTTACATACAAATATCAATGAAAATTAAAAACAACCTTTTAAGTATAAAATAAGCTCTGAATAATCACAAAAAAGACAAATAACTGAAAGTTACAACAAATAAAATAACAGCTGTACATCTAAAATAGGCAGGAAGTGAAGTTAAGCAGTACACACTAATCTAATTTATTCATAAAACAAAGCATTGCTGGGAACTGGAGCGCGGATTCTTGTAACTGTATTAGACACAGATTGCACACCTTGCTGAATAATGCTCACTTCTGACAAAAAGGCATGAAATAACTTATGAAAAATATTGCTTTGTGGCTATTTGAGTCTTTGAGGCCTCTTTTGTGTAAAGGATAGCAGAAACAGTGCTTGACACCATTTGGGATTTTCACATTTTCTCAAGAATAATCTGCTGGGGAAGGAATTTTTATGATTTTGCCCTGGGCCCCACAAACCCACAGGCCGGCCCTGGGGTTGAACTATCCCTTTAAACACTGAACTGACTGTTTTCTGCACAAACAAGTTCAAATAGCTTAAAACACTTGATGTGTTTGTGGGAAAGGGGGAGCTGCTTTTTATACTTCACAGTGTAATGTGTGTAATTGACATGGTTGTTATGCAATAATTCTCTAAGGATGAACTCTGTATATGCTGCAGAATATGAGCAGAGGTTTTTAATGCAGTCTTTGGTGCATATCACTTAACTGTACAGCCAGGGAAATGTGTTCTGCAGATGAAGATAATGGCCAGAATGTATGTAATGGTTGGCTTATCTAGAGACAAGATCAATCCCAATCCCAGTTTAGAGCCCATTGGTTAAGTTGCTTAGGGTGCACTTAACGAATGAGACTTTCTGATTGTCTAATGTGCTTTTTAATGATGCTATTACTGCATACTGACTGTTGGTATGCACTTACATGTTACATTAAGTCATTTATACATAAAAAAGCATATAGTCTTCTGTAATAAAAAGGAGACTGAGAAGAGACAAAATGTGCACAACAGTAAAGACAAAGCATTACCATTCACAGTATGAGTGTTGATACCACCAAATATTGAAGACGTGCTTAAACAGCTTGTCATTCATTTCATGTAAAGTTCTGAGCTCATGCTTTTCAGAAATTAAGATGCATTACAGAGACATTCACTGGGTCACAGTTTATCCTTCAAGGAGTGTCATCCAGAGGTAAATCTCAAAGCTGAGACCAATTCTTTGCAGGTAGACACAAAGAACAAAAACAAAAAAGTACTGGAAACAGTCTCCGCCCACCGCTATAAAACACTTACTGTGGTTGATCATGGATTAGTGAATGCACGCGCATGTGAGGAATAAACTTGAAGACTCAGGACAGTTGTCAAAGAAGGTAAGAAAGAGTAGGCTACATTCATGTGTTGTTATTATTATTAGTATTTTATCATGTTTTCTTATTTTATTACTGCCAATTTTACAAACAATCTTATTTAGTAAAACATGGCATTGTCGAAGTAAATTCCAAGCAGTTAATAGACGTGTGCTGTTTGTATACATTACTGAAATTTAGCGCGTGAATTGTTAATTAGCTCGAACAATAATTTACTAGATAAAATATAATCGACAAGTGTCAGTTTAAATCTGTGATTTTATGGAAATTATGATGTGGAATGTGACTAAGATATATCTTTTTTTAATAACTACTTAAACTTTACAGTTGTAATAAGTTATTTTGTGAGCGACATTTAGCTGAATTAAGAGCGTTAAAACGTTCTAAACGTGATTAGATAACCTACTGTTAATTCGCCGGAACGGATGCTACGAGGACAGAGATCAGATCATCAGTCACGTTTTGAGCAGCCGGTCTACATTTAGCCGTCAAACGCAGGTGATCTTTCAATGTCACTTGAAATGTAATTAGTGATGGGATCAGGGGTTGTAGCACCCAGGCTCCCTTTTACACCTCAAGCCCAGTCTGCCAAATGTTTTACAGGGTAAGTTTATATATATATATAATTCAGGAAATGCAACGTTTTTCTTGATTATTCTTCACCGATCTTAATTTGGGTCTTTTTCCCCCAGCCCAATGTCTGCAAACGAGGAGCGCACCTTTATTGCCATCAAGCCGGATGGCGTGCAGAGGGGACTCGTCGGAGAGATCATCAAGCGTTTTGAACTGAAAGGATTCAGATTAGTTGCTATGAAGTTAATCCAGGTAACATTTTTACATACGGTTCAAAATATTTTATATACGACAATGATTTTTCTTTTTTTCGTTAGTACTCTAGTGCGCTTAAATGTGCGCAGGCGTGGGCCTGTGCTCAGCAACATACAGTTTGTGTTAATTTATGGCGTATGTATGGTAGACTTCACTTAAAGTTATATCGCGGGTTCAATACAAAATAAGCTAAATCGAGAACATCTGCGGCATAATGTTGATTACCACAAAAAAATAACTTCGATTCGTCCCTCGTTTTCCTCATAAACGAAAAAAGGGAAAATCTGATTCAGTGAGGCACTTGATGGAAGTGAATGGTAATCCCATTCCCCAAACTTTAAAATACTCACTGTTTCAAAAGTATTGCAGTAAAATGTAAACAATATGCGTGATAACATGATTTTAGTGTGATAAAATAACTTACTAACCTTTTCTGTGTAAAGTTATATCCAAGTTTACAACTCCGTTGCCATGATGACATTACTCCATAAATACTAACCCAAAAATGACTAAACAACTTTAAAGCTCAAATAATAACATTAGTATTAATGCTTTTATAAAATTAAAAGCATCACATTTCTGCCTTTAAACCCTCCAAAAATTGGTCCCATTCACTTCCACTGTAAGTGCCACACTGTCACATAAATGTTTACTTTTTTAAAGAAAAGGACGAATGAGTCAAAATAATTTTTTGTGGTAGTCAATATTACGCCACAAATGCTGTCAATTGAGCTTTACTTGTATTGAAACCGGAATATTCCTTTTATAAACATTAATTTGTTAAATAATATTTGATTTATGCCTCGGCTATGAAAGCTCTATTCTTGGCCTGAGGGGACTTAAACACTCACACATAGGGGTTAAACCAATTACTTACTTTAACTGTTGTCGTTTGTGGTCTGTCATGCTGTATATATTCCCATGTGACCATATAGTTATTATAAAAATCTCATTTTGACATTTTGACTCAAAATTATGATTTACTGTATTCACATAAAAATAAAAAAAATTGTCTACTGTATAAACATTACACTCAAAAGGGTATGTGAGATTCAAGGGCAATTTATTTATTTTTATATCTAGATGTCTTCTTTTGCTTATGTTTAGTATCTTTGTTTGTCTTTAATGCAGGCCAGTGAAGATCTTCTCAGGCAGCACTACAGTGACTTGATGGATCGGCCTTTCTTTCATGGGCTTGTCAGTTACATGACCTCTGGCCCTGTGGTTGCTATGGTAAACCTGTTTATAATACTTTACTGCCCCCAGAGTCTGACTCTAGGATGCTTTGAATTCAATAATGTTTCTGCTTCATTGCTAATAAGTTGTATTCACAGATTACATGAAGGTAATTGTTATAATGTTCTTTTTTGTGATATATCTTTAGGTGTGGGAGGGTTTTAATGTTATAAAAACCGGCCGAGTGATGCTTGGCGAGACTAATCCCATTGACTCAAAGCCTGGGACTATCCGAGGTGACTTTTGCGTTCAAGTTGGTCGGTAAGATCTTATGCCATGTTCTAAAATAACTTGGACACCCTTGTGAGTCTATAAACAGAGTCTATAAAAAAAGCTTGATTAATGAAGACATTTCTGGTGTAAATGTAAAGCGAAATCTGAAAAATAAAAAAAGAATTGTTTGAACATCAAATGTATTTTTAGAATTAAATCAGCATACAAATCACATTTTCTTTGATTAAAAAAAAAATAGATGTCTATGCAAAATAATATAATTTCAGCGGTGTATTTTTCAATTGCACAGTGCAATTAATGTTTGGCGATGCAGCTGTTTTGCACTATATTCTTCTTCTGGAATCTATATAGTGTCGCTGATCTATGTTAATTTGTCTGTCACCTTTGTCACAAGTATGTTGCTAATGTTGGATTGCTTTTACTTCAGGAACATCATCCATGGCAGTGATTCTGTCGATAGTGCCAACACTGAGATCAGCCTATGGTTCTCACCAGAAGAGCTCTGTGATTATTTCAAATGTCAGCATAGCTGGATCTATAGCTGAACACTTTCTTCTTTCCCTCTTTGGTGTTTCTGTATTGATTCATATTATTTTCCCATTGTTCTTGGTGGTTGTCTTTACAATAAATCCCCAAATCCATGTGTCATTGATTGCATATGTTTAGTGTGAGAAGTATGGAAGGTGTGTGTTTACTAAGTTACAATATCTATTCTATGAGTTTGGTGGACAGCATAGGTACTCTATAATAAAACCAAATACAGATGATGTGAGAGATCTGATCTGAAGATTGAGCTCTCAAAGATCTTGTTTTATTTAATGTTTTCAAATACTTTGTTGAATAAAAAACTTATTTATACTGATGGTACACATGGGTATTCTTAGCACCACACAGCAAAGCAATTATCAATGACAATGCAATGCCACACAACGCATTGCAATACGGAATGAACTTTGGGACATAAAGTACACAGTGTGCATATAAATTATTTGTTCTAAAGTCCATCAAAATATTAATATGCTATATAATACAAAACCTATAATTTCAGATTGTTACTTAAAGCATGCAAGATCAGGATCCTCTGATCCTTTGCAGCCACAAGTTATAACATGTAAGTTTCTTTTGAACAATGTTGGTTACATCAAACAGTTAGAGAAAGGTCTCTTTCAGTCAGGTACTGGTTATCTAACCAGTGTACAGTACATGCAGAATTGACAAGAACTGGTAAATGAAAATATAAATGTATACAATAAAAGATACATATAGTGCATTCACTACATAAATGTGGAAAAAGTGCACAAGAGTCACAGCAGTTGCCATCCAAGCAATTAATGTTCCATTTAATCATTTACTATACTTGTCCTGAATATCCTACCACATCATAGTAATTTACTATAATTTGGTGATGTTTTTAGTGTGTTTTAACCACGTGACCCATAATCTATTAATATTAAAGACAGTTATACAAGTCTCAGTTATTTTTTGGTCAACTGCGTCTAAAAAATTGTGCTTTGCAAAAGCATTTCTGTTGTTCCTGTGGTTCATTCAAATCTATTTTGCCTGCAAATTTCATCCAATTACAGAATTCACCCAGAGAGACTGTCTCTTTCTAACTAGACAAATCAAATAAATTATCATTCTTATAAAAATATATATATAATAGATGTGAGTCATTCAATGTATTAGCGTTTCCATAAAACACAATGGTTGTCAAAATAGACTATTGCTATATTAAAATGTTAATAAAAACATTTATATGATCATTTATAAAATCAAGTTGTTTTAGATTGGTATAACTTTCTATTTTTCAAAGGAACACAAAAAGGAGATGTTATACAGTATATACAGCCTTAGTCACCATTCACTTTCATTGCATCTTTTTTCCATACAATGAAATTGAATGGTGACTGAGGCTAACATTCAGCCTAACATCCCATTTTGTGTTCCACAGAAGAAAAAGTCATAAGGGTTTTGAAAAAAACAAGGATGAATGAATGATGATTGAAGTTTTTTGATGATCTATCCCTATAAAATCTAGTTAAATTGTTATGCAAAGGTTCAAACATTATACAACGTACAGTGCAAAGTAGGATTTACTGTACAAAACATCAAGTTCAGCAGATGACCATTGAATCTGTTGGCAAGAAATGGACCCTTCAGTACTGCCCTTGTACCTTTGTCAACTGGTTAGGTTACAATAATATTACAGTCAAACATACTTGGTCCATTAGGTTTGAGTCAACAAATGATGAACTCAGCACTGACAACAGTGGTTGATTATCTTTTTAACTCCATTCCATTATATGGAGATGTTGTTTTCTCTTCAAGATTAACTGTATTATTAGTTATGTTTGAACAGAGAATAGTGGATGTTCAGTCTACATGCAAGAAATCTAAAAGTGACACAAAATGCCAGAGAATTTCAAACACATTTCAGGTTGTATTTCACTTAGATTTTATAGTGTATACCCATTGCTAGAGGTCAACTGTGTCTTGATCGGAGCACAACAGGAAATTAAAGTGTCTCTGCTTGAAGAGCTTTACATGCAAGTGC
Source organism: Moxostoma hubbsi (assembly GCA_032164185.1). Classification (NCBI taxonomy): domain Eukaryota; kingdom Metazoa; phylum Chordata; class Actinopteri; order Cypriniformes; family Catostomidae; genus Moxostoma; species Moxostoma hubbsi. The sequence goes on from JAVLUX010000035.1 coordinate 20,885,446, forward strand.
TTATGATAGAGACTCATATTGTCCCGTTGAGTGTAATATGCAGAAAAAAAAAGTTTGACAAGAGATATGCGAGAGCATTATGTCTCATGTTGTATGCCTAATCTTTGAGACTTTTCAAGTCTTCTTAAGTAAATAATGACAGAATTACATTTTTAGGCTAACTACCCCTTTAAATTAGGTAATTTAATTAAATTGTTAAAGCCAATACTTATTAGTAGGCCCACTGAATCACAGTGCATTGTAAACAATGTGTTAGAAGTAAAAAATTTTCCACACCGAACACTGCATATCAATGTCCATATGAAGGCCCCATGCAAAGGTTGTAGGAATCAGGTCAATCCAACATTGCTTCCAGCTGGTCAGCAAGATCATCAAACATGTTCCCAATGTCGTCAAGAATGTTCCCAGCTGACTTCACTGTGTTAACACTGAGAGAAAAAAAATAATAAGAACAAGGTTGAGAAGTTTAATAAGGATGTGTGGTGAGTGTATATCTGTCTCAATAAGTCAAGAAGCCACATGTGTTGCATTTAGATACACAGCATCCAAGTATGTAAAAAACTGAATGATTTTTCTCTTAGATTACAATATGCTACTATGTAATGAGCTAAATCTGTTCAAAATTAGGTCCATTGGCAGACAGAATGACAGTGGATTTGTTGTTACAAAATGGGAGGGCAATCAAATGAAAGTGCACATTGTTGAGACACCATCTGTCCCTGTCCCTGAGATAAGGACGTCAACAATTTGTCTTCATCTCAGCCAAAATAGTCAAGAGGAAGACACTAGTTTCTTCTTCATTGCTAATAAGTTGTATTCACAGATTACATGAAGGTTATTGTGATAATGTTCTTTTTTGTGATATATCTTTAGGCGTGGGAGGGATTTAATGTTATAAAAACCGGCCGAGTGATGCTTGGCAAGACTAATCCCATTGACTCAAAGCCTGGGAGGCGACTTTTGCGTTCAAGTTGGTCAGTAAGATCTTATTTTATTTCATGTTTTCAAATACTTTGTTGAATAAGAAACCTATTTATACAGATGGTACACATGGGTCTTCTTAGCACCACACAGCAAAGCAATTATCAGTGACAATGCAATGCCACACAACTTTGGGACATAAAGTATTTATGCCAAAACATTTCAGAGTCAAAAGGAAGACACTAGTGGTCAGGAGATCAGTTTATTGCAAGATTTCCCAAAGAAGACCTGCTTTAGGGGAACACCTGCCAGTAGAAATGTGAGGTCGGTCCAAGGGCTGAAGAGGCGGCGACAGTTGTGGCTACCGCTGAGTATGCCTTATGCCCCAGGAGCCTCTGAAACAGTTTCAGTGGAATCAGTGTTTTCAATCTGAACACCTTCAAACAGGTCAGCACCAACTGTGCATGCTCGTTTGTGAGGCGCGCTGTCATCGAGACTGAGTCCAACTCCAAGCCGAGTAAAGAGATGCTCTGAACTGGGAGGAGCTTGCTCTTTTCCCAGTTGACCCGAAGGCCTAGCCAGCTGAGGTGCGTAAGCACCATGTCCCTGTGTGCATAAAACACATCCCAAGAGTGAGCTAGAATTAGCCAGTCAGCGAGATAGTTGAGGATGCGAATGCCCACTTCCCTTAACGGGACAAGGGCTGCCTCTGCGACCTTCGTAAAGATGCGAGGGGACAGCGACAGGCCAAAAGGGAGGACCTTGTACTGGTATGCCCTTCCCTCAAACTGCAGGAAGGGTCTGTGTCGAGGTAAAATCGAGACATGGAAGTACGCGTCCCTCAGGTCGCGAACCAACATTGACACTGGACGCTCGCTAGAATGCGTTTTTGTGTCAGCATCTTGAACGGGAGTCTGTGTAAAGCCCGGTTCAGTACTCGCAGGTCCAAGATTGGCCGCAACCCTCCGCTTTTCTTCGGTACAATGAAGTAGGGGCTGTAAAACCCCTTCTTCATCTCAGCCAGAGGGACAGGCTTAACGCACCCTGCCTTAGGAGGGTAGCAATTTCCGCATGTAAGGTAGCGGCGTTCTCGCCCTTCAGGTGAAGTGGATGCCACATAACATGGCGGTCGCCTGGTGATCTGAACCGTGTAACCGAGTCGGACGGTCCGGATCAGCCATTGCCACAGTAATGAAGCACTTACCTGGCTCCTGATACCCACCAGAGGATTGGTCCAGGAGGGGGGAGGAGGAACATCGTCCCTACTGTCCGTCAAAACTGTCTGGGTGTGGGCATGTTTTTGCCACAGCTGGGTGCACAGGAGTAGGGAGGGTTGCTGCTGGAGTGCCGGACCTGCCAAAATGTAATGGTGGACTGTGGTTGTAATGACAGCCGTGCACACCGGATATGTGACCCATGGAATGAGGAAACTGCTCTTTTGATGAACTTTTGGGCACCTCAGGAGACAGTGTCACCAAAACAGGCCAACCTGGGAAATGGGGGCATCAAGGAACTGTGCCTTGTCGGCCTCTCTCATCTCGACCATGTTGAGACAAAGTTGGCGCTCCTGGACCACCAAGGTGGACATTGCCTGCCCAAGACCGCGCCGTGACCTTCTTCGCCCAGAGGGCGAGGTCGGTGGAAGAGTGCAGTTCTTGCATCAATCCTGGGGCGGAACTACCCTTGTGCAGTTATATTAGCTCCTTGGCTTGGTGGACTTGCAGGAGAGCCATGGCATGCAGGGTGGAGGCGGCTTGTCCAACGGCACCGTAGGCCTTGGCCGTCAGGGATGACGTAAACCTACAGACCCTGAATGGGAGCCTTGGGCGCCAGCGCTCTGCGGGCATAGGTGCACCGCGAGCACCTTATTCTCCAGGGGGATCCCTGAATACTCCTTGGCTGCCCCACCATCGAGGGTAATGATGAATCGGAACCGGGCAGTAAAAGGTGCCTACTATGACCTTGTCAGCTCCTCGGGCGCTTCCGGCAAGAAAGGAACTGGGGAGGTGCGTGGCTGTGAGCGGTGCCACGGGCCCAGGAACCAATTATCGGGCTAGCCCGATGCTTGCAGCTGCCCAGGACAGCATGTCAGTCATTTCGCCGTCAGCCTGTGACAGGGCGACCGTACCTGAGGGGGGAAGCCCAACCGATGCCTCAGCATCCGACTGGACGAGCCCCGATCAAGAGGTCGAGCGCGCACTTGCCTGATCAGGGCAAACGAGTGAAATTATCTTTTAATTTCAACTCAGGGCTGGACTGGTAATCTGGCACACCGTAATTTTCCCGGTGGGCCGATGCAATTTGGGGCCAATCAGGGGCGGACTGGCCATCGGGAGAACCAAGCGGGCCGGTGGGTAGGCCGCGAAAAGGGCCGAATGGGCCGCAATATGCTAAAATGAGCCACCGCATTATGCAGAACGGACAGTGAACAACCCCCTGCTCAACTTTTGGGTCAGTTGCTATGTAAAATCCCGGGCCGATTTCTCTTCACAGTCAAGCCCTTGCTGAACTCAGGTATTTACGCTGTCAGTCATATTGGTTCTGATTTGTTGTTGCTGTAGTATCTGAAGCATGAGCTGAAAAGTCACAGCCCTCTTCCGGAAAGGGGGTGGGGAGCAGCAGCTCATTTACATTTAAAGAGATTCCAATTTGAGCTGAAACTTCAAAGACACATTCTGGGGAAACCTGAGACTTATATTACATCTTGTAAAAAGGGGCATAATAGGTCTCCTTTAATGCTGACTGAGAGAGTTTTTGTTGCACATAAAACATGTTAAAAACAACAAAAAAAAAAACACAAAAAACGCAGGGTCTCTTGGCACGTCAAGTTACACAGAATAGAGCTGGCCACATTGGGTTTTAAAGGAATAAGTCACACAAAAATGAAAATTCTCTCATCATTTAGTCACCCATATGCCATCTTGGATGTGTATGACATTCTTTCTTCAGCAGAACACAAATTAAGATTTTAGAAGATATCTCAGGTCGTTTGGTCCATAGAATGCAAGTGAATGGGTGTAAAAAATGTTAAGCTCCAAAAATCACACAAGTCAGCATAAAAGTATCCATGTGACTCCAGTGGTTAAATCAATGTCTTCATATGATAGGTTGAGTGAGAAACAGATCAATTTTTAAGTAAATTTTTATTATAAATTCTCCTCCCTGCTCAGTAAATCTCCACTTTTGATGCAAATACACTTTTTGTCCCACTGTGTTCACTTTAGACCAAACCGACAGCATTTAAATTAATGCCTCAACAAGACGGGCATTGGCGGAATTCTAAAGTGTTTTTGATCATTTTGTTGTGTACCCGCATTAACGCACAAATTGAGGGAACCCTATTGATAACATTAGAGTAATCTCTCACAGTAGCCCTATAATCTCAGTGATAGATAGCAAATTTACAGGCTACATTATAGACAAAGAATGTAGTAAGCAGAAATATGAAATTTACCTTGATATGTTTCTTCAAATTAGAGGCAAGATTAATGCTGATAACTGGCTTGAGCAAATCAAACTCAAATGACACAATCAAGCAATTGGCCTTTTTCACTGCGAAAAGCACTTTCAGGTGTGGCAGTGATGCTCAGGTGTTGAAAATGTGTTGAGGCATCCTCCACATCCATAAAATTTGGTGCTTGATCTACAGTTTACATTCAAGTTTTTTACATCTGATTTGATTTGATGGGAGTCACAAGACTCTCAATAGCCAATAATGTTGATGGATAAAAATAAAATCAGGACACAGATGTAGCAAACACAGACGGTGGGAAAATAATGCATTAAAAGTAGTTACAGCACTTAAAATGTACTCAAGTAAAATTATACAATTTTAAAACTACTTAATAAAGTACAATTCCAGGAAAAAACTACTTAATTACAGTAACGTGAGTATTTGTAATTCGATACTTTACACCCATGGAACTAAACACTCCCTAGGTTAGTTAATATGGACACAGATAATGTGAAGGTAATCTTGCCATGCTTGCCCAATCATAATCTTACCATGTCGACTGACTTTGGCATAGTGCTGTGCTCTTAAAACAGGACCCTAAGTGTGTTTGAATGTGTTTTGTATTACCTGTTTCTTGGATCCTCCTGAGCCAACTTTCTCTCCACTACTTTAAGTGCTGCCTCTAAAGATGTGCTGGTTTGCTCTAGTCGTTTATGTACCAGCACGTCCTGGCCTTCTGTCACAGCCTGTGGCTTTCCTGACCGTACAAACTGACCTTGAGGCACTTTGTTTGGGGGACATCGAGCCAGAGGACTGCATGGTGGTGAAACAGCAAAGGCCACACTCTGAATGACACTGACTGTCACTCCTGAAAAAACAAAACAATATTGATGACAGCCAACAAGAGGGAGATGTAACAGAACATTTCACATTGATTAGTAAAAGCATAAAACGTCAGTTTACTACTTATTTTTTCCTAAAATATACAAGATAATCCTAAAACCATTTCCAAACGTTTGTGAGCATCCCATGGTTAGATTTTTTACGATTTAATAGAAGCAATATATGAAACAAATTCAACAAAGTATTTAATTGTCAGTTACTTGAAAGTAATACAACTGTTATAAGAATGTGTTTGCTGTATGATCATTTACAAATATATTGCAGTGAATGTTAAATAAGGAAATTATTTATTAAAAAATAAGTAAATTCTGTCATCATTTACTCACACTAATTTTGTTCCTAACACATATTCCTTATTTCATGTGGAACACAAAAGGAGATGTTAGGTAGAAAGTAAAAGCGTCAGTCATCAAACACTTTTGTTGCATCTTTTATCCATACAGTGAAAGTGAATAATGACTAGCATTGTAGCTAACATTCTACCAAGCATCTCCTTTTGTGTTCTACAGCAGGGTTAACTTCATCAACATGTGGGCCAAGCCAGAATATTTTGTCAACAAAAAGATACTACTGTATCTACAGATACTGTAACAGTTCAAAGTTATAGTACATTTTTTCACCATATAAATAAAACATTTGTGTTTATAGTTTTTATTTTTTGCATTAGAAATATTAACTAGCAGGAAATAAAAAAATAAAATTCCCCCCAAAAAATACAGTTAAAGTTAATATTCCGGGTTCAATACAAGTTGAGCTCAATCGACAGCATTTGTGCCATAATGTTGAGTTCCACAAAAATTATTTTCTACTCATCCCTCCTTTTCTTTAAAAAAATCAAGATTGCAGTGAGGCATTTACAATGGAAGTGAATTGGGCCGATTTCCTGAGGGTTTAAAGGCAAATATATGAAGCTTTTCATTTTGTACATTAATTATTCTGTTAAAACGCGTATTATTTGAGCTGTAAAAAAAAAATTACGGTCATTTTAGGGTCTACACCATTATGTCATCATGGCAACGAAATTGGCTATAACATTACACATCATGTTAACATACATATTCAGGGTTCCCACTCTTTTCAATGCACAATTTTATATGCCCAATGGGTTTAATATTCAAGAAAAAACAATCAAGAGGCCATGACGTATAGTATATTGTGGTTATTGGATGGTTATTTTTTCTTTATTCTATATTTGACAGTTTAATTACATTTTATTATCAAAATGGTGTCTAATCAAATTAATTATTTAAAACTTTAATCAAATGACAATAGAATTACTTAAATACAAATTTTCAACATAACATTGCAATATTTTTATTGAGTGCTTTTATAGAAAATCCTCACAGCACAATCTGAAACAACACTGGAGATGAAGTGCTGCATAACAGAACAGATATTGCTTTAATACATTATTATAATTATTATTAAATTAATGTAAACATTACATTACCATACAGTAGTACTATAATTTTTGCTCTTTTTTTCTCTATTTCACGCATCCATTAAAATTTATTTGTATTTTAACGCTTCCCGGTGTTTTTGACATTAGTTTCTTACCTCCAGATAAGCAGTTCGCTACATGGCCCAGTGAAATGATTATTAAACCCCAAAAAGTAAATTTAATCAAATAAACATATAGACCATATGTCCTTCAGAGCTCTCTATCATCTACTACACACGCACAGAATGACCAGATAATCGTGATCCAGTGTTTTCAGGGTTTGAGTGTCCAGCTTCACACATTCATTTTGAAGGACGCAGCATATGCAGATTATAAATTATATTTATTTCATTAAATCGCAGTCTTTTGGGGTTTATTAATCACTCTGGACAAACAACTATTTTCCAGGATATTTCAATATTTTTATAATTTTCTATGATTTTTCCATGACTGGAAAACTGCACTGCAAAATTTCAGGTTTTCCAGGATGCGTGGGAACACTGATATTGTTTATGTCTTGTGGCAATACTTTTGAAATAGTGAGTATTTTGACATTTATGGATTGGCCCCATTCACTTCCATTGTAAGTGCCTCACTGTAACCCAGATTTTTGCTTTCATTTCAAGAAAAGGAGGGACGAGATTCAAATCGAAATTCGACCTGAAAAATGTTAATAATTTTTTTGTGGTAATCAACATTATTCCACAAATGTTGTCGATTTAGCTTAACTTGTATTGGACCCAGAAAACTAATTTAACTCGTGACAAAAACATACATAATCATGTACTTCATATACTTCTTCACAACAGTTAAAGCATTGTTGCATATCACTTTGGAAGGGAACATGTTTACACTAGCGTTTACGGTTTTGGTAACCAAAATGTTTTTATCATTTACAGAATTTCGAGAAGATGGATGGATAATTCAAAATGTTTTCAATCATTTTGACCACTGGAACAATTGTTTCTTTACTTGTAGGCATTTCTCTACTTTTAAAACCTTCCCACCATTAAACAAACTGGATTAGTGGAAAGAAAATGTATGAAATACAAAATGGGATAGAGATGTTAGTTAAGATTTGAGGAGAGAAACGAGAGATGCAAAGTGTTGTCCACTGGAATAATTAATGGAATATTGTTCAATAATTGGTTGACAAGATCACAAGATCATCACATAAACTTGCGAGAGAGGAATAAAAAGAAAAAAATGAGAACCCGCAATGCAGCCCTTGATATGCAAAAGTTCTTGCAATATATGTCACATTAAAATATGAAGCAGTATAACCAAATTAATAAATAGAACTTAACTGTTTAAGTTTAAAATACAAATATCAATGTGAAGATTTACATCCAGATATTTAACATAAAAAAATAAATAAAAAGTTATTGCTTACTTTTCTTACTTTAAAGAATTGTTTTAACAAGGTTAAAACATTGCTGTACCTGAGGCTGCTGCAGTAGAATGGCATGTGGACTTTGAAGGGTTGGGAGGTTTTTGTTGAGAGCCTGGTTTCAGAGAGGTTGTAGGTTTATAAGGATTTTTTGTCAATCCTCCATTCTGCATTTGTTGCGAGACCATCTCAGTCTCTGTGGCCCTTTCATTTCCTATGTGCGTGTTTGTGTCCTGACCTTTGGTCAACAGTTCTTTTGCTTTATGTCTCCTCTTGACAGTGTCTGATTCTTTTAAGTTAAACTCTGGCTCCTCTATGGCTAATTTGATTGATTTCACTGGCTTCCGAATTTCAACATTAGCCTCAGACTCCATCTTAGTGCTAGCTATTTTGGTCCTTTGTTTGATAGTAACTTTGCCCTCTTCAGCAAAAGGTATGCTCTCTTGTGAGCTCCCTCGTGCTGGTGAACATGAACACTGCTGAATCCTCAGAGGACTCTTGTTTTCCTCCACAGGTTTTTCTCCGCTGTGCTCTGCCACATACATTGAAGATTCACTGGTGGTTCTCCTACGGTTTTCCATGTTTTTTGGTGGGGTGGCTGGTGGGATGGCTCTAAAACAAGGGCTGTTGCATGTCTTACTTAGGCTTCCTGCATTGCTCTCCAGTTTAGCTGCAATGCTTCTTACACTTCCTGCACTCTCTGTTTCAACCCCACTTGAATTCACTCCACTTGGGGCAGAGCTTAGCCGCTTTGGAGGGGGTGGAGGAGGACCCTTACTCTTGGCACGTATGGCAAAGGAATGACTGCGGCCCAGCTGGCGCCCACAGGGACCGTAAGATGGCTGACTGCGACCAGGCTTGCGAGTTAGCGTGGCATATGATGCCAGGTTGGCTGAAGTTGTAGGTTTTGATTTGTCATCTTCTTCATTCTCTCCGTCCGACAGAGTGTAGCGTGACAGACTTTGGGTACGCTTTTTGGACTGGGATGCCTTTCCATTTTCCTGCTGTGCCCTGATTGGAGCTGGACTTCCCATGCTGGATTTACTGTTTTGATGTTGCAAGTAGCTGAAACCTCTCTGAACAGGTGATCCATGTGGTGAGCAGTAATGGGGCTGAGTGGGAGAGGCCGCTGGTCTGGGCTTGGTCTGAACAGTTGAGTGGGCAAAGCGTGCTATATTACTGGTCATTATGGGTGGTGTCTGTGCCGGCATTGGACTGCCAGATAAAGAGTGATGGTGCTGTGATACAATTTTGATAGGTGATATTTGGCTTCTTTCCTGAGACTCTACAGCTGCATGATGCTCCTTGCTGGGGCTGCTGTCCAGAATGCCCAGGCTCTCCTGTAAGCGGCTGTGGGGGGTGACTGATGCCATCGGGCGTTCCAGTGACTGCCCAGACCCCCCTGATTGTGTGCCAATGGTCTCTTGACTAAAATGCATGGCTGCTCCGCTCATGCTGCCAAGACATTCTTGGCCTCCAGTGTACCCGCTCCGAGCCATGGCATTTTGGAGCTCTGTGCTTAGCTCACTGTCCTGGAAAGTGAGCATCTTTGGTGATAGAGGAGAGGATGGGCAGTCAGAGCTCTCGTGATGCTCAATAGCCACCAGCTCCAGGGCAGGAGGAGCTCCCCTGCGCTGTAGCAGTGCCTGGCCCTCTGCCTGGCTCTTACGAGCCTTCTGCACATCACTGAGCTTCTTCACAGCAATCATCAACTTTTTCTGATGGCCTAGAGTTAAATATATCAATCCAAAAAAAAATTTAGAAAATAATCTTCCATCCCTTCCGATGGATGGATGGATGGATGGATGGACCTGTACCTAAATATCGATCCAACCATATATTCATCCATCCATCCATTCACCTACCCATCTATCAAAACATATAATTTTTCACCCATCAAGCCATCCATCCACTTACCAACCTACCTACCTACCTACTTACCTAACCACATACAGAGCTGTGAAAAGTATTTTCCCCATCCTGATTTCTTCTGTTTTCTCTAATACAAAATTATTTCTAAAATTTAAACAAAATCTAACATAAAACAATGGCAATCTGAGTAAACATAAAATACAGATTTTAAATTGTAATGTTATTTTTTTTAAGCAAAAAAGTTATCCAATACCAACTGGGCCTGTGTGAAGAAGTATTTGCCACCTTAGTAACTAAATCCCCAAATCTATGAAACTGCATTCATAATGGGGTTCAGCTGGACTAGACACACCCAGGCCTGATTACTGGCAGCCCTGTTCAATCATATCAACACCTAAATATAACTTTTTCAGCATCATGAATTTGGCTAAAAGGTTTCACCCAGTAGCACACTATGCCAAGGTCGAAAGAAATTCCATAAATGATGAGGAAAAAGGTGGGAAGGGTTACAAGGCTATTTCAAAGGCTTTGGGACTCCAAAGAACCACAGTAAGAGCCATTATTTTCAAATGGAGAAAATTTGGCACAGTAGTGTACCTTCCCAGAAGTGGCCGACCTTCCAAAATTCCTCCAAGAGCACAGCGACGACTCATCCAGCAATTCACAAAAAAGCCAAAGACAACATCCAAGGAACAGCAGGCCTCTCTCACATCAAGAAAGGTCACTGTTCATGACTTCACCATCAGTAAGACACTGAGCAAAAATGCCATTCGTGGAAGAGTGGCGAGGCGAAAACCATAAAGATCATTAAGGCTCGTCTGAATTTTGCCAAAACACACCTTGATGATCCTCAAACCTTTTGGGGGAATCTTCTGTGGACTGATGAGTCAAAAGTGGAACTGTTTGGAAGACAGGGGTCCCATTAAATCTGGCGTAAATCAAACACAGAATTCCACAAAAAGAACATCATACCTACGGTCAAGCATGGTGGTGGTAGTGTGATGGTGTGGGGATGCTTTGCTGCTTCAGGGCCAGGGTGACTTGCAATAATTGAGGGAAACATGAATTCTGCTCTCTACCAGAAAATCCTAAAGGAGAACGTCCATTCATCAGTCCATGACTTGAAGTTCAATCACAACTGGATTATGCAACAAGACAATGATCCAAAGCATATGAGTAAGTCCACCTCTGAATGGCTCAAAATAAGCTAAATTAAAGTTTTGGAGTGGCCTAGCCAAAGTCCTGACTTGAACCCGAATGAGATGGCAGGACTTTAAATGGGCATTTCATGCTTCAAAACCCTCCAATGTGGCTGAACTAAAGCAGTTCTGTAAAGAAGAGTGGGCCAAAATTCCAAAACAGCATTGTGAATGACTGATCTCCAGTTATCGGAAGCATTTGTTTGCATTTGTTGTATATCTCATTTGAAGATCTAAAACAATTTAGAATGTAAAATAAAAAAAGAAGAAATCAGGAAGGGGGCAAATACTTCTTCAAAGCAATGTATTTATCTATCCACCTACCTACCGAACTATATATTCATCCATCAATCTACCACCAGTTCCTTCAAATCTATCTAACCATCCATTCATTCATTCATCTATCTATCTATCTACCTATCTATCTATCTATATATATATATATATCCTTCCATCCACCCATACATCCATCCATCCATTCATCCACCTAGATCAATTCTCTTGCTATGTAGTAAGGATATGCTCACTTACCCAGCATAGTGATGCCAATTTCCTGCATATCCTCCCATGTGATGTCCTGCACTATACTGATGGAGTCATACCCATTCTCTGCTAGCTTTTTCTGGTACTGTGGCAGCCCAATAGCACTGAGCCATTTGCCAATATCAGACTGAAAAAAACAGACAAGTACTGTGAACTTAATACAGGTGCTCTTATTACTTCATTTGATCATTTTTCCATGTCCCTGTCTCTTTCTCCATCTCTCATGAAAAAGTCAATATCTACAATATAAATTAAGAAATCATCTTTTGTTTTGCAGCTAAAGCCCTCCTTAATTGTCATGGCCGTCATTGAACATGTACATGTAAGCGTGTACACAATACATGTATAATGCATATAGAAAATTTCATCTGAAAAGATCAAATAGCAATTAATTACTGGAATGTAATCTGGCAACCACTCAGGGATATTCAAATTGCTGATCTCCATGGAGATCTTCTTGCGATGGCCAGGCTTTGTCACACCAATAGCAGTAAGATCCTGAAACCACAAAAAAAGAAAAATGTATCTAAAAAATGTGATGACTGTGTTGCCTGTCCTTCAGCTCTGATTCTGTAGGATGCAGAAGTGAATGTCAATTTGTTGTACAAGAGCAGCAGGAAGAAAACAAGCTTTTGTATATCTGAATTCTGCTTTACAAAGAGATAGCTCACCTCAGGGGTCATTCTGCTGATAGTGGGCACATCATAGCCAGCCGTGATGAAATTAGATGTGTACTGTTCAAGTTGAAACTCACAGAGCCAGTGGTAAATAGCCTCAGCATCCTTGAGAGATCATTGAGAGTTATGCCACAGAAATTTACATCAAAAACAGTTGCAGAAATAAAGAGCACAAGGGGTCAGTAAAAGGGCCACAGGTCATTTGGTTCTGGATCTTTACTATATGAAAAATCTAATAGACATACTACAGATAACTGTAAACCTCAGAAACCTGATTTTTTTTTTTAATAATAATAATAATAATAATAATAAAGTGGATTTGGATGGTTCCATTTGGATATGTTCAGAACAATCCTATCGTTCTACTTACTGCATGCTGCACATTATACACTGTATACTGCCTAATTACTATTAACAAAAATAGTAGGTTAAACAGTAAGCATTATTCCCAAGATAAACACTTTTAACTGTAGTATGCTACAATGCTAATGATCTCACTACTGCCACATAACCTCACAAGTTGAATGTTTAATTCAGTGAATTGCATCTTTTGGATTGTTCACCCAAAAATGTATTAAACAATTTGTCATAATTTTCTCACCCTCATATTTTTCCAAACATGTATGACTTTATTTCCTCCATGGAACACAAAAGGAGATGTTTAGAAGAATGTTAGGGTAATAGCCTTAGACCCCATTTACTTAAACTGTACGGAAAAAAGAGCAGCGTCAACATTCTTCGAAATAAAATAAATAAATAAACCATGAGGGTAAGTAAATTACTACATTGTTTTATTTTTTGGTGAACTAACCCTTTATCATCTTTGGGAAAAAAAAGTTTTTAATTTCTAATCCAATTTTGTGTAAAAATGTAATTTGGCAGTCTAAAAAAAAAACAGAAGAAGAGATATAAAAAATTGTTGCCGCAATTATTTCTGGTTCATCCATCACAGTGGAAATGGAAAGTCAAAATGAGCACACACATTGTGGTATACATTCTATTCTGCACATACAGAACATTTGCATACTGTGCACAGTATACACTGCAGCAATAGTTATAGTAATATCTCTAGTAACATAAGGGATGTCTTGGACTCACCCTGCCATCTAGAAATTGCTGTGGATGGATGACATGTTGCTCTCCAGTTCTAGAGCTGTTCAGAGGCACCCTGTATCCAAGAGCAACTACAGCACACACACACATACACACACACACACACACACACACACACACACACACACACATTTTCTGTTGGTCAAAGCTATTGCCTTTGGCTCTAGAGGGTTGAATCTAACAGCAGTAAACCGTGCCGGGGCTCAGTGCAGTCTTTCATACATGTTATTGTACCTATACTTTTGATGGACTACATGTTTCAACAGACTGAAAAAGAATGTTCTCATGTTTCCCCAGGCACTGTTTTTCATCATCATCAACAAAAAGTCATACCAGAAAATCACAATCCCTGACATTTAGAGAAGAGGACTTCAGTTTTAAGGCAGAGGCAGTGATTCTGTGAGTTTCCATATATAAGACTCAGAGAGGAAAGGCATAATCAATGTCTGATGACAAAATTTTAGTGGCACAAAAAACATTTTTAAAAAGTCTCTTTATCTCATGCTTATTTTTGATCCTCTTTTTTTTTTTTTTTTTAATCCAAGGTTCCTACATATCATTTGTGTCCATGTCATTGATATTCTTTTCTCTCTCTCCACATCTTTTCTTGGTATTTCTGATTAACATACAACTTTGCCTCCCTTCCTCCGTCACTGTGTCCTTCCCTCATAGGTGAAATCTGACACGGCTCTGTATTGGTACTTAAGTAAAAATGGGCATATATTCAAAGCCTCTTCACTAATGTCTTAATTGGGGTGTTGGAGAGGAACTGTTTCTTAATTTTAAAACTAATAGTTTTGAGATAAAATGCAATTAAATAAATGGCTTAAAACTTTCAGATGTTAAAAAAGTCATGAATATAGAGGGCTGGAATCTCAGAATATGTATTTTTGTGGGTAAGATACATGTGGCAAATGTACTTTTTGTGCATAAAATTTTAAATAAGTGTGTTCAAACTTATATTAATATTATTATCTAAATGAGCAAACGCTTTATACACTGTGGCCCAAAATAGCGGACCAATTCAGGACAATCAATTTATAGTACATTTTATAATATAGCCTACCTGCATCTACATACAAACGATGCTCTGAGCAAATTTCACTTTTCTTTCACATTTTTGCAACTTCTATAAAACAACAGATCCCAAGGTGATTTATAGAGTGCTTTCACACTAGCACTTTTAGTGCGCACCCGGGTTCGAATGACATCAACGTTCGGTTCGTTTGTATTATCTGAATGCTATTTTCCACACTTGAGTGCACATCTGCGAACCGCTACCAGAGCCCACTTGAAAAGGTGGTATGGTGTACGATGTGAACTCCAGTATGTTTCACTGCTGATATGAATGCAATAAATAAAATTGCGGAAGTGAACTGCTATTCATGATGTATAATTTGTGAATTTTCAGGCTCCCAATTACAATTATAATGGTATATTGCATTTCTCATACCTGCTTGTTTCCAGATAAATCCCCTTCAGGGAGCAGCTCACATTCTTAACATCTGGCATCTAAGGGCTCGTGGCGGACAAACACTAACATTCTTTACATCACTGCACATTCAATGCATCCATGGCAGACAAACATATGTGTCATTCTGTGCATGTAAAGTTTTGGTAGTAAACCTAAAGAGACAAACTTTAATACTTCACTTAACACAGTGAAGCTGATGTCTTCTTGAGTTGTTACCTAGTTGCAGTGGTAAACAGCTGCTGCTTGTACACTGATGATGCAATCGGACCGCAGTTTGGACCCAAATAATATAATGTGAACAAAAACCAGCAGGACCGGGGAGGGGGGAGGAAACAAACTCGGGTTTGGTCCAAGCAATCGAACCAAGAGTGAAAGCACCCTGAAGTTCACAAAGGTGTCCAAGCAGAGAAACCACAGTTTATTTACAACAAAGGACATGGTGTCCTTATGTGTCCAAATATTTTTTGTCTACTTTTGAATAATATATTGATTCATTTATAAAATATTCCTTTTTGTGAAATATTTAGCTTTAAATGTGTGCTTGCGCTATCTTTCTTACGAATAAACGTTGCTTGGTTTAATACTTTATTATATGCTGTAATGGAATGAGAAGTTTATACATTTCAAGAGTGGCTTAAGTGGCCACAACTTTTAGGGGCCTTTACATTAGTATTAATATATCACTATGCCAAAAACATTTTCAGAAGCCTTTTTAACCTTGTTTTTATCTTTTGGTTCAGTTAAATTCTCAGAGAGATTAAGCAATTCGGTAGTAAGAGCAGAGGTGAAGAGGTGAATTCATGCTAACCTGAATGAGGGTCTATCTGTTTGGTTGATTCAGGGATTTGACAGCATTGTTCTACCAATTCTCCAGTAGAGGGAGGCAGCTGTACAGAGGGAAAAAAACAGTCTTGCATTCAACTCAACAGCTGTCTGGCAGAATAAGCTCACAGAGTGTGAAAGATTTCACAGAGAGGCTCTTAATCATAATAATCTGTGTGATCTTAAAATAAAATAAATAAGAATAACTTCTTCAGTATTCACTGTTGTGGTGTAATGACAATATTACAGACACAGGGTAAATCACAGCATGCCACCTTTGCGATAAACAGTGGTCATTGTATGGTAACATAAGTATTTGCAGAAGTTTAAAATGTGGCACAGTCAGACAACCAGAAGATGTGGCTGGTTAGGACAAAAACTCATTAACATGGAAGATTATTCCTTTTGTTACTGCCTTAAGGGCACAGTAATAATCATCCAAAGCTGCATTTAAACAGCAGTGTTCCTTATGTTGTGTAATTAATGGCAATGAGACTGTGAAGGCGATGTGAGTGGGACTAACAGAAGCAGGTGACTGATGGGGTCCATTGTGGAGAAAGTTTCCCTCAGTGCTCTGTCCACTGCCAGCACTGCGACTGCTGCCCATGCTGCCTGCACTGCCCACACTGTTCCTGTCTCCTAGCGAGACAAAGACAACCATAGTCAGAGAGAGAGATCATTGCGATATTTCACCTAATAATACTACAGTATATTGATATTCTAATGGCAATAATCAGTATTTGTAGTTACATCTTCTAATGATTATTTTCGGAAAAAGACCAGAGCACAACTCAGATCACGTGTATGAGAAAATGAAACATACTGCAGCATGTGCAGCAGTACTGCAATCAAAATGAAAACTCAGAGTGAACTAAGAATGTAAGTCTATAAATTGTATCACTTCTACGGATCTCTGAACAGATCCTCCATACAGACTGCAAGGTTATCTGTGTAATGATGAAGACACTGGAAACAAGATGTGCTATTCCCTCACATGTTGTTTTTTTTCTTTACTTGCACTGGTCTATTTCCCTACTATTGCTCTATAATGAAGTAAAGAATGACATTTAGCACTAGTTGCACAAAGCCCAGAAGTCCAATGAAGATATATGAAAATCAAGTGAATAAAAACACACAATGTATCACAGTTTTGAGTTGCAAAACAGTAAGCACACAACATTATTGTGTTATAACCAAGATATCAATATAATATTGTACCGCCAGGTGCCTGCTGATTCCCACCCCTAGAAACAAA
This sequence comes from Moxostoma hubbsi, assembly GCA_032164185.1. Classification (NCBI taxonomy): domain Eukaryota; kingdom Metazoa; phylum Chordata; class Actinopteri; order Cypriniformes; family Catostomidae; genus Moxostoma; species Moxostoma hubbsi. Next base: position 20,902,510 of record JAVLUX010000035.1, read on the forward strand.
TCTAGAGGGAAAGATTCTAAATGGTAACAAATATGATGAGCTAGTAGGAGCACAAAGGAACAGTAAGGAGGACTAATGTGAATTAATTAACACACAATGGCAAGCTGATGGTAGGCTGCAAACAAACAATGGACAAATATAGCCTAAGGAAACAGGGACTGTGTGAAACAGCTCGGTGAAAACCTCAGTTTCAGATTGGTGTGCAGGATTTTGGTTCAGCAGACAGTTGTGGGGATTAGATAAATGGCTGGGGAAATGCTGAGGACGAACAGGGGCCTGGGGAAACGGGCAACTCTTACCATTAAGAGAGGTCCTGAGGACCCAAATATCCTCTGGCTCTTTGGGACTAGCTGGCTTACATGGGACACTGGGACTGTCGGGAAGTGGACCTAGCAAACACAAACACTTTAAAGGGCCAGAGAGGGAAACTGAGGTTCCCCGTCTGTCGCTCACTTCGACGTCGTGTCGAAGAAGCGACACTAGGGGTCTCTCTTGAGCGCCGAAAGATACCTCTGATCTATGAAAAAAGGCCAATGAGAGTTGGCGAACAGTATTTGCATACTCCGCCTCCGGATACGGATATAAAGGCGAGAGAAATACGCTCGTTCATTCAGTAATTTTCTTCGGAGCCGAAGGTCGTGTGTATGCTGACTGCTGCGTATTACACTGCTGATCCTGCTTCTGATCCTCTGACGCTCTGCTGCTGTTGGATTTACGGCGCACTACAGCGGCTGTTTTTCTCTTCTCTGCCGGCGTGCAGTTTGCCCCTGGGCGCTTCGACAGCGCAGAGTTTGAAAGAGTTCCACTATATAAAGAGTTATATTTCTCATAAAGAGTTTATTTCTCTAAAAGAGCAATACATAGCGGTGTTGAACGCCCTTTTCAGGGCGCGTCTTTTTAAAGATGCCATTCAACCCCTGTGTAGTTCCTGGATGCGGTAGAGTGCTCTCCGCTTCTGACGGCCACAGGCGCTGTCTCGTGTGTCTGGGCGCCGATCACACCGAGGCTGCGTTTGTGGATGGCTCATGTTCTCACTGCGAGAACATGACCATGGTAACGTTGCGGTCGCGGCTTGCTTTCAATAGAAAGCACGCCACTCCAGCCGCCCCCCGTATCGCTCCTTCTTCCCACGGGATTGAGGACGATGCGGTTGGCGCTGGAGGCGATTTGGGGAGGGCAGCGGGTGCGCTTCCGCCGGGCACGTCCCCTCGGACCACCCGCCCCCCGACACGCTCGTTTACCTCCGTCCAGTCTCGAGGTAACGGCGACTCGCCTCCGGGCCGGTCTGCCTATCCTCTTGAGCCTGAAGCCGATGAGCTCGCCGCCCCATCGGAGAGCGCGGCGTCTGACGCTGACTCCTCCCCTGGACTGCCGCCTTCGGGCCAGCAGGCCCAGGTTGAGGCGGATGCGCAGATGTCCAACATGCTTGCCCGGGCCGCCGTCGGGGTGGGGTTGGACTGGAAACCTCCATCCTCCCCACACCCGTCACGGTTGGATGACTGGTTCCTGGGGTTTGGGCGCCGCTCACAGCCACGCCCCCCCCCGGTCCCGTTTTTCCCGGAAGTGCATGACGAGCTGACGTCGTCATGGAGAGCCCCGCTCTCCGTCCGTCAAAAGCCCTGCTCGTCCGCTCTCGCTACCCTCGAAGGCGGAGAGGCCCACGGGTACACGGCGATTCCCCAGGTGGATAGGGCAGTTGCGCTCCATCTTTGTCCCGGTGACCCTACCACCTGGCGCGGGCGCCCTGTACCCCCTTCCAAGGCCTGTAGGACTTCATCCTCCCTCAACAACAAAGCCTACAGCGCCGCGGGACAGGCCGCCTCCGCCCTGCACGCCATGGCTCTCCTGCAAGTCCACCAGGCCAAGGCGCTCAGAGATCTGCACGAGGGTAGCCCTGATCCCGACGTGTTGCAGGAACTGCGCTCAGCGACCGACCTCGCCCTCAGGGCCACGAAGGTCACCGCGCAGGCACTCGGGCAGGCGATGGCCACCCTAGTGGTCCAGGAACGTCATCTGTGGCTCAACCTGGTCGAGATGCGTGAGGCCGACAAAGTTCGCTTCCTCGACGCCCCTGTCTCCCAGCTTGGCCTCTTCGGCGACACCGTCGAGGACTTTGCCCAGCAGTTCTCCACGGTGAAAAGACAGACGGAGGCCATCTCACACATCCTGCCTCGCCGCAAACCTGCCGCCAGGGCCACTGCCCCGTCTGCTCGCCGAGGGCGTCCTCCTGCGGCTAAGAAATCTGCTCCGCCTCAACCCGGGCCCAGCTCTCAGCCCCTGCGTCGAGCACACCGCAAGAAGCAGACGCCCCCCGTCTCCCGGACTCCCTCGAGGACCCGGAAGGCTCCCAGGCGGTCCTGAGACGGACGACCCAGCGACGCAGACGTTAGCTCCGGAGGTGGTAAGACCACTCCGTCCCCCGGTGGAGGGCCGGGAGGAGAATCTTTTGTTCTTAAACAATTTAATTTGCCGCCCCCCCTTAGATGGGGTTGCGGTACCCACATTCTCAGTAAAAGAGCTATTTCCTGTGTCTCTGGGTCACCTGGCCCGCAAATGCCGTTCTCACGGCACTTTGCCCTTAGATCCCGACAGTCCTGGCCTCCTGGACACGGACCACCCGTCTTCAGCCACACGACTGTCCCCCGGCCGGCCGGTTCCGACGAGTCTAGAGGACGCCTACCCAGGACCTCCTCCTCAGTCGCTAACCCGCCCCCTGCCGGGTGTGCGGAGCAAGGTAAGTGCTTTGAGTCTTTTCTCAGCACCTCAGCCGCGGGTCGCCCCGTCGCCGCCCAACGCTGCCCTACCTGCTCCGCCCCGCTGCGAAGCCCCGCCGGGTACGTCAAAATTAATCGTCCCTTTAGTGCCCCTAGCGCAGAGGTTGGACGCGTGGCTTTCACTTCCCAACCCATCTCGCTGGCTGGCACGGACCATCCGACTCGGTTACGCAATTCAGTTTGCCAGGCCCCCGCCCCCATTCATGGGCATCCGCTTCTCCGCAGTACACGGCGAACACGCCCACTCCCTGCGCGCGGAAATCGCGACTCTTCTGGCCAAAGACGCGATAGAGCCTGTCCCTCCAACCGAGATGAAGAAGGGTTTCTACAGCCCCTACTTCATCGTACCCAAGAAAGGCGGCGGCTTACGACCAATCTTGGACCTGCGAGTTCTCAACCGAGCGTTGCACAAACTCCCATTCAAAATGCTCACGCAGAAGCATATTTTAACCTGCGTCCGGCATCTAGATTGGTTCGCAGCGGTAGACCTGAAGGACGCGTACTTCCACGTCTCTATCCTGCCCCGACACCGCCCCTACCTGCGGTTTGCGTTCGAGGGCCAGGCGTATCAGTACAAAGTCCTCCCCTTCGGCCTGTCTCTGTCCCCTCGCGTCTTCACGAAAGTCGTAGAGGCAGCTCTTGCCCCGCTCCGAGAAGCCGGCATCCGCATACTCAACTACCTCGACGACTGGCTCATCCTAGCCCACTCGCGAGAGTTACTATGCGCTCACAGAGACCAGGTGCTCAGGCACCTCAGCCGTTTGGGGCTTCAGGTCAACTGGGAAAAGAGCAAGCTCACTCCAGTTCAGAGCATCTCTTTTCTCGGGATGGAGTTAGACTCGGTCTCAATGTCCGCACGTCTCACAAAGGAGCGTGCTCAGTCAGTGTTGAACTGCCTCGCCGCCCTCAGGCCGGGCACAGCGGTCCCCTTAAAACTTTTCCAGAGGCTCCTGGGGCATATGGCATCCGCCGCGGCGGTCGCGCCGCTGGGCTTGATGCATATGAGACCGCTCCAACACTGGCTTCGGACCCGAGTCCCGAGACGAGCATGGCGCCGCGGCACGCACCGGGTAACAATCACCCCCGCCTGCCGACAAACATTCAACCCCTGGACAGACCTCTGTTTCTTACGGGCTGGAGTACCCCTACAGCAGGTGTCCAGACGCGTCTTGGTCACAACCGACGCCTCCAGATTGGGTTGGGGTGCCGTCTGCAACGGGCACGCAGCCTCAGGCCGTTGGAAAGGGGCCCAGCTGCGTTGGCACATCAACTGCCTCGAGTTGTTGACCGTCCTCTTTGCCCTGCGGAACATGTCCTAGTCAGGTCGGACAGCACCACTGCGGTCGCGTACATAAATCGCCAAGGCGGCGTACGCTCCCGTCACATGTCACAACTCGCCCGTCGTCTCCTCCTTTGGAGCCAGCACCGACTCAAGTCGCTGCGTGCCACTCACATCCCCGGCAACCTCAATGTGGTAGCGGACGCGCTGTCACGACAACACTTGCCTGGTGGAGAGTGGAGGCTTCACCCCCACTCGGTTCAGCTGATTTGGGAACGGTTCGGCAAGGCCCAGGTAGACCTGTTTGCCTCCCGAGAGACCTCCCACTGCCCGCTCTGGTACGCCCGTTCAGAGGCTCCCCTCGGGACAGATGCACTGGCACACAGCTGGCCAGTGGGGCTGCGCAAGTACGCATTCCCCCCAGTGAGCCTTCTTGCACAGGTGCTGTGCAAGGTCAGGGAGGACGAGGAGCAAGTCACTCTCGTGGCTCCCTACTGGCCCACCCGGGCCTGGTTCTCGGACCTCGTACTCCTCGCGACAGCCCCTCCCTGGCGAATTCCTCTGAGGAAGGACCTTCTTTCTCAGGGACGGGGCACGCTCTGGCATCCGCACCCAGACCTCTGGAATCTCCATGTCTGGTCCCTGGACGGGACGCGGAAGATCTAGCTGGCCTACCACCCACGGTCGTAGCCACGATCAACCAAGCCAGAGCCCCTTCTACCAGGCAACTCTACGCTCTAAAGTGGCGTCTGTTCGTCAATTGGTGTTCTTCCCGGGCAGAAGACCCACAGAGGTGCGCAGTTAGGTCAGTGCTCCTGTTTCTACAGGAGAAGTTGGAGGGGAGGCTGTCCCCGTCCACCTTAAAGGTGTATGTTGCTGCTATCGCAGCTCACCACGACCCAGTAGACGGCAAGTCTCTGGGCAAGCACGACTTAATCGTCAGGTTCCTAAGAGGTGCCCGGAGGTTAAATCCCTCCCGGCCAAACCTGTTCCCCTCCTGGGATCTCTCGGTGGTCCTCGCCGGTCTTCAGAGATCCCCTTTCGAGCCGCTAGAATCAGCCGGACTCAGGGCCCTCTCTCTAAAGACGGCCCTGCTGATCGCGCTCGCCTCCATCAAGAGGGTCGGGGACCTGCAAGCGTTCTCTACTAACGACACTTGCCTGGAGTTCGGTCCGGCAGACACTCATGTGATCCTAAGACCTCGACCGGGCTATGTGCCCAAGGTTCCTACCACGCCCTTTAGAGATCAGGTAGTGAACCTACAAGCGCTGCCCCGGGAGGAGGCAGACCCAGCCCTCTCACTATTGTGTCCAGTACGTGCTTTGCGTGCCTACTTGGAACGCACCCAGAGCTTCAGACGCTCTGAGCAGCTCTTTGTCTGCTTTGGAGGACAGCAGAAAGGGAATGCTGTCTCCAAACAGAGGTTGTCTCACTGGGTGGTGGAGGCCATTCAGTTGGCCTACCACACCCAGGCCGTGCCGCCCCCCTTACGGGTGCGGGCCCACTCCACTAGGAGTGTGGCATCCTCATGGGCACTAGCTAGGGGCACCTCCCTAGCAGACATTTGCAGAGCTGCGGGCTGGGCAGCACCTAACACCTTCACGAGATTTTACAATCTCAGGGTTGAGTCAGTTTCGTCCTGTGTTCTCTCAGGTCCGAGCCCGTAGAACTCGGTGCACGTCGACGATCTGACCGGGTGATCCGCTTGTACCAGCGCCGTTTCCCTCTACCGAGGCAGAACAGTGCGCTTTTGTCCCAGAGGACCTAGGTCCCTGGTTGATTCCTCCCTAGCACTTCGGACCCGCAGCAGTTCATCGGAGGAACGTGCTGGTCCAGTCCACTACGGGTACCTCCGGCTACCCCTACTGGAATAAGTGCTCCACAGATCAGGCCTCCTACGGGACTCCTCCTGTGTGTATTTCCGCGGCACGGTCACCTTACGAGCTGACCTGCGTCTCCCTTAGGCAGTCCTTTTTGCTGTCCTCCGGTCGCCGTGTTGTAGCAACTCCCCCCTCCTTGAGGTTGGATCTACCACCGCGCTATTTCCTCCCACATACCCCAAGTGGCCATGTGATGTATTTTGCCACCTTTACCTCCCCTGTTGGGCGGGTGTGGCCTCCGCAGGGTCTTTTCCCCCTAAAAGAATAGGACTTCGGAATAAGACCCCCTTCCCTCGATGCGGTAAGGGCCCCGGCTGCTCTTGCTCTATGCCGAGAAAACATAGAGAGAAAAGAGGCCCAGCCAGGCTTGGCCCGTTCCCTAGTTGGGAGCGTCACCTTGTTCCCCCCTAGGGTAACCAAAAGGATGCTGACGCTTTTTCGGGGCATTGGGGAAGAGTACGTGCAGCCTGAACACAGTTGGTCGCTTGTGCACGTGCAAAATACCTGCCCGCTTCTGTGTCAGCAGTACACGTACACGGCTCAGCGCATGGCGAGTTTTGAAGTGGACCCCTAGTGTCGCTTCTTCGACACGACGTCGAAGTGAGCGACAGACGGGGAACGTCTCGGTTACGTATGTAACCTCCGTTCCCTGATGGAGGGAACGAGACGTCGTGTCTTCCCGGCCACGTCGCTGAGCCGAGCCGCTGAGATGCCCGGAACACTCCCGGCTCCTCAGAAAAATCCTGAATGAACGAGCGTATTTCTCTCGCCTTTATATCCGTATCCGGAGGCGGAGTATGCAAATACTGTTCGCCAACTCTCATTGGCCTTTTTTCATAGATCAGAGGTATCTTTCGGCGCTCAAGAGAGACCCCTAGTGTCGCTTCTTCGACACGACGTCTCGTTCCCTCCATCAGGGAACGGAGGTTACATACGTAACCGAGACGTTTCTGAATCTCATTCCAGAGAGCACATGAGTTTGGACTTGTTAGTTTTAGAATTGGAGAATAAAAAAAACAAAAATAAAACAAAACTGGGGTCTACAGTGGCCCTAAAAGGGATAGTTTACCCCAAAAAAAATAATTATCTTATCATTTCCTCACCTTCATCCCAGATGTCTATTACTTTCATCATTCTGCTGAACACAAACAAAGATTTTTAGGAGAATATCTCAGCTCTGTAGTTGGAGGACTAAGGAAGTGAATGGGTACCAACATTTTGAAGCTCCAAAATGCACAAAAAGGCAGCATAAAAGTAATCCATAAGACTCCAGTGGTTATATCTATATCTTCAAAAGCGATATGATAAATGAGGGTATGAAACAGATCACTATTTAAGCCTGTTTTTACCATAACCTCCCTGCCCAGTAGGAATGTGAAAGTGAAATGGGAAATTGATATTTAAGAAGGACTTAAATATTGATCTATCGCTTACAAACATACAGATTTAACCACTGGAGTCATATGGATTACTTTTATGCTTACTTTAAGTGCATTTTGGAGCTTTGAAATATTGGTACCTATTTGCATTGTATGGACTTACAGAGATGAGATATTCTTCTAAAATTCTTTGTTTGTATTTAGCAGAAGAAAGAAAGTCATACACATCTGGGATGACATGAGGGTAATTAAATTATGAGAGATTTTTCATTTTTGGGTGAACTATACATTAAATGTAAGTCACACTTACAAAAGTGCCTGAATGTCATGGCCTTAAATAAAAAAATATCAAATTATCTGCTAACAAATGATACAAGAGCTTCAATATTTTGACCAATTTATCAATAACTGGCCACAAGGTGATATTATATTCGCACAGGAGTTTGAGCAGAAAAACCACAAGGGAACTTCATAACATTAACAAAAGACGTGTAAAATGTAACAATACTTTTGTCTGCATTTTGAACAATATAGTCCTATCTATTGTTTTATAATTTGAAGCCAGCTATCTCTTTTTTTTAGATGTCTTATTTGAAAAGTGTGCTTGTGCTATTTTTCTTTAAATATAAATTTTTAAATATTTCTTTATCTTTCTCTAAAATAAACTTGGTTTGATATTTTGATATATAATGCAAAGACATACAACTTTTAGTATTGCTAAGGTGTCTAACTCAGGGGATCACCTATTATCACTTCTTAACAATGGATGTTTACAATGAATAAAACTGTAGTTTCTGTTGTACAACATTAAGGGTGAATTGTCTAGGAGGGAGAAAGTCTGTCATCACAATTTATCCTGATCGTCACCTGACCCTTATCCAACAACTCCCACATCTGATATATCATGTGTGTGTGTTTGTTTTTTATGCTCTAATACAGGGGTCGGCAACATATGGCACACGTGCCAGCACTGGCATGCAGAGGGGTAATCACTGGCACGCCAGCAACTGCGAGAGAGGAGTAGACTATTTTATTTATATCAATACACACCTGCATTCTAATCTACATCTTGATGAAATCCTTCCTCATGATCACATAGCATGTGTTCATGAGCTGAATGGGAGACTAAACAAAAGTTAAAATGTGGCAAGTCTGCAGTATACCCAACAGAATCGTGCAGCGCATGCAAGCCATTCGTGCATCATGAGCCGGCAGATAAAAATGTCACTCCATGTCAAAAAGGTTGCCGACCCCTGCTCTAAAAGATTGAAGTTTGGATGCCATCTTGAGGTGAGATTGTGTGTGTGAGTGTGTGTGTGTGTGTGTGTGTGTGTGTGTGTGTGTGTGTGTGTGTGTGTGTGTGTGTAATTTGATTCATGACTATGAGTCTTCTCACGCTACCTGGGTGCTGATCCAGCCCATTCTGTTGAGTCAGGACAGGACGGGTGGATAAGTATAGAGTGTAGGAGTCATCTGTGTGAGAGGTGGGATTAGAACTTTGTGGGGGCAGGACCCTGGATAGAATGTGATGTTTCTGGATAGGCAGCGAGGCCTGCCGGGAGAGAACACCCCCTATACACACAACATGGAAATACAAATGAGGTGCTATGGCAACACAAATGAATTATGAAAGATGATACAAGAAATGAAATGAGACATGCTCTAAAAGTTAACTTTCTCTGAAATGCCACAATCATGTAACATTTAAATCATTTAACTCGTGGGTTGCAACCCAAAAATGGGTAAGTTCTGATAGGGTCACAATGCTGAAACAATGCTGAATGCAAATAAAATGTAACTAACCACATATTCATGCATAGTTATGATGGAAAAATAAATAGGTATCTCATCTATTTAAAGGGTGGAACAAACACTTCCCATATCTTTTGTTGTTGATGTCAAACTCAGTATTAGAGTATTTTGGTGCGCTTGATGGGTAGATAACCCATGGGTAGATAACTTACAAAAAAAATTGGAATATTAGGTCTATACAGTCCAAGTATTATTAATAAATGTTATGAGTGATGATTGTATGAATTTAAAGATGTTTTTGTTTACTTTTGTACAATAAACAACTCGGATACTGTGTTGGGTTGCCATTGGATGTCTGATGTAAAATCTGGGTCCTGATTCAAAACCGGTTTATAATTTCTGATTTAAATAAAAAATTTACAAAACACTGAAAAACATTAAAAGTAACAATTAAAAAAACAAGGATGTTGACAAAAGAAAATTATAAACTGGATGGAAGAATAGTGGCCTGGCACGATGATATTGTGAGGTTGGGTCTTGATCCGAAAGGACTGGCTGTTTTGCCTTCATCATCTTCTCTCCAGCAGTATTGAGGCTAATTTCCTGTGAGCAGCAGGATGTTAAAGCAATGACATGGCAGAGTGCTGAGTCTGCCGCTGTGCTCACTCTCTCACAGGAAAAAACCCAGTATCATTTCAGGAAAAGATTTTCTATTCAGGCACTGGCAATCTAAGGCCTGCTTCCCCTTTCATGAAGGCACAGGGCTCTAAAGCTGATCCGACTGCCTCCAATTTGTTCCTGTTAATCCCATTAGTGTGTGTGTGTCTGCGTGTGCCTTTATCAATGGACTACATGTCCACATGTCTAAAGGAATTTATGAGAACTGCACTTCATGAGTATGCACAATTTAAATATGTGCAGTGGAGTTTAAAAGTATGAGTCCACATTGAAAATCTAGGATTAAAAATCTAATTTCAATCTGGAAATAAATAGATTTTGTTTTAAATTATTTTTCAAACTTATAACATTCTGTAAAATGTGTTTTAATTGTGTACAAATTAAGATTCAGTAGTTTGAGCAATAAAACACATATATCCAAAATACCTGATCTGCGACTAATGACCTCTATGATGGAGGGAGGGAAGTATCCCACACGATCAGTACCTCTCTGACTGTCGTGGATGTGCCCTTTCCAACGTCCGTCCATGTGCTGCTCTAAGACCTGAAACAGACCAGTAAGATGAAAGGATTTCCAGGGCCAACTGCACTTTCAAAATAAAGTTACTTTCAGTGATTTGACTGACCTTCTTAAACCCTTTTTAAGAACTCAATAGTTAATGGGACATCAATTATTTTTAGATAAGTGATTATAAATAATTTTATAGCCTGTAATTAATTATAGCGTTCTTTGCCCCCTATACAATTCATATCAAAGTGACCTGTGTGTCATCCAGCTTTAATTTTTAAATAAGGGATTATAAATGATTTTATAGCCTATAATTTAATTATATCCTTCTTTGCACCCTATACAATTCAAAGCAAAGTGACCCATGTGTCATCCAGTTTTAAATAACAGGCAGAGTCTTTAAACCTTTTTCCCTAACCTCATGGCCAAGCCTGTGATCCTTTCCTTATATGGCTGACCAATATGATGAATAAAGTCAGTTGGCATTCCACAGATAACAGAGAGAACATGTATAGCAATGAAAGACACACGGTCCATCTCGCTGTCAAATAATTGTATTTAGTATAAAGCCATGTGTGTGTAGCTCGTGCAAGCAGAGCAGAAATATGACCACAAAGTGTGTCAAAATGATCCCGTTACAGAGGAAATCAGCAATCAGCAATCTATCTGAATCCTCATTGTAAATGAGCGATGGGGGTTTGTGCTTCTTCATTTAACATCTATTGTACTGTATATAATTTAATATATAACCTCTGTAACACAGTTTTATGGTTATTTAGAGATATGATGCATCATGCATGAGATCAACGCATGGTGAATAGGCCTGTGCTCTCTACGCCCTCTGTTGTTCAAACTTTTTGTTGGTCAAAATTTTGAGAAATTGATAAATCTAATATCGTGATAAATTTTTCAAATCCACAATGAAAAAAACGTCACATTTTTGGCACGATATATCATAACACCCCTACTAGAAAACTCTATTTCCGCCAGCATAACATAACCAAAAACATTCTCTCACCCTCATGTTAATACAAACCTGTATGCCTTTCTTTCTTATAAAAACACAAAAGGAAATGTTTAAAAACCTCAGGCTTCACACTACAGTACAGACAATGAACAAAAACAAGACTTTGAGTGGGGGAAGAAGAACACTGTATTGAAAATAGGATGAATCAACACTACTACAGCTCAAACAACTCAAGTTATGCTTCATTCACTTGAGTAAGACATCAAAAGCTGATTGACAAGGACCTGTTGCAGCACGCTGGACTGCAGCTAAATTGTTCTCTGCTGGGAACACCAAATTACTGTCCTCACTAATTTAATCTTCTGCTAATTTTTATGTTCAGAACATGATTGTATCAGTTAGAGATTTTATGTGAAACTGTGTTTTGTCTTCCATCTTAGTGAATATTAAAAGCTCTAAAATAGCTACTTCTATCTGTACTGTTTTTCCATAGGCCTACACCAGTGTTTCTAAACCTTTTTGTCTTCGGTACCCCATAGCTCCATCAGTAAAGCTGAAGTACCCCTTCATCGACACCAAACCATAAATGTGTTCCTTTTAACTTATACATAAATGGATATTAGTTAAAATGATTAAAATTACCATTCTTACAATGGTTCAATTTGCAGCTAGATTCCATAAAATGTGGGTAAATTTATTACATTATTTCAATATTGCAGATTTGCAATTCAGTATCTGTTTTTCCCATAGGCTGGATATGAGTGACAGTTGCATAGTATAATTTGTCAAAATAGACAAATTTGTTTCCTTCGCTTAAAAAGACTTCAGCAAAATGACTAAAAGTTGTTTCTCACTAAAACTTATCATATGTCTCCAGAAGTCATGAAATGTGATGCATGAAATGTCCTATTTAGTTCAGTTAGGAAGCTCTAAATGGCGCAAGCCGATAGGTCCAGTTCCCGACACACCTCTCTATGTAACCCAATAAGGTATTTACACCCATTTTACACCCATCTGTCAAAATATTAAATTACTTATCACCACAACAGCTTCGACTACAGGTCCAGCAGTTGGTCCATGCTGACTTCCACTGTCGTCACTGTTTTCATCTGCTTTTCTGCATTTCTCCTTCGAGGAGAAATGTCTCACCTTAAATATTCAAGCCAGAAGAAGCTAAGTTCTAGTCGATTCGGGGGTGAACAAGATATCTGCAATGAGATCAAGGAATCCCTACCCACAGACACCAAGTGAAAAGTCAATCTTTGAGATAAAACATGGTTGAGTGCTCGCCTCGCTCAAAAGCACGTTTCCATAGCGGACTGTCCAATTTCCACAATCCAGGAGGATTTATTTACCAGGAAAATATCTCCATTAACCGAATTGCCCACAAAGAATTGTTAGAATTATTTTTGTCCTCTAAAGAAACTCCAGCTCCGACTACCACATAGCCAATGCATGCCCATACCAAAGCCAAGGCAAAGTGCAAACACCTCAATACTGGTACGTACCATGATTTGTATCTATTCCTCCAGCCAAAAAGCGAAAACCTGACACACCTTCAAATAATGATCCTGCCATCACAGCAATACTGGCAATGAAAGAATCCATAGACAATCTGGATTGTAATGCTCGAAAATCCTCACACGCAGCCTTCCTCAGCTTGCCACGTTGCCGCTCCAGCTTTCCCAATGGATCCCTCGTAATGTCAAAAATGAAGTCACTCAGTGTTTTGATTTGGCTTCAGCTATCCCGGTTTCTGTCTGCGGTTAACCTTTCATCCCTTGTGCACCAGCAATACTGTCTACCTTTCTCTAGATATTAGCAGGAAACAACATTTATTTAATTAAAAATGTACTGTACTCTTCTAGATTGATAGATAGGTGCAAAGTGGATTGTGACGATGTCTCTGTTGCTCTGAAAGAGTGTGACCCCATGCTTTCTAAATGTTTCCTTTGGAGTGTACAGTATAGGGATACAATCTGTAAAATGTTTCCTGAGAGGCGTGCTGATCTGGAAACCTATCTTACAATCATATCAGATTATGCCCTCACATGTCACAGATCACTAGAGTACCAAAAGTCCTTTTCAGCTAAGCTGCCCTTTACATTCAACGTTTTAATATGAGGCTTCACTTGGCCATGGATGATCTGGAATTCATAAATAGGGACTTCACAGCTCACCAAGCTATCTCCTGTCCTTTCTGCTGTTCCTTCGTGCATTTTGCAAAACTGTACCCTAGAACAGTGTTTCAAACAGCACAGGATCAACTTGCATTGTCTTATATTCCTGAGCCAAAACTTTCTCTCTTTACATTCCAGAGAGTCTTAATGTTCCTGTACAAAACCGGACCAAGAAAATGAATAAATTTCCTTCCACTCCAATCAACGTGCAAAAACTCTCAAAAAAAATTATCTAAGCATCCTAATCAATGTTTCATTAACTTTCAAATTTCTGATCTCTTACAAGGTTCTCTAACTGGTCTTTGCTTCATCCCCTCCTCCCATCACATATAAAAAAATCAGCACTAAAGGAGCCCAATGTAGTACTGTAGATAGGCCTTGGCCTAGTACACAGGTAGACAGACCTAATTCAAAAGGAGGTAGAGAAGGGCTACTTAACTGGTTCCTATTTACAATTCTCCATTCTCTTCATTCTCCATTTAATAATTTATCCCTTCGGTTTTGCTACGAGGAAATATAACCGGTAAAATGCCTCATTATACATCTATCAGCTCTGCACAATATTTCAGTTCCTAGCATTAACAGTCTCATTCCCTCTGACATTTTCTTCTTGTCCTATGCTTCAGACATACATCCAAAATGGCATTTTTTGGAGTTAAGTGGCAGTCAAAATTATACTTTGCCATCCGGCTAGTTTTTGGTTGCATAATATTCTACAGTTCTTCGACACTCTATCGTCCTCAATTAACATAAATAACTATTTTTACACCTGTTAGACGATTTTCTTGTGGTCGAATTTCTGATATACCCACCAGACTGAGTTATAGTTAACGTGCTCCTCTCTGAAGAAAAAAAACAATCGGTCCTACCACTTCTTTAGAGTTCCTAAGTCCAAATTTACACAGACACAGCTCCCTCAATAAGCTTCGGTGGGATATTCAAAAAGAAAGGGTTTGCAGAAACTTGGCCAACAGAAATCCTTTCTCTTTCCCATGAGTCTAAATCTCAAAAGAACTCACCCCATAATAATTGAGAGCCTTTTGTGGGATGAGAAATGGCAAGGTAAACTGATCACTTTCTTATGAGACAAAAAAAACTGTAGTTAATTTTATAAATAATGGTTGATCTTTTATTCCATCTATCAATCACTCAGTTTATCTACTCAGATGAACTTGCATAATTAAAAACTTCAATCTAAATGCTGCCTACATTCCAGGTTTAAATAGTAAGATTGCTGACACCCTTTCCTATTTTTAATTCTAATTTCATGCTCTATGCCCAGAAGCCCTGCCTACAGGCTTAAGATGCCAACCTTTCCATCAAGTCGTATTAGGTTCTAGTTTAAACAAGAATTACTAGAATTACTTTCTTCATACATGACCATCGGCGCCAAATATACAGGTTGGGATGTTTAAATCCATACTCAAAATTTACGATTCTGCCATGGCTTATTTCCTACATTTCTGTGTTGGTTTTTCTGTTCCCGTTTTGTCCAATAAACCTGTTCATCATACTATATGTGCCGTCATAGTACATTGTTTTAACTCCTTAATTTTTCAACCTTAAATTGCAACCCGACTCTATCAAAGCCACCCTAGCAAGCATTCAATTTCATCTGCAACTGAAGGATCCTACCATCATTAGTCTTCTTGGCCATCCATCCATCCAGTTGCTCTTGAATGGCCTTAAGAAAGAATCCCCCAAAGGCAAAGATTAACACTTACCTTAAACATTATTGTTACTTTATAAGAAGTTGCAATGTTTAAGGGCTGGTTTTTGACGCTTACACAATTAGCCTTCTGAAATGTATTTTCCTCAAAAATTTTTAAGTTTCTGGAGAATTCACATATAAAGCTCTCATTCAATCCTTTTATAGAACTCACCATTTCAGATGTTTCTCTTGACAACCACAAATTCACTATCTTCCTTTTAGCATTCAAAAACTGACAGGCTCAGCAAAGGTACATCAATTGTCATAGCCTGAACAAACACAGGTTTCTGTGCTCTCTCTGCCCTGTCCTGCTATCTGCGAACCTGGAACTCCACCTTCCCTTCGCATCCTCTCTTCCTTATGGCCGAAAGGGAAACATATGATGAGTTTGTGGTTCACCTCTAAGATGAAGCAGTTCTGAGTACTCAGTGGACTCAATCCACAGGCATACACAAGCCACTAATTATGGATCGATTCTGGACCAAGTTCACAGGTTCTGCCAATTCTGCATGTTTTATTTGAACCCAGGATCTCGGCAGGGTTCTAGATTTGCTTTTGGTTAGTGGTAGCTGAATTTGCGCTATTCTGCACATAGATAGCTTGTGATCTTTCTCCATACTCATAGTCATTGCGATGTTGGGGGTGTAGGAGTGTGGTTTAACTGATGTTGTATGGTAGCAGCAGCATGTCTCTCTAATCTTAGATGCAGCGCATTTCCAAAAACAGCAGCAGCATATTGACTAATGTCAAGCAGCAGTGTGCATAAAGTAAATATAGTTAGCCAAGACCAAATCTAATCCGATATAATTTACATTAATAAAAAAAAGCTTAAAAGGGAGGCACTATCCACTGCCATTGTATTAAAAAGATGGATTGTGATCTTACATTTTTCTTTTGTGTTCCACAAAATAAAGAAAGTCATATGGGTTTAAAACAAAAAGTTACATTTCTGCTTTACAGGTTGCAAAACCCCACTGGGTTATGTAGAATCATTACCCTAAACAATTTAGTTGTTTTTTCTGTTTCTGTGATTCATTAAAACATGGTTTAGTAGTTCAGTAATCCTGCAAATCAAGCCAATCCTCAAAAATGTATATGCCTATTGTCTAGGCCTAATATATAACACACACATTATACACAAGTATAATTATCATATCAGTATCAAATTAGGACACCTCTTGTGAGAAATAGAGGGGAGTTTGCATGGTAAATAATCAAGCCTACCATGATTACATCTCCTGCCCGGATATTGAGTGCAGTGGGGTCGTGGAGATTCCAGTAGTCTTTCAATGCTCTCACTTGCAATCCTCCCCTGGCATCTAATGTCAAATGACACAGGGCAAGATAAGGAAGAAATTGTGAGAATAAGAGAAAAAGAGAGACAGCTGCCATGAAAATATAAATCAATCCTTAATCCTAGGCTTTACCTGCACACTCAATATGGCTCCCTGGCGGTGTAACTAATGTGATCTTAAACAATTTGTGAGGTCTTCCTTCCCAAGATACAAAATTACTACCTGAGAACCTAAGGAATTTATACCTCAAATGAAGAGACGTTGTGGGTTGAAATAAAGAAGTGTAATAAAGAGAACTTAAAGAGCAGTATTGTAGTGTTTAAATACTCTGAAGCACTGAGCACATCTCCTGAATATTTAATGGGAAGTGGAGCTCAGATCAGGGAGACTAACCATCTCTCATCTTCAAACACAACTCCTTCTGCCATTTAGTGCTCATATCAAAGCGCATACTTCAAATACAACAAGTTACTGGATTACAGGAGACATCGTAGAACAGTACAGTCCTTCATTTCACACATACAGACGCACAAAAGCCTGTTGAACCAGACACACACACAAAGAAAACTTACTGTTCAATCTCCAGGTATGGTTGCTATTGTTATGCCACGGAACATTAATGTTATGCAACTCTATGACATGGAAACAAACCGGTTCTATCATATCTGTACACACCCACAACAGAAATGAAAACACAAAACTGAACACACCTCAAACAATTTATTGTCTACATCTAGGCAAAAAGATAACAATGAAAGCTGATAGCCTGACATAAACATAAGGTAGATGAGAAAGAAAGAAAGAAAGAAAGAAAGAAAGAAAGAAAGAAAGAAAGAAAGAGAGAAACCTCTTAGAAGTTGTTTGATTTCTTTGCTGGCATGTGAAGTGGTGAACTGGTTCACGATGTCCAGGGCTGTTTGGTTGTAGGTGTTGCGGATGTTCACATCAATTCCAGCCTGTGGTATAGAGTGAAGCATTGGATTGCCACGGACAAAAACACACAATAATATGTCACAAAAGTAAGATGTCATTGAGCTCTAATATAACTGGAAAATGGTAGACAACCTTCCTAACTATACAGTGCATCCAGAAAGTATTCACAGCGCTTCACTTTTTCCACATTTTGTTATGTTACAGCCTTATTCCAAAATGGATTAAATTAATTATTTTCCTAAAAAATTCTACAAACAATACCCCATAATGACAACGTGAAAGAAGTTTGTTTGAAATCTTTGCAAATGTATTAAAAATAAAAAACGAAAAAAATCACATGTACATAAGTATTCACAGCCTTTCCTCAATACTTTGTTGAAGCACCTTTGGCACCAATTACAACCTCAAGTCTTTTTGTGTATGATGCTACAAGCTTGGCACAACTATTTTTGGGCAGTTTCTCCCATTCATCTTTGCAGGACCTCTCAAGCTCCATCAGGTTGGATGGCACAGCCATTGTCAGATCTCTCCAGAGATGTTCAATCGGGTTCAAGTCTGGGCTCTGGCTGGGCCAGGCAAGGACATTCACACAGTTGTCCCGTAGCCACTCCTTTGTTATCTTGGCTGTGTGCTTAGGGTCGTTGTCCTGTTGGAAAATGAACCTTCACCCCAGTCTGAGGTCCAAAACACTCTGGAGCAGGTTCTCATCAAGGATGTCTCTGTACATTGCTGCATTCATCTTTCCCTTGATTCTGACTAGTCTCCCAGCCCCTGCTGCTGAAAAACATCCCCACAGCATGATGCTGCCACCACCATGCCTCACTGTAGGGATGGTATTGGCCAGGTGATGAGCAGGTGATGAGCAGTGCCTGGTTTCCTCCAGACATGACGCTTGCCATTCAGGCCAAAGAATTCAATCTTTGTTTCATCAGACCAGAGAAATTTTGTTTGTCATGGTCTGAGAGTCCTTCAGGTGCCTTTTGGCAAACTACAGGCGGGCTGTCATGTGCTTTTACTGAGGACTGGCCTCCATCTGGACACTCTACCATATAGGCCTGAATGGTGGAGTGCTGCAGAGATGGTTGTTCTTCTGGAAGGTTCTCCTCTCTCCACAGAGAAACACTGGATCACTGTCAGAATGACCATCGGGTTCTTGGTCACCTCCCTGACTAAGGCCCTTCTACCCCGATTGCTCAGTTTGGCTGGGTGGTCAGCTCTAGGAAGAGCCCTGGTGGTTCTAAACTTCTTCCATTTACTGATGATGGAGGCCACTGTGCTCATTGGGACCTTCAATGCTGCTGCAGTGCCTTTCCAAATCATGTCCAATCAACTGAATTTACCACAGGTGAACTCCAATCAAGTTGTAGAAACACCTCAAGGTTGATCAGTGGAAACAGGATGCACATGAGCTCAATTTTGAGTGTCATGGCAAAGGCTGTGAATACTTATGTACATGTAATTTTTTTTGTTTTCGTTTTTTATTTTTAATAAATTTGCAAAGATTTTAAACAAACTTCTTTCCCGTTGTCATTATGGGGTATTGTTTGTAGAATTTTGATGAAAATAATGAATTTAATCTATTTTGGAATAAGGCTGTAACATAACAAAATGTGGAAAAAGTGAAGCGCTGTGAATACTTTCTGGGTACACTGTAGTTATAGTCACAACACTGTTCTATGTTTTTCTAATTAGAAAGAGCAATATTTCACTTACATCCAGCAACAGTTTTACTACTTCTGTTTTCCCATAGAGGGCAGCCTCGTGCAGAGCCGTACCAGCTTTAGTAGTTCTGTTGATGTCAATCCCAGCTTTCAGCAGCAGTCTAAATATGAATGATAGCACAGCGACACATGAGCCATCCTGTCCTCAAGATACAAACAAAATAATTGATGCCTTTAAAAAAAACTACTTAAGGGATAATGCCCAGCTGGTCACTATCACAAAATAAACCCTGAAAAGATAATTAGGATCTTGTTTCACCGTGAATGGGGTTTATTTAGCTATAATGACCTGCTGATTGTACATTATCTAGCTTATTACATGGTTTATTATTTAAAAAAATTAATGGATATTAAATATTGATCTCAGTTGAAATCATGTTGTTTGAGAAGAAAGGAACCCCAGGGTGATACGAGAGGCATGAAACTAGCAGCTGTGTGGAAAATGGTTTCCTTGGGACATGCAGTTTGCAGTTGTGCAGTTTCATGGTCATTAAACAAAAATATTTGACCACAGACTGCTGTGATTGACCAATCAGAATCAAGCATGGGTGACTTGTATTGAAAATCTACCTAAGACAGGGTAGATCTTCTTTCAAGATTTCAAGATTTGTGAAATCGACTGGCACTTTACACAATTTCTTCTTTAAATTCACTAATACATAATTAACAGAACATTAGGCAAGCACAGCAGTATTTGCAAAACAAATTTAAGATAGTTGCTTTAGCAACCAAAATGTGAATTTTTGCTGTTATGCCTACAGCAAAAGAATTACAAACCAAAATCAACACCTAAAACTGCACAGTGAGTGGAGAACCCTGAAACAACATTACAAAGTTCAAGGCCATCAGCAAGTGGTCAAATGTCATGGCAAATTAAACTCACTGAGTAACAAAAACAGCCCCTAGATCATCAATCAATTTTATATAGAGTGTGTCACTTCTGGGTTCATTATCTAAAGCAGCAGTGCAGGTTCCATGTTATTAATAAAAAATAATAATAACTTTTATTGATTTGTTATACTAATTGAAAAGATTAACAGCCTTCTTTTCTCTTAAGGGGCTAGTTCACCCAAAAATGAAAATTCTGCTAATTTACTAAACCCATATGCCTTTCTTCTGTGAAACACAAATTTCAGATTCTTTCCATTTGAGAGCTTTGGCAGAGCAAAAGATTATCAAATCATAACACCTTACATTTTGGCCTGTTCCTCACATAAACCTATTTTATGGCTTCAGAAGACTTGGCATATAGGGTACAAGTCATATAGACTACATTTATGGTGCTTTTTTGTCATTTTGAAGCCAGACAGGCCAATCCCATTTCACATTCTTTATATGGAAATAAAAAGCATCCAGCACATTATTCCAAATTTCTCCTTTTGTGTTCCTCTGAGGATAAAAAGTAAAACAAGTTTGTACAACATGAGGGTGATTAAATGATAGAATTTGTATTTTTGGGTACACTATTCCATTAAGTCACCATGACAATAATTACACTTCAACAAATGCTGATAATCGAGTTAATTGATTCCTTGTGTAAACATCACAAAGTATCTACTTCCTGATAAAATCTGTTTGTTCAGTATAGTCATTATGTTTAGAAGGAGACTAAGCAATTGAATGATTTATATTCCTAAGCTCAATGCAGTCTCCTGTTACCTCTGTCCATCTTTTCCTTGTTTACAAATTGCATTCCAGGAAGGCTTTGGAGAGGAGAGAGATTTAGCATGAACTTTCATATATGGTTACTGCTAGAAGAGCATGTCAGAGCAGCTGACTGGCCAGTGTAACCCTATTTGGCCTCATTCCTATGCATGTTAACATCACAGAGCTGTCACAGGCCTCTAACTACACGCACATGGAGGGGAGGGCAGCTCGGGTCAACACATACCCACACCTTCAAATGCATGCTTAATTTCTCTACTCATCTATCTACTCTCCACTCTATCTGTCCACACGCTCATTCCACACTCCCGTCTCTTCACCTCAATTGTTTGACAAACATGTCAACATAGCTGCCTGCCAAAGCCTGCCTGACCACCTGCTTGACACCACACTAGGTCGCAAAAAAGGCAGACACCATCCCCCTGGCATTCATTGCTACAAACACACACATATTCTCTCACTCTTTTTTGCACCTCTGCAAGCAAGTACCTAAAAAAAAACACAGCATCTCTACTCTTGATCTACAACATCAGTTTGCCGAAAGAAGCAGACAGGTCTAGAACACTCATGTAACTTAACTGGTAGAGCATGGCACTAGCAATGCCAAGGTTTGTTTCCATGTAATACATAAAAGGATAAAATGTATACCTACAGTTTTTATAAGGTATCTATAACTACTATGTACTTAAGCATTTGATACAATATACTTATTATGGACATATCATATGTGTTGTTGCATTGTACTTACATTTAAAGCACCTGCATTAAATTGCATCTGTAGTTACACTGTTAGCCTTACCCCTTAAACGTAACCCTAACCCAACCCTAACACCTAAACTGTAACCCTTACCTCACCCATACTCCTAAACCTACCTGTATCTCAATCTCAGTAACAGCCAATGTGAATCTTGTGAGAATTTTGCAGAACAACATGTAATTACACAATAACGCATTGTATTTTATGTATTTTAATGTAAGTACATAGTAGTTAAAGACATGTAATATAAAGTGGGATCACACCTTGAATGCAGTATACTGTAAATTGTTTTGGATTAATAAAAAAAATTCTGCCAGATTCATAAATGCATTAGAGTTAAAACTAGTAGAGCATGGCACTAGCAATACCAAGGTTATGGGTTTGACTCCCAGAGAGGGAACACGTAAATTTATAAAATATATACATTGAATGCACTGCAATTAGCATTAGAGAAAAACTTGCATAGATGCATTATAGTTATAACTGTTAGACCATGGCACTAGCAATACCAAGTTCAAAGGTTTGATTCCCAGGGAACACATAAATGGATAAAATATATACCTTGAATGGACTGTAATTCACATTGGATAAAAACATCTGCAAGATGTATAAATGTATTACAGTTACAACTGGTAGACAATGGTGCTAGCAATACCAATGTTATGGGTTAAATTCCCAGGGAGGGAACACATAAACTGATTGAATATATTCCTAGAATGCACTTTATTTGCATTGGGTAAAAACTTCTGCCATATGCAAAAAAGCATTCAATTTAAAACTGGTAGACCATGGCGCTAACAAAAGTTATGGGTTATATTCCCAGAAAACACTTAAACTGATTAAATATGTACTTTGAAAGCACTTGACTTTAAGATGCTTTGGATAAAAGTGTCTGCTAAAAATATATAAAAGCAAGTAAAAGCAACTGAGAGGGAGATAAGATATAGGAAAACATAATAGAATGAACATTTTAGTAGCCAGTGAAAAGCAAACCTGATGATGTCCTTATGGCCATTGCGAGCAGCAAGGTGTAGGGGGGTATTATCTCGCCCATTTCCCTCTAAGAGAGGTACCACCATGTTACTGCTCAACAACAGCTGGGTCACCTGAGGGAAAGTATAACAGAAGTGTTTTTACCTGTCAGGCAGACAATACTCCAGTGTTATATACTTTTGTTCACACCAACATTCTACAACAGGGGTCCGCAATGGAACTGCAGGGGGTTCGGCAATAATTGTTTGATCTCAAACTATTTTTTGTGAGAACATTTTTTTAATATATGTTAAAGAAATACAATAACAAGTTAACTTAAACCAAAGATGTAAATATAACATACAAGTATATAACTGTGTACATTTGTTATCAGTATGGTACTATACAAATGTTATTACAGGCTTGGCTTAAAATATAACAATCAGTTTTATACAATCTGTAACAGAGGTCCTTGGCATGAACATTTTTGTAGAATCATGTTCTAAACAAGTTGCCAGTGCCAATTTACAATGCAGCAAACTAACCAGAAAGAGTTGTCAACCCAGGCATATGACTATGTACTATCTGACATTGAGAATGTGTCAAATGGAATTCAGTTTCCAACTGGGGCAGAATCCTCCTGCAGCCCAGCAACTGACTTGCTGGTGTGCTGCTAAATTAGACTCATTCCATCAGCCTGCCTCTCTGCAGCATTTGCATTCTATAATTCCAAATGACTTGGGCAAAAGATTAAATAGAAACAGTTCGCCCTTCCAAATCTAGTTTAAGGTGAATTAAAGATCTCTCAACAGGACTTATTCAAAAAACTGTCAAAAAAGCCATTTTCCCAAGCCTTTTATCCTGATTTTCCCAGTTTGTGCAGGGTGCCACTGTAAGCAGTTTGTATAAGCTTAGTGATATTCTTCGCCACTGAATGCGTATGTAATACTGTCTTCGCCAAAATAATCAAGACCTCATTCAAGCTCTGTTATGTCATAAACTCCTGCTTATAATTATCTTTGAGAATGCAGTGTGGAAATATCTTCAGTGGTATGAGCATGTTTTGAGAGTTGGATAACTCAGATAGATGTTGAAAAGGGCACAGTTATTTAAAATGTGGTTAAACGCTCACTGTATTGATGCAGAAAATACAAAAATAGTAGTTGAACGATTCCCCTGCACATTCACGGCACCATTTCATCTTGTGTTAATAAAATGAAAAATTTACTAAAAAAATGCAGTTTTACCCTTTGGTAAAATCTAAATATTTGTACCTCAAACGGAATAGGGTTATTGACAACGGCTTGAATTCTTTCCTAAACACCCAAACTAATGGACAGTTGAGATCATTTGAATCATCCATAACTTTCTGAAACAAAATTGTATTAACAAGTCAGCCTATTCAGCTTTTACCTAGTCAAACACATTCAGGTGTGTCAAGATCATTTGTCGCCCACAGGCTTATATACATTTTATTGTAATTAAAATTCATTTTATGCCTTGGTTTTAGAAAGGGCTAATGTATTTCAGAATAAACCTATAATTCTTAAACAAATGTTAATTCTGTTTAATACTATTTGTCACCATTGTGTTGGTAGGTTGCAAGGTTTTTATTAGCTGTATAATTTTCTCTTTTTTTTTTGTCATGTCACTTAACATTGGCACCTTTAGACACCATTAATTGTTCACCCAAAATTTAATTTCTGTCATCATTTACTCGCCCTCATGCCATCCCAGATGTGTATGATTTTCTTTATTCTGCTGAATACAAACAAAGATTTTTAGAAGAATAACTCAGCTAACAATGCAAGTGAATGGTGGCCAGAACTTTAAAGGTCAACAAAGCGCATAAAGGCAGCATAAAAGTAATCCACATGACTCCAGAGGTTAAATCCATATCTTCAGAAGCAACATAGTTGGTATAGGTGAGAAACAGATCAATATTTAAGGCCTATTATATATTCTCCTCCCTTCCAAGTAGGTGGTGATAAGCACAAAGAATGCAAAATGCCAAAAACAAAAGAAGAAGAATGTGGAAGTGAAAGTGGAGATTTATATTTAAAAATGACTTAAAATGGATTTGTTTCTCATCCACGCCTATCATATCACTTCTGAATATATGGATTTAACCTTATGGATTAATTTTATGCTTTTTGGACCTTCAAAGTTCTTCATTGTGTAGACCTACAGAGCTGAGGTATTCTTCTAAAAAATCTTTGTTTGTGTTCAGCAGAAGAAAGAAAGTCATACACTTCTGGGATGGCATGAGGGTGAGTAAATGATGAGAGAATTTTCATTTTTGGTGAACTATCCCTTTAACATGATATTTTGTGACATTTCACTTGAATAGCACAAATCAAGGATATATTTATCCCTCTGAAGAGTAGGGGCAGGCCAGCTTACAACAGATGTAGTGACCGTCACAAAATCTCCTCTTCACTCACCTTGAGTCTGCCAAACTCACAGGCCAGGTCCAGAGGGGTCTTCTTTACTTTGTTGACAGCGCAGGGGTTGGACTGGTGTTGCAGTAGCATTTCAGACTGAGTAGACACACATAAACACAGAGATATAGTGAAAGGGCAAAGGAGCCGTGTCTGGGTACATTAGGCTTCTGTAATTACACAAGAACACAATAGAAGGACAACATCAAAAGCCATATTGATTTTAGTCTCCTCGCATATGAAAAGCTGAAATGGCATCCAGGAAGGTCAAGGAATTTGAGGGAAAGGGCATAGAAATCCTTTGAATTCTTTGTTAAAATATATTATGTTATCTAGCACACAGCATATCCTGTAACATTATTTGTGAGAAAGGGTCAGACGTCTGGAAAGGGAATACTCTGTATTTCGAGCCAAACCTTGGTCAATCTAACCTGGTTCTGAGAGGTGTCAAATACACAGAAAGACTAACTGAAAAAAAAAACACATTGTTTTAAAACAAAGCCCTGGACCTGCAGAGTAATGCTATCTGTGTTGGGGACCACTGTTTTGCCTTGAGCATGTAACGACAAGTCTTGCATTTTTCCAGGGCTCCCATTTTCTTTAAAAAAAATATTAAATGCCACATATCCTCTTCATCTAGCAGCTACAGTAGCTCTGTAAACAGCCTCAAAAGCAAATTTTTTGGTTTGATCCACAGCATATTCCTGAGTCACTATCAAAGAAATCCTACATTCAGCCTTTTTGCCCATTTATTTTGAATAACGAGTGCAAAGACAGAGATGAAAGCATTTAGTGAATTCCCTTTGACAATATGGAAGATGAACATTAATATTTATGCATGTATGCATTTAGCAAACACCTATATCCAAAGTGACTTACAGTGCATTCAGGGTAAATCTTTTATCAAAATGTCTGTGCCCACAGGGGCCTGGGTAGCTCAGCGAGTAAAGACACTGACTACCACCCCTGGAGTCACAAATTCAAATCCAGGGCATGTTGAGTGACTCCAGCCAGTTCTCCTAAGCAACCAAATTGTCCGGTTGCTCGGGAGGGTAGAGTCACAAGGGGTAACCTCCGCATGGTCACTATAATGTGGTTCTTGCTCTCTGTGGGGCACATGGTGAGTTATGTGTGGATGCTGCGGAGAATAGCATGAACCTCCACATGTGCTACATCTCCTAGGTAATGCGCTCAACAAGCCACATTATAAGATGCATGGATTGACAGTCTCAGATGCGGAGGCAACTGAGATTCATCCTCCACCACCCAGCCTGAGGTGAGTTTGACGTTGTGTCGAAGAAGCGACACTAGGGGTCCATTTTAATCACGCCATGCACTGAACTGTGTACGTGTGCTGCTGACACAGGTGCGGGCAGGCAGTTGCGTGCCAAAACACAGGCTGTGTCAGACTGTACATACCCTTCCCCAAAGCCCTATAAGATAGTCATAACCTTCTGGTTCCCTACACACCGATATGGGGGGAACAAGGCGACGTGCCAAGCATGGGAGCAAGCCGTGCCAGCCGCTCCTTTTCTCTCTCTATGTTTCTCGCATAGTGTTAAAGCGGCTGTGGCCATCTGTGACCAGGGGGCAGTGAGGACTGCCCAAGGGAGACGTGGGTCCGCTCCGCTACACACAGGGGGAAAAGTCCACATGGGGACCCGACCTGTGGAGCACCTATACCAGTACAGAGTAATTTCAGTACTCATAGTGGGTCTGGTCAGGGAATTCCTCCAGTGAATTCGCGGACCAAAGGGCTAGGGAGGAGTCATCCAGGGAGCCGAGTTAGTGGGATCTCCTGGGATGAGCGCACAATATTACCTCAGTGGACGGAAAGGGCACTAGGTGCAAGCGGTACAGTTGTTACCGCATTCCCGAGTTCTACATGAGATGAAACTGACTCAACTCTGAGATTGTAAAATCTTGTAAAGGTATTGGGTGTTGCCCAACCTGCTGCTCTGCATATGTCTGCTAAGGAGGTGCCTTTGGCCAGTGCCTACGCGGATGCCACACTTCTCATCGAGTGTGCTCGAACCCGCAAGGGGGTGGGCATGGCCTGGGTGTGATAGGCCAATGCTATGGCGTCAACCACCCAGTGGGAAAGCCTCTGTTTGGAGACAGCGTTACCTTTCCGATGTCCACCAAAGCAGAACAAGAGCTTCTCAGAACGTCTAAAGCTCTGCGTGCGGTCCAAATAGATACACAAAGCACGTACCGGACACAGCAACAAAGGGGCTGGGTCTGCCTCCTCGCAGGGCAGTGCTTGCAGCTTCACTACCTGGTCTCTGAAGGGAGTTGTAGGAACATTGGCCATGTAGCCCGGTCGAATAACTCCAGGCACGTGTCGCTGACATAGAACGCTTGCAGGTCCCCAACCCTCTTGATGGAGGCAAGCGTGATCAGGAGGGCCATCTTCAGGGAGAGGGCCTTGAGTTCAACTGATTCTAGCAGCTCGAAGGGGGGTCTCTGAAAGTCCAAGAGAACCACTGAGAGATCCCAGGAGGGGAACAGGCTTGGCCTCAACCTCCGGGCACCTCTAAGGAACCTGATATCCAAGTTGTGCTTACCCAAAGACTTGCCCTCTACTGCGTTGTGGTGGGCTGCAATAGTGGCAACATACACCTTCAAGGTGGAAGGGGACAGCCTCCCCTTCAACCTCTCCTGAAGAAATGAGAGCACTGAGCGGACTGCGCACATCTGTGGGTCTTCAGACCGGGAAGAACACCAATTCGCAAACAAGCGCCACTTCAGGGCGTAAAGTTGCCTGGTAGAGGGAGCTCTGGCTCTGGTTGATCATGTCTATGACAGCAGGTGGTAGGCCAGCTAGATCTTCTGCATCCTGTCAAGGGGCCAGACATGGAGGTTCCAGAGGTCTGGGCGCTAATGCCAGAGGTTGCCCCGTCCCTGAGAGAGAAGGTCCTTCCTCAGGGGAATTCGCCAGGGAGGGGCTGTCGCTAGGAGCACGAGTTCCGAGAACCACGTCCGTGAGGGCCAGTAGGGGGCACCAGAATGACTTGTTCCTCATCCTCCCTGACCTTGCATAGAACCTGTGCAAGAAGGCTCACTGGGGGAAATGAGTACTTGCGCAGCCCCCTGTGGGCCAGTACGTCTGACCCGAGGGGAGCCTCTGTTCTGGAGTACCAGAGCGGGCAGTGGAATGTCTCTCGGGAGGCAAAGAGGTCTACCTGTGCCTTGCCGAACCGCTCCCAAATCAGCTGGACTGACTGGGGGTGGAGCCTCCACTCTCCCCTGAGTCCGCTGCCACGTTGAGGCTGCCCAAGATTCCGTACACCGTCTGTTCGTCGAAGGCATCCCCCTGCGGTGGCAAAAGCACAGGCGGCTCTGCCACAGCCCGAGCCCAGTCCTCGGCCCCAGCGTAGAGCCCCCTGCAGGAAGCGGCCACCCCCCACCTCACTAGCACTAGGACCCTGAGGAAAGTTCCTAAGCATCCCTGAGACGGATGACTCAGGGAGCGAGATGTCCACCAGAACCCTGGAGGTGGTATCCAGACCACTCCCTTCCCGCTGGAGTGCTGGGAGGTAAATCTTGTGTTCTCTTTTGTTCGCCACTCACTCCTCACTCCTTGAGTCACACAGCCGGTTTTTATGACTGCTTTTATCAAGTCAACTGGACACTGAGCCCACGGCCAGGCGGATGTGACAAGTTACAAAGACGGTCAAAAAGCCCTCCTCCCCCATCACCAACCCCCCCCCCCCCCCAACTGCAAAAGTACTTTGCGGTTTCCCTCAGCACAGCCACCTCAGGACGAAGCGAGGCACCTCGATGTGGCCTCTCCAGCTGCCCCCTGTTGCGAGGCCTCACCCTCAGGTACGTCAGACGCGATTGTCCCCATAGTGCCCCTCGCCCGGACCTTGGATGCATGGCTAATGCTTCCAACCCATCACGGTGGCTAGCTAGGACCATCTTATTCGGCTACGCAATTCAGTTCGCCAGGCGCCCGCCCAGGTTCGCCGGCATCGCTTCACCTCTGTGCAGGCCGAGAACACCGCCACCCTGCGTGCTGAGATCGTGACCTTCTGCGCAAGGGTGCGATAGAGCCTGTCCAGCCAAGATGAGGAATGGGTTCTACAGCCCTTACTCCATCGTGCCCAAAAAAGGTGGTGGGTTGCGGCCATTCATGGACTTGCAAGTTCTGAAACAGGACCTGTACCGACCATGTGTCCTGCATCAATATTCATGGTGGTAGACCTGAAGGATGCTTACTTTCATGTCTCGGTTTTACCTCATGACAGACCCTTCATACAGTTTGCTTTCGACGGCCGGGTGTTTCAATACAAGGTCCTCCTCTTCAGCCTGTCCCTGTCTCCTCACGTATTCACGAAGGTCGCAGAGGCAGCTCTTGCCCCGGAAGTGGGCATCTGCATACTCAGCTACCTCAATGACTGGCTGATTCTCTTAGCACACTCTCGAGAGTTGCTGTGCGCACACAAGGACCTGGTGCTCAGGCACCTCTGTCGTTTAGGGCTTTGGGTCAACTGGGAAAAGAGGAAGTGTGCCTGGAGTTCGGTCTGGTAGATTCTCACGTGATACTAAGACCCCGACTGTGCTATGAGCCCAAGGTTCTCATGATCCCTTTAGGGCTCAGGTGGTGAGCCAGCAAGCGCTGTCCCGGAGGAGGCAGACCCAGCCTAACTGTTGCTGGGTCTGGTGTGTGCTTTGTGCACCTATTTGGATTGCATGCAGAGCTCTAGATGCTCTGAGCAGCTGTTTGTCTGATTTGGCAGAGAGCAGAAAGGGAACGCTGTCTCCAAACAGAGGCTTACACCCTGGATCATGAACGCCATCATGCTGGCATACCAGGCCAGGCCGTGCCCGCCCCCTTGGGAATATGAAAACATTCTACAAGGAGTCTGGCATCCTCGTGAGCACTGGCCAGTGGCACCTCTCTAGCAGACATCTTCTGCAGGGCAGCGGGCTGGGCAAAACCGAATACCTTTGAGACTTTTGGTCTCTGGGTCGAGCCGCTTTCGTCCCATGCATTTTCAGGTATGAACGTGTAAGGTTACAGGACAACTGGTCGGGTATACTGCTTGCATACAGCGTCTTTTCCCTCCGTGAGGTGAAGACGTGTGCTTCTTTCCCATGCGAGTTCATGAACCTGGATGCCTTCCTCCCTAGCCCTGTGGCTTGCGAATTCAGCAGAGGAGTTCGCAGCCAGACCCACTACATGTACTAATATGCCCTGTACTGGGATAGGTGCTCCACAGGTGTCGACTACTCTGGTAACCCCTTGTGATGTAAGTACGGTTTCCCTGTAAGCAGACCCATGTCTCTCTTGGGCAGAGCATTCTCTGCCCCGGTTGCTGTGTTGTAGAGCTCCTCCCCTTCGAGACAGGACCTACCACCGTTCCTCTTCTATGTGCGGCGGATGAGCCCACGTGTCGTATTGCCACAAGTTAACTCCCCATCGGGCAGGATGTGAGGAAAAGAACACCATCCCCGATGCGTTAGATGGCCCCAGTCGAATATAATACTCTGTGGAGAGAAAACAGAGAGAAAAGGCTGCGGCTGGCGCGGCCTGCTCCTGTGCAGTTCACGTAAAACAGTTCAGCTGTTGTGCCGTTTTTCTATAGGAGCCCCTAGTGTTACTACATCAACACAATGTTGAGTGAGTGACAGAAGGGGAAAGTCTTGGTTACTGTTGTAACCTCCATTCCCTGATGGAGGGAACGAGACGTTGTGTCCCTCTTGCCACAACACTGTACTATCCGCTGAAAGAGTCGGGACCTTGTCTCGGCTCCTCAGCACAAAACCTGAATGAGTGGTCACATTCCAGCTCCTTTTATACCCGTATGTCCAGGGAAGTGGCATGCAAATTCCACTCGCCAATTCTCACTGGCCTTTTCTCAAAGCTTGGAGGTGTTTGGGGCTCCCAAGAGCGACCCCTAGTGTCACTACATCGACACAACATCTCGTTCCCTCCATCAGGGAATGGGGTTACAATAGTAACTGAGATGTTATCTCATCATTAGGCAACAGACTGCTAAAAATTGCATTCATTTCCAAATATTTCTTCCTCAAAATTAAGAATTTTTAATGGAACTGTCGAAGAATCTGAATTGTTAAGAGGAATGTTACCAAACCACCTGCTCTAAAAGTGTTTTTCATGAGCCAACCAAACGGAACCAGGTTTTGCTGGAGTTGGTGATGGTTATACAATGGGTTTAGGAACACAGTTCACTCACTCAAAGCTGCCCAGGCTATATCAGTTAATCAGTACATCTGTGCCATCAGTACATATCATACCAGTTAACCACACCCACTTTAGTACAATGGACTTTCATGCAAGTGGCAGTCTAAACCCAGTTTGACTCTTGACATTGTCCTCCTTGTGTCATTACAGACAGTTACAAAACTGGAGGAAAAGTGAGCTACATACCACTTCATAGTGTCCGTACTGTGCAGCCAGGTGGAGAGGGATCTGTCCATCTTGTGAAGCCCCATTCACAGAAGCTCCAGCTCTCAACAGCATTAGCACAGAGTCAGCCTTCCCCTGCCAGGCAGCATAGTGCAATGGACGCATACCTAGAATAGTGGGTAAAAGCAGAAAATATTTTTTTTTACGGCTTCAAGTTCCACTGCATAGAAAAAGACTGTGCCTTCCTTGGTAGGGGCCTCTTTTTTCTATTAAAAGTTTTTTCTATGCTCAGTTTACGTCCACAATAATCCATGTATGTTTCTAGACACCTTGGAGTCTTCTGAATGTTAGGTTTATGAAATTATGAATATGGAATAGGAATTGTATGAAAATTTTATAAGCTGTCAACACTTTTTTTTCTGTAGTAAAGTTGAAAAAGAGGCTCTGTGAATGCATGTGTTGTGAAAACCACTGGCAAAATAAAGTTGACTATTGGGTAGTTAATACTTTTTACTAAAACTATTTTAAACAGATAATTCTTTGATCATTACATTTGTCACACCATAGGACCATTAAAAATGAACTAATGAGAGCAAATACAGTAGCTGATTAAAGCAACGGTCATATTAGGGTTAGCCTTTGAGTATGCAAAATTATTGCAGACACCATAATGGACAGGAAATTATATCGTGATCAAGGGACTCTGTCCTGCAACAATAAAAACATGCAGCTTTGAAATATGAAGACCTTTTGATCTTCTATTGGTCACATGCATTTTCATCATACAAATTTGTAGGTGATAGTTCACCGAACTTTCATCTGCATCAGAATGCAAAATTTCTTTGCATTAGCTTGCATTTTGGTCTCCTGCATTTGGATGCATTTGAATGGGAGTGAATGGAGTGCAAACTGTAATGTGAATGCAGCTTAAAAATAATGACCAGTTACAATGCCCAATATATACAGTACACTTTCCCATTTATATCAACTTGAAACCTTGAACATCGACAAAAATACCCTTGTATTGACTGTCTTATTGAATCTGTTTTGATGCAACATTAAATTGATACAAAACAATGCAAAGTAAGGACATGTACATTAAACTGACTGACTGATTTGTAGCAGTATAATGGAAAGAGTGAGCAAAAATGGCACAGCGTTTTACCATTACTGTCTTTGATATCCACGGTAGCCTGTACCTCCAACAGCAGAGACAGCAGATCAGTTGTGCCAGTGAGAGCTGCATGGTGAAGTGCTGAAAATCTGTGAAAGAGAAGAAGAAAAATATAAAAGTCCTGAAAATTATGAAAAATTGCCCTGAAAAAGTTATCTAAACTTGTCTATTTATTGGTTAAATAAGGTTCAAAGTGACATGTAATTTCTGTGCATCTAGCGGCATCGTACATAATTGCAAAAACAATGACTGCTTTCAAAAAGGTTTCCCGAACATGCTCCCTGTCTGTTATTGGTCGTCCAATGACCAAACTCACAACATAGGTTGAGCAAATGTTGCTGTGTCGGGCTGGAGGAGACGCTCCAAAAATAGAGCAATGTTTTGAAAGATTCAGTGTTTACACTTTTAATATAAACAAATATTGTAAAGACTGGCGACCTGTCCAGGGTGTACCCCGCCTTTCGCCCAATGTTAGCTAGGATAGGCTCCAGCCCCCCCGCGACCCTGTACACAGGATAAGCGGTTGTCGATGGATGGATGGATGGATGGATGGATGGATGGATGGATGAATATTGTAAAGTTTATGCTCTGATTAGCCAAAATATGAGAAGAAACATTCATTCAATTCAGATCTTACAAATAAAACATTTTGGAGAAAAATAACCCATCTGGTGTTGAAGAATGTAATATTGTAATAATTAATATGATTAATACATCCATAATATCTTATACATATGCATATAATTTGAGTCATGGGCTGATTAAATGCTGTATTAAATATAAATGGTGTGCCATTAAAGCCATATCCAGAGATAAATTATATATCAAACATACAGTATATTAAAAGTGGAAGAGCTTTATTATAAGATTATTATTCTTCAAATCTGCCAGGCCAAGTGCACTTGGGATTTACAAATTGCTTTGAGTCAATGGAATAATAGATGTGCATGTAGCTCACTACCATTTTAACATCCTCACACTGAGTTCTAAGAATAAAATGTGTCAGTACAGCTAATAAGTGTATAATTAGCTCTCTAGATTAAGCTGACTTTGCCTTGTAGACTTGAGATTGTTTCTGGGTTTAAGGAACTGAATTTGGAGGAATAGCACTAATCCAAACAAAGCCTTCGTGACTGAGACAAATAAATATATAATTAGCATTAAAAAATGTATCACAGGAATAGAAAACCAAGGTTTCTTTGGAATTACTTGTGCCAGAGTGAAATTTTTTTTTTTTCACACTAGTTTAGCTGTTGCATTATTCTTCTGTAATAGAATATCAGTGCATACTATGATGAATTTGCTCAGCATTTATTGAAAAGATGTATAAAGGATCAGTTTAGAGACACTCCTTTCTAACCCATATGTGTAATACAATGTCACAATAATATTCATCTGCATTGTTTAATGATGGATGAGACATTCATGCATCTTACTGTGTACTGTACTTGTCACACACCCCATTTGTACAAAAACACATAAAAAATAGGACAGTCAAGGGACTCATACAAAAACGTAAGGGGTAAAATTGCAGCTTCAAAGACATTCAACAAGGGATGTGCAAAACTATAGATTTTCATAATCAATTTGCTGGGTTGAACAAATATTAGTCAACTTATTGGTGTTAAGGAAGCCCTGTATAATTAGACCTTAGACTATAATTAGACAGGAAGATGTGTACATCTTCCTGTCTTCTCTCACATTGCACTGACAGAGTGTTCCTACATGCCCTTTCATCCAGAGATGAATCACAGGTATGAGTACAACTACTCCTAACTTCAGTCGAGACTTACTGTAGATAAAATCATGATTGCACACTTATTTTTGTGAAACTAATAGATAAAAAAGGAAAAAGCACCATGCAGCCTTTGTTCTGCAGCCACAGAAGTTGAGAGTGAGTAACGCTGAAACGATTAATATTACACATATCTCAAGCATGCTGTGTTTGGCTTATGGTGCGGCATTCACTATCTGATCCAGATTTCTGAGCTTTTGGCTGAGAGCATTCTTAAACCCATTCACAAGGGACACTTCTTACACATCAGTATGTTGTCCATCGATAATTACTGTGCATGTTAAAAATATCCTGTCGGGCAAATTATTATGTTCTATTATTATGTATTGTATGAATAACAGAACATGACTTTTCGAAAATCATACAAAAAGACTGATTGAAAAATGTACTGATTAAGAAAGAAAGAAAGAAAGAAAGAAAGAAAGAAAGAAAGAAAGAAAGAAAGCCGGGTGCTGGAGTGAACTGCGCCAGTAGCACTGATGAATAATGAAATGTTTTCCCTCCACCTCAGCTGCGGGTCCCTTAGGAATCTGTTTCTCAGTTCTTCTCCTGCTGCTCATGAAAGCACAAATTAACACTCATGCTTCAACTTCATCAAGATACGCTTTCAACTTTCTGCCGATTTTATCTCTCTAGACTAATGGGACACCCAGATACAACATCCGCCATGTTTTTATGTATATGCCTACACAATGTCACATCATCTTTGAGCTACTTACAAAAAGGCATCCAGCTACAAAGATAACAGATGACCATTTTACTCTGACTGAACTAGCAAATAAGTTTAGTCAACAAAAATGACATTTTAGTTGACAAAAATGACATTTTAGTTGACAATAATGTGCAAAATGACAAAAATGTGTGTCAAACTGTTTGTGGACTGGTTCTCACTGACTATGGCAACACTGCAGTCGCGGCTTTCCGTCCTCAGAGGAAAAGCCACCCCACCGCGGTCCTTCTACCTACGGATTTGAAGACGCATTGTTTAGCACTGGGGGCGATTTAGGGATTCCAATGGGAGCCATTCTGCCAGGTAAACCCCACGGACCTCCCATTCCCCAGCACACTCGTTTGCCCCAGTCGAGATCTGCGATGAGACTGCCGGCTCATCTTAATGCAAGTTCACAAACTCATTCGGGGCTTGTGAAACAGATGAGCTCTCGATAGCAGCATCAGAGAGCGGGCTGGTTCAATCTGACGCTGAGGATTCGACGGGGCTCCCACCTTTGGGTGCGGTTGCCCCATCGCAGACTAACGAGGAGATGACTGCCATGCTTGTCAGGGTGGCTGCGTGTGTCGGGCTGGAATGGAACCCTAAGCCACGTCCTGAACCATCGTGGATTGATGATTGGTTCCTTGGTCCGGAGCACCACTCACGGCCGCGTCCTGCCCTGTCCCTTTCTTCCTGGATGTGCATAAGGAGCTCACGTAGTTGTGGTGGGCATCTTTTACTGCCCGGACCCGATCTCTGAGCTCATCCGTTCTCACTACCCTCGATGGTGGGGCTGCCAGGGGGTACTCTGTGATTCCCAAGGTGGATAAGGCGTTTGCGTTGCACTTTTGCCTGCAAGGAACCGTCCGAGACTCCCGTCCAAGGCCTGTAGGTTTATGTCAATGGTGACTAAGGTCTACATTGCCACTGGACAGGCCGCCTCTGCCCTGCACACCATGGCTCTCCTGCAAGTGCACCAAGCCAAGGCCCTGACAGAACTGCACAAGGGTTGTTCTAACCTGGGGTTGATGCATGAGCTGCGCTCGGAGACTGACGAAGGTCATGACGTTGACTCTCGGGCAGGCGATGTCTACCTTTATGGTCCAGGAACACAACTATGGCTCAACTTGGTTGAGATGAGGGAGGCTGACAAGGCACGGTTCCCTGACGCCCCCATCTCCCAAGCTGGCCTATTCATCAACACCGTCGAGGAATTTTTCCCAGCAGTTCTCTGCATTTAAGAAGCAGAAGGTTGCTATTCAGCACATCCTGCCCTGGCGCGGATCAAGATCCCACAACCCATCTGCTATTTGTCAAGGGCGTCCCCCTGTGGCAACGACACTGGCTCCACTGCAGCCTGCCCCAGCATGTCGGCCCCGGCATAGAGCCCCCCACATGAAGCAGACGCCCCCCGTTTCACGGCCCGCTGCCAAGAGCCCGAGGAAGACTTCGAAGTCGATAAAACACTTTATTTAAAATAAACTGGCGCATAATGCATGAAGCGCTTCTTATTATTATATGCGTTACCAGCATCTCCGTCTCCGCAAGGAAAAATATCATAATAATAACGCGGAATACAAGATGGAGTATAATTCAAACATCTTTATTAAATGATTGCTGAGCAAACGGCATTAAAAGTAACACCTGTAGAGTCCAGAAACATTTCTTCATCTCTTCTCCTGTCATTTGTTAACCTCACGAGAAAGCGTCGCCCTTATTACACTCCCTGCGGAAACAAGTGAAAGCGTAACTAATATTTCCAACATCCAACAAAATGAAAAGGAAGGAACGTACATATAATAAATCAAATATTTAGTTACTATAATATTATGTTTTGATAAATTAAATATAATAAAATAAGGAATAAAAAAATTATTAAATGAAATGGTGACAAACTAACCACAATTTTCACTTTAAATTTAATTACACCAATGGGTTATCAGTTGAACTTCAGTTTGACATTAAGCCTCATTCTTTAGGACTATCTTATATACAGTAAATAATAGTTTGTATAAGCCTACTAGTTTTTAAGGCCTAGAATAAAGAGTAACATTTATATTTAAAATTATATATTGTGTTTATTGAATTATTCAATCAACCAACATTATTTTTGACAGAAAAACTAGGCAACAACTATGGTTTTACCAACAGGGAAATGTAGTTAACAGTGACATTGAGCAGAAAGCTTCCATATAACCAGTTTTTACAGAGCTGCTGATAAAAGTTAAATGATCTGCATCGATTGATGAGATGAAAAGAAAATTGGAGATCTGTATCGGATGTTAAAATCCTGATTGGAGCATCCTTAATATTCAAGTTGACTGTGTTTCAAAAACTAAGGATGATGATTAGTGGGCTGAGATCCTATCACAAAATGGACATAAACAGGTATACGGTGGATGGTAACATTTGGATATGAAGAAGAATTAGTTTCATTGTTTATATATTTATTTATATTGTATATCAGTACTATGTTGTGTAATTGTGTACATTTGATATGTAAACTGTTGTGTAATTATGTGTACATTTGTTATGTAAATTGTGTTGTGTAAATATTTTGTTTATTGTAAAGTGGTTTATGTCTCGTCACTGTCATGACTGCAATGTTGCTCGGAACTGCACACAAGACTTTCACGTACTGTTGCACTCGTGTACACAGTAGTGTGACAATAAAGTGATTTGATTTGATATTTTTTTGTGGTTAAACTGAAAAAAGGTCTCAGTTTGGTTCTTTTTAAGAGGGTTCAAGTGTGAAAACCCCAGAAGCCTTTTTGCAGTTGAACATGTGGACAACATTATTGTGACAGGGCAGAGGGTGGGGCCGGGTTGTGATTATACACACCCGGTCCCTTATCAGGCTAATTAAGCCTCCGAGAGGGATAAAGGCCGATGGCAGACGGTGGTGTGACAAGAGAGAGATCTTTACGCACATGTCCATCATGTGTGTGTTTGTCTTTTGTTTAAGTTTAACATTAAACTATTTTTACATTGTCAAGCCGGTTCTCGCCTCCTCCTTTCCATTGAACTACGTTACAATTACCATCATAATCGCAGTTCAAATCGCAATCGCAATATGACTTTTTGTCCAAATTGTGCAGCCCTAATACTCAGGTGGCATTTCATCCCATGCTTCCAGTCTTGTCGGGCACTTCTCACACACCTTACAGTCTAGCTGATCCCACAAAAGCTCAATGGGGTTAAGATCCATAACACTCTAAAAAAGTAGACAAGAACAGAATAAATAAACTTCTTGTTCAAGCGCCATTTCTGAGGCTGAACTGAATTATGAATATTACAGATGACAATTCACCTAATGTCATTGCATGTCATTTGCTATGTATGGTAATGTATACAGCCACAAAGATTTGGAATAAAGCAAAATCAAAATAAAGTGAACCTGCAGAGTTTCGTTTCATGGGCGCAAACTGTTCCGTGGAAAGTGAGACAAAATCAGAGCACCTCCTGAGAAGGTCTGAGGTAATTTGCAGCATTCTCATAGACGACACTATTCTTGCAAACTGTTTGCAGATGACTGAAACAGAGTAGATAGAGTGTGAACTTTTTGCAAGCACGTGTTCCATCAGATGCACTTGTGCTGCGCTCATGGTCGGCAGAGCGCCACTAAACACACTAAATCAGACACACACTTCAACTGCTTTTTTTTTGTCTGTTCTTCAAAATCTAATCAAGTGTGTTTATTAAAATGTGTGTCTTTGTGTCTAATGGCATTTCTGAAATGAGTGCCGGGTGGATAAGCACAAGTACCCACCACTGTGCATGTGGGTGTTAATTTCAAACCCTGGATGTAACAAGTAAAATGTCTTATTTTCAATTCTTTATATTTGTGAATTGTGAGAAAATTATACAAGTGAGCGGAGTCTTCCAATAAGGTAATGGAACAGTAATTGTCACCACAAATTTGTTCAACCAAACAAAAAGAAATTCAGTTCACCGTGTTTTTGTGACAATTCCAATTCAACAAGATTGTTAATGGCATCTGAATTGAATAAAGGCACTTCATGGCATCAGAAAGCATAGCATTCTAGTGATGATGATGGATGCCAACATGACTGAAAAGAACATCTTCATAGAGTATTTAAACAGGTGAAAAACACATGATCAATTAAAGGTGTGTATAATCACAAGGTGTTTTAAACTGAGCAACCAATGTTTTTGTGTAGCTGCAGTATTTCTGAAGTGCTCTGTTTGATTCCAATCTTCTCCTTAGCAGTTATAAACAGGGCAACTTCATAATTGAGAATTTGAATTTTAAGTTTACAGAGATTACTATGTGGATATTCAACTGCCATGGGGGTAGGCTTGGAAAACTGCACAAAACATCAGCTAAACACCAAAAAAACAGAACTGTGAAAAAGTTCTCCATAGCATGTGGAAAATTAGAGAACTTACCCATCTTGGTCTTGGTAGTTCACATTCAGCCTCTTTGTGGAGCCCAGTAACTCTGGAAAAACAGATAGAAATAAAAGTCAAGACATGATGTAATATTTTCAACATATCATTCAGCTGCTGATCCCTCCATTAGAGAGCTATGAGGCATGATGCTTTTATGGCAAGAGAGTACTTGTTTCAAACTTTCAACAGGCAAGAAGACTGATGGCTGTATGATATTTTGTACCAGACTTAAAAAGCATTTTTAAGTGTACACTGTCATCTGAATTACTAGCCATATTTATATGTAAATACACAATGTTTGACTGTAACAAGGATTACTTTTTCAGCATGTGAACTGATCAAAAAGTCAGTTATTTATTGCTCTGTTTAAATATGTCTTAAAGGTATAGTTTACCCAAAAATATAGTTCGTCATTATTTTCTCACTTGTATGCCATTCAAATCTGTATGGTTTTTTTTGGTTTTGGTTTTTTTTGTTTTTTGTTTTTTTTAAAAAGTATAATTTTTTAATCTTCATGCAGCTCTATTCAACACAATGCAAATTTATGGTAGCATGGCCATCAAACACCAAAAAAACAAAAACATAAAAGAACCTTTTTGTTCTTAAAGCTTGATATGGTCACTATGAACTATACTTTTATGGAAAAGACTCAAGACATAAATATTCTGCAACAATGGAAAAACTAAGATCATGCTGGTTTGGAATATCCTGTGGATTAATAGTGATAGAATTTTCCCTTTGGAGTGAACTATTCCTTTAACTCTCCTTCAAAGAGATCAGCCAATGCCTACAGATGTTCTGATTATTAAATCCTTCAAAATAGCACTGCCTTAGCAGCCATGCAAACTCCTAACAATCCAAATTAGGAATGATTCATTTGGATACATTTCTCCATGTATATGGCTTGTGTCCTCGGTTTTATGTAATCATCTTGTGACAGACATGTGTACAGTTTTCATAGCCAGATAGTGACCATCAAACATTTCAAGAAGTTAATATCAGAATTTGCAAGTCAGCAAAAGAATAGTGCTAAAAGTTTAGGTAAAATTAAGTAAAGATATAGTTAAATGAAAAATAAATGGATAAAAGATGTAAGACAGATAAACAAAAATCAATATGCACCTAAATGCAGGAAAGAAGATTTGCACGAGTGTGCATAAGTATCAGTTTCCAAATGTTACAATGTTGCTATTACTGTTGGTTAGATTTTGTATAGTGAACATCCAAGCAACATCCAAGTTAGAGTGTTCTAACAATGTGGAGAAGAAAACAAATACAAAATGTTTGAGAAATATCCATTCAGAACTGTCTTGCAAGCACTGCAAATGTCAAAATATATGAAACTCTGAAATATTGTATGCTCCACCTGTCGCTAAAGGGAAAATGTGATCTAGGTCCCTATGTGAAGGATGATGAATGCAGAGCCAGGCTGTGTCAAAGCTGTCAGTGACTGAAGGCAAGTCTGTCCCCTAAACAACACAGAGCTGTGTCATCATTAAAAAGGCATTCTGAGCCTCCCCTGACCTCTCTCCTCCACTTTTAAGAATAAGACAAAGAATGCAGAAAAGAATCATCAATGGAAAAACCATAAATGTAAACAGTTCTAGCTTACCTGTCAGTACACACATCGCCACCTGTCCCATGTCATCTTTAAATAATGTCACCCAACTAAATGTCTATCTGTATTCTCACATTAACTATTACACAATCATTCACTTGCTCACAGACCTTCATATGCAAACCATATCTAAGCTAAGTACTAAAATCAGTCACACTAAAATATCCTCTCTCCTGCTTGAGATG
The DNA here is from genome assembly GCA_032164185.1 of Moxostoma hubbsi. Taxonomy (NCBI): domain Eukaryota; kingdom Metazoa; phylum Chordata; class Actinopteri; order Cypriniformes; family Catostomidae; genus Moxostoma; species Moxostoma hubbsi. The sequence goes on from JAVLUX010000035.1 coordinate 20,943,678, forward strand.
CAAGGAACACTGCAAGAAACTGGATCAATACCTATTTGTTCCCTCCAGTACGGTGGGAGCAATAAAAATGCAATGAATTCCTTCCCCCACGTCTTTTGGATTAAAACCAATCAGAAAAAAATGCAATTCATTGTTTCCTGCAAACTGTTTTCTGTTACTTTTTGATTGCAGATGGTGATCTCTTTTAGTTGGAGAGCAGAAAGCTGCTTAAGACTTGAAAAAGGTGTATGCGTTTACATGCACTGTGTTTTACGCTTTCTCATTACTCCCGTATTCATGTGGGATTATGCTACAATAGTGAACAAAGTGAAAAGAGTGACAAACTCTGGGATTCCCCCAATTTACTTTAATGCATATATGTGGACAGTATTCAAGATTATAAACTGGTGTGTAATAATGGGTAGGCTATATTTTATAATGTATATATGCTTTTAATACTGTACTCCCAGAAATATTTAATTCAACGAATTATTGAGTCATGATGCATTTTTATGCCATGTTATTCATAACAGTTGTCAGTTGAGGCCACTATTTTGCAGCTTTTGCTTTTAACAACTAATCAATAAAGCGCATTTTGGCATCTTTAAAGTTCGTGGTTTAGGAAAAAGGGGGCATGCCTAATCCAACATCTCGAAGTAGAATGTCTGAAATCGTTTAAAGGCCCTTTAAGTGCATGTAAACGTTGTCAGTGAAGGTGATTATCAATGCCATCTAAAATTTGGGAGCACTTAAACTACAAAATTTCACTCATCATGTTGAAATAAAGCAATTTATGCTTGCTTTCTATGGTCATGGTCAACTGTTAAATAAATCAAATATAAAAAAGCACAACTGAATGTCTTAAAGCGCTACAAAATAATGTTTTTAATGGAAATCAATAATTTTTACTGGTAATCAATTATTTTTGTCTTGATTTCCAGAACAAGATAAACATCTTAAAATTACCTAAATTTACCACAAGCAAAACTACATAAGATACTATATAAATGTATAATTTGCCCAAAAATCTCATCATTTAATCACCCTCATGCCATCCCAGATGTGTATGACTTTCTTTCTTCTGCTGAACACTGAACAATATCTCTGTAGGTCCTTTTAATGCAAGTGAATGGTGGCCAGAAATCTAAAGGTTCAAAAAACAGATAAAAGCAGCATAAAAGTAATATATAAAAATCAAGTGGTTAAATTACTTCAAAATATTCTTCTAAAAACCTTTGTTTATGTTCAGAAGAAGAAACAAAGTCATACACATCTGAGATGGCATGAAGGTGAGTAATTGATGAGAGAAATTTATTTTTGGGTGAACTATCCATTTAAGACTTGTTATTCAGATATTTTATACATATATATAATATATATTCAGTCTTGAGTATGTGTACTCAAAATGCCAGATTTTCCCCACTGGCAAATTAAGCATAAACAAGTGTAAACAAGTCAAACAAAATATGCCAGAGCTATAATTTATATATTCAGACATGTTTATTATGTACATTTATCTTGTCTTAAGGATTCTTAGGTATGGAAAACAAGACGAAGATACTAGTTGAGAATACAGTTTTTGCAGCGTGGCCATTTCACACATAATTTAATAAAACAAATTGTGTGAAATAAGTAGGGGTGTTTGTCTGTAGAGCAGTAGCAACACTGGCATAGCAAGAAGGCATACAAAGATCAGTGTGGATCCTATCTGTCTACATTTGCTTTAGTCAATCCAAGAAGTCAATCCAGCTACTGATTTCCTGTGGATCTGAGAGGAATTAAGCCATGCCTGTGGCTCAATCCTGATCATGTAGGCCTAATCATATGTGCTGTTGTGCTCCAACAGAGCCACTGCACATAGGACTACATCCCATGGCCAGCGGGCAGAGGGAAAGATGCCAGTAAAGCTATATGAACTTTACATATTGCTGCAAGGGAGGGAAAAAAGACAGCTAAATGAATGTTATGGGCCTTTCAAGAGGAGTTCAAGTTTCAACATGAGACAACATTCCAGACATGGCTTACCCACCCAATCTCTCTATTTCTATCTATGCCCCTCTCTCCTGCCCTCGCTCCCATTATCCACACAAAAGTGTGCGTGCAAACACAAACACTCTTTGTGTCTGTCAACAGTGGTCTTTTCACATTTAATGGAAGCGCTGCTTCTAATGTGGGCATCTCTCAAATGAAATGAGCCACAGTAACCATACAATACACATAATGAACCAATGTAAAGGACACCTAGTATCAAACAATTAAATGTCAATGGGCCTGTTAATTTTGAACACTTGAAAGCATATTTCCATATCTTTATGAACAGAAAATGCCCCTCAAAAACATTTGAAAACACAACAGCAATCTGGTTAAGTCCAAGGAAGTGAGCATGTAAGTGAATGGAGAGAGAGAGAGAGAGAGAGAGAGAGAGAGAGAAAGAGAGAGAGAGATAACAAAAGCCTTAGAATGTTGTTTTTCAAGGAATTTGACATGTTCAAGTTAATGATAACATCAGTGAAAGTGCATTTGTGAAACGCCAAGAAGTCATGAACCTTTTTAATCCAGCTCTTTGATTATTTTTATTATTGCACAGTCATTATCAATTGTAACTTCTGAGATATACTATAGGACTTGCTGATTTGTTACAAAATCTCTATTAATGTACGTATCTAAACAGGCCTATAAGAAGCTACATTTTCATGCTGACATTGACATGCTTGCTCTTCTTGACTTACTGTAGCACCAAAGTATTGACATTTTATTGAAAGTATTCCCACCTGCATATTTGCGGCAACGTGTTTTGCATTCATGCTTACAAATCCTTATTTTCCATATAAATATATGTTTCCACAGTGGAATATGCCACAGTTTCATTCATGTCTGAAGACCAGACTGATGTAACATGTACGCAATGCTTCAAGATTTCACTCTACAAAAGCAGTTATATTCGTTTGGATACTGTAATGGTGTTAGTTAGTGAATTCCTAATCAATCTACCTAGTATAGGGTTTTTCTTCTACTCAATTTGGACTTATTAATTTGCCCAACATTAGCTAGCTCTTGTCCTGAACAAAGGAGTCAACACATGATTAAAAAATATTTTCAGGAACACAAGAAGGTGTTGGATGTAAAGTTCACAATCAATTAGTTAATTACATTAAATTAGATGGACCACAATTAACTTGGTTGTGCTTACCTCTGCCAATTTGGGGTAAAAGAGACCATTGACCTTCCTATGTGTTTCAGTAATCATTACAATGTTTAGACCCTCTCTTATTCAAGCTATTAAGGAATTGCAGGGATAGTTAAACCAAGAATATTTATTCTGTCATAATTTACATAATTTTAGTTCTGAACCCATATGACTTTCTTCCTGTATAATGTTCTGTCTTCCAGGGGGGGTGAACTATCGCATTAATCCCTTAAGCTGTAAAACAGTATGTAATATGTGCAAAACATTTTATTTTTAGGACTGTAAATTAAGACTTTAAAATCTGAGAATACTGCCAATTCTAGCATAAACTGACAATAAAAGAGGACCAACCAATAAATTCCTTGGAGAACATGTGATTAAGGGAGGGTGAAATGAATGGTGAGGGAATGAGCATTTAGAGAACTATACCATTAACCCACATGAATTTCAACTACTTATGTGTGGCGCACTAGACCTAGCAGTCACAATACTGGTATCCCATGAGCCTTTATGACAGTGTGCTCAAAAGGAATTACCATAACAAAAATGGGAAGAGATTTACTTTAATACCTTTCCAAAACATTGGATCTCAGCTCATTTTCCACACAATGTTCTTCCTCATGTTGAAAGCTTCCCAGAACAAAACAAATGGAACATTGTCAAGGTGTCTAAGCTCACTGTCTGTGGATGAGCTGAGATAAATGAGACACACGGTTACATAACATAGGCTACATCATGTGACGGCACACAAGGCTGACTTACAGTAGCTGAACATACAGGTATATCTAAATTAACCTGAACACAATCTACCAGAAGAAGCAAACCATTGAAATGCATTCACAAAAACAAATATTTTCACAAATAAATTCTAATACCGCAAAATAGCACGATTATGACAAAACTTATAATTGTCAATTATTCCTCTTGATATGGTAATCATGACTTTTAATTACAATCAATAGAAATAACATTGAAAGACGTGTTTTGCAAGGGCAAATTCAAGCCAAATTCAAAACTGAGAATTGTGTTCTTCAATTTCTTATTTGCTGTTAAATTAAAAAGATAGTTCACCCAAAACTGCAAATTCTCTCATCATTTATTCAACCTCATGCCATCCCAGATGTGTCCCAGACTTTCTATATTCTAAAGAACACAAACAAATATTTTTAAAAGATCATTTCTGCTGTGTAGGTCCTCACAATGCAAATGAATTGTGGCCAGAATTCTGAAGGTCCAAAAATAACATAAAGAATAAAAACTAATCAATAAGACTCCAGTGGTTAAAACCATATCTCCTGAAGCAAAATGATAGGTGTTGGTGAGAAACAGATCAATATTTAAGTCTTTTATTTACTTTACATCTTCACATTTGACCCACCCCAACCAGTAGGTTGCGATATGCACGAAGAATAAGAATCACCCAAATAAAAGAAGAATGTGAATGTGAAAGTGAAAGTGGAGATGGATAGAAAAAAGGACTAAAATATTGATCTGATTCTCACCCTTGCATATCATATCGCTTCTGAAGATGTAGATTTAACCAATGGACTCATGTGGATTAATTGCTGCCTCTGTGTTTTTTGTAGCTTAACAATTTGGGTGCCTATTCAATTGCATTGTATGGACCTACAAAGCTGAAATATTCTTCAAAATATGTTAATTTGTGTTCAGCAGAAGAAAGTCATACACATCTGGAATGGCATGAGGGTGAGTAAATGATGAGAGAATTTTCATTTTTGGGTGAACTATCACTTTATATATTATAAGGGGAGCATTCTACTTGTTTTGCAACATTACTGGCTTCCCTGATAGCACATGTACATCACCCAGACATTTGTTTGATGCGTTTAAATGTATCAAATGTAATTTGTTTATACATTAATGTATTCCATTTAATACATCAAAAAAAAATATGAAAATGCTTACTAAGTCACATGAGGTGTGCCAAGATGCCAAGTGAGCAGGGTGGAAAACCATTAAAACTATAATAGAATAGACTTTAATTTATATATAATAGTTAAAATGTATTTGTTTGCAAAAGATTCTAACAAAATGCAAAATCATCCAAATGACGATGTATTTTGATTCTACGCATGCCTGAATGTCTCCAAAGCTGTTATTTAAACTTCGATGAAAAAAAGTATTTAAAAAATAAATCTGTCTTAAAGTTATTTATTTTATATTGTGGGCACCTTGTACAAAATAACTAAAATAACATGTCCTGTAATCTTTTTTTTTTTTTTTTACTTACATTGACACGTGTTTTATTTATTTTTTGAACCCATCTTTTTCTTTTGCCAAAAATTATGAAAGAAGCAAGGAAGAAGCTATTTAAGACATACTGAAGAAAGATAAAATCATTAAAATGAAAGCAGATATGGGCCTTTGAGTTCAGACAGGGTTCATATCTCGTGCATAGTCTGGTTTCGTTGTCTGCCTCTGTATGATCGTTTTGGCGCTGATGACTGTAAACAAATCTAGTGTGAACCAGTCTGATCAAATAAACCTTAAATTCACCTGGCAAGCCAGCACAGACGAAAGAAGACTTTTCTAGAAGCAAGACATTTCTATAATGAATACTACATTTCCATTCAATCAAACATTTGTGTGCCAGTAATTTTTTCTTAAACAAATATGTTCCGAATGAGCTGAAACTTAGTGAGCAAAGACCACCAACAGCCAATTCCAAAGATTATGGCAAGTGTCTATGTAGTCATTGTTCAGCTTTAAAATATAAACTCTTAAGGTGGTTGAGATTAAAAAAAAAATGCATCCGGGGCATTGTACCATTATTTTAGAAAATAAATGGTGCAAAAGTGCATGTCTATTTAAGCACAATATAATTTGTTTTAAATTTTAGATAACACTTTTTGCACAGAAATAATGGCTGACTATTGTCTCTACTTATTATTCAAAGTGCTGTTTGCTCATTGCTAAATCTCTTCTTGCAGTACTAACACTGTAATAGGAAATTACACATGCACTATATACAGTATAACAAGTCAGTAAAGAATGTGAAACGTGTTGTTTTTTTGAAGCCCGAACAGGTTCACTATCAATTGCATCAACACTAAAACCAAAAAAGAGGCAGAGAAGATAAGAATTTACAAAGCTGAAAAGTAGAGTAAATGAAATAATATTTATTAGTTATAACCTCTTTTTTTACATTATAAAACCAAGGTAGTAGAAAGCTGATTCACATGCAGTCATATCCAGTCAGAGTAATAAGTGTTCTTGCAGCCTGCTACACTCTATTTGTAAATTCTACAGTAGCCCTGTATTCTGTACGCTAATTAAGCCAAAAATAGCAAATGTATGCATGCTCTCAGATATTGCTATACTGTCCATCCTTTAATTATCTCTAGTTTCAATGAATATTTAAAAGCTGACGTTTAGACGCAGGGCCTGTTTGCTTAGTTCAAAGAAATGCATGCTTAGTTTGTACTAGATCTAGTGATGACTGACAACATCGCTCATGGATTAACCCATTGAGCAGATTCCAAAACAGGCCTGAGTAGCCTGACCCATCTGTCATGAACAAGACTTTTAAATCTGTGTATGCTTGTGTCAAACATACAATCATAAGACAATACTTTCCACACTGAACTAACTGGCTTTGAGCCAACTCATGTGTTGCAGAGCTGATCTTTTTACTGTAGTAACTTGTACAATAAATTTTGGGGAATCAAGAAACAAAGAAGCAATAACAAAGTAAAAAGGATTAACTACAATGGCTTAGTGACATTGTTAAATTAAAGTGAAGTGTGCGCTGAAATCTAGCTCTTTGTTAAGTGAATCTGTCAGTTTGCCATATGGGGTATCCCTGATTTGTAACAGGACATGTGTGGGCAGGGATGAGCACATACCAGATTTTGGCAAAAAGGGGGCTGTTAAATATCAACGCACCAAAACAAATTTGAAAAATTATTGGTTTTGGCTTGTTTGTAAAGCAAAAGCCCTAAGAGAGCAAAGGTCTTTGCATCATCATCATAGACATTTACATTTATGCATTAGGCAGACGCTTTTATCCAAAGCGACTTACAGTGCACTTATTACAGGGACAATCACTCCTGAGCAATCGGGAGTTAAGTGCCTTGCTCAAGGACACAATGGTGGTGGCTGTGGGGATCAAACCACAACCTTCTGCTTAACAGTTTAGTGCTTTAGCCCACTACGCCACCGCCATTCCTAGACATTCCTTACAGTTCTATTAAGAGTATTTAGAACATAAAAGCAATGGAACATGGAAATAAACCATGGGACAAATGTATATAATGGTGAATGGGAGACCACAGCAAATATTATTTTTAAGTTCCTATTTGCTAAAACAGCAAAGGAAAAGGTTTCCAAAAAGGGGTAATTCAGAGAGCAGTGGACAATGACAGTAAGAATAGAAAAAGATACCAAATTTACCTTCACTCCCTCAGCAGCAGTATTAGAAACTGGCAGTGTTATGGCAGTGTTCTTTTTTTTCATTAATGGCAGAATAATATAAAAGTATAATGATATAAATGTTTATCAAATAATTAAAAAGATTAACCCCGCTAAATTAAGGTGGGACAAATCATCACAGTTGGTGAAATAGGTCCATTGGTCAAGCCATCAAACACAAAGATCATTAAAGTAAATATTCCAGGTTCAATACAAGTTCAGCTCAATGGACAGCATTTGTGAAATAATATTGAGTACCACAAAAATGTATTTTGACTTGCCCCTCCTTTTCTTTAAAAAACAAGCAAAAATCGAAGTTCCAGTGAAGCACTTACAATGAAAGTGAATGTGGGCCAATCCGTATAAGCATTAATGCTCACTATTTCAAAGTTATAGCCACAAGACAAACAGTATGTGTGTTAACATGATTTTAGTGGGATTAATCACTTACTAACCTTTTCTGTGTAAAGTTATAGACAATTTTACAACTTCGTTGTCATAATGATGCAACATCAACAAACTCTAAAACCCTAAAATGACTGTAAAAATTACTATTTAAACAACTATACATGCATTTTAACAGCAGAATTAATTTAAGTGCTTTTATAAAATTATAAGCTTCTCATTTCATAAAATTATGTTTACAAGCTGTAAACAAGATTTCACACAAGGATTGATGTCCTGAAGCAGAATATGATCATAAATTGGACTGTCTGCCCCTCATAGAGCTCACCCAGTTTGGCCTCCAGTTAAGGCAGTTTCCATCTGCTTAGGGAAGACTTACCAAAAGACCTGAGAGCATCCTCTGGAGGTGCACTGCACAAACGTGGTCTGTAACTGACCTGTGACTTATTTATTCTGTCCATTAAGCAACAGACTACTTATTTAATCAGAGTTTATGTCTCAGATATCCTATTTACACCCAGTGTTTACATAAAGTAGTTTAGTGCACACATGACTGGAATGGTCATGAAATGTGTATTTAATTTTAAGTTTGGATGCGGCTGTTGCTTGGTGTCACACAGGGAGTCTTGGCACTGTTAATTAGCCTAGTGCAATTACCACTGTTGATGGATACAGCTCAAATGTTCAAAACGTTGTGTCAGCAAGGGGAAAAATTGCTTTTGAAATGACTATTCTAACATCTTGGGAAAATTAAATCAATCACTTGTGCCCTCAAAAACTAATTAACTTATTCATTTGATGAGGAGTTTGATTGCCACATTTGAGTGTCTAAAAAAGCACATTTGCAAACAACTCATCAATGCGCAATTACCAGCTGGTATATAAAGAACTAAAACAGCCCCAAGTCTACTTACTACTTCGGTTGGTCTTGGTCTTTGCCAGAAGTTTATGAGCCAAGGGAAGGTCTCCATTCTTCACAGCCAGAAGAAGGTCCTGCTCCTTGCCCATGACTCTTGTCCAGCTCCCGCGATAAGTTGCACTCAAGGCTCACAATGACATGATCCTCTCTGTTCACAAAACCGTGGATGTGGCTTTTGGTTTACCACATCATTCTCTCAAATTTAGTTCATGTTAAGCTTTTTATTCCTATTTGACAGAACAGGGGATTGATAGAAACACCTTTGAGATTAAGGTTTTATTCTATAGAAAGTAGATATTTGTTCTTGAAGTGTGTAAGCCATCCTTAAAGGCAGAAACATCACAGAGGAAACCTATAGGGGAAGAACAGATATGCTGTATTATCACAATAACTCTGTTGACTAATATTGTGCCCTGTACATTGTATATGCTATTTATACTGATAATGCACTTTAAGGTAAAAATTGTACATTAAAAAAAAAACTTTGCCAAGTTATTGAAGAACATTGTACATATATACACATCTTGGTCATCTGTGGTCAACGGCATTCAACTCCTTCCAGAATTTCTTTGCTATATTTACTATATATTTGCTATAAATCATTCTCTACGTGAACTTAAACATCATTCTTAAATTCAACTAGTCAAACACAACTGACATAATCTGCTGTACAGCCAGGTCTTTAACAACTTAACTATTATCTAGACGTTCATAATAATAATAACAATTAATAATAATCATAATAATGAAAAGTTTTTTGTGATCAATAGCCAGGAAACCCTTCATGAGGGTGTTAAGACAACAAATCACTTCATGAGACTAAGTTAAGCGCGCTTTTGTAATCAATCGCGGTATAACTGTTGTCCATGACAACGTAGGACGTTAAAGTAACGTAAGTCGTTACAAAATAATATTACACATTCCTGACAACTTTCCTGTCCGGTAGCCTCTCCTGATATTATAATCTATAGTGCTAGTAGATTCACATGCATCTTTAAAAAAAATTGCAGCACGTCTCAGCAGTCGGGAAAGGTACTCACCGATACAAACACAGGTCGATAAAGCGCAATATTCACAGATTCCATGTAATGTAAGAATTTCAACAAGTACAATCCTCTCTATAGTTTCTGTTCGTGGAAGCGCCAAAGCGCAATGCCATACTTGTGAACGTGTATAACACAAGCGAGCCCTACGTGAACGCGCGCGCGTCTCACGCGCATCCCCGTTTTGTTTCCTTTCTGAAAGGTGCGCTATACATTTTTCCAACATATTCCTGATGAAGATCCTACAAATGCAGGATATTTGCAATAAATCATCTTTACGTTCAGATGTTTACGTTGCTGTGTCTAATGTCCCACGTTATTCAATATAATTGTATTTTATAATTTAGGCCATTATTAAAAGGTATTCATCGTGACTAGCCTAACGAAATTATACATATATTATGATTGTGATTTAGGTACTATTGTAAAACGTTAATCTTTAATTTTGTAAGGAATAAATCACTGCCCAGGGTGTCTAAATGTTAGAGCGGCATCTACTGGCCCAACTCTACAATGTCCCCGAGAGTCAATGGAGTTCACCTGTAGTTCCGCCTCAAGCACGCATCAGTCCTTTAAAGACTGGATTCTAACACGCGCTCCTCTCAAGTAGGATGACTGCATGTAAGAAAACCACAGACCTGACCCATTGTGGTATTTTTACAAGTTTATTAATTTATTCATTTCAGAATACAAAATACACTAAATAGAAAAACCATGCAAAAAGCTGTAAACAGATTTCATACCCCACATTTGCAGCACATTTTCACAATGTGAAATAGCACAGACTCACAGTCTACTTTTGCTTTTCTTTGTTTAGTTATTATTTGGGTCAATTTAAGGAAGCTAAAGTTCTTGCAAGAAACTGAAATTCCCACTTAGATCTCAGATTTTCTCAAATACAATCAGATCAATAAGTCATCATAGAAGACTTGGAAATCCCTTCCAGGTCTTTATTTCCCAATGGTAAACATGATTATCAAAAAAGCACTTCTTTACTTTGTTTGGTGTCATAATAGTAGTTTGGACATTTCCAAAAGTCAGCTGTGCCATAACTATAGCCTCTCACCTACAGTAGGAGCAAAAAAAAGAGATAATTAGTCTTTATTTAATCTGCTGAACACAAACAAAGATTTTTAGAATAATAGTTCAGCTCTGTAGGTCCATACAATGCAAGTTGATACCAACATTTTGAAGTTCCAAAAAGCATATGAAGGCAGTATAAAAAATAATCCATAAATCTCCAGTGGTTAAATTCATATCTGCAGAACAACTATGGTAGGTGTGGGTGTGAAACAAATCAAATATTTGTCTTTTTTTTTTTTTTTTTTTGCTATGAATTATCCTCCCTGCCCAATAGGTGGTGATATGCACGAAGAATGTGAATAAAATTCATTTATTATCTATGTATTTCATTTTAAGAGAGTAGTCCATCCTATGACCAAGGTGATGCCAGCAGAGGTCAGTCAGTAAGGTGCATTGCAGTTCCACTGGCTTGTGGCAGATTAATTTACGGTAATTTACTTCCCATCTTAAGTCCGATGTTTAGGCAGTGTCCAGTGAAGTATCCCATGTCTGACAGTTGGTGCTGGCATCAGTTCATCCTCTGTGAAGTCCATCATAGTAGACTGAAGTAATATCTAGCTGGCACAAGCTGCAGTTAGTCTTCATCCCTCAGCAACACTTAGTAGTGGGAGTCGGAGATCAGGCAGGCAATAACACAACACAATATACAATCAAGCCCGGTGCTTCTATACAAATTTTGTGAGACAGAATTGCATAACAGAAAATTATCTATAAAACAAACTCCAGCCAGTAGGAGAAATAAACACAAAGAAGGTGTAGATTAATTCACAAAACTGTATCGAAGGTGTGTTTCTCCACAAAACAAGCCCCAGACGCTAGCGGAATCAGCACAAAAAAAAATACAAATCTGTTCAGTTTCCTCGGACAGTCAAACGAATGTTCAATGAGCCGGCTGTTCATGAGTACAGCATATGACTTAATCCTTCCAATCTCCTACAAAACATACTCAACAAAACAAACTCCAGTCAATAGGAGGCATAAGCACAAAGAACGATCACATTTATCCACAACTTTCTCAAAGGAGTGTTATTCCACAAAACAAACTCCAGCCACTAGGCGGAACCAGCACAAAAAGAAACAAGAAAGGCACCCAGCTTACAGTCAAGTGTATGTTCAGTGAGACAAGATCACTTGGAACAATGTGAGAAACACACTATGACTTCCTCAGTCCATTGATTTTATGTAAGACATCGCTTGTTGTGGGCAGGTAAATATTTTGCGGCCATCCTTAGTATCTATTCTCAACTTGGCCAGAAACATCAGTGCAAAACTGATCCTCAATCAATGCAAGAGTTACTTGAAGGAGTCAACACAAAAAGAAACAAAATGTCACCCAGCTTCCTCGGACAGTCAAGTGTATGTTCAGCGAGTCAAGCTCATTTGGGAACCATGTAAGAAACACCAACTGGCTTACTCACTCCATTGTCTCTTTGAAAGACAATGCTTGCAGTGGGCATGTAAATATTTTGCTGCCATCCTTAGTATCTATTCTCAGTTTGGCCGGAAACATCAGTGCAAAAGCAATCTTCCATTGATGTAAGAGTTTCTTGCATTCAAAGTCTGGGAACGGGAAAATGCAGTGGTTTTTCCAAGAAAGCCTTCCTTTACTCCTCGCCTCGCTTGATCTTTATCGGATAATCTCAGAAATTTGGCCAGAACTAATCACTTGGTTTCCAGCTTATGGCTTGTTATGTTGAGCAGACTTGGGAAGAGCTTGTCTAGGAATTTCACCATAGCTTGCCCTTCCTCATGCTCAGGAATTCCAACAATTCTGACATTGTTTCGCCAATTACGATTCTCCAAATCCTCCAGTTTTTCTGGGCCTATCTGAGGTATCAGCAGGATTTTGAATTCTTTGACATGTTGACTTCTTAGTACAGTTATGTAGCAGAGTGTATCGAATCTCACTGGTTTATGATAAAAAACAAAGTGCAAAGTGCACAAAGCTCATTGTTTACATGTCCGACCCCCCTCTCATTTCATCTGTTGTTGATTGCTCAACTGGAAACATTTCAGTCTTAGATCACGCCCTGGCGAGTTTAGAGGTGTTGCTAATTATGGAGAAAAGGAAATCATATAGTTGCCGCTTTAATGTATGCCTTTTGCAAAATCTTGAATTCTAACATATGTTAAAGCCTGAAATCAGTGTATATATGGAGACCAACTGGTCCTCAGTATCCTCTGTGGGTGTGGCTTTGAAGGCACTTAAGGTGTTTCTTAGGGGCCAGATCATACAGTATGCCTCATTCACCAAAAAATACAAAGCACAAGAACTTGTGGAGTTGGAAGGAAATATTAAAAGTGCCAAGGCAGATCTGAAGCACCGTATGTCATCTGATGGCCTCAGAGAATTGACCCAATTGAAATACAGATATAATACTATTTTGTAGTGGAAGGAGGAGTTGTGGCTATTCAGGGCAAGACAGTCACACTTTGAGTCAGGGGACAAGGCAGGAAAACTTCTGGCTAGATATTTAATACAGAGAGTCTTTTTCCATCATTCCCACAGTGAAATCTGCTGGTGCTGAAATATTTACCTCAGCCATTGATATTAATAATGCTTTTAAAGAATTCTATCTTAACCTCTATAGTTCCATATATTCGTCTTCTGAGATAACCTTGGAGGAGCTAGAATAGGTAATTAATGGCTTGCCTACAGGCAAGGCTACAGGGCCAGATGGATTTCCCGCTGAGTTTTTTAGATCTTATGCTACAGATTTGGCTCCACGTTTGCTAAAAGTTTATACAGAATCATTAAAGAATGGAAAGCATCCCACAACCATGATGCAAGCCATGATGCATGATAAACTGATTTTAATGTAATTGTTGGTGATCAGTATATTGAAAACGTTTTAATCTTTTCATTTCTGTTATCATGTCTCCCATTTATTTTTTTGGGATCAGATTCATGTAGTGTTTATCATAGATAAGTGATTTTAAAAGTTGGCATACAGTGTTCATTATAATGGGTCATAGGTTTTTCAACTCGGTACTTAATACTCACTACTCAGAGTACTTTTAAATGATCTACTCTTTTACTCTTACTTGAATAGTTTTTAGGACAGCTTACTCAACTCACACTACATTTTTTGGGAAGTAACTGTACTTCTACTTGAGTATGATTTTTCAGTACTCTTTCCACCCCTGGATGCAAGTGTATGCCTTATGCAATTCTATTGGACCCCCACTAGATTGTATAGGCTTGGTCTTAAATACACATCTACCTGCTGGCAATGCCAATCAGAAGATGGAGACACACCACATGTGTTTTGGTGGCGTGTTAAGATCCAAGTATTTTGGTTAAGGGTTCATAGTGTTATGTGTGACGTATTGGGCACTCAAATTTAATTTTGCCCCAGACTCTACATAGCCAATATAGGGGAAAAGTACATAAGTAATTGGGTCCTGCCCTGTTAGGGTTATGATAGGGGGGAAGGGTTTAATTTTATAGAATTTTGTTCTGTTCTGTTCTGTTTATTTTTCATTAAGTTTCATGAAGTTATAAGTGAAAATGCAGCATATAAGCAACACCAACTTAATTGTCAAAATCAAAGACATATACTTTGCTATACATGCGCAATATTGTCTGTGAGTAAAACAAATAGTCTGGTTGTCTTCTACTCTTTGAGAGATTTCCAACAAAATATGACACATGGCTATTTGGGGAGTTTGATGGTTTTTACTGTATGCAATAATATGTACAGTGCAAATGTTTTCATAAATTATCAAAATGGAACACCTACAGTTTTGGTCATAATGTCTGCATGCATTGGAAAGTACAACGATACCTATTTGTATTGGTCAAGACTGTAGTTAATTATATTTTTGACACTTTTTCTTGTGGGCCCATCCAAATTTAAAGGGTTAAGTAAACATAGATGGATTGTACACAATTAAATTAAGTTGACACCAAATGCTAAAGAACTGTGTTGCTCTAGCTCATTTAAGTTAATTGAGTAAGCAGTAAAAATCACATGAAAGGACCATTCCGGGTTCAATACCATTTAACAATTTTTACAATTTGCCCCTCGTTTTCTTTACAAAAAGCAGAAAGATGTTATAGTGAGGCACTTACAATGGAAGTGAATGGGGCCAATCCGTAAATGTTAAAATACTAATTTCAAAAGTATAGACACACAAAATGAAACCAATATGTGTGTTAACATGATTTTAGTGTGATAAAATCATTTACCAACTTTTTCTGTGTAAAGTTATAGCCAATTTTACAACTTTGTTGCCATGACGTTGTAATGTCAACAAACCCTAAAATGACTATACAAATTATGATTTAAACAACTTTACATCTCAAATGTTACATGAGTTTTAACAGAAGAATTAATGTAAGTGCTTTTATAAAATAATAAGCTTCACAATTCTGCCTTTAAACCCTCCATAAATCATCCCCATTCACTTCCATTGTAAGTGCCTCACTATAACCTTTATTTTTACCTTCTTTTTATTTTTAAGAAAAGGATAGGCAAGTCCAAATTATTTTATATGGTAATCAACATTATGCCACAAATGTTGATTAAGCTTAGCTAGTGTTGAACATGGGGTATTCTTTTAACGTCCTTTAAGTAGGAATCATTTGAACATTTCATGGCAATGCGATAACTGTAAAATATCACTTGGGCTTTGTGCAATATAATTATGTTCTCATCTCAAACATAAATGAATGAATTGATTTCAATTGTACTGGTATAGCATTTTCAATTGAGCTGATCTCATTTTTTTTCAGTGTAGCAAGTTAAGCTTCAGTGTCAGTGTGTAAACATTTCTGTGTGGCCTACTTGTATTCATTTGACATTCAGGCTGCAGGAGAGCAAAATACTGAACAGTATAAGTTGTCTCTTATTTATATTTAATTATATCTATGAAAAGAACAAGAATTAAAATTATCTCATCATTTAATAACCTTTATGCCATCACAGATGTGTGTGACTTTCTTTCTTCAGCTGAACACAAACAAAAATTTCTCAGCTCTGTATGTTCATACAATGCAAGTGAATGGGTTCCAAAACTTTGGAGCTTTAAACGCACATAGAGGCAGCATAAAAATAATCAATCTGACTCCAGTGATTGAATCCATGTCTTCAAAACAAATATGATAGGTGTGGGTGAGAAAAGAAATCAATATATAATATATAAAAAAAAAGGACATAAAAATATTTATATTTCTCACCAACACCTATCATATCACTTCTGAATATATGGATTTAAACACTGGAGACATATGGATTTATTTTGTGCTGTCTTTATTTGCTAGGAGCTTCAAAGTTCTGGTCACCATTCACTTGCATTGTGAGGACCTACAAAGCTGAAACAATCTTCTGAAAAGCTTAATTTGTGTTCAGCAGGGGTCATACACAAATGGGATTGAGATGATGAGGGCGAGCCAATTATGAGAGAACTTTAGGGTGAAGTATCCACGGAGCTATAAATTACCTGGAGAGAGCTACCCATGAGCATCCCCATTAATCTGTGCTCAGCTAGCGCAGGATTCCCAGGAAGCTAGCAAAATGGAGGATGCCATCTTTTTTTATTAAATATTTTTTATTAACAGAACATAATATACAACCGTATACAGAGGTACAGAAATATACCAGAGTGTACAGAACACTAATTCCTTAATCAAAAAAGTAACCACGAAAAATACTACAAGTCTTTTTCTCTTTTTTTTGTTGTTGACAATATTCTCCAAACAGGTGCTGTATTTCTTGATCTCGGAGGCTGCCATCATTGCTAATGAGCACTCAGTTCCAGGATTGGCTGTCACGTGACTGATCACTCATCAATGGGAATAGATAGTGAAAAATATCAATCAATTTCACGCTTTTAAGAGCCCTTCAAAAAAAATCCGTTACCGGATAACGATAATTTAGATTGAAGTATTTCTTGGAATAAAAAATATTTCGTCATAAAACATGGCTAATTTTGAATGGCTGTCTATGGAGAAACATGCTTTTTGCCATCGGGTGCTGTAGTTCCAGCATCTACCAGCAGGGGCTGACAGGGACCTGCTCACCAGCCAATTCCTGACGCCTTGGAACTATCCCTTTAACTTGACTAGTTGTTGGGTGGTCTCCAGTCCGATAGGTGGCGTTATGGAACACATTCACCAAAATAGCGACGAGATCATATTCATTCGCAGAAGAAATTACACACTTCTGTGCGGTTGTTTCTTACTGGACTGTTAAAAACATTGTTGATAAAGAGAGCTGTTGAAACAGAATAACCGTATACATTCGTTTTATTGCAGTAGATCTAGTTATTGGTTGTGTCTCGATATGTATCGATGTAGTTTGTGAGCTGTTCAGGTAACTAGGAAGTCAACTGCTACAGTTGTCATAGAAGGTAAATAATACAATTACCATTGGTTAAAGTATTTTAGACATTTGTAAGACAGTCCTTATTTAGCCACCATGCACAGAAGAGGAGTCGGAGCTGGAGCGATCGCCAAAAAGAAACTCGCAGAGGTATGATCACACCACCACCCTTAAGCGAGGAGTTGAAATAACTAGGAAATAATTTTGCATTTTCATTTGACTCTTTTGTTTTTTTGTCACAGGCTAAGTATAAAGAGAGAGGTACTGTCCTTGCTGAGGATCAGATTGTACAGGTGTGTTTAACCTGATTTTGTGCCTTAGTTCCTAAACATATGCAAGACATGGATTATTCTTGATTGTTAGCAAGCTTCAGAGGTTCTCATAAATATTGACCCATTATAAGTAGATCATATGTGTTGTCTGTAGATGTCAAAACAGTTGGAAACCTTTAAGAGCCATTTGGAGCAGTTTGCCAGTAAGCATAAACAAGAAATCCGTAAGAGCTCTCAGTTCAGAGTGCAGTTTCAAGAGATGTGTGCCACCATTGGAGTTGACCCACTGGCATGTAAGTATTTATAATAAGATGTTTCATTTTAAGCCTAGATGTAAGTACATATATCACTGGATGATTTATATTGGGGTGTACATTAAGCTCATATCAAAATGTTGTGGACAAGTAAAAGTGCATGATTGCTTAATATTAATAAAAAAAAATTTGTATGTGTGCAGCTGGAAAAGGATTTTGGTCTGAGATGCTTGGTGTTGGAGATTTCTACTATGAGCTTGGCGTGCAGATTATTGAAGTCTGTTTAGCTCTAAAACACAGAAATGGTGGTAAGTTCGTAGTGGGTTCAATACAAGTTAAGCTCAATCAACAGCATTTGTGGCATAATTTTTATTATCACAAAATGTATTTTGATTTGACACTCCTTTTAGTGTGTAAAGTGTTTTCGGTGTAAAGTTATAGCCCATTTTACAACTTCATTGCCACGACTGTAAAAATTATGATTTAAACAACTTTATAGCTCAAATAACACATGAGTTTTAACAGAAGAATTAATGCAAGTGCTTTTATAATATAAGCTTTACATTTCTGCCTTTAGACCCTCCAAATATTGTCCCCATTGACTTCCATTGTAAGTGCCTCACTGTAACTTCAATTTATTTTTTATTTTAATTGTTTAAGGAGGGACGAGTCAAAAAAAATTTTTTCCATAATAATCAATATTATGTCACAAATGCTGTTGATTGAGATTAACTTGTATTGAACCTGGAATATTCCTTTAAATTGGCATTTCAGATATAATTTAGCATATTATCATTAAAATGAGACAGCCTTGTGCACTGTTCATTTTTGAGTCAAACATGACCCAAACATACATTTTCCTCTTTTTCATAAAATATGTAATATTACTCACTTTACTACATTGGGGGAGTATGGTATTTAGACCTTATTTAGCCCTAAATGACTAAATACACTATTCACTTTCATATAAATCTATCTTCACTTATAAAACAAAAAACCTTCACTTAAAAAGTGTCAAAACATCACTTTGTCATGCATTTGGCGTCTCTGATGACATCTGCTGTAATACATTTTTTTTTTATATAATTACATGAAACAACAACTGTGGCCAGCAGATGATTTCAGTGCTCCATGCAATGGCTGATCTCTGCATTTATGTACTAACAAACTTAATTTCTAGATATTATCACAAGTTATGTATTGGATATAAAAAGTCTACACACCCCTGTTAAAATGCCAGGTTCTTGTGATGTAAAAGAATGAGACAAAGATAAATCATGTCAGAACTTTTTCCACCTTTAATGTGACCTATAACGTGAACAATTCAATTGAAAAACAAACTGAAATCTTTGAGGGGGGAAAAAAAATTAAAAATAAATTACCTGGTTGCATAAGTGTGCACACCCTTAAACTAATACTTTGTTGAAGCACCTTTTGATTTTATTACAGCACTCAGTCTTTTTGGGTAGGAATCTATTACCGTGGCAATATTTGCCCACTCTTATCTTAAAATCTGTCAGATTGCGAGGACATCTCCTGTGCGCATCCCTCTTCAGATCACCCCACAGATGTTCAATTGGATTCAGGTGTGGGCTCTGGCTGGGCCATTCCAAAATGATAATCATCTTCTGGTGAAGCCATGCTTTTGTGGATTTGGATGTGTGCTTTGGGTCGTTGTAGTGCTGAAAGGTGAACTTAATCTTCAACTTTTTAAACAGACACCTGAAGGGTTTGTGCCAAAATTGCCTGGTATTTGGAACTGTTCATAATTCCCTCCACCCTGACTAAGGGTGTTCCAGCTGAAGAAAAACAGCCCCAAAGCATTATGCTTCCACCACCATGCTTCACTGTAGGTATGGTGTTCTTTGGGTGATGTGCAGTTTTGTTTTTGCACCTAACATACCTTTTGGAATTTTGGCCAAAATGTTCAAGCTTGGTTTCATCAGACAATAACACATTTTCCCACGTGCTTTTGGGAGACTTGATGTTTGTTTTTGCAAACTTCAGCCGGGCTTGGATGTTTTTCTTTGTAAGAAAAAGCTTCCGTCTTGCCAACCTACCCCATAGCTCATTCATATGAAGAACACGGGAGATTGTTGTAACATGTAGCACACAGACAGTACTTGCCAGAAATTCCTGCAGTTCCTTTAATGTTGCTGTAGGACTCTTGGAAGCCTACATGACCAGTTTTCTCCTTGTCTTTTCATAAATTTTGGAGGGACGTCCAGTTCTTGGTAATGTCTCTGTTGTTCCATATTTTCTCCACTTGATGATGACTGTCTTCACTGTGTTCCATGGTATATCTAATGCTTTAATCAGGTCCATCTGATGCTTTGGAAGCTCTCTGTGGACCATGGCTTTTGCTCTGAGATGCAACTAAGAAATCTTACTAGAACAGCTGAACTTGTGATTAATTTGTGATTAATCAGTCACTTTAAATTATGGCAGGTGTGTAATGACTTCTATTTAACATGAGTTTGAATGTGATTGGTTAATTCTGAACACAGCCACATCCCCAGTTATAAGAGGATGTGCACACTTTTGCAACCAGGTTATTGTAAGGTTTTTCATTTTCATTTTTCCCCACAAAGATTTCAGTTTGTTTTTCAATTGAATTGTTCACATTATAGGTCACATTAAAAGTGGAAACATTTCTGACATGATTTATCTTTGTCTCGTTCTTTTACATCACAAAAAACTGCACATGAAAACTATTATTTGTCAAATTGTAGCATTTTTTTCTAAACCACTTGTGTTGAAGTGTCAGATTTTGCAATGATGCTCCAATACGCTGTCAAACCTGTCCATACTGCCAGTCAAACCTGATTGATAACACTGTTTCAGTTATTTTCACAGTTATTTTGTTACCTGTCATTTATTTCAAATATTAAACATAAAATGTCTATCATCAACTTTGACCTCTGTGGTATGTTTGATATACTGTATATAGAGACAGGTTTGTCTACACATGTGGTAAAAAAAAAATAACTCTTAAATGGGTCAGATGATGTTGATCTTCAGATCTAGTGATGTGCACATTTGTGTTAAGGTTTGAGTTAGGTAACAGAACATAAGTGTTTTTTGTTTTTTTTGGGGTTTTTTTTACAATCAAGTCCAGATTTTGTGTGTTTTCAGATAGTTGGTGGAGGAAGTCACCAAGTTTTGTACCACTCAGATAAAGGATACCATTTTTTTATTAAAGAAAATAAAAACAGTCCAAAAAGACACAAACAGCACACAAGGGTTAAAGTCTCTTTAAAAATACCTTTAACCTGAACATGTTACACGTCAGCACAACAAACAAATGTCACACTTTTTTCTGTACCATATCTTAATATCTCCAAAAAAGTAAACATATTTAAATTTAAATATTAACCAAAAGTGCTTTCCTTGATTTCAAATTCCTTTATTTTTACAGGCTTAATCACACTGGATGAACTTCATCACCGTGTTTTAAAAGGAAGGGGGAAGTTTGCACAAGATGTGAGCCAGTGAGTGTCTTTGATATTCTAGTCTTGTGCATTTTGCTCTTTAGCATTTCTTTACAAATGTATTCCATCACCACCTATATTTGTTATGACTCAGAGATGACCTGGTACGGGCCATAAAGAAGCTCAAAGCAATGGGAAATGGCTTTGGGATGATTCCAGTTGGAGGATCTTATCTAGTCCAGTCGGTACCAGCAGAGCTGAACATGGATCACACTGTTGTCTTTCAGCTAGCAGAGGTAATTGATATGTAAAAAAAATCTTAATACCTTTTAAGTTTTATGATATCTGATTATTGTCCAATTATTACAGAAAAATGGCTATGTGACAGTGAGTGAGATTCGAGACAGCCTCAAGTGGGAGAGAGAACGGGCCTGTCATGTGCTTGTAAGTTTGCAGGGAAACAATAAAACTCCAGAAGAACAATTCTAAGTGGTAATCTCTTATAATAATATCTTTGCACTGTTTTTTCAGGATCACCTGCTGAAAGAGGGCTTAGCATGGCTGGACTCCCAAGCTGTGGGGGAGCCACAATACTGGTTGCCTGCTCTGTTCTCTGAGCTCATATCACAAGACGTAATGCCTGAAGAGGCCAGCCAGATGACAACTTGAGAATAAGTTATTTTGTAAACACAGGGTCATGGTGAAGGGAAAGTACAGAACTAGGGTCAAAGAATGTAAGTAAATTTGCTGAATCCACATTGTGTGAGCTAGGCTTGCTTAAGTGTTAAAAAAGAAAAATTGAAAATGGAGAATAAAAGCATCTACTTAGTCAAATTTCTCAACACTGTCTCAATATTTTTTTGATGTTCATTATTAATACCCAATTAACCATTGGAAAAAAAAATACACTGTGTACACATCATTACAATGTTGTTTTGTTTATTTTAACGTACATCTGTATTAAATCTTATATTTCTTTATTTTTATGTTTTATTTTAAATGTATATAAGAAAAACTCCTCGGCTCGAATTGAAGGGCCCATCTATCCATAAATAAATGTACTTAAAATAGTGACTTAAGTTTAAGCTCTTTTATTATGTGAGAAGGCTTAAGAACAGTCAATAATAGGTTAACAGACATTGTAAAAACATTTGACCACATGTCCCAAACTGCCCAATCAGAATCATGTACTCCAGAAAGCATCCTATAATTAAGAAATATCCCGTTATCAAGAGAGCTGTTGCATCAAATATCTATGGTGGCCTATAGGTTCACAACAAAACCAAAGTAGCAAAGAAAAAAGAAACTGAAAACACAACAGAAATTAGCCATAACATAACATCATTAAGCAACACCACAACAAAATGATCAGAGAATATTTTTTTACAAAATGCTGGACTTATTTGCTGTGGCTTAATTTCATTTCGCTTTTGTTTTTGTCAGCTTTTATTTTCTTTGCTAATTTGATTTTGTTGTGCACTACTAGGAAACCGTAAATATCAGTACAACAGCATGACTGAGAGTGTGATATTGCTTTTATACAATGTTATGTAAACAAGAAGTTAAACATTGAGTAACATTAGTTTCAGATAAAATTTCACCAGTTTGCATAGTTTTTTTCTCTGCCAATGAAAATTGTTCCATAAGACGACAAAGCATCCATCTTTAAGTGTCACCAAGTAAAACAGACAGCTGTCTGGAATGAGGCGAACACAGACGAGTAACATTATGCAAAAAGTGAAAAGTCCCAATGCTGTTAATTGAAATAACAAGCACCTTTGGATTGCTGTTTGTTAGGGCTGTAACGATACACCAAACCCACGATTCGGTTCGTATCACGATTTTTGAGCCACGATTCGGTTCGTATCGCGATTCGATCACGGGGGCGGGGCTTGGGGGTGAAAAAAAAAAAGAGATTTTGAGAGAAAAAAATATACCGGTATTTTTATTAAATAACATTTGAAAAACCTGTATAAACTGAACACCAAAGAACAATATTAACTATGCAAATTATTAAACTAAACTAGGCAGTGTAGGCTGCTGCTTTTGGGTTGTTTTCTGTGCTCCAACTAAATTGATTTCGGGATGGTGCCGTAGGGTATGCATCTGCATGTTGGACGTGTTAACGGTTCACATTTGAGGAAGCTTCTTAAAACACTTAACCTACGGCAAATTGTGTGGGTCTTGTAGACTACACGATTGCCATCCTTATACTTCACCGCTAGCCGAAATGTTGCCATACTGCTGACTTAAATGTATTGGGAGGGTCCGAAATCTCTGGGTTGTTTTCCATGTTTCCTCACATTATTTAACTAGCTCGCGTCACATAAGGTATAGTCACATGATACGTAGGCTACTAGGCTAACATGTAAAAAGACGCTTACAAGTAAACTTTTTTTAATAGTTGGTTGGGATAAGTCACTGAGTATTTAATTATAGAATATCAAATAGGTTGTGCGATTATTGTCTAAAAAAAATCTCCATGTTTTCGGTGCTAATGCGGTGATGATAAGGGGCGCTGCCAATAAAGCACCAAAAAGCTGTCACAAAGAACCGGCAAAAGTAATGATTATGAATATGTCAAATATAGCAAGGAGACATTTTAATTGTTTATTAATAAACAAGTGTTTTCTGTCAGTGTCTATTGCAAGATGAAGTTGACGATGCTGTCTCGCGATCTTCAGTGAACGCGCCAGAGAGAAATGCACTTTTCATACGGATTACATAAGCAGAAAGCAGTCTGTATCTTTCGTTTTGAATTGTTCGTTTTAAAAGTAAACATTTCGATATAAATATATTTCTCTGGTCTGTGAGGCAAGTAGCCTACCTTATACGATGAGTTTCGGTTCTCCAGTTCAGGCGCCGGCGACTCCGTGATTATCTATCGATATTTACTTCTTATTTATTAAATCCAGGCAATTGGTTGATGAAACATTGATTAAAATTGAGATACAATTAATGCAAAATGAAATTCACTTTAAAGAAAGGCTTTGTGCTTTCTGTTTGAGGTCTCTGTGAAAGTTTTAGTGCCGCTTCCGGAGAACTGTCACGTCCTTACATTGTTTTTTCCTCATAAATGCGAACACGAAAAATAAAATAAAATAAATATTCTATGTTCTGGGGAGAGCCAACCCTTCTTCATCTGGTGGGTAGTATTAGGCCTACTTTTGGTTTGTACAGTGTAATTCACAGAATTATAAAAATATATATTTTGCCACCTAAGCTAAAGATGTTTTGTGTCACGTCCGTAACGCATGTGTATTTCCCTCATATTAAATATAAAATGCATGTGTAGACTTATATTTTTCTAATGTCTGGACATTTACTGGACTTTATTAAGGGAGTAGGCTATGGATATATAAACAGAAGTTTCAATATATTGGTATTAAATTTATTTTCTGAGAATTTATATTTCAAGTTTTGACTGCAAATGTCACGTCCATAACGCTAAAATTGCCCAATTTAAAATAATTTATCCTCAACTAGTTTTGTGGCGTAGGTCTACGTATTTTATAATGTTAACTTCAAATAATACTAATAGTAATTTAAAGATGCGGTAGCATTGGATCTGGACGGAAAGGATAACTCTGGGAGTTGGAAGGGGTGTGTGTGTCGCGATTCTCCCTTCTCACATCGCGATAACGGTTCGTGGACCTGAGTATCGCGATTTCGATTTTATATTGCGTATCGTTACAGCCCTACTGTTTGTATAATTAAATAAGATGACTAAAACTAGCTCTTGTATAATGGATAATGATAAAAGACAAGCATATGATAAAAGACAAGCATATATCTAGAAAATCCTGGACGATTCAGTAATTTGACCAGTGCCACCACCATACTTTCCTAAAGACAGTATTTCAGATTCAGAAAAATGGCTTGACTACTCATGACTATAGACGTGGTCTTCAAACTCTTGCTGTTCCCAATCATCACAGATAAGGGTGCAGAATGGACACATTTTGTGAGACTCCTCGTGCTGTGCCAGTTCTTCCTCGCTGATACCAGGAAAGCTCTCCTGACAATGTCGGCACACCCTCAACTACACATAATGAAATGCATACAATTCAACCATTTTGATCTCTTTGTTGACAATCAATCTTTGAACATTTTTGACTTCACATTATAGTCATTACCTTGTTTTCAATTCCAGCTCGATCTCCTGTAATGTAGAAATAAAACATGAGGTTAACACATTCCTTAAAGTATATTTGAGATGTAGGACAACAATTTAGAGAAATTCTGATAGATTTTGTCACTAATGCCAGAGACTATCCTCATTTACTAAATGGGTAATACTTCACAATAAGGCTCCATTCGTAAACATTAGTTCATGAATTAGGTATCATGAACAAACAATGAACAATATATTTTTTACAGCGTTTATTAATCTTTGCTTATGTTAGTTAATCATGCTAACTAATGTTAACAAATGGAACCTTATTGTAAAGTGTTACCACTAAATGTAATTTTATTATACCAACCAGTCAAGTCATTAGTGCTCTCAAAGTAGTGAGAGTCAGGTGGGTAAGTTTGTTCCTGGGTGTTGGCCGATGCAGGTGGGCTTTGAGGGATCGGTATTTGCTCGGACATGGCGGCAACAGAAGCAACTTGATAGTCAAGCAATGCCTTGCGTAGTTTATCTTGTTCTGCTTGCAGTTCCTGGGATAAAAGATCAAATCAACATTGAATACAAATATTTCAAGCTAAAGGTGGGCATGATTCAGTGAACTCACTCCACAAACAGTTTTGGCACCAATTTACTGACAGAATTTAAAGAATCAGGAGATGTTTCTTCTGTGGCACTACAAAACAGATCACCTCATTCTTTTCTATGAGCTTCTCTCTGTCTAATCTTGATGTCTCAGCCATTTCATGCATTTTGTCCTGTGCCTGATGAAGCTGTGCCTGTAATGACAGAAATGTAGCAACAAGAATAAGGATTGACATATTATATACTCTAGTTTCACTTTTTGAGAACAGGTGAAGTACTGGAAAAAAGACCTGGAATTTCTCTGCCTCAGCTACATTCGCAACCATCTCCGCCAGCTTCTTCTTTGCTTCCTTCAATTCCTGCTCGGCCTCTTCTGCACGTTTGTTGGCTTCTTTGCAATTCTGCATCTCTCTACGTAGTAGCTCTCTGGCTTCTGTCAGCTGAGTGAGCGTGGCCTGAATCTGTACCTGAGAGTAACAAAGAGATTACAATCCAAAACATTTGTATACTTGTGCAACTTTATGACAACACAGCAATTACTGAAAATGCTTTAGATTTCCTCACTTTTTTATTGTTTTCTTCACCCCCTTGCTCTGATATGGACGCTTGTAATGCTTTGTTTTCATCATTCAGATTTTCTAGGGTCTTTTTCAGCTCTTGGATTTCTGCATGCAAATTTTCATTGTGTTTTCTGCTGCTTTGCACATCCACCTAGTAAAATAAGTGTCATATTTACATTTATTCATTTGTCAGATGCTTTTATCTAACATTGCATTCAAGGTATACATTTGATCAGTTTACATATTCCCTGAGAATCAAAGCCATGACTTGGTGTTGTCAGCACCACTCTCTACCCACTGAGCTACACGAACAATGTACAAAACATTTTAAAACGCTGCATGTTTTTCCCAATAAATAAACGCAATTTTGCATGTGTATGGGGCATTTTTGAGATACTATTTACTAACTGTCATGCACCAAAAAGTAAGAACATTTAAATGCTAACCTGTAGCAACTCAACATGATCCTGAAGTTTGTTGTATTTTTGCTCTGTCTCTTTCAGTACGGTATATAGCCTGGAAAAAAGAAACAGATGAACACCCCCACATAATCTTTGAGCACATAATCTACATGTATATGTTGGCGCAGAGAGGTACAAGATGAGGAGAAACTCACTTAACGGCTTCTGCTTCCTGAAGTTCAGCCTTTTGCTGTAACTCAGCCTTTTCCTGCTTCAGCATGTTGATCTTTTGAACAGCATTCTCATACTTTTCTTGATAAAGGGTCAGTGACTATATAAAAAGCATTGGGATAGAAGGTTTCCATTAAAGGGATAGTTCACCCAAAAATGAAAATGTATCTAATCATTCACTCATGCCATCCCAGATGTTTATGACTTCTTTGTTCTGCTAAATACAAACAAACGTTTTTAAAAATATATTTTAAAGCTGAGCTCTGTAGGTCCATATAGTGCAAGTGATTTTCAAAGGTCCAAAAAGACAGCATAAAAGTAATCCATAAAGTGGGTTACACACTGAACAGGTCAGTTCTAAACAATAGTTTTCTATGAATGTAGCACAACGCCGCTGCCGCTCGGTGTCTTTCAGCGGTGCCCACCTACGACTCCGGTGTCTGCTCAAATTTCTGCCGTTCCGCAGAGCGCCACTTGCATATTTTCCATTAAATTCGACTTAAATAATTATCAATGGACATAAATTATTTACTCTAGCCTTTTTCATTCTCAAAGAAGGGAAAAACCTTGGTAACTATTGTATGTACTGTCTGCCACCTGAACTGCATCGACGTGCCCTATGTTTGGTACCTGTGTCGTGTCCCAGCGACGCAGCGATTCTCGTCCAGTGTTCGAAAGCCTTAAACAACTCCAGGGGTTAAATCCATATCTTAAGAAGCGATATGATAGATGTGGGTGAACTGTCTTCTACTTTTGTTTTTGGTAATTCGTTTTCTTTGTGCGTATCACCACTTACTGGGTAGGGGGGAGCAAAAAAGATATATTGATCTGCTTCTCACCCACACCTATCACATCGCTTCTGAAGATATAGACCCTGTTTACACCTGGTACTAAGATGCATCTCAGGTGCATTCAAGCACAAACACAAGTCAAGCAGAATTATTTGTTATTTTAGTTTATTACCTGTATTAAATGAGCTTCAGGTGTTCATTCTTCACTAAAGAAAACCTGTGTAGCGCTT
The DNA here is from genome assembly GCA_032164185.1 of Moxostoma hubbsi. Taxonomy (NCBI): domain Eukaryota; kingdom Metazoa; phylum Chordata; class Actinopteri; order Cypriniformes; family Catostomidae; genus Moxostoma; species Moxostoma hubbsi. Next base: position 20,971,935 of record JAVLUX010000035.1, read on the forward strand.
GTCATTTGTTTTGTCAATTTTCAGATCAGATGCTTATTTCCTTTTAAAGACACTCATAAATGGCTAATTTTAAACTCTTGTTTTAGCGCAGTGGTTGATTGACAGGTGAGGGACTGTGTTTCTCTGCTGCCGGGACGCATACAGGATGGATTAGTGTTTACACCTCAAATGTGATGTGGACACATGCATTTTTTGACCATATTCTTATGTGGTTTTTGTGATCCGATCACAAAACGTTTTAGACATAGGGCTGAGCATATATGATCGGATCACCTGAAACAAATCTTAATACCAGGTGGAAATGTGGTCTTATATTTAACCACTGGAGTCATATGGATTAATTTTATGCTGCCTTTAATTTTCCTTTTGGACCTTCATTCAACTTGCATTGCATGGACAAAGCTGAGATATTCTTCTAAAAATCTTAGTTTGTGTTCAGCAAAAGAAATTCATACACATCTGGGATGGCACGAGGGTGAGTAAATGATGAGAATTTTCATTTTTGGACGAACTATCCCTTTAAAGTCATATACATATATTGTACAATTCTTAATTCGACAGATAGAATTAATGATAAAATATTTAGATGTCAAAGTTTCCACAATTCAAAGCAATTTCTTACTGGTACATTTGACAAAGGCTGCTCTTTGTTGACCGCTTCGGTGGCATTATAATTCTGTACACCTTGCAGTGGTGTATCCAGTTTATCTTTTGGCTTCAAATCATCCAGGCAGTTCTGCAATTTATAGAACAGCACATAGGCGCATGATGCCATGTTCAGAACCAAAATCACTGTATATTCACCACTAAAGAGTTACACTGAATGGAATTTGCCTTGTGAGTCATCAGAGTATAGCACAACAATGGCAGGTGGACCAACTAGTAGTGCAACATTTCTCACAGACACATATAAAAATTGTTTGTGTATAGAGAGATGCTAACTAACCTTGAGACAGCAGATCTCATGCAGTCTTGCAAGAAGCTCATTTCTCAGGATCTCATTTGTTTCTTTTAAGGAATAGATCTCTTTCACAAAGTTCTCCTTTTCCATTTCCATCTTTTCTGCCTGCTCCTACACACAAGAATGTTCATTATAATGTTATTGGTTTGTATTGGTTTCTACTTTACAGACATTAATATGCAGATTGACTTTCAACATCTGAAATGGCAGTTTCTTCATAATACATTTACTGATAAACACATTGTTTTTGATTGTGCACCAAGAACAACAACTTAGCTGACAGTAAATAAAAAAATAGAAACAGTGCAGAATAATGTCCAAATTGTACCTGTGTTGTTATAACTAAAATATCCTTCTCCAAACTGCAGTCAAGGCTGGTTTCTGTTGGGTTTTGAAAGCAGAATGGGGTGCTGGCTCCTTTGACACAACCGCTGCTATCCACATAGCAGAACTGGTAAAACTCCCAATTATCCTTGGGTAGGTAACTCTCTGAGACAAAAGTCATACTGTGTATTTAGTAGGGGTAAAAGTATTTGTCACCTGATTGTTTCCTCTGTCACTCAAGGGCATGGGAAATATTGAAATGCTTTCATATGAAAAACAACTGCCCTTCTTTGCCCAGGAACTCCTTTGCCCTCTGGATCCACATGCATTTTTAATTGCCAAGAAAGGGCTCATCTTGGCAGCAAACCAAATTCTTGTTGAGACACTTGAGGTCTCATGATATAGGATTCATGAGTAACATGATAAGAAGTTAGTGGTTCTGCCTTCACGAAATAACAGCAAACATCACATGCATGCTGTTTGATGCAATCGCATTAACCACCATAAACATTGAGGGGGACGCACATATAGTATATGTAACCCCTTATGTGTTAGCAGAAAGGAATGTCAAGTGTATCGAGTTGTAAGGGAACAAGTTTTTTTTAACTTTGCCGGTTAAAGTGCATACACATACATGCTTCACATCTGTGAAGCTCAATTTACAGTTACTCCACTAAAATAACGGAGACAATTCTTCTCTAAATGTGATGTTTGCTCTTAGGTGCATGCCTAATTGGCTGAAATGATGCACTGCTTTTTGTGTTTTCTTTTTGTTATCATGCCATTTGCACTTTATTATCATCCATTAACACACTGAAATAATGATTGATGCATGCAAATCAAATACCCTCTACTCAAAATCTAAACCCAAAACAGATGCACAATACCAGGTGTAAATGATGATGGTGCCAGTTAACACGCATCTCATATGCATATTAATACCAGGGAATAAACAGGGCGCATGCACAGAGGAAATGTGAGGTACAAAGAGTCAAAACTGATCCACTTGGTTAAAATGTTTTCTTGTTCCTATTTATCTGTCAAAATGATGGACAGAATTTGGAATTATTCAATGTTTCAAAGATTGATCAAATAATTGATTGTTAAGTGATTGTTTGTGCCCCACACAAAATAATGACCCTGTGATGCCACGGATCACATCCATTAGTCATAAATCACATGTGTCATAAATCACATCCATTAGTGTCTCACAGTTAGTAAAGCTGTCTAAAGACACTATTATGACACCCCCAATTCAGGTTGCAAACTACTAAAGAGCTAAATCATGGAGTTGTATCAGGTGTGTAAGATACAGTAAATGAGAATGAGGTAGTGGTTCCTACCTCTGAAAACCACTTGTTGCAAGACTGGCTCAAGTCCGACATGGTCCAGGCAAGGTTCTACCCATACATAGTTAAAATACATCTGTGTTGAACTCCAGCCAACCTGAGTATGCCCCGTTTCACATAAGATTTATGTAGAAGAGAAAGTGACATGGTCAGACTTTATTCAACTTCTTTAAAGGTTTAGTTCACCCATAAATAAAAATTCTGTCATCATTTACTCATCCACATGCCATACCAAATGTGTATAAATGTATTTCTTCTGCAGAACACAAATTAAGATTTTTAGAAGAATATTTCAGCTCTGTAGGTCCATACAATGCAAGTGACTGGTGGCCAATACGTAAATCTTTTTTTCTAACTCCCCAATTTGGAATGCCTAAGTCCTCATGGTGGCATAGTTACTCACCTCAATCCGGGTGGCGGAGGACAAACCTTAGTTGCCTCTGCATCTGAGACGTCAATCCGGGCATTTTATTATGTGGCTTGTTGAGCGCGTTACCACGGAGATGAAGCGTGTGGAGGCTCATGCTATTCTCCGTGGCATCCACGCACAACTCACCACATACCTCACCGAGAACCACACATTATATTGACCACGGTTACCGCATGTGACTCTACCCTCCCTAGCAACCGGGCCAATTTGGTTGCTTAGGAGACATGGCTGGAGTCACTCAGCATGCCCTGGATTTGAACTCGTGACTCCAGGGTTGGTAGTCAGTGTCAATACTTGATGAGCTACCCAGGCCCTCCAAAACCTTTAATCTTAAAAAAAAATTGCATAAAGGCAGAATAAAAGTAATCCTCACGACTCCTGTGGTTTAATATATGTCTTCTGAAGCGATGACGAAAGGTCTGGATGAGAAACAATAAATATTTAAGTCATTTTTTACTATAAAGCTCCACCTTTGACCAGCCCCGACCAGTAGGTAGCGATATGCATGAAAAATGCAAATCACCAAAAAACAATAGAAGAATGTGAAAGTGGAGATTTTTGGTTAAAAAAAAAGGACTTAAATATTGTATAACATACTTAAATATAAATATCTGTTTCTCACCCACACCTATCATATTGCTTCTGAAGACATGGATTTAACCACTGGAGTTGTATGGATTACTTTTTTGCTGATGTATGTGATTTTTGGACATTCAAAGTTCTGGAGTTACAGAGCTGAGATATTCTTCTTATAATCTTCATTCAGCAGAAGAAACATCTGTGGTGGCATGACGGCATTTTCATTTTGGGGTGAACTGTCCCTTTAAAACAATACATAACATAACTTTACAGTGACTAAAATGGTTGCAAATTACACAAGGGGCATCACACATTAGTGCTCAAGAAGACAACACATGGTTATTTTTTAGAGTGCACTACTATATGAATATGAATGTAAATATCTGTAATGTAGATTCTGAAGAGCAGTACCAAATAAAAAACAATCTGTTATCTCTTATATTGTATAAATTATGAAAGGGATGTGAACAATTATGAGACAAAGGGGAATGCAAATTTATATTCTCATCTGTAAATACTGTTTATTAAACCTTCAGTTAATGAGTTATCAGCTGCCAGTGGCTCCTAAGTCCTTTTTGTTTTAGTCTGGAGCGCTGATCAGTCGATGTCAAATGCAAGAGATGTCAGACACATATCGGAAACGCAAACTATAATAATTAGCAACAAAAGAAAATCTGATTTATGCTCACTGAACTCTTGATGAGTTGGTTACTCACTTTGAAGATGCCGATCCAGTCTCTCGTGTTCGGCTGCAGGCCACCGGTGAGAGTATATCGGCACGTCACTGCGGTGTTTGGAGGATATGATAGCGGGACGTCGTTGAAAACTACCTGCGAGAATGATGTCTCCATCACAGCCGGTATGGTCTCTTCTTCCTTTCTGTCATTCATCCCGCTGATTTATGAGCAACACAACCATCTATAATTCAGAAAATACCATTTACTTTCCTGGATAATGACATCAACTGACTCAATGACTTTCACTTTCATTTATCTGAGAGAGTATCTATCGCATTCACAATAGGCTATCGGTATAGCATACTGCTTTTTTTATCTCGGTATGTGGATAAATCAGTGTAAATTAATATATTTAAATATATGCCCACATAAAATGAGTTTAATCATGAAATTTAAAACGAACTTTTTACGGTTAATATCAGCATAAGCAACAGTGTAAACACAAAACGTTGACGTGTTTGCTCATATTCTTTGCCACTATTACAAAATAAACAACTTCCATAAATAAAATGTTACCTGAAACTTCCTTCTGTCGCAACCCAGACCGTGTTGAACGGGCACTCGGAAACACACCGCTGTTGTTATGAATATGAGCGCAGCACAAACAGGATACGTAGTTCCCTATGCGCGAGCCAAGGTCGTCACCAGTTTTTTTCAGTCAACCGGATTTCCCCGTGGATTATGTCATCAACCAAACACATTTAAAACCACACAACAATGATTAAAAAAATAACGTGAAACAATACATGAAATAAGACAAAAAAAAACAATCTTGTAAATAATATGTACTTTATTTAAAAATGGTAACTTTACATTAGAATGCATGAAATATGAGGCATTAAGTCCAAACACTACCTAATGAAATCAGATCCACAGCACTTTTGGTGATCTTGCCATTCACTGTGGGCACTCTCAAATGTATTGCCTTAATTAAAGAGGCACCAAGGCTGAGGCACTAGACAAGTAACCGTACATATTAATTTCTTAAAAACTGCATATCTTAACTGCAACAGAGCGCAAATGAGTTAAAATATACATACATACATACATATATACATACATACATATATATGCAACATATATGCAACATGTTACTCAGTGACCAGAAGCCGATGTATTTTGAAAGACAGATAATAAAATGCAAAAGTAGAGTATAAAATGAGGGGTTTTCCCCATATGTACAGGTGACTTGATGCTAGTCTTAACAAATTTCAAGTTTGAAATGACATCTGTCACAAACTAACGAAATCACAACAGATAATGCGCAAAAAAACAAAACACATTAGGACATAGACAAGCAGCCCATCATTTAGTTTTCATTTAGCATGTTGCCAAATTGAACTGTTATATATTAGCAATCTCATCTGACTTTTTCACTGCATTCTAACCACATTTTAGTGGTTTTCCCAAACAATGTCCATCATATTGGAAATCCAGACTGTACAGTATTCAGTTAATTCAAATAAAGTTAAAACTATCATGTAATCTGTCCATAATATCCAGGTAAAGCAGATGACATTTTTTCCTGAATTCTAAATCATGTACTTATTGGAGAAAGCAGCTAAAACAAGAGCAATACTTTAAAATTCAAGCACCTGTAGTCACCAAAAGAGTTGAAATCCCAACAATGATCATGTGTTTGCATAGCCATGTTGGTTTGAAAAAGGTTTAGAACTTCAGGAAGACAGAACTAAATGTTTGGTCTGCTGAAAAGGCACACTGCAAAAACAAAGAAACAAGTATGAAAATATGTACATTTTCTTAAATTATTTAAATCCAGGACTAATAGCTCAAATATACTGTAGATAACAACTAGAACTCAAAATGTGGCCTGAATTTTCTTTTCAAATATGTTCAGGTGTCTTATCAGGTGTGGAAAAACATAGATTATGTTAATCAGATATTTCTACTAATGGTACTTTAATACATTTCAATAATGCCAAACAGTACAGACATTAAAATGTAATACATTGTGTGGGACTCACCTTAACTGAAGGTGATAGCCAAAATAATGGCTATGATAACTAGTAAAATAGCAAGGCATCCTGCAATCCATAACTTTTTCTGAGAAAAGGAAAATGTGATGTGGTCACTTGCACTGTAGCTGGTCAATGATTTAATGTTCACAGATATGACACTCTCATATTATCATTGTCTCACCTTGTACACTTTTTTTGACGATTCTACAGCAGCACGTGTTTCTGCAACAGCCTTTTCTACATAGTTATGGGAATTCTTAATGTTCTCTTCAATCCGGTCCACCATCTCACCCTAAAAAACCCAAGATATTGCATTGAATAAAATTTTCATTTCACTAAAAACCCTGACTAGGTTAAATACGGAAAAACCCACTGCAGGGACTAAAGCCCGATTTAGGTACTTTTCCCCTGGACTAGTACTTTTCTGCCTTTTTGCACCTGAAGAACTATTGTTCCTTGAAGTCAATTTAAGGGATATTTTTAGCTCCTACTCCAAGGTAGGTACTTTTGGGGGCGTAGAGGGACTGTGGAAGGTGCTGCAACCTATAACGCACAAAAACAATTGAGAAACGCCAGGAGTCGGTAGCCGTCTTTGGTATATAAACTTTTAGTTGCAAGCATGCTAATCAGAGGATTGCCCTAATTTTCAATTCCCTTAACAAACACCATAAAACCAACAAAGAGCCCAATAAAATCACCCGTTTCACGTGTGTGTGTGTGTGTGTGTGTTGAAAGCTGCTGCGTAACTTCTTCAGGAGACACGCTTTGAGTGTTCAAAGCATCTGTACTGTTTGTACTGTGTGACTACAGAAAATAAAGTTATTGCTGGATAACTACAAATAATTTTTCCTGCGATGATAGATATAAATAATCAGATGTATATCGAGAGTGGGTAATTGAACAATTATACACTAAACCATCATGAAATGTAGTTTACATTCAAGTATGGTGTGCCTGTTAAGCGTGGTTATCTTGCATCAAGACGTCTCAAGTGAGTGAGTATTTCAGTACAGTAATTTATGTTGAGTCATAAAAGCCTGTATTGATAAATAGGTTTTAGTGCATTTTCGACATGTCAGCAGAGTTTTGCATGTGCTGCATGGTGAAAGACAGTGTTCGAATTGAGTTAGAGCTCTTGGGTGGTCCCCTTAACCCAACTAAAGGAATTTTAAAGGGTGTGTTTAGAATTTTCAGACATAAGAAAATCTCATTTGGATTATTTATGAAAACAGGGACATATACAGTGAGGAAAATAAATATTTGAACACCCTGCTATTTTGCAAGTTCTCCCACTTGGAAATCATGGAGGGGTCTGAAATTGTCATCGTAGGTGCATGTCCACTGTGAGAGACATAATCTAAAAAAAAAAAAATCCAGAAATCACAATGTATGATTTTTTAACTATTTATTTGTATGATACAGCTGCAAATAAGTATTTGAACACCTGAGAAAATCAATGTTAATATTTGGTACAGTAGCCTTTGTTTGCAATTACAGAGGTCAAACGTTTCCTGTAGTTTTTCACCAGGTTTGCACACACTGCAGGAGGGATTTTGGCCCACTCCTCCACACAGATCTTCTCTAGATCAGTCAGGTTTCTGGGCTGTCGCTGAGAAACACGGAGTTTGAGCTCCCTCCAAAGATTCTCTATTGGGTTTAGGTCTGGAGACTGGCTAGGCCACGCCAGAACCTTGATATGCTTCTTACAGAGCCACTCCTTGGTTATCCTGGCTGTGTGCTTCGGGTCATTGTCATGTTGGAAGACCCAGCCTCGACCCATCTTCAATGCTCTAACTGAGGGAAGGAGGTTGTTCCCCAAAATCTCGCAATACATGGCCCCGGTCATCCTCTCCTTAATACAGTGCAGTCGCCCTGTCCCATGTGCAGAAAAACACCCCCAAAGCATGATGCTACCTCCCCCATGCTTCACAGTAGGGATGGTGTTCTTGGGACTCATCATTCTTCTTCCTCCAAACACGGTTAGTGGAATTATGACCAAAAAGTTCTATTTTGGTCTCATCTGACCACATGACTTTCTCCCATGACTCCTCTGGATCATCCAAATGGTCATTGGCAAACTTAAGACGGGCCTTGACATGTGCTGGTTTAAGCAGGGGAAACTTCCGTGCCATGCATGATTTCAAACCATGACGTCTTAGTGTATTACCAACAGTAACCTTGGAAACGGTGGTCCCAGCTCTTTTCAGGTCATTGACCAGCTCCTCCCGTGTAGTTCTGGGCTGATTTCTCACCTTTCTTAGGATCATTGAGACCCCACGAGGTGAGCTCTTGCATGGAGCCCCAGTCCGAGGGAGATTGACAGTCATGTTTAGCTTCTTCCATTTTCTAATGATTGCTCCAACAGTGGACCTTTTTTCACCAAGCTGCTTGGCAATTTCCCCGTAGCCCTTTCCAGCCTTGTGGAGGTGTACAATTTTGTCTCTAGTGTCTTTGGACAGATCTTTGGTCTTGGCCATGTTAGTAGTTGGATTCTTACTGATTGTATGGGGTGGACAGGTGTCTTTATGCAGCTAACGACCTCAAACAGGTGCATCTAATTTAGGATAATGGAGTGGAGGTGGACATTTTAAAGGCAGACTAACAGGTCTTTGAGGGTCAGAATTCTAGCTGATAGACAGGTGTTCAAATACTTATTTGCAGCTGTATCATACAAATAAATAGTTAAAAAATCATACATTGTGATTTCTGGATTTTTTTTTTTTAGATTATGTCTCTCACAGTGGACATGCACCTACGATGACAATTTCAGACCCCTCCATGATTTCTAAGTGGGAGAACTTGCAAAATAGCAGGGTGTTCAAATACTTATTTTCCTCACTGTATGCTGTCAATGTTGTGTTGTGTCACCGCAAGCATTTGAAAAAAATGCTTTCTATCATTCTATTTTTGACATTTTCACAGTATGATAATCTTCACAAAAAAATACCATAGTATTGAGGTGCATTGATAATATTTTTTCAGTTTAATATTTGGAAATCTGTCTGAATAAACACCGTTATTACCATTATAATTCCGTTATAACCAATTCTTGGAACTTTATTTTGGATGTCTTCAACTTTCATCCTTTAACTTTCTACCTTGAACATCAGGACACTCTCTTAATCCAAAATGGTAAAACAAATAAAACAAAACAAAATCACATGTAAAACAATAATAACAAAATAATTTGCAACATGTACAGTAGTCAGATGAATATAACAAAAATATATTTATGTATAATTTGTTACAGAAACATAACTTTTGCCTACCTAGTCATTACAAATCATGTAAAACTACATTGAATCTGATGTTTTTATGAAAAAAGGGCTATAATTTATTATCTGTATACTGTAGTTCCACTTACATTCATCTCTGCAAATACAGTGGTATGGTGATCACGGCGAAGGTGCAAGTGTTTCCCGCTTAAGCCGATACTTTTTTGTGACAAACTTTACAGACTGGGTCACCATCAGCATTGCTAATTTGGATTTTAGAAAAGTTCTGAAAAAAATCTGTTTATATTTATGCAATACTGTCAATGAGAAGATCTCAATGGTATGATAACCATCCATTTTAAAACTGAGGTATATTTGGAAACCTTGAAACTGTTACAACCCTTGTTGCAACCCCAAGATACATTTTTTGGGACTTAAGGGGGGTCCCTTAACTATTATGGGGTTTGAACACAGGTTAAATACAACCTCATCTCATCTCTCATTCCGGCTGCAGAACAGAACACCACACACACACACACGGCTCACATATCAAACTGTAACCTGAAGACACTGGCTGTATCTGAAAACAGGAAAATGCTGCCTTCTGAGGTTGTATAAGAGGGTTGGATGAAAAAAGGTGCTTTTTAAACTGTTCAAATACCATTTCCTTAAGAGTTCCATTCATCCAAAAAATGCTGTTGGTTAAACCCCTAACCGATTAGGCAACTGTCGACATTTTCTAATGCAGCCAAAGTTCACAAAACAGCCCTAACAAAAGTGTAGCTCAGATCCCGGCATCCTCCCTCTATGTTGTTAATTTTCATTTTGAATCACGCATGCAAACAACTTCAGAGAAAAAAACGATCGACAATAGATGATGGCACTACAAGGGTTACTTTTTTGAGTGCGAATGCAAGAGGGGAAAATTCTCCTAGGGTGTCCCGTTCCTCTTAAGAGTTCTCATCTAGAAAGTTACTACGGGAAAAGTACCGGGACTCTAAGTGGGAAAGTGGATATTGCCGTTTTTGTTTAATACTGTACATCAATAGTTCTTAAAGGGTAATTTTAAAAAGTAATTTAAATTCTCTCATTTACTCACCCTCATGCCATCCCAGAAGTGTACGACTTTCATACTTCTGCAGAACACAATGATTTACAATTGCTTTGGGTGAGAAACAGATCAGTCCTTTTTTACTATAAATCTCCACTTTCACATTCTTTGTGTGAAAGTGGAGATTTATAGTAAAAAATTATTGAAATATTCATCTGTTTCTAACCCAAAGTGATTGGAATGCATCTGAAGACATAAAACTACTGGAGTCATATGGATTACTTTTATGCTGCCTTTGTGATTTTTGGAGCTTGAACATTCTGGTCACCATTAACTTGCATTGCATTGTGAGCTGAAATATTCTTCTAAAAATCTTTGTTTGTGTTCTGCATAAGTATGAAAGTCATACACATCTGGGCTGGCATAAGGGTGAGTAAATGATGAGTGAATTTTCATTTTTGGGTGAACTATTCCTTTAAATGACTGGAAATTTGGTGAATGACTAACTAAATATCCTCTGTGTTTACCTTACCTGTGCTTCTACTTCCATTGCAAGGTACTGAAACATTTCATGCAGCTCTTTGATGCTTCTCTCCAGTTTGATGATCTCGTCATGCCTTGATTCAATCTCATTCAGAGCCTGCCTGGTTGCTTGAGTATCATTCAAAATCTGCATGAATGTTACAGTTGAGAAAACTGATATGAGACATGTGGCTGACCAATTATGAGCATTGTTTTTGTTATGAAGCATGATAAGACATGGTGGTGAAATGGTGATGATACTTTATTTGCTACCGACATAATTCTCAAGCAAGGGAGAGGAGGGGATCTATTTTTTTTAAAAAAGGAATGATATTATCTAAATATATAAGTCTGGAATAATGACTGTAATCAAAAAGGGAAGTGGAAATCTATGAAGGACGTACTGAAAATGAGAGTCATTAACTTCTAACAATGGTTTTAATGATCTTCACAACAGATTTCCTTCTACTGTAATTATAAAAATAAAAGGCACTAAAACCCATAAGAAACAACGTGCTTATAACTGTTACCTTTAATGTTACCCCAGAATATGTATTTCTAATTTTTGGTATTACATGTCAATTTTTACAGCAACAAAATAATTATATTCTAACAACATAGAAACAAAAGGGTCATGGAACAGGGCATCCTGTTAACAAACAGCATCTGAGAGCTCTGCTAATAAATGAAAGCAGACAATAGCAGTGGTCAAAAAGAAGTGCCCTGAATGAATTTGAATTCCACCTGAAATGTTCCTACTCCTGATTTGTGATCTTATCCCTAAGCAACCAGTGCCCAACAGATTAATCAACTTAATCAATATCTAGGAATAATTTAAGATGGATCTGTTCCTTACCAAGGCTCTTACCTACAAAAAAACATGCATTCAAAGAAAGCAAAAGAAAAGACTTGAAATGTGACACTTAAGTAATCAGAAGACTATAGTAATATTACTCTGTTGTTGACTGTTTTCTTCAGATGGCTGTAGAAAAAGAAGCAACGAATACATCTATAGACAAAATGTTTGAATATCTACATTTAAAACAGAGTTTCAATAATCTTATAAAAAGGCATGCACACTACACAAAGCAACTCACTTACATTTTGTGTGAAAACATCCGTTTGCCCACTCTCAAGCATCGATTCCAATTTCTCATCGGTCACATTGTTACCGGCTGTAATGAAAACCAGATTGACATTAGTTTCATGCACATATTTGTATGAGCTCATTGCAGGAATAATGCAAATGAAAGCTCTTCACATCACTGTAAATCTGTTAAAAAAAATAAAAAAAAATCTCTATTACAAAAAGCACATACTGATTTTGAGTTGTCTTTGTATTCTCTCCACATTTCTGTCTCTGTATTGGGCTTGAATTTTGTTACAGTGACCCATCAACTCGAAAAATTCTCGAGACAAAACACCATGCTTACAAAAGACATTGAGAGAATTGAAAGAGACGATTATTTTCTGGCCAAAACAAAACTGTGTTGCTTTCATAATGTGAATTATATATTTTTTTTTTTTTTAAAAAGAGACTTACCTGGGCTCTCTGCATTCTTACGTTTATAGGAATATATGTTTCATCATCTTCAGCTTTCTTAATTTCAATGCCTGCAACGCAAATGTATTGTTTGATTTATTGAAATTCTAGCAGAAACACTTCAATAGCAACACTGGTTTATTTGTTTATCAGTCTCACTTTTTAACTTCCTTTGGATCTGGTAGGCCATGCCTTTGATGTCTTCCCTAAGGGACTGAAGTTCCTTTTTCATGCCTATAGTAAAGAAGGATACATACATTTATTATTAAAAGGGTTATAAAGAACATGTGTATACACAATTTTAAATAGTATTTTGTCCAAAGTTTATTACTTTGAAAAAGCACCATGGAGATCATTTCTATTCAATGAAAATTACATACAAAAATACATAGTTACTCACTGTCCTCTGGGAGTGCGACTCCTAACACCGTTTTCTGTTTGTTTTCCAATTCAGACACCTTCTTCTTAAGAGTTTGAAGACCCTCTCGAATTTCCTGAACCTATGTAGAGGAAAAAGATTATATTATTGTGACAACTTAGAGTTTCAGTCTAAAAACTATGAAGGCCCAAACTATTCACACTGTGAATTACATTAATCAAAATTTTATGTGTGATGAACAATGTATGTTAGATACATAATTTTCATTAAGCCTCACACATATCAATCTGGGTAGCAAACTTAGTTCTGCAGAAAATAAACTAATGATAAATAAACTTCTTTACATTTTCCCATTAAATCTAATACATGCACATATACTTAATGCCTAGAAACTAAAAGTGGAACTAGTAAAAGGAAATACCGGTAGTGAAAAGTTTTCTTAACCCTCCTATTGACGTAGGGTTATTTTTGACCCGGGAGAGTCAAAATATTAATTTGAATATTTAGTTATGCCTTTCGGATTGGTCAACGCCCTAGCCGTCTTCCAGGTTTCTGGGGTTCTCTCATTTCTATCTTAGGTTTATTTGTAATTACAACCTACTCGTCGTGCCCGCCGCGCTGACTTTTGTTGGTCCCTGCGGACCAAGGCCACGCTTTCTAAATGAAAGCAGCAATATTCTACCATGCCAATTTTGATAACTCCCGACCCTGCATATCAGTTTGTGGTGGAGGTGGATGCGTCAGAGCGGTCCTGTCGCAGCACTCTTCCTTGGATGGAAAAATGCATCCGTGTGCTTTTTTCACACTGCTTAACACCAGCTGAACAGAACTACAAAGTCGTAACAGAGAATTGCTGGCTGTCCGGCTGGCTTTGGGCGAGTGGTGTCATTGGTTAAATGGTTCATGGTTACCTTTCATGGTCTGGACTGATCATAAGAATCTAGGGTACATTCGTAGAGCTAAACGTCTTATCTTTAGACAGGCTCGCCAAACACCCTTTTCAGACATTTCAACTTCGTCCTTTCGTATCGCCCAGGTTCTAAGAACATCAAGCCAGATTCAATGTCTCGATGTTTCGAAATCGAGACCTCTACCATCCCACCGGAAGCCATTCTACCCGCCATGGTGGGCATGGTATACTGGGATGTGGAGGCTAAAGTCCATAATGCGCTACGATACACCACGTCTCCCACTACGTGTCCAGCGAATCGGTTGTCTGTTCCGCGATCAGTTCGGACGCACATCCTAGAGTGGGGCAACTCATCCAATGACAAGTGTCATCCAGGGGTTTCTCGCACCCAGATGCTCATTAGACCGTGATTCTGGTGGTCATCACTAGCGCAGGACGTATACGGATTAATAGCTGCTTGTCCCATTTCTGCGACTAATAAGACCTCCAGTAACCCCCTGGCTGTGCTCCTCCAACCGTTGTGAGTCCCTTCGAGACCCTGGTCGCACATAGCCATGGATTTTGTTACTGGTCTCCCCCCTTCCCATGGCACCACAGTCATTTTGACTGTTGTGGACTGGTTCTCGCAGCCCACAACTCCCCAAATTACCCACAGCGAGACAGACAACGGTAACAGACATTAATCACATCTTCTGCATTCATGGCCTCACAGTTGATGTGGTTTCAGACAGAGGCCCCAATGTGTGTCATGTTTTTGAGCAGAATTCTGCCGACAGCTGGAGGCTACTGTGAGTTTGTCCTCTGGGTTCCACCCCCAGACAAATGGCCAAGCGGAGCAGGTGCATGATGGCATGCAGGTGTGACGTCTGGCCTCCTGTAACCAGTCTTCTTGGAGTAATCATTTAGTCTGGGTCGAGTATGCCCACAACTCTTTGCAGTCGTTGTCTATAAGGTTATCATCCTTCTGGTATAGCCTTGGTTACTAGCCCCATCTGTTCCCCACTCAGGAGCCTGATGTTCAGGACCCATCTGTTCACACCTTTATGCAAATGTGCTGCTCACCTGGAAAGCCAGCAGAGAAGCCCTCATACAGACTTGTGCTTGTGTTAAGAGGTCAGCGGACTGGCACCGGTCTAAGCCACCAGTTTATATGTGTGGTCAGAAGGTCATGTTGTCCTCGAAGGACATTCCCCTCACGTAAGCTGGGCCCAAAGGGGCCATTTCCCATTAGTCTGCGGGAGGACTGTCAGAAATTACCTCATTACCAAAAAAGCATCCATCCTATTTTTCATGTTTCTGAGATCAAAGCGATTTTACTTCCAATTTGCATCCCACCACACCCGTCTCGCCTCCTCCACATCTAGTTGAGGGCTCCCCAGCATTTACGGTCAAGAGGTTGATTGACGTCAGGTGGGGGGCAGAGTTTTTGTATTTTTGTATTACTTTATTATAAATACATGTTCATTTAGTTTATATGTTGTTGTTTTCTGACTTTATGCGAACGAAAAGACCCATTCACCCGTTTTCTCATTGGAAATAGGTACGTTTCAATATATCACTATCCTTGTCACAAAAGTAAAGTTTGTGGAGAATAAGAGCCATTTTCTATACTTCTGAGGTATAAGCAATTAGGAAATAACACACTACCCAGGTACCAAAAAAAAATACAAAATTTGTTACACAGTGCTATCAAACAGTCATGACATTTGAAACATTCATGAATAAAACTGTTTACTTATGGTTTTGTGATCAGGTCCAATAGTTTTTACTGCCCCATCCTTCAAATACAGTTCATTTGCAATGCTTGAATCGTATTATGATTTGTTCACAAGCAAACCACGCTGATATGAGCCAAAAAATACACATACATAGTTCAAAGCACGGTTATATGGCACACATACACACATCACCAGAAGTGCATTAAAACTGTCAAATAAGTCCATCTAGTGTATGTTTACATACAACAACAATTACAAATAGTGCAGATGGGTGCAAGAACGTGTCCAGGATGAGTTTGTGCTCAAAACAGCAAGAGGCAGAGCAGCTGAATGAATCTCCTGTTTCGAGTTGTAACTTGACACTGCATCTTTTAAAATTGGCGAGATACATGACAACATTAAAAGACAATCTGTCCAGTGCATGTATATATACAAAAATAATTCAAAATATAGCTGCAAGCAGTGATTACAGGCCAAAGTACCATGGGTCCATTTCCACCCGGTAGCTTTCAGAAAAACAATGGATGATGTGCACATGCATTTGGTCCAGTAAATAAGACACCACGTCTTACCTTCTGCTCAGACATAATGGTTAACAACTTTGATGTGTGTGGCAAATTTAATAAATCTGTAATTATGGAAAGTGTTGGCATACCCTTGAACTGTCCAAAAAAAGAATATTGTTATTTGACATGTGGCTATGATAATATCATGCAAGATATCAAGAAAAGTTTCAGATAAAAGTAACAGGACATTTTCAAAGTCTGTTGTAGGTCCCACACTTCCTGCTGCCAGTTGGTGACCCACAATAGCCATATCCATGTGATCAGCCCCCTTTACCAAACATACAGCTCAATTTGATCTAAATTACACAATGCATGCAGAAGATATGAGACACTGGCCCTGCCAAAATTTTCACTGGCCCCAAGACAAAAATTAGAAATAGCTGTTTTTACCATCATGGCTTTAAAAATGTGTCCGAAGATAATTATTTTTTACATATATTATGTTTATAAGACAATGTCCTCCCAAACTGATTCACACTTATAACTTGCAAAGAGCAAATTTGGTGCCAGTCACATGGATCCCCTATGAGGAGATTTAAAAGTTTAGCGCCTGTGATTTTCAGGCAATCCAAAACAGCCCAGCTCTAATGGCCACCAGTACTGACGTGTGTGCAAAATTTCAAGAGTTTTCACGCATGTTAGGTACACCCCAAAAGTACTGAAAACCTTGAAAATAATAATAATCCTTAGAAGAACAATAGGGCCTCCGAAGTTTCAGTGCTTGGGCCCTAAATAGTTCAGAAAGGTCCCATCTGGTGTTCAGGAAAAGTTAGTCACACTAGGCCTGTCTGTCCTGCTCTCTCGAACTCTCCAAGGGTGCATTAACACATGTTGTAGGATGTGTAAATACAAACGTGCATTGTCTCATGATGTCACCAACACAGATTTCAAAATTAGATGTTTCAGAAGGTTGGCAACTATAAATACTCTTTTTAGACAGTATGTTTTTAAAGTACAGTTACCTCATATGTCTAAATATCAAGAAAAATTTGATTCTCAATTTCATGACCCCTTTACAAAATTATGCTTCCCCTATCATTATACACTTTGGGACCACAATAAAACATTTTCATTAAGAGGGGTCTTTAGTGTCATTTTACACTAACCAAGAATTTATGCATTTTGAATTGTTTTCAATACAGGTCGAAAATGACCCGAAGGACAAAAGGAGGGATCAGTTTCGTTAGGACAATAGAAGGGTTAAATTGTGCCATTATGACCGAAGATGACCCAAGACTAACCTTTTTAAAGAAGCTCTCATTTTCTTTCTCTTCTTTTGCAGAGTTCCCAGAACCAGGCTTTATCATGAGAGCTGTGGTTTCTACATCATCATCTGACACATCAGCAGGCTAGTAAAAGTACAGGAGCATAAATTAAGAAATTAAAAAAAAAATACTAATTATTAAAAAAGAAAATGCATGATTGCATCGTCAGATAAATGTCAGACAAAGTTTAAAGCACATAGTTCGGTGTTTTGATAAGAAACAGGGCTTTTGCAAGTCTGTATAAACGCTAAATAATGTTACTTGACACCATGTACACACTGCACGCGACGGTGCAGGAGCGCTCCCATTAAAACGATCAAGCTGTTTTACAATACAGTATGTCGCGTCGCTGGTATTGTAGATGGGGTTGTTAGCGTGGCAAAGTTTCTGTTATTTGACTAATAAAATCAACCAACTATCGACCTAAAGACACATAGATAATCAGTCACATAGGTGCAGATAGCGACCCCGTGAATATATAGCAAGTGTTACTTCGTATAAGTACTAGGGATGGGCGGATCAATCCTAAAGTATCTGATATATTTTTGATACTGATGTAAAAATATATAGATTCGCACACAAAAATATCGATTCTAAAAATAAAATAACAAGTAAACTAGGGATATTATTATTCGGTAAGCGTGAACATGAATAATAATCATAACCTTCAAAGTGAAATAAAAAGGATTAGGCTATATAAGCAAATACTTGTGCAGGATGGGGACTGTTTCTTCTTCCGCTCATCTTAACGTTCATTAATGCTGAAAAACACAAGCGCTTGTGCCGTCACAAGGCTCGTTCAGACAAGAGGGATCAGCGCCTTGTAGAGGCAATGATAGAAAATCAGAGAAACCACTTATGGAATAAATTCACACTAAAATAACAACATATCTAAAGTTGACATTTTTTAAAATTAGTTTGTGTGTAACTTATTAATAAGTCATTAAAAAGTTAATCGTGGTTTTACTAAAGTAATATTGTAGTAACCATGTTTTGATTTTTTTTGGCTGAAACTATGGTTTTACCACAATAATATTGTAGTGGTAACTATGGTTAATTGTGTGGTACCTAAATACTATAGTTAAAATATGTAGTGAAACCATGGTTATTTTTGCAAGGGTAAAGAAAACAGAAGTTTTCTGTTTAGGCAAAAAATGACTTGAATTATGACTAAAATTGGACTTGAAATTATTGGTGTCGGATCGAAAAGAAAATAAGTGGTATCGCCCATCCCTAATCAGTACATCATATCCCTGGGTTAGCCCATTAGCCGTTAGCCGGTTTCCTGCCCTACTTTGCCCATTTACTCACATTGCCAAGTTCTTTGGTCCGGTCCCGCATTCTCAATGTATATCTTATATCCAACTCAGAAGAAAAGTTCCTGTCTCTTGAGGCTTAGTTCATCTGACTGCAAACTGAAACAATCAAACTCAAAACCGAAATGTGGAAGTTCTCATTCAAATTCACATTTCACACCAGCTAACTTCTTCAAGTAACTTTCGGAGCAGATTGTTGACGAGTGCCAAAATGGCAACCTGTAGAAAATATGGATAAACTTTAGTTATGCTAAGAGCTTAAAATCGTACGATGTGCTCGCATGCGAATTTGTCCCTTTCTTCTTCTATTTTAGTTTGCCGTGTATGTAAAAGCGTTCAAGGCTGTTACTGACACCTGGTGGAAAGAGAAACTCCCTGTATACATTACATTTACTACGGTACATTCGTCAAAAAGAAGGTAAAACTACAAAGTTTTCGATGAAGAATATTTATGATCACTTTATGAGGTCAATCACTTTTTATTCAAATATGACAGTCAAGCTTTCTTTTTTATGTAAACCTAAATAAAAGGAAAAACAATATCTAACAAAAATTTATTACTTAAAATATATGACAAAGACTTTTAACAACAAACAAAGACACTTCAAATAGCAATTAAAGATAAAAATACTAATATTAATAGCAAAACGGAGCATACATCTCATTCTACTAAATATACATTCATGAATAATTAGTAAAAACAGATCAGTTATCTATTGTACTTTAACATTTGCATAATAAAAAAAAACGTCTGACGTTGCTAATGCAACTCCACAAATGCCAACATAATTCTCCAGCCTATTCAAGAGAATGTCGTGATCTATCGTGTCGATTGCAGCACTAAGATCTAAAAGCACTAGAAGAAAAATGCAGCCGTGATCAGATGATAAGAGCAAGTCATTTGTAACTCTGATAAGTGCTGTCTCTGTACTGTGATGAGGCCTAAATCCTGACTGAAATTCTTCGTATATACTATTTCTCTGTAGAAATGAACATATTTGGGAGGATACTACCTTTTCTAGTATTTTTGACATAAACGGGAGATTTGAAATTGGTCTATAGCTAGCCAGTTCTCCAGAATCAAGTTGTGATTCTTACTAAGTGGTTTGATAACTGCCATTTTAAAGTTTTTTGGGACATTTCCTAAGCATAGCGAAGAGTTAATAATATTAAGAAGAGGTTCTGAAATTACAGGAGATACCTCTTTTAAGAGCTAAGTTGGTATTGGACCTAACAAACATGTTGTGTCTTTTATTAGCTCTTCATGACCTATGACAGAGAAGGATTGAAGTTGCACGTGAAGAAAATTATTAGACACTGTTTTCTGAAGTGCTATGACAGATGATTGCATAATTCCAATTTTATTTCTGATTATTTCAATTTTATCAGTAAAGAAATTCATGAAGTCATTACTCTTGTGCTGCGATGCAATATCTGGCTCAGTTGAGGCTTTATTCCTAACCAATTTAGCCAAAGTACTGAATAAACACCTAGGATTGTTGTGGTTATTTTCTATGACTTTACTAAAATATGCTGACCTGGCAGCTTTTAGTGCCTGTCTGTAGCTACAGACACTATCCTTCCATGCACCACGAAATACTTATAATTTAGTATTTTTCCACATGCACTCCATTTTCCGAGCTGCTCTCTTGAGAGCATGAGTGTGATCATTGTACCATGGTGCAGGACTTATTTCTTTAATTTTCTTTAATCGAAGTGAAG